>CM074724.1:30172341-30804841 GCA_037306005.1 Rhinophrynus dorsalis
GGGGCAAGCAAAGAGATTGAAGGGAGGGAGGGGAAAGCAAAGAGATGGAAGGGAGGGGAGGGATAAATAAAAAGACCCAGAATTCCCATGAAAGCAAGAACAAACATCCAGTCAATGGCAATCTTGTGGTCAGAGATAGATCAATGAGGTTAGAGCAGGGATGGGAAGCCTGTTGTCTGACAGCTGTTCATGACTAAATTCTCATCATCCATAGCCAGCCACTGGAACAGCCTTTGAACAGCTGGGGATCATCAGTTTGGCCAGCCATGATTTGGAGCAGGGCTTTAAAAGTTCAGTCCTCAAGGGCCACCAACAGGCCTGACTAAGCACAGGTGAGTCAGTCACAATGAATGATCCACTGATTATCTCACCTGTGCTTAATCAGGGAAATCCTTACATCCTGGCCTGCTGGTGGCCCTTGAGGACTGAACTAGGATAGCACTGGGTTAGAGGTTGCTGTAGGGATGCAAGAATGGTTCAAGGACCCACTACCACCATCTAATATGCAAAATGTAGAGTGCATTCAAGTTTGCATGGGCCAGCACCCCTGTAGAATGCTTACATCAATTAATCAATTGTCTGCCATCATCTCCCACCACCCTTTGGCTTGTGAGGGACGATGAGAGTTGTAGTCCCCAACACCTAGAGGTCCAGCAATTGACTGCACCTGGCTGCCCATTCATTATGTGTGTATATGGAAAAGAAGTCAATATCATAATGTAATCATTTGCTCTCAAAGCTAATTGTTTGCACTTGTTTTGAAGGGATAGTAATGTTTCACAAAAAAAAACAACTTTGATTAATCATCATAGTATTTAAGCCATGGAGAGTGTTATTTCAATACTGTCAGAGTTGTAGTTCAAGAGTAACTGAATGATAAAGTATCCCCTCCCGCCTCCCCTCAGATGTTCCTGGGACCAGACAGGTCACAGCAAGGGCCAATCTTCTTACTGTGATTATAAGGAAAACCCTGCCCCCTTGACAGGTTTTTCCCTTATGCTCACTGAAGATTGTCCCTCTCTGCGATCCATCCAGACAGTCTTGCTGCTTTGAGGTGATCAGTGTTACACCAGTAAAAGGGGTGGGAGGGGGATACTTTATCATTCAATTACTCTTGAACTACAACTTGGAAGGTATTGAAATAATGCTCACCATGGCCCAAATACTATGAAGATTAATTGGAGCTGCTTTTTTTGTGAAACATTAGTATCCATTTAAGCTTATAAATCAAGTACCTGCATCCAAGCTTATGTTCCAACTCTTCAGTGCATTCCTGTGCGGATAACTCATGCACAATGATTTCCTTGTCAAATGACAGAACATAGGGGGAGATTTATAAAAGTGAAGTTAATGGAAAAGAAGAGTTAAAATGGCTATTGTCTTTGGTAGTTATAAAAGTATAAAGGACAGTTTAGGAGGATGTAACCCTGTGCAGTACAGTTTTTTTTTAAAAAATGGAGTAAGAAGTTTGTAAAAAGTGGCTCAACGTATTTATAAAGAAATATTACTATTTGGACAATTTAGCTAGAGAATTTTAGCCAAATATTTAAGGCCATTTCTGACCTGTTCTTACTCTTTATGGTCACAAAATGTATGCTTGTAACTAGAATACTTTATAAATACCAACACTCATAATAAGGATTAAGGATTTTTTAAGGATCCGTTCTCAAAAACAAACAAGCATACTTTTTTTATAAATCTCCCCCCTTAAGTGATAAAAAAAGGCATGAAGTAAAGGAATGCCTCAGAATCTCACTCATACATTCTTACACTGCCCACCCCATGGTGCAAATTCTTTGCTAAGAGCCATATGTTCAAAGAAGTAGCAAAATAGCTTTTGGCGTTTGTTATGACATTTCAAACTACAATGTTATTGGGCTCATTAATATTTTCAGATAGTGTCGGTTGTGATCGGAAATCTGTTGTTTTGTCATTGAACGATTCCTGACTGAAACCGTTGTATGTAAGGAAACACAACAAAAGCTCGAATACCATACCTTTATACCGACATTTTTGTCTTTAGTTAAGACATTTTTGTTAAGACATTTTTGTCTTTAGTTAAGACACTTTTGCCTGTGCGGGATCAGTAGACCAGAACACAACTCCACCACCAACACCCAAAGGTGCGTACTCACAAGATATGTGGCCGAGTAATGGCATAAACCAAACATGGCAACAAAACAGCTGGGAATATATAAACTGCCCTCAGAACAGTATCTCTAATAGATGACTTTGAATGAACAGGCTGCTCTCAACACAAACGCTCTCCCCAAGCGTCAAATGGATGCGATACATAAGGAACAAAACAGACACAAAAAAGAGTGCCTAATAGTGTAATATGTAACCAATATCTTCACATATATTGAAAATATATAACGATTAGTGATGAGCGAGCATGCTCGGCCGAAGCTCGGTTCGGCTCGAGCATCGCTCTGCTCAGCACATGGCGGTACTCGTACGAGTACCGCATGTGCTCGCCCGCCATGTTCGGGTCTCCTCCCCGCACGTTTCGCGGCTGCTGCGCAGCCAATAAACGTGCGGGGAGGCTCTGACATCAGTGTAATGCCAGCAGCCATGTTGGCTGCTGGCATTACACTGATTGGCTGGCCAGAACCCGTGATCGGGTGCTGTATAGCACCTGACCAGCGAGTTCGGCTCAGTCTTAGCCAGGGAGAGATGAGGATAGGAAGGGAAAGTCAGTGTAGGGAGAAGAAAAGTGTTGGAACACCATATAAAGACCCAAAAGTCCTTTTTAGGACTGTTGTGTGTGGGGGCAGCAGTTATTTTTTGTTTGGGGGGGCACAAATTGAAAAAAAAAAGTCACATATTCCGTTCACTGTGCCTAGCCGCAGATTAGCAGCACATTCTGTTTAGTGTGCAAAGTTGCAGATTAGCAGCACATTCTGTTTAGTGTGCAAAGTTGCAGATTAGCAGCACATTCTGTGTAGTGTGCAAAGTTGCAGATTAGCAGCACATTCTGTTTAGTGTGCAAAGTTGCAGATTAGCAGCACATTCTGTTTACTGTGCAAAGTTGCAGATTAGCAGCACATTCTGTTTAGTGTGCAAAGTGTAAAAAATAAACGTCACATATTCCGTTCACTGTGCCTAGCCGCAGATTAGCAGCACATTCTGTTTAGTGTGCAAAGTTGCAGATTAGCAGCACATTCTGTTTAGTGTGGAAAGTGTAAAAAATAAACATCACATATTCCTTTCACTGTGCCTAGCCTAGATTAGCAGCACATTCTGTTTAGTGTGCAAAGTTGCAGATTAGCAGCACATTCTGTTTAGTGTGGAAAGTGTAAAAAATAAACGTCACATATTCCGTTCACTGTGCCTAGCCGCAGATTAGCAGCACATTCTGTTTAGTGTGCAAAGTTGCAGATTAGCAGCACATTCTGTTTAGTGTGCAAAGTGTAAAAAATAAACGTCACATATTCCGTTCACTGTGCCTAGCCGCAGATTAGCAGCACATTCTGTTTAGTGTGCAAAGTTGCAGATTAGCAGCACATTCTGTTTAGTGTGCAAAGTGTAAAAAATAAACGTCACATATTCCTTTCGCTGTGCCTAGTCGCAGATTAGCAGCACATTCTATTTAGTGTGCAAAGGTTAAAAAATAAACGTCACATATTCCGTTCACTGTGCCTAGCCGCAGATTAGCAGCACATTCTGTTTAGTGTGCAAAGTTGCAGATTAGCAGCACATTCTGTTTAGTGTGGAAAGTGTACAAAATAAACGTCACATATTCCTTTCACTGTGCCTAGCCGCAGATTAGCAGCACATTCTGTTTAGTGTGCAAAGTTGCAGATTAGCAGCACATTCTGTTTAGTGTGGAAAGTGTAAAAAATAAACGTCACATATTCCGTTCACTGTGCCTAGCCGCAGATTAGCAGCACATTCTGTTTAGTGTGCAAAGTTGCAGATTAGCAGCACATTCTGTTTAGTGTGGAAAGTGTAAAAAATAAACGTCACATATTCCTTTCACTGTGCCTAGCCGTAGATTAGCAGCACATTCTGTTTAGTGTGCAAAGTTGCAGATTAGCAGCACATTCTGTTTAGTGTGGAAAGTGTAAAAAATAAACGTCACATATTCCTTTCACTGTGCCTAGCCGCAGATTAGCAGCACATTCTGTTTAGTGTGCAAAGTTGCAGATTAGCAGCACATTCTGTTTAGTGTGGAAAGTGTAAAAAATAAACGTCACATATTCCGTTCACTGTGCCTAGCCGCAGATTAGCAGCACATTCTGTTTAGTGTGCAAAGTTGCAGATTAGCAGCACATTCTGTTTAGTTTGCAAAGTGTAAAAAATAAACGTCACATATTCCGTTCACTGTGCCTAGCCGCAGATTAGCAGCACATTCTGTTTAGTGTGCAAAGTTGCAGATTAGCAGCACATTCTGTTTAGTGTGCAAAGTGTAAAAAATAAACGTCACATATTCCGTTCACTGTGCCTAGCCGCAGATTAGCAGCACATTCTGTTTAGTGTGCAAAGTTGCAGATTAGCAGCACATTCTGTTTAGTGTGCAAAGTGTAAAAAATAAACGTCACATATTCCTTTCACTGTGCCTAGCCGCAGATTAGCAGCACATTCTGTTTAGTGTGCAAAGTTTAAAAAATAAACGTCACATATTCCGTTCACTGTGCCTAGCCGCAGATTAGCAGCACATTCTGTTTAGTGTGCAAAGTTGCAGATTAGCAGCACATTCTGTTTAGTGTGGAAAGTGTAAAAAATAAACGTCACATATTCCGTTCACTGTGCCTAGCCGCAGATTAGCAGCACATTCTGTTTAGTGTGCAAAGTTGCAGATTAGCAGCACATTCTGTTTAGTGTGGAAAGTGTAAAGAATAAACGTCACATATTCCTTTCACTGTGCCTAGCCGCAGATTAGCAGCACATTCTGTTTAGTGTGCAAAGTTGCAGATTAGCAGCACATTCTGTTTACTGTGCAAAGTTGCAGATTAGCAGCACATTCTGTTTAGTGTGCAAAGTGTAAAAAATAAACGTCACATATTCCGTTCACTGTGCCTAGCCACAGATTAGCAGCACATTCTGTTTAGTGTGCAAAGTTGCAGATTAGCAGCACATTCTGTTTAGTGTGCAAAGTGTAAAAAATAAACGTCACATATTCCTTTCACTGTGCCTAGCCGCAGATTAGCAGCACATTCTGTTTAGTGTGCAAAGTTTAAAAAATAAACGTCACATATTCCGTTCACTGTGCCTAGCCGCAGATTAGCAGCACATTCTGTTTAGTGTGCAAAGTTGCAGATTAGCAGCACATTCTGTTTAGTGTGGAAAGTGTAAAAAATAAACGTCACATATTCCGTTCACTGTGCCTAGCCGCAGATTAGCAGCACATTCTGTTTAGTGTGCAAAGTTGCAGATTAGCAGCACATTCTGTTTAGTGTGGAAAGTGTAAAGAATAAACGTCACATATTCCTTTCACTGTGCCTAGCCGCAGATTAGCAGCACATTCTGTTTAGTGTGCAAAGTTGCAGATTTGCAGCACATTCTGTTTACTGTGCAAAGTTGCAGATTAGCAGCACATATTCCGTGTAATATGAAGAAGGCGGGTAAAAAGGGATGGGGAAGTGGACGTGATCCTGATAGTTCAGGGCGCGGGTCAGGACGCGTAGAAACTGTGCCTGGTGCCAGAGCACAAGAAAGAAAGACATCCACCATACCTAGCTTCATGTCTCAGTTTACAGGGCGTCGCAGGACATCATTCTCGAGGTCAGACCACTGCGAACAGGTGGTCGGTTGGATTTCAGCTGATATGCTTCCAGTCGGTTAAGCACCACCCTGTCTTCCACCAAGTCCACTCTCAGTAGCCAAGAGTCTGGTCAACATAATCCTCACCCTGATCATCCTTCCTCCCACCATAGAGGGTCTGGCCAAAGAAGTGATCCCACACTGGGATATAGTGAGGAGCTCGTCTCATCACCAATCCTTCATTTGAACCTCTCTCCAAGCACGCTTGCAGAGGAACATGACATCTTGTGCCCTGATTCACAACCTCTAGAGGGTACCCAATCACAAGAAGATGACAGAGGGGAACGGCATTTAAGGTCAAAGGAAGTGGATGATGATGATGATGAGACACAGTTGCCATCAAATCAACCACTATTACTGTCTCAAGACCTTGATGAGGAGGATGATACACAGTTGTCAATGACTGAGTATGTGGTGGGATCAAGAAATGAGGAGGATGATCAGAGTGAGGAAGTGGAGGAGGACTTGGTGGACGATGAGGTGACTGACCCCACCTGGGAAGGTGGAGAGCCGAGCGATGACAGCAGTCCTGAGGGTGAGCCATCTGCAGCACCGCAACAGGCTGGAAGAGGCAGTGGTGTGGCTAAAGAAAGAAGGCGGACCGCACCAAACCGGCCCGCAAATGTTCCACGGAGCACCCCCTTGCGTAAATCTCCCTTGCCAAGGGCTAGGTGTTCCGCGGTATGGCGTTTTTTTAAGGAAAGTGCGGACGACAAAAGAATTGTAGTTTGCAACCTGTGCCACACCAGAATGAGCTGAGGCATGAACACTAGCAACCTCACCACTAGTGTTGAGCGAGCATGCTCGGCCGATGCTCGGATCGGCTCGAGCATCGCTCTGCTCGGCACATGGCGGTACTCGTACGAGTACCGCCATGTGCTCGCCCGGCATGTTCGGGTGGCGGGGATCTGTGCCGAAGGAGGCACAGATCTGAAGACGCTCCGCTGGACCACCAGGGACTGGAGGTAGGGGGCATTGCGGAGATGAAGGGGGCATTGCGGAGATGAAGGGGGCATAGCGGAGATGAAGGGGGACATTGTGGAAGAGGGGCATAGCGGAGATGAAGGGGGACATTGTGGAAGACGGGCATAGCGGAGATGAAGGGGGACATTGTGGAAGAGGGGCATAGAGGAGATGAAGGGGGACATTGTGGAAGAGGGGCATAGCGGAGATGAAGGGGGACATTGTGGAAGACGGGCATAGCGGAGATGAAGGGGGACATTGTGGAAGAGGGGCATAGCGGAGATGAAGGGGGACATTGTGGAAGACGGGCATAGCGGAGATGAAGGGGGACATTGTGGAAGAGGGGCATAGAGGAGATGAAGGGGGACATTGTGGAAGAGGGGCATAGCGGAGATGAAGGGGGACATTGTGGAAGAGGGGCATAGCGGAGATGAAGGGGGACATTGTGGAAGACGGGCATAGCGGAGATGAAGGGGGACATTGTGGAAGAGGGGCATAGCGGAGATGAAGGGGGACATTGTGGAATACGGGCATAGCGGAGATGAAGGGGGGCATTGTGGAAGAGGGGCATAGAGGAGATGAAGGGGGACATTGTGGAAGAGGGGCATAGCGTAGATGAAGGGGAACATTGTGGAAGACGGGCATAGCGGAGATGAAGGGGGACATTGTGGAAGAGGGGCATAGCGGAGATGAAGGGGGACATTGTGGAAGACAGGCATAGCGGAGATGAAGGGGGACATTGTGGAAGAGGGGCATAGAGGAGATGAAGGGGGACATTGTGGAAGAGGGGCATAGCGGAGATGAAGGGGGACATTGTGGAAGAGGGGCATAGCGGAGATGAAGGGGGACATTGTGGAAGACGGGCATAGCGGAGATGAAGGGGGACATTGTGGAAGAGGGGCATAGCGGAGATGAAGGGGGACATTGTGGAAGACGGGCATAGCGGAGATGAAGGGGGACATTGTGGAAGAGGGGCATAGCGGAGATGAAGGGGGACATTGTGGAAGACGGGCATAGCGGAGATGAAGGGGGACATTGTGGAAGAGGGGCATAGCGAAGATGAAGGGGGACATTGTGGAAGACGGGCATAGCGGAGATGAAGGGGGACATTGTGGAAGAGGGGCATAGCGGAGATGAAGGGGGACATTGTGGAAGAGGGGCATAGCGGAGATGAAGGGGGACATTGTGGAAGACGGGCATAGCGGAGATGAAGGGGGACATTGTGGAAGAGGGGCATAGCGGAGATGAAGGGGGACATTGTGGAAGACGGGCATAGCGGAGATGAAGGGGGACATTGTGGAAGAGGGGCATAGCGGAGATGAAGGGGGACATTGTGGAAGAGGGGCATAGCGGAGATGAAGGGGGACATTGTGGAAGAGGGGCATAGAGGAGATGAAGGGGGACATTGTGGAAGAGGGGCATAGCGGAGATGAAGGGGGACATTGTGGAAGACGGGCATAGCGGAGATGAAGGGGGACATTGTGGAAGAGGGGCATAGCGGAGATGAAGGGGGACATTGTGGAAGAGGGGCATAGCGGAGATGAAGGGGGACATTGTGGAAGACGGGCATAGCGGAGATGAAGGGGGACATTGTGGAAGAGGGGCATAGCGGAGATGAAGGGGGACATTGTGGAAGACGGGCATAGCGGAGATGAAGGGGGACATTGTAGAAGACGGGCATAGCGGAGATGAAGGGGGACATTGTGGAAGACGGGCATAGCGGAGATGAAGGGGGACATTGTGGAAGACGGGCATAGCGGAGATGAAGGGGGACATTGTGGAAAAGGGGCATAGCGGAGATGAAGGGGGACATTGTGGAAGAGGGGCATAGAGGAGATGAAGGGGGACATTGTGGAGATGAAGGGGGGCATTGACCAGGCACCCTCCCCTCATCAGAGCAGGGGGTGCCTGGTGTAATGCTCGTGTCGCCCCATTCAATTCAATGGGGCTCGGGTGCTCGGCCGAGCACTCGAGCCTCAGGGGGTGCTCGGTCAGAGCACCCGAGCACCCGAGCATCGGGGTGCTCGCTCAACACTACTCACCACCACCAGCATGATCCGACACATGGCATCCAAGCACCGTAATAAGTGGAAGGAACGCCCGGATCGTCAATCTGTGTCTGCAGGCCACACCACTGCTTCCTCTTCCCCTGTTTTCGGTGCCGGCCAATAGCCTGTCGAAGGCGCAGGCCCGCATACCTCCCGCCCTGCACCTGTACCATCTGAAGCACCATCAGCGACCACATCCACTTCCCTGTCCCAGCGCAGCATCCAAATGTCGTTACCCCAGGCATTTGAGCGCAAGCGAAAATACCCAGCCACCCACCCACAGGCCATAGCACTAACCTCACACCTTTCCAAATTACTGGCCATCGAAATGCTGCCATTTAGGCTTGTGGAGACTGAGTCCTTCCGCAGCCTGATGGCAGCAGCTGTCCCTCGGTACGCAGTCCCCAGCCGCCACTACTTTTCCCGGTGTGCCGTCCCCGCATTACACCACCATGTGTCCAGTAACATCAACCGTGCCCTGACCAACGCAGTTACTGGGAAGGTCCACTTAACGACTGACACATGGACAAGTGCTTGTGGTCAGGGATGCTACATTTCCCTGACGGCACACTGGGTGAATGTCGTGGAGGCTGGGAGCGACTTGGACCCTGGGATGGCACAGGTGCTACCCACGCCGAGGATTGCGGGCCCTACCTCCATCAGGGTTTCCGCCAGCACCTACGTTATTGGCTCCTCCTCCTCCGTTTCCACCTCCGAATTCTCTGCACGCAGCGCCACTCACCCATCAGCCGGTAGCTGGAAGCAGTTTAGCACTGCAGTGGGGAAGCGTCAACAGGCCGTGCTGAAGCTGATCTGCCTTGGGGACAAGCAGCACACTGCCTCAGAGCTGTTGCAGGGGATTAGTCACCAGACCGAGCAGTGGCTCTCGCCACTCAACCTGCAATCAGGCATGGTTGTGTGTGATAATGGGCGTAAATTGGTGGCGGCTTTGGAGCTCGGCAAGCTCACACACGTACCATGCCTAGCGCATGTATTTAATTTAGTGGTTCAGCGATTTCTAAAAACCTACCCCAATTTGCATGATCTCTTGACCAAGGTGCGCCGCGTGTGTGCACATTTCCGTAAGTCATCAGCAGCTTCAGCCGGCCTGTTGAAGCTGCAGCAGCGCTTACAATTGCCAGCTCACCGGCTGCTGTGTGACGTGAGCACGCGCTGGAACTCCACCTTCCACATGTTGGCCCGGCTTTGTGAGCAGCAGAGGGCAGTAGTGGAGTACCAGCTGTTACACGGTCGTCGCCTCTCCGTTCAACTTCCTCTAATCAGAAGTGAGGAGTGGGAATGGATGTCTGACCTCTGTGAGGTTTTACGCAATTTTGAGGAATCGACACAGATGGTGAGCGGCGATAACGCTATTATCAGTGTAACCATCCCACTTCTGTGTCTACTGAAACGCTCGCTGCTCACAATTAAAACCGACGCTTTGCATGTGGAAGAGGTGGAAATGGGGGAGGAAGAGCTTACACAAGGTGATAGCCAGAGCACCCTCACTTCGTCTTCTCAGCGACAATTGGAGGAGGCGGAGGAGGAGGAAGACACGGTTGCCTCCGCTACAGAGGGTAGCCATGGAACTTTAGTTCCATCTCTTCAGTGTGGGTGGACAGAAGAGGAGGAAGAGGATGAGGAGATTGAGAGTCATCCTCCTGGTGAGGACAGCGAAATCTTGCCTGTTGGTACTCTGGCACACATGGCTGACTTTATGTTAGGCTGCCTTTCCCGTGACCCACGCGTTATACGCATTTTAGACAACACGGTTTACTGGGTGTTCACCCTTCTGGACCCCCGCTACAAAGAGAATTTCTCATCTTTCATTCCTCCGGTGGAGAGGACAAGCAAAATGGTGCAATACCAGAAGGTTCTTGTTGAAAAATTGCTCCAAAATTTTCCATCTGACAACGCTGGCGGCAGAGTACGTGCTACCTTGGCCAACAGAGAAGGGGAGAAAAGGGGAGCACACAGCAGTTCCGACAAAGGCAGGGCAACACTCTCCAAGGCGTGGGACATCTTCATGACACCCCGCCAGCACCCTCACCCTGATGCGCAGCCTAGTGTCACAAGGAGGGAAAAGTTTTGGAAGATGGTGAAGGAGTACGTAGCAGACCGTTTCAGCGTCCTCAATGATCCCTCTGTGCCTTACAACTACTGGGTGTCCAAGCTGGACACGTGGTATGAACAGGCCTTGGAGGTGCTGGCCTGCCCTGCCGCCAGCGTTCTGTCTGAGCGGGTATTTAGTGCTGCTGGTGGCATCATAACAGATAAGCGTATCCGCCTTTCCACCGAAAATGCTGATAGGTTGACACTTATAAAAATGAACAAGGCCTGGATTTCCCCTGACTTCTCCACTCCACTGGAGGAAAGCCCCGGGTGAACATAAAGTCACTTTATATATGTTATTTACAATGATGGGAATACTCTGTATTCCCATTCACCCCTTCCACCCAAAAAACGGGTATATGGTTGACTCTCTTCCATATACCCTGGATATAATTTTTATATAGGGCCAGCTCACCAGCGGGCCCTGTGATATAATTTTTATATAGGGCCAGCTCACCAGCGGGCCCTGTGATATAATTTTTATATAGGGCCAGCTCACCAGCGGGCCCTGTTTGACAACTTTTTGTATAGGTCAGCTCACCAGCGGGCCTTCTTATATAATGTTTTATTGGGTCAGCTCTCTAGCGGGCCCTCTCATATAATGTTTTATAGCGTCAGCTCACTAGCGGGCCTTCGCATATAATGTTTAGGATGGTCAGCTCCGCAGCAGACCCTCACCCATAATGTTTTAGATGGTCGGCTCAGCTGCAGACCCTCATTCCTAATGTTTTAGATGGTCAGCTTAGCGGCATGCCCTCGCCCCTAATGTTTTAGAGGGTCACCAGCAGGCTATTAATCCTAATTTTTCAAGGGTGTGTATGATGCCCTCCTTTATGTGTAATAAAGGGTGTATTGGAGTGACATTTCAGTCTAATTTTTGGCAGCCCTTTCACTTAGTGCATCGGCTTTATGAGTGTTGGACCACTACCTGAACTATTGTACCACAATGTGAATGAGGCCATCCATTTTGTGATATACAGGTTGTATCGGAGTGCCTCAGGTCCTCCCATTGAATTAAATAGGGCTGGGGTGTTCGACAGAGCAGAAGGTAGTTCTTGGCTTCATCCACTAAGTCACTTCGTCACTTTTACTGAATGGATCAGACCCCACTGTTCCGACTATAAATTTTGGACTTAACAAGGGCAAACGGACATGTTGTAAAACCTGTGGTAGCTGCGGCCTCCGTTCCTGAATGCTGTACCTTACCCGGGCCATAACCACGTTGAACACCTGCTTTACTCTGTGCACGTTTCCCTCTTAATCATGGCCCCAGTTCCGAAAAATCGATGACATTTTTTGCAGAATTTGCCTCTGCGCACGTTTCCCTCTTAATCATGGCCCCAGTTCCGAAAAATCGATGAAATTTTTTGCAGAATTTGCCTCTGCGCACGTTTCCCTCTTAATCATGGCCCCAGTTCCGAAAAATCGATGAAATTTTTTGCAGAATTTGCCTCTGCGCACGTTTCCCTCTTAATCATGGCCCCAGTTCCAAAAAATCGATGAAATTTTTTGCAGAATTTGCAGATGATATACAAGTAAATATACAGCAAATACTGTTTGGTAACAATTTTTCGCCTAAAGTCGTTTTTATCTTCCTTTTTGTGTGTTTTACGGTCAGTCTGTAAAAATGGCATACTACGGGCGGAAGATCTTTCCCAGCAGCAATGTTGGAGTCCAAGATGCATCCAGACATCCTCCCTATGCTGTCCCTGAACCATTTCTGTGGTGTTTCCATCATTTTCTGCCCTTTTCCTATGGACCAGGCACCCTCCCCTCATCAGAGCAGGGGGTGCCTGGTGTAATGCTCGAGTCCTCCCATTGACTTCAATGGGGCTCGGGTGCTCGGCCGAGCACTCGAGCCTCCGGGGGTGCTCGTCCAGAGCACCCGAACACCCGAGCATTGGGGTGCTCGATCATCACTAATAACGATTACATTCACATGTAGAAATGGTGAGAGAGATGATATCAGACAATCTGACAAAGTCAGTTGTGGAGAAATTACTTCCATCTCCACTCGGAGTGCTGTTCATCAACCGTAGGACAAAAGACTGCTCCAAACGAATGGCTGAATCCAAGAAGTTGAAATGTATTTGATAAAAAACTTACAATAAAACAATAAATAAAACAATGTATCAAAAGTTACACTGATGCCTACAATTACTTACTGTGCAACGCCTCCTAGAGCATGCTGGGACTGACAGCACAGGAGCACAGACGTCACTATGGAAAGATGTCTGCGCTGTTTCCTGACTGTCATTCCCGGGGCAGGGTATAAATCTCATGATCGCGGTAATAATTCTGACGACTAGCGATACTGAGCAGCTTGTCTCCAGATGGGTAATTATTTGGGGCCATGTTTCTAAGGGTTGATAGTTCCCCTTTAATAGAGACATTACTATACCTTCAAATGACTAGAGAATTGTGCAGCACAATGCAAAGCAGTGAAAGGCACAACAACCTGGTCATTAAAGTGTTAACCTTTTGAGTGCCAGAGGGGTATGCAACATCTTGCTTTGTAAGTCATTGCATACCCCTTCTGGCACTTAAAGGGTTAAGATGTCCATGTGTATTGAGCAGAGATTGCCTTTGAGAGATTGTCCTGTGAACCTGTTAGCTACTGTCATGTCCGCCCCCATGGACATAGTATCAAGGACTAATTGAAGATGTTATTTCTTGAACCAAGGAGCAATAGCAAATTTTATAGGGGTCATTCGTAAGTTTCCGGGCCATACTAATGTGACTGTGGGGTAATTAATAGGAGTTGTGTGTGAGCGTGGAAGGATTATTAGGAGTGTCAGTTCTCCTTTAAAGGTGCTCATTCAGACAAGGTATATTTTATGAATTTACATACATATTTTAAAATATCCCCCTGTTCTGTTCCCCCAAAAAAATCGCTATTAGCTTGAGGCAGCAAAAACTGCTCTCATAATGACTCTTTGTATGAAAAGTGAAAGATTTGCATAAAAAAGAGACCCAGCAAGTCATTGTTTTTTTTTTCTCTGAAAATTACTATTGTTGCTATGTAATTATGGCAATGATAGTAAATCATAATAATCTAAAAATTTAATGACCTTTCTTTAACACCTGAAAAAGTATAGAGTCTTTTTTATTTCCAGAATCAGAATATTTTTATTAGATTAAGTAAATTAAATTTTCATAGTTGAAATACATAATGAGATAGCGCTAAAAAAATGTTGTTGTCTCATTACATTGTAAAGTGTTGTGTGACTGATGTTTGTCACCCTCTATAATGTTCATTAGTTTAGTTATGAAGTTCTTACACTCCCCCTCTGTCACCTTTCCCTGATGTCAGTCTTTCTTATTTATGGAGTTAATTGGATTTTTAAACACCCCCCCTTTCCTGACTTAAACCATGGCTTTTTCCTGTGTGCACCATAGAGATAGATAGATAGATAGATAGATAGATAGATAGATAGATAGATTGAGATAGATGGATGGATAGATAGATAGATAGATAGATAGATAAATAGATAGATAGATAGATAGATAGACAGATAGATAGATAGATAGATTAGAAATATATAGATACTAGTTGAGGAGCCTGTGTACGCGGACCGCAGTGCCAGCCGGTCGCGGTGCAGTCATGCACAGTAGAGACTGCCTGCGTCAAGGCTGATATGGAGCAGAGTAGTGTTGAGCGAGCACCCCGATGCTCGGGTGCTCGGGTGCTCTGACCGAGCACCGCCGGAGGCTCGAGTGCTCGGCCGAGCACCCGAGCCCCATTGAATTCAATGAGGCGACACGAGCATTACACCAGGCACCCCCTGCTCTGATGAGGGGAGGGTGCCTGGTCAATGCCCCCCTTCATCTCCACAATGCCCCTCTTCCACAATGTCCCCCTTCCACAATGTCCCCCTTCCACAATGTCCCCCTTCATCTCCGCAATGCCCCCTTCATCTCCGCAATGCCCCCTTCATCTCCGCAATGTCCCCCTTCATCTCCGCAATGCCCCCTTCATCTCCGCAATGCCCCCCTTCCACAATGTCCCCCTTCATCTCCAAAATGTCCCCCTTCATCTCCGCAATGCCCCCTTCATCTCCGCAATGCCCCCCTTCCACAATGTCCCCCTTCCACAATGTCCCCCTTCATCTCCGCAATGCCCCCTTCATCTCCGCAATGCCCCCCTTCCACAATGTCCCCCTTCATCTCCAAAATGTCCCCCTTCATCTCCACAATGCCCCCTTCCATCTCCACATGTGCCCTACCTCCAGTCCCTGGTGGTCCAGCGGAGCGTCTGTGTAAGATCTGTGCCTCCTTCGGCACAGATCCCTGCCACCCGAACATGGCGGGCGAGCACATGGCGGTACTCGTATGAGTACCGCCATGTGCCGAGCAGAGCGATGCTCGAGCCGATCCGAGCATCGTCCGAGCATGCTCGCTCAACACTAGAGCAGAGCACTCTGAATTCAGACCAGAGTCCTCTCTGCGCACCTGAAGGTGCGTAGAGAGGACTTCAGTCTGACTTTGGAGCTCCCCGCTCTGTGTCAGCTGCGTCACTGGCAGTCTCTACTGTGCATGACTGCGTTGTTACAAACTTTTTAGTGAATTATAATATAGGATGATAGCTATATAGATAATTGAATTAGAAATAGATAGATAGATAGATAGATAGATAGATAGATAGATAGATAGATAGATATGGGTTCATATCCTTCTAAACATTGGAGTCAGACCATTAGCTTTCACTAGGATCGATTGGAAGTATCCCTTCCACTGGGGACTTTCGTCATAACAGCTGCACATTTTCATTAACTACTCGGACATATTGGTTAGTTATAGAGTAGTGTTGAGCGAGCATGCTCGGCCGATGCTCGGATCGGCTCGAGCATCGCTCTGCTCGGCACATGGCGGTACTCGTACGAGTACCGCCATGTGCTCGCCCGCCATGTTCGGGTGGCGGGGATCTGTGCCGAAGGAGGCACAGATCTGAAGACGCTCCGCTGGACCACCAGGGACTGGAGGTACGGGGGCATTGCGGAGATGAAGGGGGCATTGCGGAGATGAAGGGGGACAGTGTGGAGATGAAGGGGGACATTGTGGAAGGGGGACATTGCGGAGATGAAGGGGGCATTGCGGAGATGAAGGGGGCATTGCGGAGATGAAGGGGGACAGTGTGGAGATGAAGGGGGACATTGTGGAAGGGGGACATTGCGGAGATGAAGGGGGCATTGCGGAGATGAAGGGGGACATTGCGGAGATGAAGGGGGCATTGCGGAGATGAAGGGGGACAGTGTGGAGATGAAGGGGGACAGTGTGGAGATGAAGGGGGACATTGCGGAGATGAAGGGGGCATTGCGGAGATGAAGGGGGACATTGCGGAGATGAAGGGGGACATTGTGGAGATGAAGGGGGCATTGACCAGGCACCCTCCCCTCATCAGAGCAGGGGGTGCCTGGTGTAATGCTCGTGTCGCCCCATTGAAGTCAATGGGGCTCGGGTGCTCGGCCGAGCACTCGATCCTCCGGCGGTGCTCGGTCAGAGCACCCGAGCACCCGAGCATCGGGGTGCTCGCTCAACACTATTACAGAGGTCTCATGGATATTGCACAGCACACCATACATGGATCTTGTAAGTCTGGGACTTCCACTGGTTGTAGCGTATAATGGAGTCCGTATAGACTGGGAACATGTAGGTCACAATGCAATCCGTATTTATGGATATACCGAGGCTTCTAGCTCTCTAGACTAGTGGTTCCTTATATAGAAAAAATGTTTTTGGTGGTCTGTCAGGTTCCATTCACACTGACAATCCAAATGATTAATGATAAATGAATAATGATTACTGTATCACATACATTGATTACTGTATCATACATTGTAATTTCTTCCATAAACGGACATTATGTGCTTTGAACTATGGATAATACAGTTATCCAATACCTACTTACATGGGAGTCCAAGTGACCAAAGAGGGACGTCCACCCCCTGCTGTTCTCTCACAACAGCGGATGGGTGATGACATCATAAGAGGCATGGGTGATGCCGAGGTAATGTAGGGTATTTAACACAAGACGCTCAATCTGTATATTGTCTTGATAAAGGTCCCATGAGAACCGAAATGTTGACCAACATACTTTTTGGCTCTTTGTTGTCTAAATAAACAATATTTAAAAGACTCACTGGTGCTGCCCCATTTTCTCTACTTATGCTCTTTGTTTGGAGTGAGTGCTTTCATCTTTGGTTCTTGTAGATAGATAGATAGATAGATAGATAGATAGATAGATAGATAGATAGATAGATACGAATATACAGTGGATATAAAAAGTCTACACACCCCTGTTGAAATGCCAGGTTCTTGTGATGTTAAGAATGAGACAAAGATAAATCATGTCAGAACTTTTTCCACCTTTAATGTGACCTACAACGTGAACAATTCAATTGCAGAACAAACTGAAATAGTTGAGGGGGAAAAATAAAAAATAAAAAACTCACAATAACCTGGTTGCATAGGTGTGCACACCCTTAAAGCACCTTTTGATTTTATTACAGCAATCAGTCTTTTTGGGTAGGAGTTTATTAGTATGGCACATCTTGACGTGGCAATATTTGCCCACTCTTCTTTGCAAAAGCGCTCCAAATCTGTCAGATTGCGAGGACACCTCCTTTGCACATCCCTCTTCAGATCACCCCACAGATGTTCAATTGGATTCAAGTCTGGGCTCTGGCAGGGCCATTCCAAAACGTTAATCTTCTTCTGTTGAAGCCATGCTTTTCTGGATTTGGATGAGTACTTTGGGTCATTGTCGTGCTGAAAGGTGAACTTCCTCTTCATCTTCAGCTTTCTAATGGACAACTGAAGGTTTTGTGCCAAAATTGCCTGGTGTTTGGAACTGTTCATAATTCCGTCCACCCTGACTAAGGCCCCGGTTCCAGCTGAGGAAAAAGCCCCAAAGCATGATGCTGCCACCACCATGCTTCACTGTGGGTATGGTGTTCTTTGGGTGATGTATACAGTGTTGTTTTTGCGCCAAACATACCTTTTGTAATTATGGCCAAAATACTCAACCTTGGTTTCATCAGACCATAACACATTTTCCCACGTGCTTTTGGGGGACTTGATGTTTGTTATTGCAAACTTCAGCTGGGCTTGGATGTTTTTCTTTGTAAGAAAAGGCTTCCATCTTGCCATCCTAGCCCATAGCCCATTCATATGAAGAATAAGGGAGATTGTTGTCACATGTAGCACACATCCAGTACTTGCCAGAAATTCCTGCAGTTCCTTTATTGTTGCAGTAGTCCTCTTGGAAGCCTCCCTGACCAGTTTTCTTCTCGTCTTCTCATCAATTTTGGAGGGAAGTCCAGTTCTTGGTAATGTCTCTGTTGTGCCATATTTTCTCCACTTGATGATGACTGTCTTCACTGTGTTCAATGGTATAGCTAATGCTTTGGAAATTCCTTTGTACCCTTCTCCTGACTGATATCTTTCAACAATGAGATCCCTCTGATGCCTTGGAAGCTCTCTGCGAACCATGGCTTTTGCTCTGATATACAACTAAGCAAATGTTAGGAAAATCCTACTAGAACTTTATTTGTGATTAATCGGAGTCACTTTAAATGATGGCAGGTGTGTAATGACTTCTATTTAAAATGAGATTGAATGTGATTGGTTAATTCTGAACACAGCCACATCCCCAGTTATAAGAGGGTGTGCACACCTATGCAACCAGGTTATTGTGAGTTTTTTATTTTTTATTTTCCCCCTCAACGATTTCAGTTTGTTTTACAATTGAATTGTTCACGTTATAGGTCACATTAATGGTGGAAAAAGTTCTTATGTGATTTATCTTTGTCTCATTCTTTAACATCAAAAGAACCTGGCATTTTAACAGGGGTGTGTAGCCTTTTTATATCCACTGTATGTATATATATATATATATATATATATATATATATGTATATATATATATATATATATATATATATATATATATATATATATATATACCTTTAGAAACTATTATGCAGCAATAAACAGTAAATAACAGCACTGACTTTCAATTCATTGTCATTTATAGGGGAAAATGAGCCAACTTGACCTGTGAAACAGGTTGCAGACTAGAAGATTTGTAATGGATATAAGAGTGAAGCCCAGACTGAGCTGTTGAAACATGGGAATCCATTTAATTCAGAGGGTTGTGTCTCACTGGAACTCTCTAAGGGCCTTAGACTTGACTGCTTCACAGGGATAGAATATCTCAGCATGCCTTTTGATCTAAATGGGGAGTTTAATCTGTTAAATGCTAAAGACCTCTCTAACATTCAAAGGGTTAAAAGCCTTATTTGAATCAATGGGAATCTTAATTTCTCCTCTACAGTACAGTTGGTTTGTCCCAGGATTAGGCTACTTATGATTTCCGCATCAGGTCATTAGGGCCATACGCACACAAAAAGAGGACCAATTCCGGAGCAAACCAACGGCACCATAGGGGAAAATAAAAATTTGCCAAACTCTCGTTCACTTAACCCACTGAGTGCCAGAGGGGCACGCAACGCATTGCTTTGCAATGCATTGTGTACCCCTCTGGCATTCAAAAGGTTAAATGGGGCTTTTAAACTCTTGGATTTTAGAGAGATCTCCAACTCATTGCAAAGCTATCCGCTGGAGACCTTTCATTCAAGTTGTTAAAATCCCTACTTAAATCAATGGGATTTTTTTTGTAATCTTTATTCACTAATGATTTTATATTTTTTTTTACTTTTTTCCTTAAGAGACAATATTCTGTACTTATAAGAATTTTTAAATGGGTATATATGTATATTGTATATTTTGTAAGGTATTTTTGTTACTACACTTAGATCTCTTGTGCACTGTCTTTTCTCTTTTTGTTTTCTACATTACTCGGGGAGCAGCTTCCTGTCAGACAGAAGTAGAGGATACAGAACCTCCTCTACCCGCAGTCCACTCTGCTCAGCCACGCTACAAGGAGGTGACCGGCAGAAAGGATCGTAGTGCAGTGCACTCCCCTCCTGCCGGTCACCCAGAGCCTGCGCCCCCCAGGCCGGTGCACCTAGCACCTGGTGGGGGGGATTTCTACATTATCTGTCCCCCGTATGATCTCCCTGGGGATGCGTCCCCCATCTTTCCCGGTTCCTACACCCCTGACTCCGGGCATCTGACTGTAGCACATTCTATCTACTGGCAAGCACCCACACCTCATACCATAATTTACATTATCCATATTACTATGATCATCTTCATTATCGTCACCCATCTTCATCTCACATTCAGCATCTTATCCATAGACAGAACTGGACTACTGATTTCATTACGGAACTGGTAATATTTACCATTTGGGACTGTTTCTAACCATATCAAACAGGACTATGTCTGGGACTATTTTTTGAGAATTATATGCTGTATTTTACACTCTGATTTAGGTTCTGCATATTGTATTTTACACTTATATCATGGTTTATCTGATGATAATTCTGTTGCAATATCTGATGTAGGCAATTACATACCACCAGAGGAGCTCAATTTCTTTTGATTATGTTAAAACTGATCCCCATCTAATGTTTTGTCCCTACCTCCCCACCTCTACTCAGTGAGCGCTTCCATCATTTCAAAATAAAAAAAAATATTCATTTCTTCCCTGCAGTACAGTTGTTTTTTCCCAGGATTAAAGGAGATGTATCACCTCTATTTATCTTAACCTAAATAGTTAGGATATATATTGAATATGACTAAGAGTGTCTTATTTTTTTTTAAGCTTTATTTGGTCTAAATTGAAGTTATTACATCTGCCTGCACCTCCCTCTGGATAGACTGTGGTTACCTGCTCTGTAACAGCAGTCTATCACTCTGCCTCCGCTCCCCTCCCTCTATCCAGCCTCCTCCGATGACTGAGGCTTTCTGCCTGTAAGCTGGAGCTCTCTCATTTGGCTAGATATCGATCTCTACCAATGAGAGTGCTCCAGCTTACATACAGAAGCCTCAGTCATTGGAGGAGGCTGGATAGAGGCAGGGGAGCAGAGGCAGAGGTACATACTATGGTTACAGAGCAGGTAATCGCAGTCTATGCAGAAGTAGTTGCAGCCCAGACTTTATAGCTTCAATTTAGACCAAATAAAGCTTAAAAAAAAATTAAAGCAGAACATTTATCCGCTATAAAGTCACCCTGCTATAATTAAGCAGGTAGCGACTAGCTTCTCAATATATATTTTACCTTTCAAAAGTAGCCTGATGTAAAGAAATCCATCATTGAAGGAGACTGGAACACAGGCTACAGCGCAGACATCTTGTCTGACGCCTGCGCTGTCAGTCCCGGTCTCCTCTGTGTAGACTGCACTGCACCATATGGTTACCGGAAGGGACTGACGGCGGAGGCATGCAGACTGTGTTAACCCGTCCGTCAGTCTCCTTCAATGTGTATGTATGTATCTTTATTTATATAGCGCCATACATGTACACAGCGCTTAACAGAAGTTGAAATAATACAATACAAAAACAACAGAACTGGGTTAAGAGCATTAAGGTTAAGTACAATCATTACATTATTTGTGAGGGAAAGTGCAGCAAGGGAATCATACACTAGGAATGGGACCCTGCCCCAAGGAGCTTACAATCTAAGCTGAATTCATAATGACAACCAGAGACAGTAGGAGGAGTATTATAAGTGCAATGGATTTCTTCAAATCGGGCTACTTTTGAAAGGTAAAATATATATTGAGAAGCTAGTCGCTACCTGCTTAATTATAGCAGGGCGACTTTATAGCGGAAGAAAGTTCCGCTTTAAAACACTTATAGTCATATTCCATATATAACCTAACTACTTAGGCTAAGATATATAGAGGTGATATATCCCCTTTAAGCTAATTCTGATTTCCGCATCAGGTCATTAGGTCCATACGCACACAATACAAATTTGCCAAATTCGCAGTAATTTAAATAGGGCTTTTAACCCTTGAATGCTAGAGAAGTCTCCAACGCGTTGCTTCGCAATTCGTTAGAGACCGCTCTAGGATTCAATGAGTTAAAAATCCTTATTTAAATCAATGGGAATTTTTCTTTCACCCCTGTAGTTCAAATGGTTTGTCACAGGATTAGTCCACTTTTGCACTCTGCATACGACCCTTAATCTATGAGCTATTAGATCATCTTTTATGGTGCTTTTCACAGTGGGTAACAGGCAATTGCGCGTGCTACAAATGAGTGTCATTAAAATGTAATTAGCTTCTGAATACAAGATCCCAGCATGATAGCGCTTATCGCTGATTAGTTAAAGGAACACTAACACCTCTAAACCCCAATTTACCTTAAAGGGATAGGAATGTTGTTATAAAGTAGATTGCAGAGTCTTCTTTATAGTACACTAGTTGAACAGCCTGTATACACGGGCCACAGTGCCAGGCAGCAACAACCGTAGTGCAGTCATGCACAGTACAGACTGCCCACGCAGCGGCTGATAACGGAGCGGGACGCTCCAAATTCAGACCTTAGTCCTCTCTGCACACCTCGTTGCACAGAGAGGACTATGGTCTGAATTCGGAGTGCCCCGCTCTGTTATCAGCCGCAGCGCGGGCAGTCTGTACTGTGCATGATAGCAGCGCTCGCAGCCGTCTGTACTGAGCATGACAGCTTCTGACGAACACACATTAGTGAATTATTATATAGGATGTAACAGATTGTGCTATGTTTATTTACTTAGATTTGTGTAGTTCAAAAGATATTAAGTGGAGAAAGTTCCCCCATCCGTCCCTTCTGGTCATGTCACTCTGAATCTGCAGTCTGGTCTGGATGAATGCAGCGAGGCACAAACTTCAGTATGTAAAGGAAAATCCTGCTCTCCTTCATCAAGATGGGCAGGGTTTTCCTTATAATTACTCACTGAAGTTTGTCCCTCACTGCATCTGTCCGGTCCCGGGACCAGATTTCAGATTCAGTGGGAGGTGGTCAGAAGGGGCTGGAGGGGGATCTTGCTACACTTAATATCTTTTGTAGACTTGTGCACAGCAAAAATATTCGGTAAAATTTGATTTCAGAATAATTTTTTTTGTCTTTCGGAGGATCTGCATTTCGGACCAGACCTGTTCGACTCTGACGAAATTCGGCAACATTCCTAATTATTTGGCCGAATTTAATATAGTTTAAAAAATTACTCTCCCTTGTGGTGGCAATAAGGTACTAGGCCTGCCTACCTGCCAACACAACTGTGAGACTGGCTGTGTCACTCTGAAAACTATTGAAACAAATTCCTAATGTTTTTTATATCTTGCGCAGGAACAAAGATGACTCCCCCTTGCAGTGAGAATAAGGTACTAATGCTGGCTGCCTGCCTATGCTACCTGCCTGCCTACACAACAACTGGACACTCTCTATCTCCTTCTGCCCTCTCTGAGCTCCAACAATGGACTAACAGGAAATGCAAGCTGTCTGGGTGTCTGACGTGTCATTAGTCCAACCCCCCATCATGAAACGAAGAAGATAATTTAATAGAGAGGGAGGGAAAGTATGGAGGGAACGCGTTCGTGGGTAGTCGTCAGCGAATGTCCGAAATTTTCAACAACATTCTCACCTAGGGCTGTTCGGATTCCGTTTTAAAAAAAACGACTTTTTACTTTCGGACCGACAGAATGACATCAAATGACCCTTATTCGTCCGAATTCCGAAATCAGATGAACCAATTTGCACAAGTTTAATCTTTTGAACTACACAAAAGTAAGTAGATAAACGTAGCAAAATCTGTTACATTTACTATAAAGAAGACTCAGCAATCTACTTTATAACAAACATAGCTCAATGTGCTACATTTACTATAGACTCGGCGAACTACTTTATAACAAACATTACAATACCTTTCATCTGGGATAAAATCCTAATGGCAACTGTGAATCAATTTTCCTTAGACTGGTTCTCCAAAATAAATCTAAGAGGAACATATGATTCTCTTTTGTAGAACTCTAAGGGGAGATTCACTAAACGGTGATAAAGAGGTGATAAAGCGGAGATGACTTCTCCTGTGATATCACTTCTCCAGTTCCTATGTTCCTATGACTCCATACTCTTCCCACCGAATGTTTCCAAAGAAGGCTCCAGTGGGAGGAGTTTAGGATTCTGGGGTCCTGCAAAAATAATCTGGTGTTGTTTCTAGGCAATATGACTCCTGGTGCAAAATTCTCAAATTCCAGCACACATCCCAGAAAAAAAATCTTAGGTTTTAGAGCCAACAAGACAGCTTATGAAATTCATATGTATGATTAACATTAGATAGACCAGTAGATTGTTGCACCATTATATGAGACCAGCAGAGAATCACACAATTGAGGTACAAAAAAATAAAATAATGGCAGACAGTAGAACATGGATGGGGTGTCAGACTTTCTTTATGTGGATTTGTAAATACCAGTGATACAGAGGAAAAAAACTGAGTTGTGAAGTAGATGTATTGTGACTACCAGTGGAAAGAGGTACAAAACTAGGGTGACATCAGTGGGGTTCTGTGTCTACCAGTGGAACAATGCTGGGGTGGCAGACAGTGTATGTGGGGTTCTGCAAATAAAAATGTAAAGCAGAACAAGGCCGGGGAAGAATACAGTGTATATGTGGTTCTGTGGCTACCAGTGGACATTGGGACATGGCTTGAGACAACCCGCTGTGTTCGTATGGGTCTGGGATTACCAGTGGAACAGTGAAAAAAAGATCTGGAGTGTGAGACATGTGGTTCTGTGACCACAAGTGGAAAGTGGAATAAGGCTGAGGTGTCAGTAAAAATAATGTGGTGTCAGAAAAGCTATGTGTGGGTCTAAGACTACAAGTGGAACAGCTCTGAAGTGTCAGATAATGTGTGTATGATTCTATAGTTATAAGTAGATCATGAAAAAAGGCAGGGTGTTAGAGTGTGAGGCTGAGTACTATGCACAAAGATAGCATTTCTGGAGCAAATCAACTGCAACATAGCAAACAAGTAATAATTCCTTAAGTTCTCACTCACTTCAATGGGGATTTTAGTTTACCCCATGGATATTATAGAGATCTCCAATGCATTTCTTCACAAAGCACTGGAAATCTCCATAGCATTCAAAGGATTAAAGTGATAGTAATGTCTCAAAATAAAAGTAGCTCCAATTAATCTTCATAGTATTTGGACTTTGGAGAGTGTTATTTCAATTCTGTCAGAGTTGTAGTACAAGAGTAATTGAATGATAAAGTATCCCCTCTTGCCCCCACTGCTTACCTCACCTGTTTTGTCCGCATGCTAAGTATAGTAACCCTTTGAGTGACAGAGATGTTTCCAATACAATGCTTTACAATGCATTGGAAACCACTCTGGCAATCTAAAATATAATTTTCATGCGGACGGAGCAGGACAGAACATGCAGTTTCATTTAAGTAGAACTTTGTGGCAGAGATGAGTACTTGGGGAGTAAGAACACTGTGCAGAGTGGCCCTTATAAGGAAACACAGGGGGCAGGCTTAGAGGATTGGCTTCTCAAATGGGAAGTGCTGCCAATCATTCCACACGTCATCGAGATAGCAGCGCTCTCTGTCTTAGTACTGTATTCTAATTAGGTAGGTTTTCTTTATGGGGGGCAATAATTAAACTTAAAAACTTATTTGAGGGGTATAAACCAACTGAAGGGGGGTTGGAGCATGACACTTCCACTTTAATTTTTGTTGTTGTTTTTTTTAAGCGATAGCAACACTGCCAGTGCACCCTAAAATAACAGGCCATAGACATACTAAGCCATGGTTAGGCAACCTTTGCCTCTCCAGCTACAGCTCTGATCATCCAATCAGCTGGAGAGGTAACGGTTGCCTACCACATACTATTAAAAAATGCAACTAAAATCTTTGTTAACGTTTAAATAAAGCGTCTCCGAGCTGTAACCTTGTGTATGAATTTCTGGACTTTTTTTTTCTCTCTATTATGAAGAAGCTTCCGTGATGTTACAAGTAGAAAATGTCATTGAAAAAAAAACAAAACATTTGGAGGCTTCTTCTCGGCATTTTATTTTCGTAATATAAATTTATTAGCCATTGAGGAATCATTATTTATACAACAATGTCAATTGTCTGACATGCTTTGTTACTGACTGCCAGAGGAACAAGAGACTATATTTAAATGCTCCTTGTCACCACGAGTGCCATAATACCTTCTCATTTAACCTAGATTTCTCACTGACCTTTTCATTGGACACTAAGAGATGCCTTGTGCTGACCAAGTAACTAATTAAATTGTTGAAGTCTTTAGGACAGCTATATGACTCTATAAATCCAGCTCAGTGTGAGACAGCAAAATTATAGGTATGCATTGTCCCCGTTTTCCAGAGAGCAGTTTTCCGGCCAGAACTGCCAGCTCTGCTGATACATTACAAGCCCTGGGCTTCAGATGTTTTTTAAGTTATTACATTTAAGTCTGCGCATAGCAAGGAATTAGAAGCACATTTTGAAAATGTACAGCTTGGCACTACTTGAATACAATTTAAAGTTGCCATGGGACATTTCAGGACCATGGACAGTTCTAGCTGATGTCTTTCAAGGTCAGAATGAAGTCAAACCTGTTTTGTCAATGTCCAGCTAATATATTTTACAGACTGTGAAGCTTTTTATGGATTCTTGGTCACAATTTTTTATACCCATTTTTTTGCTTAAATTTAATGTTTAATGAGATTTCAAATTAAAATATATGCAACACATATTTTATATATTATAATACATTATATAAAATGTTACTGTAGAAAAAAGTGGTTCAGAATTTTTTTTATCCCTTTGAATTACACAGGAGTACCCCTCTGGTATTCAAAACATTAAAGGGACAGTAAACACTAATCCTACAATAGATATATATTGTTAAAATTAGGGTTTACTGCCCCTTCAAAACTAGGTTCATAGACAATGCTTGACAATGCTGTTCTGTAGTGCCAATTGACCCACCCGTTCTGACTTACTTCCTATGGGGCAGATCATCAAATCACAGAAAAGTCAGAAGATTTTGCATGACAGTCTTGAATCTTATCTAAAACAATCCCATTGTGGCCTATGGTGAAATATGGGGGGGAAAAAAGTTGATAAATGTATCCTATATAATAATATAGGATGTTTGTCACAATGCAGTCATGTGAAGTAGAGACTGCCAGCGTTCAGCCAGTCTCTACTGCGTATGATTGCATTGTGTGAGAGAGGTGCATGAGTGAGACCACGCAAGATTGCATCTTGTGGAGCAGTGAGGCAGCAGCCTCTTAACCCTTTGAGTGCCATAGGGGTAAACATTACCCGGACCTTGGCCGTGTACACGGGCTTTTAGACTAGTTTAACTATAATTGAGTCCATTTCTATGGATTGCTTGTTGGATAAATGCTTCCTTTTTATTATGACTTCAACTACTATTCAACGAACATATAGATCACTACATGTAACAGAGATCGGCAAAATATGGTCTGTGGTTTTTTGTTATTTATGAAGAAAAAAAATCTTTATTTTAGAATTGAATACTTAAACCCTTAAGGACCTGGAAAATCTGAGGTCGTTTTCCCTTAAGGACCGGAGCAATTCTGACCTTTTTGACTATGTCTTTGTTCAACAGTGTTTTTCCTCTTAGGCTTTTATTCCACCCCCATAAATTATATACCTTTTTTTAAGCATAAATAGGGCTTTCATTTGATACCCTATTTATATGGATAACCCACCATTCACTTTATTAAAATTTAAAAAAAAAGGTAAAAAAATATAAAAAAAAACACCATTTTTGATTTTTCTCTTCGGATCAATTGGCCACAAAGGGTTAAATTTTTATGGCGACTGCATGAAAGGTATGACCGGTCAGTCATACCTACAAAATGCGCAGTTTAAAGTGGCCACTGTCCACACTGGGTGAAAATCCCCATGTCCCTTTTTCCCACCCTATTTTGACACTTTTTTATACCTGGTATTTGGTGGTGTATATAAGTGTATTACATGGCTCCACAACAATCACACTTGCAATATTGTTTAATTATATATATTTTTTTAAAATAAAAATATGTTGTTGTTTTTTTAAAAAAAGTGTGTTGTGTTTTTTTTTTGTTTTTTTTTTAAACTGTAAAATTGCAGGTCAAAAATTGACCTGCATTTAGCCAGCCTCCTGCACCAGCAGTGAAGGGGTCAATACCCCCAACTGCTGTATTTTTTTAACCACTAGTTGTCTCCCGTCTACTTCTGTCTCCCTTACTTTGAGGGCAAGGGAGACAGAGGCAGACGAGACAGGCACAGACAGCATGCTTCGCATGCTGCCTCTGTCTGTCACTATGCCGGTACATGTGATCGCTGATACGGCGATCGCATGAACCAGAAGAAGGGCTGAGACTGAATGCCCCGGTCTCGGAGCGCTCAGTCTCAGCCTGGATTTAATGATAGCAGCGTGCACGGAGGCACGCTGCTATCATTTTAGCCATGACGGTCCTGGACCGTCATGGGTCGTTAAGGGTATAACAACCCATGACGGTGCAGGACCGTCATGGGTCCTTAAGGGGTTAAAGGGATAATAATACTTTGTTTTATCTTTATTTTATTTTGTAGGCATTAAAAAAACATGAAGAACAATATAAGTCTCATCTCTCAAACCTTTATGGTTTAAGAGATATTCACAAGCAAAGTTTCTTGTCCCTCCCCTCATCTCTTCTCAGATGTGGAATCCAGTCCATAGACCAGACAGAGAACAGCAAGGGACAATTTTCTTCCTATGAGAACAATTAAAGCCCCGCCCCCCTTGACAAGTTTTTCAGGTTTTTCCCTTATCTTAATTGAAGATTGTCCCTCTCTGCAGTCTACCTGGGCACCTCCCTTCTGATCTGGCTGAACAGTGTTACATCAGTAAAAGGGACAGGAGGTGGATACTTTATCATTGAATTACTCTTGAACTACAACACTGACAGTATTGAAATGACACTCTCCAAAGTCCAAATACTATGATGAATAATTAGAGCTGCTTTTATTATGAAACGTTACTATCCCTTTAATCCAGCTTCTCTGTTAGGGTCAGCATGGCGCAACAACATAGTTACATCACGCTGATATCATCACAGTCATGAATGGGCACCGGGAAAGAGAGACGCTGGATTGGGACGAGGGATACCCCACCTGTTTGAGTTCTAAATTAACCCTTTGAGTGCGAGAAGGGTACAGAATGCAATGCAAGGCAATGCGTTCTGTACCCCTCTGACACTCAAAGGGTTAAACATCTGTCTATTGTTTGTCTTTAGGGATCTTTCACACAGAACTGTAGCAGACTCTGCAAAAGTTTGTTGCCTAAGTTCTTTCACACTTCTTATTTCCAGTGCTGATCCTAATGGAGGAGGGGCATGTCTGACAGCTAGCCATATAAGCGCCTACTTGGGTTGGCCATTCATTGGAGGTTAGGATACAAATGTCATGTGAAAGGTCTGTAGGCATCTCCATAGGCCTCTGTGCAGAGCTTCCTTGCTGCATCTTTACTGTTGTCCTGTATAAATGCAGTAAAGAGGCAATATTCTGGACTTTGGGACTCTCGTACGAGGTGATAGTTGCTCAAGCACAAGGCACGATAGCTGTCACGGTTTTTGATGAACACTCAGACAGATCAGTAAGGTTAAAATGACTTTACTGAGTAAAGTGCATACAAGGAATGAGGCCACAGGCCCACAATACGAAACCACACGATATGGAGGATATATAGGCAGTAAGCAATGACTGTAAACAGAATGACTGAGAGGGAACACAGGTAATAGAGGTATCTTAAGCAGGCAACCCTACTCTAGAGAACCTGGAGCGATCAGGCTACTGGACCCCGGCTGACAGCAGGACAGAGGATGGCAGTAAGTCCTGGAGATGGTAATAGGCACGAGACCCAGACGCCTGGGTGGCACAGAATGCAAGGAGGCAACGAGGCAACACTGACCACGGAACATGGGTCCCAGAGTGACCAAGGCCACCACTTACAAAGGGTAAACCCTAGAGCGCTAGGGGTGGATCGAAGTGAACACTGGAAGGCCACAGGTGTCCCCTCATAGGACAGTGGAACAAGCGCAAGTGCTGGCTCTAGGCCCTCCGGCCATTAGACAGGAAAATGAGCTCAGGGTCTCCACACACCCACTATTGCATGCCACTGCAAGTGCTGGCCATCACCCAGGCACTGCAACATGAAGGAGCACACGGGTAGCGTAGACAGTGTTAGGCACTGAACGGTTAACAGGAGACGCCCAGAGATACACAGGAACTCCCACAGGGAGTGAGCCCATCAATAGCACAGAGGGAGACACAGAGAGATCAGAGTAACTCAGTCAGCACTTGCTAGCACTGCACCGGTACTTCGCATGTACACACTGCCGCAGGCAGTAGTAATAAGTGGCGATAGCATGAATGCTATGCCTATGGTCAACAGAATAAGATTAGCGCCACGCGGCGCACCCCAACTAGGCAACTGGAAACTGTTGAATGTAATGCTGGCCAGTTAGACAACGGAGGAGGCACAACCATACACAGATGACAATGGAACAATGGCTCAGCAGACAGGTTACAGACTGGTCAGGTGCACAGGCAAGGCTCAATAGCCAGGCAGACTATGGCAACGGGGTTTCACAGCCAGATCAGTACAGCAACGGAGCGGGTACTCAGCCAGATCAGTCGGTAATGGAGCAGGTTCTCATCCGGATCAGTTCAGCAACGGAGCGGGTTCTCAGCCAGATCAGTCGGTAACGGAGCAGGTTCTCAGCCCGATCAGTTCAGCAACGGAGCGGGTTCTCAGCCAGATCAGTCGGTAACGGAGCAGGTTCTCAGCCAGATCAGTTCAGCAGTGGAGCGGGTTCTCAGCCAGATCAGTCGGTAACGGAGTAATACACGGGAAACACAGGAACGTCGTCAGGCAAGCCGGGTCATACACAAACAGCAACACAGTAGCAAAACAACAGACTCAGATACACCACGAAAGGGCACCTTAGAATAGATGTGACAGGATATAAAAAGGCAAGCCCTGGGTGAAGCAAAGATGACAGGCCAATGAGAAGGCAATATGGAAATTAGGCATAGTAACAATGTCGCCGTCAGAGCAGGAACACGGGCACCGTGATAATAGCCCAGTATAATATCTTTTCCAAGGAGAGTCATCAAATTCCAGAATCTTTTTGTCCATGTCTCCAGTGTGAAAGAAGCCCTAAGCAGAGAGCACATGGAGTGAGTACATGTGTTTCAGAGTGTATGAGTGTGTGAGTGTGTGTGAGAGAGAGTGTGACTGTGTGTATGTGAGAGAGAGAGAGAGAGAGAGAGAGAGAGAGAGAGAGAGAATATAAAACTGTGATTATTAGAGTTTGTGAATGTGTGTGTGTACGTGTGTGAAAGAGAGTGTAAAAGTGTGTGAGAATGAGAGAGAGTGTGTGAGGGACAGTGTACATGAAAGTGTACATGTTTATGTGAATGTTGTAACCATAACAACTGGGGAAGTGTTACTGTTTGCTATGGTGACTAGAAGAACCCTTCTTTGGTGCCAAGACTACCTCCTTGGATATTTAAATGTACGCAGTATGTCTTTCTGTCACATTAAGTGGTCTGTGTTCCAGATTAAAGTCCCAGAGAGGAACTGAAACACTGGGATGAAATTTAATGCACAATAATAATAATTAGGTTTTCCATAAAGAGCGTGTCCAGTTGGAGACATTTGTCAAAGATACTCATACTAAGAGATTCAGCCCGGGGTATCTCTGAACATATTTTGAATATACGCAGAAGTTCAGAGGATCTGTGCTTTACATGTGAAAGGCACCATCGCCCAGTATAATATCTTTCACAAGTATTATCAGTATGAGTCACCTAGAAAACTCTATTGTCTCTTCATGGCACCAAAGTGAGATGGAATCTATGTCCCAATATAACAACACTAATAAGAACTCTTTCAAATAAACAACTATAGCAGACCTTTGCCACAGAGTCTGGGCTCTAAGCCACACCACCAGGAGAAGCAGGATTGTTTTGGCCGGTAGGAGGACAGAGAGGACGCAGTTCGTTTGGCTATTAGGAATGAAGGAACCGATCTTATATGCTTAAAGCCCACAAAATGCCCTTGTAAGTGCATTATGTGATTTTATATATATATTAAATTACTACACTCAGATATCTTTGATTTTCCTTGTGTGCTGTTTTTGATCAAGTTTATCCAAAGTGGACAAGGCCACTGACTACCGCCTCCTGCTACACTTTCAAGCGAAACATAAAGAATATCATCTCATCATTTCATAATTTCTATAAATTCCACAGACTTCTCCATCCATTTCATTTTCATTTCCATCATTTCCTCATGAATATTTGGTAACATCTATGAACTCTTATTTTATGGTGGACTTTCTATTTTCATCCCCATCATTCATTATACATTGGACCATTATTAGGTTCATTTGTTTAAGAACAGGAGCTGTTCCACCTAGTATATTTTACAGATCTTTTATTTATTTACTGTATAATTGAGTATTCATTTTTTATCTTCTTACTTAGCAGAGTGTTAATTAGGAGCACTCAACTCGCTAAGAATTGTTTGCTCTTTTGAGATCTAAAGTACCTTGTGAATCACTGTGTTTAATCCATAACCTCTACATAGTACTGTAATGTTTTATTCATATTATATGCCATGACCACTGTTTGCTAAACTTGCCACCATACCAAGTTACCCCAGTATACACAAGACTTTCTCATATGCTTTTTTAGCCTTTCAGGGCCAGATTTATATCTTAGGTGCCCTTGTCTACAGGGTTGAGCTGCACTCTGTGCATTAGAATGGTGCAGCTTATTGAAGTCTCTCCATATAGAAAGGCACCCAGGACGGTAGCCATAGGGGAGAAGTAACCTAGTCTTTTCTCCACATTGACGGGAGAGGCCTAATATTATTTCTGGTCCATACAGACTGAATTATATTCTTGTTCAAAGGACTTTATTACATTGCAGGATATTTATTTTTATAAGACATTTCAGAGTTTAGCCAGTATTTGAGGTTATACAGTGTTACATTGTATTTTATTTTATTTTATTTTTTTGGGGGGTGGGGTTGTATGTATATGATATTTTTACTGTATTCTGTGTATCTGTCGGTACCTGCCCGGTCCTAGACGCCGAGCGGGGAGATCCCCCGTGCCCGCTTTGTCTTCCACAACGTGTCTGTGCATGCACCAATGTCAGACGCCTAGACATATGGCTACGTCGGCATCATGACGCTTTCTTTCTGCTATCACTGGCAAACGGCTGAGGCTCGGCGCTCAAAAGTCGGCGTTCTGCTGGAGGTTAGTGCTGTCCTTGCTCTACCTCGTCCTAGTTACGCTTGCCTTAGCCCTTCTTCCAGCTTTCTGTTCCGTCGGGTTGGTTGTTTGTCAGCCAGTTGGATATCCTGCCGCTTCACCCTCCAGCTTCTCTTTCCAAGTCCTCTGGACCTCCAGTTGCTCTATCTACATCCGATGGATCTCCAGCTACCCACCTACCTACCTCCTCTGGACTCCCAACCTGACTCTGGACCTTCAGCTGCTTTGCCATAGTCCTCTGGACCACCAGTTGCTTTACCTACTTCCGCTGGACCTCCAGCTACTCATCTACCTACCTTCTCTGGACTCCCAACCTGACTCTGGACCTACAGCTGCTCTGCCTACCTACCTGCCTTGTGCCCTCAGCCTGTTGTCCCTCATCCCCCTGCCTGGTGAGTTCTACACTATTAATTTGCTCTAGTATAGACTCTCCCTGGGTCAGGTGGTGTAAGCCCTCTCTATAGTGTGTTATCCGGGACCTTCTTCAGCTCAACTGACGGGGGTCATCTGGCTTCGCAGCCAGCAACTTTATCCGGCTTTGACCGCGGCTCAACACATTATAAGGGGCCTACGTCCGCTAGCACCCAGTATCACTCCCTAGCTCCTCTCCACTTGCCCTTGTTGGAGAAGTCTCCCTATACTCCTTTTCTGTCCTACTGGGGCATCCTAGTCCTGCTCCTGGGTTCCTTGTCCAGTATCCACCCTTCAGTATCATTGTGTCAGAGAACATTAGTCTATTCATTTTGCACTTTATATTACAATTCATTTTATGCTCTTTTTTATTTCATATAACAAAAACAGGATTATAGGATGTTTCTTCAAGGAACTTTTGGTAATTAAGAAAGATGGCTAAATATTTTACAGGGGAAGAAGGAGGACAGCATTTCCCAGTGGTAATGTTGGGGGGTGTATAAGCTGAGATTACGTGTTTGTACACATCATGCGTGATGGAATATGCATGCAAGCATGTGTATGCAGTGGGGATAAGCAGACAGAAATCAATGAGCTTAACCTTTCCCCATAGAAGCAATTGAGCAATTAGTATAATACCCAGGACTGCACTCTGCAATGCAACTACAGCTCCTATCAGACTTTTATTGACAAATATATCATTGTGCATGATCTGTTTTTCTCCTGCTCTGTACAATTACTGGCTCTAACTGAAACTTGGCTCTCTCACTCTGACATCACTTTAGAAGCAGCAATCGCCTGTGGTGGTCTCTCCTCTCACATTCTATGCCCAACTGGACTCTGGGGAGTCATGGGACTGCTACTCTCTGAACACTGCTGTTACAAGCCCATCTACCCCCGCACCACTCTACTTTTCCTCTTTTTAATTGCACGCTGTTTGTATTTTTACTCCTATGCTCTGAAATCCCCGCCTCCTCTCCCCACTTCAGTATCCTAGTGAAATGTCGCCTCCTATTGGACGACAGTGAAAACTGCGCATTAGCAATGTCGCATGAAGCAAAAGGCCGACATCAGAATGTTTCCCCAAACAAAAGAGCAACATTCTGCTATGGCCTGCTTAATCATCACCAAATATCTGGCTCAAGAAAGACTTACAGGCATTGATCTTCCCTGGGTGAAACAAATATTGGATTGGTTGGTATTTTCTCAAGCTCTCTGTCCCAAGCAAGCAAATGGTTTGTAGCAGTCATCAGGCTTTGTTGTGCTGGTCACATTGCAGGAATACTATTTCATCGGGTGTGCTTAAATCATTAACCCTTTGAGTGCCAGAGAGGTATCCAACGCCTGGCACCTCAAAGGGTTATGGTCATTCAGCATATTTGCACAACACTGGCACTCAACCAGGAACAGCGCTTATAGGTAATCGTTGGAAAATGACTCCATTTCCTACACAGGCTAAAGAGGCGCCATTCAGTTCTAGATGGCATGGGAAATGGAGAATTGATTTTCCTAAACAACTATTGAAAAAATCCCCAATGATTTCAGTTGAATTGAACTCCTTGAAGGCAAGAGGAATTGAACACCTTGAAGGAAGAGTTTCAAATGCAGTGTGTTAACATCTACAGATGGTAAATGCCAAGATATCTTGTGCCTGTGGGCAGCAGCTTGTGTATTTGCCCCCTTAATGCCTCTAAGTATTTCCTGCTACCGCTATTTGGTGACAAAGGAGGACTCCGGTAGAGTGGCGGCTCAAGGCAATTACACATCACACCCACAAATAATGTCATACTCCATGGAGCCAGCAGCATGGACATGGTTCTAATTGGGTGAAAAAGTCTGTGGTATATTGATGAAGAACCCCTTCGTGTATCCTATTGGGAACCTGACCTCCATTGTTTTGGAATATCTTCACTGATTATCTTCAAGACTGATTGATATTTTAAGGCCGCAAATATATTGTTTATTCTGTGAGTACCTATATTTGGGGGCTGCCCTTATAGCGTGTGCAGACACTTCTTTTAGATTGGTTTTGCGCTTTTTTCTTTCAGAAATACTCCTCCTCTCTCTCCACTACATGCAAACTCGATCTGCTTCCCTCTCACCTCATCCATTTCCACTCCCCCACACTAATCCATATTCTTTTGCAGGCATTTAACTCCTCCATTGACTCGCTTCTTTTCCTGATGAATTCAAACATGCCACAGCGACACCTGTTCTCCAGAACAATTCCCCTAACAGCACCCTATAGCTATTGACTTGTTTTGCTCTCCTGCCTTTGCTTCTAAGCGTTTATAACACCTAGCCTACTCTTGCTTGCTTTATTTTCTTAACCCACACAACTTGCTCAATCTATAAAAATCTGGCTTTCGCACGGCTCACTCCACAGAACCTGCTCTCACAAGAGTTGTCAGTTATCTCTACATTGCAAAATTGCAAATTCACTATTCAATACTTCTCCCACTTGATCTCTCAGCTTTTGACACTGCTGATCATGCTCTCCTCCTCCAAATTCTTTACTTTTCAGAAATTTGTAGCCCAGCCCTGAACTGACTATCTTCTTATCTAACTAACCAATCCCTCAGTGTCTCCATTGCCACCTCTTTGTCCTCTCCCATCCACCTCTGTGTTGCTGTTCCCCAAGGCTCTGTTCTAGGACCGCTATACACAATAACACTTGGTGATCTTATTAACTCATTTGGTGTCAAATATCACCTCTGTGCAGAAGACACCAAGATTTACTTATCTGCACCTCTAATGACTTCTGATGTTTAATCTAAAGTCACGGATTGCCTCTTGGCTATCTCAGACTGAATGGCTTATAGACACCTCAAACTCAACATGTCAAAAACTGAGCTACTCCTCATTCCACGTATCCTGTTCAGAAGCACAGTGCCTAGGGGTGATAATTGACCCTACCCTCTCATTCTCTGTTCATATTAGTGCTATTGCCATATTCTGCAGCTTTCTCTTGTGTAACATAGCAATAGCCTGTCCATTCCTCTGTTCCTCTACAGCTAAAGTTTGTGCACAAGCACTTATCTTATCCCTCATGGACTACTATATCCTTCTTCCCTCTTGTTTTCCTGCATCCCATTGCCATACATTTCAACCTATACAGAATGGTACGGCATGAGTTACCTTACTGTCACCTAGGTTTGTTCCTGCCCCCCTCCTCCTCCATTCACTCCAGTGGATGTCCATGAATCTCCAAATTTCTTTAAAAGTATGCATCAATCATTCTCTCCTCTTCCCCTTCCTACGTTTCCATTGTGATCTCCCACTATACCCCATCCCACCACCTACGATCAGCCAGTGACATTCTTCTCTTGTGTCTACAGCTGTATCTCATATCAAACCCTTTTGACACAATGCTTTTTATTTAAGGAAGTCTCTACCTCCCAGCTTGTGTCTTGCACTCCCATGCTGTCTTCAAGTCTCTCTTAAAATTCCACCTCCTCACTGTTTTTATTGTAGGGGATTATTTAGGGCATGTTTGTTGCAGGCCTTTTATCAGCTGTGTTGCTTGACTTCGGAAAGCCTTCAAAGGCTTTAATTTATTTTGTATTTATTTTAGACTTTTGCTGAGCCGAGTTATCTCTGGGGAGGAACTGGCAGTTTATACATACAAAATATCAGTTACATTGAACTAACACAATTTGCTAGCCTCATAAAAACACTATTTATTTTGTGCCACATAAATATGAAACCGTGAAATTCATTAAATTAAAATGATGTTAGTTCTTGTAAATAATCATAAAGTAAAACTAAGAAGGGGAAAGGAGGATTGGAAATGTTTTATTTAGCCAAATCTCATGTCAAAAGGTCTCACAACTTGTTGCTTTTGGAAAACAGGACACATAAAAATGAACAAACAATTTACAATTTACATAAGGTAGAGCATGCAGTTGCCAAGGGGGGTATAATTGTGAATGAGCCTCACCTGTTATGTTTACTCCATTGTGATGACTTCTTGGAATTGCCAGCATAATCCTGTATTAAACACCCTCTCCTGTTTTTTGGTGGTTTAAAGGGATAGTAATGTTTCATAATAAAAGCAGCTCTAATTAATCATCATAGTATTTGGATTTTAGAGAGTGTTATTTCAATTCTGTCAGCATTGTAGTTCAAGAGTAATTCAATGACAAAGTACCCCCCCTGATGTAACACTACTCAGCCAGATCAGAAGGGAGGTGCCCAGGTAGATTGCAGAGAGGGGCAATCTTCAATTAAGATAAGGGACAAACCTGAAAAACTTGTCAAGGGGGGCAGGGATTTCATTGTTCTCATAGGAAGAAGATTGTCCCCTGCTGTTATCTGTCTGGTCTATGGACTGGATTCCACATCTGAGAAGAGATGGCTTACACTAGGTAAAAGGGGCGGGAGGGGAAACTTTGCTTGTGAATATCTCTCACACCATAAAGGTTTGAGAGATAAGACTTATATCGTTCTTCATGTTTTTTTAATGCCTACAAAATAAAATAAAGATGTAACGAAGTATTACTATCCCTTTAAAGTGACAACAGGACAAGTCATCGAGCATAAAGAAACAAAAGGATAAATGTAGAAATCTGCCAGCATAGTTTTCCTGCACTTGGGTATAGGCTCTGGAATAATGTGCATGTAGTTTAGAGATGTAATAGAGAGTAGCACCACTTTAGTGCAGAACAGTGCACACATACCTCCATTATTAAGATTTAAACAAGCACTGCGCACCTCGGTAACAGCACTTGAAGGAATATTGAGACTGCCGTCTCTCTGAACAAAACAAGGGAGCAGCAAAGTTCTCACCAAACAGCAATAAGATGGATTGGAGGAGGAGATCCGCTAGATGCCTCTAGTCAGTAGTGGAGCGAGTACATCAGGAAGATGCACCCTGGAAGTGTGAAATGTGAATTGACTGCAAGAAGCTGTAAGTGCAATCAATATTTGTTTTTAAAGTGGAAAATAAATTTAGATTTTGGTATTGCACTTTTTTTTACAGATTTGTCTACTGGTTGTAATCTCTCTCTCTGTGTCTCTCTCTCTCTTTCTCTCTCTCTCTCTGAGTGGTCTCAGTGTAAACACGCCATGTCTGAGGAAGCTGAGATGTCCCTTTAAGACAGTGGTCAGGTGTTGTCCAGGTTCGTCATGAGGTAGTTTGTGACCAATGGAAGGTGTTTGTTGTCCAGGTAAATGTTTGTCTGTGTGTCTCTTGTGATTTTTTCTGATCTGTTATGAATGCTGTGTAGCTGTCGGGTGCATATGTGGAATTGTCAGGTGTACTTTGTGTCTCCATCTGCTGGTGATGTTGCACAGGTGCGTTTGGGTTGCTTTGGATTTCCCGGATGTGTGTGTTGTGTGTTAACCCCCGTTGTTCCAGGCTATGTTGTGAAGGCTTGTGTTGGAATGCTTTGTGAAGCCCTTGACCCGGGGGGATTGTTAGGTTTTTGTTGTTTGTCCGGGACTTGTTTGTAGGATATGGGCATTGTTAGTTTGTTTTCTTGGCTTTGCAGGGATTAATGTTGCCACTGGTGGATTTGTGTTATGTGTTGTGTGAGCTGCTGTTTCTCTGCTTTCTTTTGCCAGATGATGTTTGTTTTGTTTTTTTGTCCTTTGTGTGGTGTATGGTCAAGAAAACTGGGTGCAGAATTTCTTCCATAAAAAGTATTAATTTGTCATAGGTTATCACTACAGCACACAATTGAATGGCTCTGGGGATATCTGTCCATTGTTCTCAATGGACATTATATTATCATCCGTTGTGATTTTAAAACTGCCATTAGCTGTTCATAAGACTGCTATTTGAATGGCTTACTGTGCTTTTGGCTGTTTTTTTTCTTACCGACACAACTGAACCAAGGCCTACATCTCCACTAGTAATTCAGAGCTTCAGTAACTATATCTGTGTCCCTAAACAATCCCTAGACACATGGACATCCGCAGAAATTTTTCTGGGGGGTTGCACTACACTGAGACCCACAAATAATAATAAAAACATCAAAATATCATTTAAAGGGTCCTCTCTGACACGTTTCAAAATAACATCTTTCTTCAGGGATTTTTAATTTAAATAGTATTTGTAGATGTATTAGAGTAGGACTTACCATAAAGAGAGATATCTTGGCCTAGTTGGTAAGCTTACACACGGATTGGCCAATTTGTGGGACGAAATTCTCACTTATTTCACTTAGATTTACTAAGGATTATTATATATGCCCATTACAGGGCAACACCATTCACAGCATATAGAGGAGCGCAGATCTGTTTGTTTGTATGTGTTTTCACTTTTGGGTCTAGACCTAATGTTAAGGGGACTGGAGAACCCTCTGATTTCTTGCTGCTATCTATATCTTTCATCTTTATACTTATATTTAATTTATATTTATTATTTGGATATTTTATGAGCGCTGCAAGCTTTCTTCATATCTATAAAAACAGTGAGTATCTAGAGAAAGATTGTGGATCCACAGATAAATATAGTGAAAAAACACTGTTTGGTTATTTGTTGGCCATTTAAAGAGCAAAAGTGCTGATGGAAAAATATATGTGGGGGTGGATTTATAATGTATATGTATGGGTTTTCATTGCATGTTCCTTTTCACTTTTTGACATGTGGTGCTGTTAGTATATGGAGTTAGACACATTGTGTCTTTACCTTGATTTTGTGTTGTATATATGAAATCTTTTTCAGTCAACTAATAAATTAAATATATTTTTTTTACATTTAGTATGTTTTTACTTATAGATATATGGAGGATGAGTGCCTAAATAGGTCCTATACTTTTGTTCTTTTCTTTATTTTTTGAACTGCACTCAACTTTACCCGCCTAAACTTTATGTATAATAATATATCTGTGGCAGCATCTGTGACTGGCCCTTACCGTGTGTGAGTGCAGCCTCTCTACCTGCTGCCTCCGATGATCGATCCCTGAAAAATCTAAATTAAAACAATATTTTATGTGACCACCTTTTGCCTTCAAAACAGCATCATTTCTTCTACGTACACTTGCACAAAGTCAGGTGTATGATTAAACAGTTATACCAAATAGGTGCTAATGATCATCTTTAATATGCAGGTTGAAACACAATCAATAACTGAAAAAGAAACTGCTATGTAAGAGGAATAAAACTGGGTGTGGAATAGCCAATCCCAGCTAATAAGATGAAGTTGCTGAAGACAGTTTAATGTCAAAGTCATACACAATGGCAAGACTGAGCACAGCAACAAGACACAAGGTAGTTATAGTGCATCAGGAAGGTCTTTCCCAGGCAGAAATTTAAAGGCAGACAGATTTGCTGTAGATGCAGTGGTCGGCCAAGGAAACTTAGTGCAGCAGATGAAAGACACATCATGCTTACTTCCCTTCACAATCAGGTGATGTCCAGCAGTGCCATCAGTTCAGAATTGGCAGAGGACATTGGGATCCTGGTACACCCATCTACTGTCGGGAGAAGTCTGGTCAGAAGTGGTCTTCATGGAAGACTTGTGGTAAAAAGCCACAGCTCTGATGTGGAAGCAAGGTCAAGTGACTCAACTATGCATGAAAACACAGGAACTGGGGTGCAGAAAAATAGCAGCAGGTGCTCTGGACTGATGGGCCAAAATTTGAAATATTTGGCTGTAGCAGAAGGCAGTTTGTTCACTGAAGACCTGGAGATCAGTACAAGAATGAGTGTCTGCAGGCAACAGTGAATCATAGTGGAGGTTCCTTGCAAGTTTGGGGTGAGATTTCTGCAAATGGATTTGGAGATTTGGTCAGAAGAAATGTCTTGTCAATGCTGAGAAGTACAGGCAGATGCATATCCATCATGCAATACCATCTGGGAGGCATCTGATTGGCCCAAAATGTATTCTGCAGCATGACAACAACCCCAAACATACAGCCAAAGTCATTAAGAACTATCTTTAGTGTAAAAAAGAACAAGGAGTCCTGGAAGTGATGGTATGGCCACCATAGAGCCCTGATCTCAACATCATCGAATATATCTGGGATTAAAGGAAGATAAAGAAGCAACTGAGGTGCCTAAATCCACAGAACTGTGTTTAATTCTCCAAGATGTTTGGAACAACCTACCTGCCGAGTTCCATAACAAACTATGTGCAAGTGTACATAGAAGATTTTATGCTGTTTTGAAGGCAAAGGGTGTTCACACCAAACATTGTTTTGATTTAGATTATTCTTCAGTTCACTCACTTTGCATTTTGTTAACTGATAAAAAATAAACTATTAACATGTCTATTTTTGTAAGCAATCTTACTTTACAGCATTTGTTCCCACCTGCCTAAAACTTTTGCACAGTGCTGTATATATTTCTGAAATAAAAAATCAATAACTTCTTCCCCAGACTTCCCCAGCACAGAGACAAAAAACAACAAGATCAGCAAGCAAATTGGACCCCAGCGGCCTGTGTCTTGCCGAATTTTAGGGTATTTGGGGTCAACCTCCTTCTTTCCTTCTTCTCCCCTAAAGTGCTCCCAGACACCCCTAATACAGAGAATAAATGTCCTAACTGAAACTATGCTTCAACTCCACCTTATTTGCCTATCTTCTCTAGCTCAAAAACATGCTGTTTTCTACTCTCGCTAATACAGAATGGCATGCTTTGAGAGCCTGACACCCTTGTTTTTGTCTACAGGAAATTTTTCATGTCATGGGGCAAACATTTTCTTCCCATTTACGTCAATGCAATGAGCTAGATGTAAAAAGCAAGAAAACTGCACTTTTCTCAGAAAATTATTCACCAAGAAGAAAGTGTGATTATTCGCTGATTTTGGAGTGAGGTGAAAATAGTATGGACCCCTAATAACTCCTAAAGAGGGACACCTGGGAGGTATGGACCCCTAATATCTCCTAATGAGGTATACTTAGGAGGTATGGACCCCTAATATCTCCTAATGAGGGACACTTGAGATGTATGGACCCCAATTTCTCATAAAGATGGGCATGTGAGAGGTATGACAATGCACTGGAGGCCTCTCTAGCATTCATGGGGTTAAAAGGCACTATTCAAGCTCATGGAAGTTTAGGAATTTTCATTTGTCCCGTATGATGGAATGACTTACTCCAGAATAACTCCAGTTTTCTTTTATAAATATTAGACATGGAGATTCAAATCGCTATCTTCACAGAATTGCTTTTCACTTTATTGTTTCACTACTTCTGAAACACGAACCCCCAGGTATACTGTAAAGTTCCTGTCTCTCTCCTGTCCTGTCCCAGGTGAATGGACAGTAAGAGGGAAGAGTTTCCATTTATTGTCTGTACTTCAATAAACAAAAGGCAGCTCCTCCAAGCACAGGGGAGGATGTGCTGCTTTCTAACATCATGTGATCAATTTTCCTGCAATCTGATTGATTAAAACTTAAAAGGTAAACAAAAGGAGAATCGAAAGAGCCATTTCACAACACCTGTTTTGGGTTTTGTGAAGCAAGTCCTGCACTAATATTACAGAATCATTTTTCTCACCCTACAGAGCACATTTGTGACCATTACTGATCATTTTTGTGCTTTCGACTCGTTTCAATGCACATTACTGATTAATAAAAAACTGTGATAGAGGTGATCTGGAACTGTTTACATCATTTTCTACTGAAAAAATAGGGAGTTTAGAATTACAGTCACTGGAGGAAATACAAGAATTTGATTTCTCATAAAATTAGGCATTTTAATCTATTTTGTAGACCTACCCACTATATTCAGTTTTAGAAAAAGAACCACTGTATAGGTTACCCTAGACAATTCTACTTTCTAAAAAGTTTAATAATTAGTGTTGTAATTTAAGCTGTTCCACCTAAAGAATGACAGTAGACAACATGTAAAGTATACTATGTGGGGAAAAATGATTCAACATATGAAGGTGCTATAGATATTTGTGCCACGTGGCTGTAGGATATAGGACCCCAGATGTGAGTATGTATATACCCCAGACAGGACTTGAACTGTGAATGGAAGAAGCAGTAATAACAACCCCTGGTACTTTACCTGTAGAAACTCTAGTGCCATGCTTGAGAGCTTTGCATGTGTCATTGACTACAGCTTTCCTGAAACTTACACAGTAGGTAAAGATGCCAACTGCAAGGCTGAAGGCTAAACATAGGTTGAGTCGGTGATCAAGAGGATAACTACATCAGTGATCGAAAAAAGAGGTGAGTACTGGAGCTTTTTTGGACATCACCATAAAATCTGGTAGGTAGCAGCAGACTAAAAACATAGGATTTTGCAAGATGCAGTACCAGAAATCACCATAAGGTCTGAGAGACACAGTATCAAAATTCATGTATGCCATGCCAATAGCAATACTCTTCATCATGTTACTATTTACCTTTTTTTTTTAGAATGCAAGTAAATTAGTTTGGTGTGATCCATTTTTTTGTACAACCATATTCACATAGACCTAAATATTATCAGTTAGTCATTCTAGTGTCTTATGCACTTCTGAAGTCAAACTCACAGGTCTATAATTTTAAAATGTTGTTCTTCCCCTGGTTTAGATCTTGTGAAATACTCTCAAAACAGATATGTTATTGCCTACCTAACCTGTTTATACAATACTACATGCATGATGATGATGATGGTGGTGATGGTGATGATGATAGTGGTGGTGGTGGAGATGATGATGATGGTGGTGGTGATGATGGTGATGATGATAGTGGTGGTGCTGGTGGCTATAATGATGATGATGGTGGTGGTGATGATGGTGATGATGATAGTGGTGGTGGCAATGATGATGATGGTGGTGGTGGTGGTGATGATGGTGATGATGATGATGGTGGTGATGGTGATAATGGTGCTGGTGATGATGATGATAGTGGTGGTGATGGTGGTGGTGGTGGTGATGGTGATGATGGTGGTGGTGATGATGGTGGTGGTGATGATGATGATGATGGTGGTGATGATGATGATGATGATGAAATGATAATGACGACAAAAATTGAAGTTTAGAAAATGATGAAAAGTGGCTAGTGATCTCAATTTCCAGTAATAGACAACATGGAAAAACTTCAATATCCCACATAAAAATAAAATGAATGAGAAGACACATAATGTAATCTAAATATAACAGCAAACATTTTTTTTTTAAATTAGTAGAGTCCATTAAAATCTTCTAGAATTCTCCAAAGGAAATTTGTATTAGATGTCTGGAATAATATTACAACCAGATGGGTAATGTATGAAGTAAGTCTGAAACTTACACTCTCAACATGTCGGTGTATGGATCACTAACAGATAATGCTGAGGAGAAATGTATCTCCTTACTCCAGCACCCCATAGAAGAAAAAGAGAGAATCCTGCACTGATCTATTCAGGTACCCTAGAAGAGTGGAACCCTGTGTATAGCATATATTAAACCTCTATAATAAATATAGTAAATATTGCTCATAAAAATGTGCATAGTTTGGCCAAAATATGGGTAACCTTGTTGACTGTGCTAAGGTACCCCAATTCAGAGAGTCCCTAAAAAAGGAAATTAAAATAGCTTTTGAGAAAGCAGTCTTTTGCGAAAAGCCATTTTGTCTGGCTTAGTTCATTACTAAAAGTTAAAATAGATTGGATCTGGAGCTGCAAAACAATATTGAATTGGCTTTATAAACAAGATAAAACCTTATATCTTACCTAATTAAAAACACCCCAACTCCCCTCATCTAGGAAGGAGACATATTGACTTACAGACTGGGGATGTTTGCAATAGATGGGTAGACATGAAACAGGACTGGACATTACTTCCCAGCCCATTTATATATATGTGTCCCACCCACCCATGCAAGCCACATGACATTTGCTAATATTCTTAACCCCTTAAGGAACAGCGGTCCAGGGAAGTTACCTTCCCTTAAGGACCGCATTGATCCTTGCCGACGCGACGGTACACGTGACCTGTTACGCGTACCGGCACGCCGTTTTGATGCCTAAGAGAGATCGCTCCGTTCTTGGAGTGGTCAATTTTAGGCCCCGTTTTTACTTACAGTGCTCCCGGTAGAGCGATGTAAGTAAAAAGTATGTGATGTGCTGACCGTCACTGGTCCTTAAGGGTATAAGGACAGTGACTGTCATAGTATACCACCTAGTCCTTAAGGGGTTAAAGTGATACCCCAGCTGGTCAGCTATCAAGAGCATGGCCATATACTATGCTAAGAAAACACCCCTTTAAGAATCTATGCTTGTGTGTATAAATGTAATAAACTGATATCATTAATTCCAGGCTGAGACTGAGCTCTCCAAGACTGGGGCGTTCAGTCTCAGCCCTTCCTGCTTGTGCCAGTTCATGTGATTGCCATAGCAGCGATCACATGTACCGGCATAGTGACAGACAGAGGCAGCATGTAAAGCATGCTGTTTGTGCCTGTCTTGTCTGCCTCTGTCTCCCTTGCTATCAAAGTAAGGGAGACAGAAGTAGACGGGAGACCCCTAGTGGTAAAAAAAAACAGCAGCTGAGGGTATTAACCTCTTCACTTTTTGACCTGCAATTATACACTTTTTTTTTTTAATAAAAAAAAACACAACACACTCTTTTTTTTAACAAAAAAAATGTTTTTATTTAAAAAAAAAAAAAAAAAAAAAAAATATATCTATATATATAAAAGAAGACTTTGTGCCTGGCAAAACACACCCAGGGGCGGCAGTAAAAAGGATTACTGCTGCCATTGGGTGATTCTGTGGGAGTGTGATTTTTGGCCTGCCCCCACTATCCAGCCCGCCCACCACTATCTAAGGCTGAAAAAAAAAATGGCTGCCACACACTCCTACACCACAGACACATGCACATGCCCTCCCACACACACACGCTGAGGATGATGGGAACAATGTTCAAGCTACAGCTGGAAGGCCATGGTCCAATCTGTATTATGCAGCTTCTTCATTCCCTGCCTTTGAGCCTACACAGCTCTGCTAATTACTACAAGTGAGCTGATTTCTAAACAATCAGCAGGAGGATACTGGCTTGCTGAGAAAGTGGAAACAACGGCAGAGAGGTGATCAGGCAGTGCAGAGCAAGGCTTCAGCTGAGCTGGTAAATGGCAGAGACATGGATGTGACTGTATTTATATATTGCACAAAGAGAGAGAAAGAGAGCAGGTTGTTTGTCAGTCTGTCTGTAAGTAGAGGTGCCAGTTCCTGCAATCATCTCCATGCTGTACATAGCTCACTGTATAGCATGTATGACAAACTATTTATATATGGTCTGGCATTGTATAGTATACAGTCTGTGTATAAGGACTGGCACTATACAGTATAGGAGGGACAGTCCCTGTTTGACACCCAAATCCCTCTGCTCCTCTATTTAGGAGATCACACGGTGTGGTGTATATACAGTAGGCTGACCAGACCTCACCTTTAACCGGGGACACATAGGAAATAAGCATATTTCAGGAGTGCACCAAAATCAAAGCAGCCCTGCAGTATGCATTTTTCATATGTGTCACTGGTTAAAGGTGAGGTCTGGTCAGCCTAATGTACAAGTGTATCAGATTGCTCCACATCAGTAAAAAAATCAGTAATGTGGGTATAAACTTCTGTATATATCTGTTAAATTAGTCTGTGTAAAAAAATACTTTCATCTTCTTCTAAATCATTCACTTACAGAAAGAGTAACTTAACCATTTCAGTGCCAGAGGAGATGCAATGCATTGCTTACCCCCTGGCACTCAAAGGGTTAAAAATTCTCTACAATGGTCTGGCACTGTATAGCAGTGGTTCTCAATCTGTGCCCTCAGTGGCTACTAACAGACCAGGATTTTAGAATTTCCTTTTAAGAGCACAGGTGAGTTAATCAATATGACTGAGCCTCTGATCAACACACTTGTGTTCTAGCAGGGAAATTCCTAAGTCCTGGCCTGTTAGTGGCCACTGAGGGCACGGGCTGAGAACCTCTGCTGTATAATATACAGTCTGCATGTGTCTGTGTATAAGGACTGGCACTATACAGTATAGGAGGGACAGTCCCTGTTTGACACCCAAATCCCTCTGCTCCTCTATTTAGGAGATCACATTGTGTGGTGTATGTACCAGTGTATCAGATTGCTCCACATCAATAAAACCCACAGTAATGTGGGAATAAACTTCTGTATATATCTGTTAAATTAGTCTGTGTAAAAAAAATACTTTCATCTTTTTCTAACTCATTCACTTACAGAAAGAGTAACTTAACCATTTCAATGCCAGAGGGGATGCAATGCATTGCTTACCCCCTGGCACTCAAAGGGTTAAAAATTCTCTAAAATACACCACCAGCCACGCCCCCAGTAACACCACCGAAAACACAAGTGTCCCTCTTTGGCCATATGAAATGTTGGGAGGTATGTTACTTACACTGCTCACACTGTATGTATTTATGTTCTGATTTGCAGCTGTGTGTCACTGTTTGTGTTGTCAGTGCATGTGTGTGTATATGTGTGTGTTGCATGTGTCTCTGTCTATCACTGTGTGTACCTTTCTGACACGTACACCCTACGCTATAATTCACTATCATAACATTTATTTAAAAAAAAAAGAAACATTTCCTGCATAACATGACGGGCAACGCCGTCCCAAACTGCTAGTATATATATATATATATATATATAACTAAACAATATTGCAAGTGTGATTGTTGTGGAGCCATGTAATACACTTATATACACCACCAAATACCAGGTATAAAAAAAGTGTCAAAATAGGGTGGGAAAAAGGGACATGGGGATTTTCACCCAGGGGGGACAGTGGCCACTTTAAACTGCACATTTTGTAGGTATGACTGACCAGTCATACTTTTCATGCAGTCTCCATAAAATTTAACCCTTTGTGGCCAATTGATCCCAAGAGAAAAATCAAAAATGTTGTTTTTTTTACTTTTTTTTTAAATTTTCATAAAGTAAATGGTGGGTTATCTATATAAGTGGGGTATCAAAAGAAAACCCCTATTTGTGCATAGAAAAAGTATATAGTTTATGGGGTGGAATAAAAGCCTAAGAGGGAAAACACTGTTGAACAAAGATATAGTCAAAAAGGTCAGAATTGCTCCGGTCCTTAAGGGAAAACAACCTCAGAGTTTCCCAGTCCTTAAGGGGTTAAGATGCTTTGTATATAAATGTTAATATATTTAAAGTGATATTTTATATTAAATGCAATATTTATAAAGAAATTGTGAGAGAGAGCAGCTAGACTGAGTGAAAAGACAAGAAAAGGGAAAGGAAAAGGAAAACTCACCCCATAGGCACACACGCATGCACAATATCAGCCAGAAAAAGGAGACTCTATAAAATGGCTGTACTCACATAATAGTAAATCTTGTCCTTTTTAAAGTGTTAGTAATGTCCACAAAAAAGTTTTTTTTGCATTTAGAAGAGCTTAAAAAGCTGAACGACATGCAAAAAACTGTATATCTCAAACCGCTATGGTTTAAGAGATACGGGCGTTTAAAGTTTGATCTCTCCTACTGACAGCTGTAAAGCGGTCAGCAGGAGATTTGTGTCGGCCGACACGGAGGCGCTTGAGAAGTGCCGGGATCTCGTTATTTACCATGAATCCCTTCATTGGAATGGTCTAAAACATGTGCCTGGTTTTCAAGCACTCGTTTTAGACCATTCCAATGAAGGGATTTGTGGTAAATAACACGATTGCGGCTCTGCTCAAGCGCCTCCGTGTCGGCCAACACAGATCTCCTGATGACAGCTTTACAGCTGTCAGTAGGAGAGATCAAACTTTAAACGCCTGTATCTCTTAAACCATAGCGGTTTGAGATATATGTTTTTTTGCCTTTAACTCAGCTTTTTAAGCTCTTCTAAATGCAAAAAAACTTTTTGTGGACATTACTAACACTTTAAAGTCACAGGCTGTGAGGCAATAGCGAGAAAATGAAACTGTCTCCTCCCAGAAACAAGTGTCACCATCTATCCTCCAGATATTTGTCTCCAAATATATTCCAAAGTACTCATTTTTAACCATTTCAGTTCCAGAGGGGTGTCTCTGCAATGGGGAGGAGGCATAGTCATGCACACTGAAATTTTTAAAGAGGAGAGGATTTGTGAAGGTGACAGGTCCTCTTTATTCCCATAATTGTAAGAGGGATCTCCAGAAAATTGCAAAGCAACACACTTTTGCCATCTCTTCACCTTTGGGATTAAACTTGCTGTCTCACCAATAGGCAAGAATGATGACTTGGTTATTTCAGCGGCCATGAAACCATCTGACATCCTCCAATCCATATTTGGTGATCAATGTTGCTTCTGACCTTGCTTGAATCACTTTCATGATGTTCTATTCATAAATTCTGAATTATGAACAAGAAATTAGACTCTGCTTACAATGTATCACTTAAATGAATATCACTTTTGATATCTTGCCAAACCTCAGTGGCAGAAATGAGATACAAAATTATGTTTTATCCTTGCAAATTGCTGCATTTCATTGATTTTCGTAAAAACCTTTCCTAATGGTTAGTGCTCCTTATTCAAATTCCTCCTCCATCATGCTTTTTCCCCCCAAGTATCAAAATATATTATTCAATTATTATGCTATTAATGCATGATAATATCTGGACACAGAACACTCCCTCTAATCTATAGATATTGAACAAACTGCACACAGTTTCTCAGTTCTCATTATATGAAAGGATGATATTTCACAGAGTTTACATAAAAGTCTTAATATTCTGTGTGAAACAATATGACTTTTCTAAAGAAAATGTCAGATGTGTAATGTTTGAGGGAGATCAGACATTAGACCACTCCACCCTATCGTAATCTGTTTGCTTTGATGAGGATTATTGGAAGAAGGCTGTATACATTAGCATCCTCTTTCACCAAACATCAAAAAGGTCTTGCTGAATAGGATGTTCAAACAGTAATTTACCAATTAGTGACATTATTGAGCACAATGTATCGTGTAAAAAGACCAAAGGGATAATGAATCAAACAACTAAGGCCTATATAAAAAAACAAGGGAGGAGTATTTCTGTGGCAAATCGGCTGCACCTTAAGGGAGTAATACAAAGTCCTATTATTTAATTATGACTTTTAACCAATTAAAGCATTAGTGGGCTGAATGTATAAAACTGATTCAGCACTAAATCAAACCCATTAACTAATTGTGTGCTCTTAACTCCAATTTGCTAAGATACATATTCAAAAAATTCTCCCCTTAAAGGAGCAGTAAACGTTTTTGTTTATAAAATGTTATAGGGCTTTTCCTCCTGACTAAAACAACTGTAATCCCACCATTGTCTGTTGTTTTATTCAAAAGTTATGACAGTTCAAATTGTCGGAAAGTGAATTACTGAGTGATTACTTCCCGAAAGTTCAGACTGACAGCATGACTCAGCAGTTTCTATCACATGCAATATAATATATGTCACCGGTCCTTAACTCACTGACACTTGTGGCTGTCTTGGCACGTCATTGGTCATTAATTAGTTAAATGGGAGTGAGGATACCATAGATGAGCAGTTCTACAGCAAACCAGCTGCACCATGGGGAGTGCAATGAAAGCTGTCCTTGATTTAACCCTTTGAATGCCAGGGGCTTTGTCCACTTCTTAGATCCTGCAGACCAGTCTTATTTTAAGTATTTTTACTATTCGTCTGTTTAGGTATGATCCCTACTATTAATTTTCTATTTATATTTAGAAAACTTCATATCATTTGTTTGGGGTTTTTTTAAGAACAAATTGAGATTTTTGCATGGTGCCTCAGATAAAGTAAATTTTGCATCATGCAAAAAGCGATGATGTCATAAATGCAAAAAAGTAAAAAAAATTGTGTTTTGCAAAAATCACGCACTATATATCAAAACTATTTATGTTGATTGAAAAAGTTTCATTTATTTGAAAAAGACCTGTATCCTCCAAATACCAAAATATCAATTTTGTATAATTGTACGTATGTTCATTGCCTATTGAGACCCCTAATTAGCAGAAGCATAAAATGGTACTTTCAACATTATTAACTAAGACACACAATCCGGTGGTTACATGGTAAAACTACAGGCCAATAACTATATAAAACAGCATTTTTCCAAAAAGTAGATATCCCGCTGTATCAAATGAGGGGTCACTTGCCTTTCTACCCCTAGCCTCCTGTGCACAAATGTTTCCAGAAGGTGGCAATAGAGTAAAAAAACTGATTTTTTTTACATTTACACCCATTCAAATATTTGAGAATTGTTGTATTTACTACTGTATTAATTAGTTGGTGCTCTTACAAGAAAAATTGCACCCCATTTGTATGAGCTGAAATACTCTAGGGGGTACTACTACCTCTAATTTTTCTTACTTTTTTAAATCATGACTTACTGTACTAAAATGATTATAACAGCTACAGAACTGAAGAAAAGGTAGGTAAAGCATATCATTTTGGAGAGAAAATAAGCTTCTGCATCAAATGAGGGGTCACTTACTTTTCTACCCCTAGCTTTGTTTGCAAAAAATGTTTACAGAAGGTGGTGTCAAAGTAAGAAAATTGACTTTATTTTAGATTTTTTCCCTTTCAAATGTATTGAAAACTATAACATTTCCAGCTATATTCATTAGCTACTTCTCTTATGATTAAAAGGAAAATATTTACATTGTTTTACATTTCCACCACTTCAAATATACTGAAACCTGTAAAAACTATGTAATTTCCAAATGTATTCATTAGGTACTGCTCTTACGAGATGGCACCAACTGATATGAGATGATACACTGTAGGGTGTGCAAGAATGTCAGAGGGTCTGCCCTTTACTGGACAGTATATGGTTAAGATGATATGCAGAAACCATTTTGTCTGTATATATTAAGCCTGAGAGTTTAAGAAAAATGAGTTTTGTTTCTCTTGAAATGAGTTTTGAAACTTACATACAGAGAGATCATGCTTCTTTCCCTGATAAGGGCCTCTTTTCCTGCATTCCCTTGAATATTATCTATTGTGGGAGGGATACACCTGGTGTTTCTGTGTAGGGAGATGCCAGTTTCTCATTCCATGAAAGGCCACTTTTTCTATGTTTCCAATTTTTTTCTTATCTGCATGTCAATTAGTTTTGATTTATGTCTAGTGTCTTCCCTGAAGATTTTCGATCTTTTAGTGCCCTCTAACGGCATGAAAGGGTAATTCTTTCAAGTCTATATTCAGTTTAGGGTTTATTTTATTAATCAATCAGAGAGCTTTTTAGAACTTTGGATATTACCTATTCTAATTCTCTAAGGATTTGACCTATGGGAGAAGAATGGGTGTACCTTTCTGCTAAGGGGGTCTAGGTAATATAAGCCATAGCCTAGAGGGGATAGAGGCTTTTGGTTGACCAAATTATATTTCTGGAAAACACAGCCGGTATTAGGAACAACTGCATCTGACATCTCTATACTGCAAACTAAAAGACAGATATAGCTATCTCAGAAATGACAGTTTCCATCCCAGACATACAAAAACTCCATTGTTTACAGCCAGGCCCTAAAGTGTAACTGCACATGCTCTAAGACTTCTTACTGCGATAAACATCGTACAAATCTCAGAGGTATGGATGGGTGAAAGATTTAGCAACAAAAGATATACAAGAGAAAAATGGCCCATTTTGCCTAGTGGTACATTTTTCACCAAAATTGCATTTTTTTTTTTTGCTTTTTTTCACCTAGAGCATTGCATTGAAATCAATGAGAAGAAGTTTCATCCTGATCTGGCTGTTATCTCTGTCCTAGGGGGGTGTCAGAAGGGAGCAAAGGAGAATTACCCCAAATACCCCAAAATTATGTGTAACTGACTGGGAACACACTGGCAGAGGTGATCCACGTTTCTTCCTGATCTGGCTGTTATCTGTGTGTTAAGGGAAGGGAAAGAAGCAGTTCAACAGTGAGTGTGTGTGTGGTCTTTTTTTAGCAATGATAAGGATAGGGAGGGGGCAGTTAATTAATATAAATACCTAAATAAATGCAATTAAAACACAAAACAAAGGAAACATTGATAGGTGACTGACACAGAGACCCAGAGGTGAACTGTGACTGAGGCAGACTGATTCTAGACAAAATAGAGTATTTTGTAGAGGGCCAAGGTAAGACATCACTCTCAATCAGTTCTATTATGTATTTTACAGTAAAAACATGAACAATCTTTGGGCAATGTCTAGCAAATACAAAAGGGACAGGGTGAGGATGAAAGAGTTAGGAGCAGTGCAGGAACCTGTGAGTAAAGTGGTTGTCCCAAAACTGACTGCAGCCATGGTTGCTGCAGCATGTGCTGTAAATGATGGTGACCCCTCTCCTCCTGAGGAGGACGCAGTTTGTCAAAGTCCCACCAAAAGTTCCACCACAACCACCAGCACCAGTACTATTTATAAATCATTTAACAATACTTAAGATGACAACGAGTCTCATTCTAGAGTTGATGGCATAGTGGAAAAAGTTGTAGCAGCTCAACAAACTGCTGCGTCTGACAGTGAGACAAACAAAGTAGTAGCAGACATTCTGAAAATCCCTCAAAGAGGAAAAGTAAAAAGAAATTGACTTCTAAAAGCTTAGAGAAATGAAAAAGTAGTGAGGAAGAAGTGGAGGGCAATGCTGAGAATGACCTAATGACTGAGGATGATGATGATGGTGATGATGATGAAGATGTAGGTCTAGAATATATCCCTCCAGCATCCTTCTCTTCATCAGATACCTATGAAGTTGAAAGTGAGAGAAATAATGACATGGCCAGAAAGTTAGCTGAAAGGAAAAGGGTCAATCTTCTATCACTGAAAAGGAGCACAGTACTTGTCTAAACTGTTTGAGAAAACAATTATAAAGTCTGACCCTGAACAAGCAAAGATGGCCAAAAATATAAAGTCATCCTCTCAGCCATAATCAGCACTGTCACCACTTCCAAGTCCAAGTTCCTCACAGCCACACATACACACTAGTGTTGACTAGTCACCAGCAGCAACAACACAGGTTATCAACATCTACATCACTAGCTATGATGAGTGCCTCTGCTGTTGTTGGAAGTGCAGCACTCATGACACTAGTAGTACAATTGCAGCAGCTTCTTGACCCAGTAGTAGTAGTAGTAGCAGCCCACAGGAACTGAGATAAGCATGTTGCTATCTGTTAATCTGTAGTCTGTGTAAAAAGCGTGTGAGCAGGGGAAAAGAAGATTCACACCTAGGCACATCCCAGAGGTCTGACTAGGAGACACGTCATCAGCATTTCAGACGGGCCATAACTAGCAGCAGCAGAAACACTCCTAAAAGCTCCTAGGGCTCTGGGGTACAAGTAGTGATGTTGATGTGTCAGAGAATGTTTTAAGAGTTAATTTATTTGAAATAGCACCTATGGCACTTAAATATCCCTACCATGATTTAATACCTTATCATGGCAGAAGTGTTTGCATATGTCAGGCAAGCTGAGAGCTATGCCATCGTAAGCATATACTCCTGGCAGGATCACCCAAGAGGACAGATGAAAGCTAAGACAGCAAGCTAAATTAATCCAAAATCTGTTAATCAGCATGGCAGATTATGGTCTAATCCCTCAGAATGGCTTCACAACAAAAAAATGGCCATCATCCCCCAGTGGCTTGAGATTTATTTCATATGGCAGCAGGAAGATCAGGACAATGGCAGGGATCCTAAGATTTACCTGGTTCTATCAAGCTGCCTTTGGTCATTAGGCATTGTAAAACCATCATAGAAGAAACCAAGTATTGCTGTTATTATGGCTTATGTCTGTCTGCTAATGACATGTCACAACAAGACTTTGTTATCATAATGCATCCTCTCTGTCACCAGTTTAGCATGTTCACTGGAATGTGATTCCATAGATTCTCCCTGATCCCCTGAATCTGATTACCCTTCACCACATTTCCATTTGCAGACAGTGCACCACACAATGTGCAATGGGTTGACACGAACTGCCACATCCACACATCAACAAAATCGCTATCAGCTGGTGGGGAAGTAACATTAGCAGAGGTGGTATGCCAGAGGAGGAGGTAGAGGACCCTGAGGGTGCCGGGGTCAGGACAGTAGGTACATCTTCCAGCGTCCAGCCCCTAGTGCAATAAGCTGATAACAATGCAGTTGTTACACTCCCCATCAAACTTTCAGGCTCAGGCTGGGTTTCTGTAATCTTCATCTTGGATTTTTGTAGACGTTCATTGTGCCCTTGGGTGGGACAGGAGTTACAGTGACAGGAGAATTCAATTTCTTTTGTCGGGCTTTGGATTTCACATGCTTAAAATAAACTGGTGTATGTGTTGTATGTGCTTTATGAGGGAGATTGTGCCAAGGTGCGCACCCTACTTTTCACCTTTTCCTTACCTTGTCAGACATAGTGCACAGTGCAGTCACTGATGACTGCACTGTGCGTGACCCAAGAGAAAAATATTCCCACACCCATGATATCAATGAGGGGATAGGTGGAGAAGTTTGGCCTTCTTCTTCTCCAGAATCCTCTTCTTCACTGGCTGGGGCAGTTGCTGCTGCTGCCTCAGAATCAACACTTTAACTAAGACCAGAATTATTGGTGGCAAGTGGAACCTGTCCTATTCCCAAATCACTACTGGAAGAACGCAGTCCCATGCTGGGCATTGTGGTCTTTGGCACACTAGCCCTCTCACCTCTATTCTGTGGCTCAGACAGATTCAAGTCTGGCCCTGGGGACTCAGCAGCAGGAATTACAGTGGAAGCAAACCCTGCAATATCACTGCTGGTGGTGGTGTTGAAGCCCATCCCCATTTGCATCTCTGTCTCCAATTAGTTTTCACTTTCAGCAAAAACTCCCTCATTCTCTCCTCTACACCAGCTTCTCCACCATCACCTTCACTCTCATCACCACCACTACCAGTATCTTGCAGCTGTATGGGAATGGGACTGTTTGGTGATGATAAATGTAACAGAGGGTACTACACTGTCACACTTCCCATCTCTTCAAATGAAGAAGGCACTCTGCAATAGTAGCAGCAGGCATAGGCAGCTGACATATTCTGCTGCTTATACTGCTAGCCAATTGTTCCTTTTTCAACACAATTACCCAGAGGGAATCACTCACATCACAAAAACCATCTTGAAGGAAAAAAAAACAATTTATTAGAGAATATCCAACCTCCAAGCAATCCAACGCATTTCACAATAGTGGCGCTTACTCATAGATTGGGGTACCCTTCTGTCACATTTGCTATCTCCTCCTCAGATGATGGAGAAGAATGCACACTGGCAGCAGGTATATGCAGCTGACCTTTGCTGCTCACACTGCTACTCAGTTCTGCCTTCTTTACAAGTGATGATGTTGGAGGTCTGGGCACCATTGGGTATGGGGAATGTGGGCTCCCAGTACCATTAGCATGGTGTTGACTTCCTCCTCCTCCTCTGTGTCAATGGGTGCATCAGCTTCTCTTTTTTATTACTGGTGTCAGCCAGCACTATGAATCTGTAATAACTTTATGCTTTATCATTTGCTTGTTTTTTTTGCCCTCTTTTTATCTCCATCCACTCTGATTATTGCCTATTTACAGCATGCTTTTTTGAGTGAAAATATGAGGTTTTATAGTATGTGGGAGGGAAGTTTTTCCCCATTGAAAGGTATAGATGAAACATGGAACCATTTGCGGAAAATATTTTGGTGTCTAAGCATAACAGAGTATAATCTAATGGTCTCTCTATGGGAGAAATTTCTCACAAACAAACGGAAAGCCACTTTTCATGAAATATCTTTATAAGTCATGGATATAATGCCAAGATTATGGACATCCAAATTCAGAGAGCCACCGGTGTACGCAGAATAAATCTTCTGGGGAAGATTGACTAAAGTTTGAAGAAGGCTCAGGATGGCGATGTCCTGTTGAATCATACTTGACAGTATGCACTGACAAGATCATATTGCCATAGCATCAACCTTTAGTTTATCTCCCCCTTGGAATACAAGCAACCACAAGAACAGAACCCCAAAGCATGAAGTATTGTGCAAAATTGCAAAAGACCTCCAAACTATACTACATACTGCCATTTTTAAATAAGACCTCTGCTTCCTCTCCTATAAACATCCACCCAACCTGAAACAACTGTTGGTAAAGAGCTTTCTGAATGCAACAGAAAACTGTACTTTTCCCTGTCTACAGAAGACATTTGGAACCTATTCACACATATGTACCACAGATAAGATGCCCATACAACATTCCCAGCAAGTGAATATTCTCCTATGGATCATCATCAGGTGTGTGAAATATCCCAACACAGGATTATATGAGATATGAGACAGGAGAGGGCGAGTGAGCAATGGTGCAGCTGCGCACAACAAATTATTTGCAAATTAGTTTTTAAGCCCGTGTACACGGGCCAACACTGGCAGCGCTGCAATCATGCGCAGTACTGACTGCCCGAACGCGCCGCTGCTGATACGGATCGGGGTGCTCTGAAATGAGATCATAGTCCTCTCTGCGCATCTTCCTGGGACTAAGTGGTCCCAGGAAGGTGCACAAAGAGGACTCCGGTTTAAATTCGGAGAGCCCCGCTCTGTATCAGCAGTGGCGCGGGCAGTCTATACTGTGCATGACTGCAGTGCGCTCAACCGTTTGTACTGCACATGATGGCTTCTGACAAACTTCCTTAGCGAATTATAATATAGGATTAAGTAGCAGTACAGTACTGTGTGGCACAGCATTATTAACCCCTGGGGTGGAATGGTGGGCGTTACAAGGCCATTGCGAGGCTCCCCTTAAAATTGGGCACTCTAGGCAAGTGCCTTGTCTGCTTATTGACAAATCCAGCCCTGTGTGCAAAACATATCTAAAGTCTGGAACACCAACAAAACGTGCCATTTTGGAATATACTAATCATGTCTTGCAAAACAGGTATTTCATGTTTCCTTTATCCGGGAGAAGCAGTCACATGATTGCTTACTTTCAGATGTCAGTAAAATTGGTCCCATTAATTTGTCTAAACAAAGAAGCAGAGCTTCCTTGACAGTTTAATAATAGGCAGGTAGGACTACTGGACAACTCCCCCCTCTCTCTGAATCTACACTGATTTGTCTCACCTTTTCTCCCTTGCTCTTTCTCTCACAATCCTGTTCTCTATTGTTCCCATTATTTCCTTCCCTTTTCCCTATTTTACTAGTTTCCCACCCCTTCTCTCTCTCCACTGCTCTATCTTTCTCTCTTTCTTGCATTGTGTAGTGCTCCCTCTATGTGAGTATGAATACACTCTCCAGCACTCTAGTTCCCACCCCGCCCTCTTACTCAGTTTCTGCACTCCCTTGCCCCTAACTCCCTCTCTCTACTGGTCCTGAAGAGATTTGGTGTGAATTGATTCAGACAGATCCAGAATTTTCTTTGGGTCCTCCAAATCAAATAGAGAAAGAATTTCTGATGTTTTACTTAGCTGTGTAAACTGCCTGGTAGATCATCCAAAAAAAAAGTGGTCTGTCTGTTACTTGATGTAAATACTATGATAAAAGCACAACAACAGACAATATGTGTATACTGCAAGGCAGGCCCTAGTGGGCCAGATGCTGGGAAGTGAAGACTAGAGTGCGGAGCTGGCTGGTTGTGGCTGATCTCTGGATTACATTGTTGTGGACTAGGCTGAGTTAGAGATGCTGGCCTCAAGGCCAGATTAGTGCCGACCAGAGGAGCTGGCCCACACCCTAGATGACAACCCAGATAACAGCAGCTGCCCACTGGGATTGAAGAGAACACTGAACAAATAACCCATCTGCAGTATAGTTGTAGTTGCCTGGAAGTCGACTGAGAAGTTAGAGAACAGGATAGTCCAAGTCCAACAGGGTAGTCAAGAGGAAGAAGCCCACCAGGGAGGCAAATAGGAAGTCAGACAAGCCAGATCAGGAATGGAAGGGTAATACAATAAAAGGCAGCAGAGAGAGGAATGGTTGAATCAACAGATCAACTTCAATAACAGGATATCAGATGAGCACGGTACCAAATCTCAAAACAGGAGGGAAGTCACAGGAAAAGTCAGGCCAATACATAAAATAACACTCAGGAAGAAGAGATGAAAAGCAAGTTAAGGATCTGGAAGGCTTTTATTGTGCCCCACCCAATAGCACAGAAGCTCTATAAGGCTCATAGCAACCACAAGACATTCAGGATCTGGGTAACAAGGGAAAACAAACAGTAATCAGACAAGGAATCACAAAAGACAAAGAAAAAGGGCAGAACATGACGAGCTGTAGTTGTAAGACATGCCATTCTTTTGGCCTTCATTTATAGAAGCGTCAAGCAATACACATGATATTTCATATCATCATCATTAATAAAGGTTAAGTTTCTATCCATCCATCTGAATTGATGACTATGTGGTGCACTACACAGTCTTGTAATCGATCAAACAACTATTGAATGCTCAAAATTTGATTTTCAAGAGCAACAATAGGTGAGATCATTTCTGTTCCTCTTCATTTGAGGATTGCTGTAATGCTGTAACCTTTCATTTGCACATTCACTGATGGAAGGCCAAATTTACATCATGGAATCACAGTAAAGAGATACAGATGATGAGATGAGAAATAATTCACCAAGGAAGAATACATTATTCTACTTGTATGAATAATTCTATTCACTTCAAAGAGCAGTTTAAAATATAAAATTGGAGAAAAGATAATATTTTATGTGGGATGACTTCTGAGATTATAATTTTTTAAAAAAATTATATTCTCATGGGATACCATGCAGGACATGGTACATAAAATCCCATGTAAAAGTGTGTGTGTGTTTCCAGCACTGACATGTACTACTGTTGAAAGCCTTAGTTGCCAACAACCTCTCAACCAGCTTCTTCTGATTAATATGCGCTACCTGCCTCAGAACCCTGTATACCTCACCATAGATCACGTAGTATACTGTCTGTGGCTACTTTAACCTTCTGTTTACACCCCTGGGGTGTTTTCTCCTTTCAGACACTGCACAAAACACTTGGTGTCCAGTGCCTGGCCTTCAATAGGATTTCCTGAACTTGCCTGTGCTTACTATCCTGGTACCTTGGACTCCTGGACCTGCCCCTGAGTGAGCACTAACTATGGCAGTGGAGCTCTGTCTAGTAGACTTGTGCACGGCAAAATTCAATTTTGTACTATTTTTTTTTTTCGCATTCGGAGGATCCGAATTTTTGGACCGGACCTGTTCAACTCGAACGAAATTTGGCAATAGTCTGAATTAGTCGGCCGAATTTTAAAAAATGTAAAATATTAAATAAAAAATAAAATTAAACAAATAAAAAAAATAAATTAAACTAAATTAACAATAATATTAAATATCTAATGAGACAGGAAGGGGTATTATAAATCCCTACACACTTTTATATGTATATATGTCACATCAAATTAAAGCCCTTTCTGCCCTTTAAAAAATGGTATATAATATGTGTTTGTGAAATAAATGAGAAAGCTAGGAATTATGGTTGAACAATGAACACCCACACATAGCAAAAATGCCAAAATTGCTTGCGTCCTTATGTGGTTAATATCTGCACTTTGTATGAACTGTAAAGCGCCTGTTTTACCAGATCTATTTTTAGCACTATGTAGCAGCATTGTAATGGTTTCAGGCGGGAAAGCGCTGTGCCGCTTATTTTTAGTAGCACGTAGCAACATTGTAATAGTTTCAGGTGGGAAAGAGCCGTCCGAATTTTCAAAATTTACACCGAAATTTCAGACTAGGTCCGTTTTGGATTCTTATTTTTTTTTGTGGGCGGACCTTGGCTTTCGGAAGGTCCGAATGATGCCGAATACGCCTTATTTGTCTGAATTCCGAGATTAGCCCAACCGAATCACACAAGTCTACTGTCTAGTCTCCATCCTCAGGCCCTCCACTCTATGAGTTTCCACAGGAGTGCACCTCCGTACCAGACTCTGTCTCCTGAATGCAACTTATCATCATGTCAAAAATGTAATGCAAAGCCATCCAGTTATATGTTCCTCCTCCACTACCTTTAATTTCTGTGTTTCTTTTTGAAGTTCTCAAGGTGCATGCCCAGTGTCTGTGTACATATATCATCACACACACATGCATATATCATCACACTCATACACACCACTTCAAAGACACACAAGTGCATACTCACTCCTTTCCATCACATAGAAGCTGGTAAAAAGGGCTTCCAGCAGGAATTTCTGAGGAAAGAGGAAGTCCTTTGTTTCTGTCAAATCTCCTACCATGATGGAATGTTTTCCATAAAACTACAGATTTCCCAAGAAAGTAGAAAGCTGTATATAAGAAATGCACAAAAAGGCATAAAAAAGACAGTTAACCTTTGTGTGCCAGGAGGTGACAAGGTATTGCTTCACAATGCATGGTTTATACCTTTGGCACTCAAAGGGTTAACAGTACTCCGGAAATTACCACTACCCAAAAAAAGAGCAGTACACAATTATCGTCATCGATTCTGCAAAATTATCAGAACTCAAACATGAACAGCATTCTGGTATTCAGGGACTAACTTCCAGTGATAAAAACTTTGTAAATTTTCATTTAGATTCAACATGCTGCAAATACATTTGGCACAGCAGCTTATGTGGATTTTAATTTTCTGCATTAAACTCCATTACTACTGAACCATTTATTGTAATAAGTGGCTCTTCTATAGCCACTGCTATTTTCCTTTTATAAATTGTACATTAGTGCATGATGAAAAGAGAACTATTGATGGAACACTGTACTTGAGTGATCTTAGTCGGTAAGACTACAATTTTATACTGTGTTATTCAAGTAAAGTCTTGGAAATTAATTCACTTCCAACTTTCAAATAATGAATTCAAAAGCAGCCAGGCTCTCTAAGTACAGCATGGGAAATGCAGAATGTGTATATTATATATAACCCACAGAGCTATACATTATTATATAAGAAGTGAATATTTTCTTTTTGAGCCTAGTGAATAATAATCAAGAGGAAACAGACCCAAATCCCTTTGTTCACTCTTGATCCAATAGTAGAAGGTGTATTAAAATGATTCAGAACTAAGATGGGTACTGGAATCAATTTATTGGTGCTGTTACTGTTTATTGCCATTGTAATAAGTTATCTCTACAGAACATTCTGGGACATTGTGGGAGTATATCGCCATGCTGAAACTTGCCTAATTCTGTGGTGCCTTGATGGGGCAGGCAATCTTATCATGGTTTTAGCCAGAAACATGTATCTAAACCCACTTTTTATTATCTATAGTAAGTCACAGGTTATTTAAGTGTAAAGATCAGGATTTGATGCACAGACATTTTTTGTTTACTTTGTATAATTAGCCAAAATATAGTTATTGCTGCTGTCCTGACTGCACACATATGTAACTATATTAACAGCAGGGCTCAAACTTTTCACTCGACAATAGCCAATGGCGAATGAAAATGTACCCTTGGTGAGTAGAAATTCAGCCCTGGTGGGTATGTTTTGGCTTGCAGTGGCGACTAACTTTTCAGGTCTGGCTAGTAGCAAAGGATTTAAAATTATAAGCCCTATTAACAGTATTGATAAATGCTATTTTGAGCTTACTAGCAAACTCTATATTTTATTTTGTATATGGCCATTTTTTGCCTTTCCTTTCCACTGCATTATAATGCCACATTTGAAGAGGAAATCTCCATAAAGAAAGTTCATTTTCCTGTGCATGCTATAGAGAAGTAATTCCTGATTAGCACATATTAAAGCCTTATAATGGCAGAGTATGTGTGTCATTATGAACTAAAATCATCATATTCTCTAGTACATACCCTGAAGTGAATGTCCATGATTTATATGTCAACATATAATGTATAAGCATGACAAATAGGCTGTGCCCATGGATTTGTATATTTTCCCCCTCAGCGTGAATTTTCTTTTTAGATATATGATAATCAAGTTCCATTGATTCAAGAGAGCCTTGGTATATATATATATATATATATATATATATATATATATATATATATATATATATATATATATAGATCAGAGGTAGGCTGAATATGGCTTGAGGGATAGATCTGACCACTTGGCTTATCAGACATCTCCTGACTATATATATATATATATATATATATATATATATATATATATATATATATATATATATATGAGCAATGAGGACCTACCTTAACCCTTTGAGTGCCATTTTGTTCTTCAGTGGCTGTAGTACAGGTCCTGCTGAGGCCACTGAGAGTCAGGGTGAGTGACTGTGTGTCAGCCATATTTCTTTCTGGCTTTGTGTGTGTGAGTGGGGCATTTGTGTGTGTGAGTGGGGCATGTGTGTTTGAGTGGGGCATGTGTGTGTGTGTGTGGTGCTGTGTGAGTGGGGCATGTGTGTGAGTTTGGTGCTGTGTGAGTGGGGCATGTGTGTGTTTGTCTGTGGTGTAGGAGCAAGTGGCGGCCATATTGTTTTTTTCTGACTTTGATAGTGTTGGGCAGGCTGCATAGTGGGGGCGGGCCAACTCCCTGCATGACCACGCCCCCATTGAATCACCCAATGGGAACAGTAACCCCTCCTTATTGCCACCCCTGGGTGTGTGTGTCTCCTGAGACATAAATTATGCAATGAGCCTTTCTCTTTCTGGGGCAAACCAGGGGGTTTCCATAGAGGGGGTTTCCAAAACATAAAATACATATGCAAAATAGACACACATAGGGAGTTATTCAAGGGTGAGATAGATATGTAATAAGAGTGAGCTAAGCTCACCAGTAAGATAAACCCTTCAATTCCTATAGTATTCTATTGTGCCTCTTCTTCAATTTGGAGAGATCTTAGTGCTTAGGCTCTGTGCAGAGTTTAGCCTGTAATGAATAAACAAGATGTTTTGTCAGATGGCCTGAGGAACGATTTAGAAAGGTCACAAAGTGTCAGAACATAGAAGCACACTAAAGCAGCTCACATGTTAATGCGGTGAAGTTACAATAAATATGTTGGATTAAACTGACATTTGTGAATCATTTATTGAACAAATAAGTGCGTAATACATGGTACCAGAAGTGTGTGTGTCTCCAGTTGTAACAGCAACAAGCATATATGATGGATCTGCATGAAGAAGCAGGAGCAAATCATCCAGAACCACAAGGCTCCCAGGGTTTACCAGTGAGAACACAACAGATAGCTTGAATTCACTGAGATCAGGTTTGCTGGGAATCTGAAAGAAGTGTGGGACAATCAGGAAAAGATTTAACCTGTATATGAAAGCCACTAACACAAGCACATTACCCAATGATATTTATAACAGCTTTCAGTTTTCAGAAACTGATGGTGCATATTGTACACCAAAGAAAAATTAGACATACGAATTCTGAGTGTTTAACTCCTGGGTTCAGCTACCATAAGAGGCAGAAGAAGAATCTGTCACTGACCTCATATTAAAGTGCAGGTCTTGTAACTATGGCTCTGTACAAAAATAATTGAATTTGCAAAAGACTGCTGCTATTTGTCTATCCTAGAGAGATCAGCTGCACCGCACTGACAATGCCCAACAAGGCTGAAAGGGCTGGGGTTATCTTTTTCTGTTGTTCAGAGAGGAATTGGCTGGCACTTATTTCCTCTCCGTGTATGGCACCTCGGAGCTACAACAGACTGCACCCTAGGTAGTGTACCATTCCTATACAGCCTGTTAACCACTATTGTAGGCTTGCCCTGGCTGCGATTATTCTTCACCACACTGCAATTTGTGGTCAGCGTACCACACAATGTGAAATGGGTGGACACAAACTGCCTCATCCTGACATCTACTGAAAGGCTATCAGCTGGTGGGGGAGGTAATGATGAATGAGGTGGATCACCAGAAGATGTAGTTAGATCTTCCTGCAGCCTGACCCTAGAGCAGGAAGGTGATGGCGAGCCAGGTGTTTCACTAACCATCAAACTTTCAGGCTCTGCCTGGGTTTCTCTATTCTCTCTTCTCTTCGGTTTACACCTTGACTTTGGGGAGAGGTGGGGGGTACAGCAATAGTGGTGCCCAATTTCTTTGGTGGGGGTTTGGCTTTAACGTGCTTCATATAAATGTCATTGTGTCTGTGTTTCATGTGTGTTATCAGGGTGGTTGTGCCAAGATTCATTCCCTTCTTTCCCCTTTTCATAGACTTTTCACAAATTGTGCACAGTGCCTTCATTGATGACTGCACGTTGTCTGCTCCAAAAGAAAAGTAGCCCAACACCAAGGACTTCGGGGGGGGGGAAGGTGGAGAATAATTGCATTTTTCTTCTTATCCTCCACATTCCCATTCACTGGCTGGGGCAGAGGATGATGTTGCTGCTGTTGCTGCTACTTCCACAGAATCAGCACTACAACTATAACCAGGACTATTGCTGCTGGCAAGTGGAACCTGTCCTAGTCCTGCATCAATGATCCCCATTTCCACTGTGTCCATGGTGGTCTGTGGCACACTATCCTGCCTCATCATCCTGCTGCCCTTGGAACTTAGCAGCAGCAGGAATTACAGCAGCAGCAAATTCACTAATCTCCCTGCTGGTGGTGGTGGTGATGCCCATCCCCATATCTGTCTCCCATTCCTTCTCAGTTTGGATGCAAAAGGCCATTAATGTACCTTCCACCCCAACTTCTCCATCATCATCATCACTACCACCACCAGTCCCTCCTTGCTGTTGCTCTATTACAGATGTCTCACCGGTTGGAGGTGGTGAAAAAAGTGACAGATGGTCCCCTGTTGTGACAGTTGCCATCTCTTGCTGAGCCGAAGAAGGCAGACTGGCAGCATTAACAGCAGGCACAGGCACTTGATCTTTGCTCATGGAGGAGATGGCATTATTGCTGCTAGGCAAAAATTCTAGCTTCTTCAGTTTCATGTTCCACCTAGACAATGCCGTGTGGGTAAGGGGACTCCCAGGGTCAGGGGAATGTTGTGGGGTCCCTTGACTTCTAGTCTGGTCACTTCATATTACTTCCCCTACCACCTGAGCATCGACAAGAAGATCTACTGCAGTCATGCTAGTCCCACCAACTGCTTCACCATTAATATTATTAACACCAACCATGTCAATTTCAGTCTCTGAGTGTTCCTCACTACTGCTATTACCCTCTCTCTCGTTCCTAACAGTCTGACTCAGTAACTGCTGGATCTTATTAGTAGCAGTGGTGGCAGGACTGCTTGGGGATGGCAAGTGTGACTTATGGTCTCCTTCTGTCACACTTGGCATAATCTCCTACCCCACTCCCTCCTGAGAATCACAAGACACCCTGGCAGGTACAGCACTGGCAAATGGCCCAGGTAGCTTACCTGCCCTGCTCACACTACTACCCTCTTCTTCCTCTGCCCATGACACAAATTTTTCTAGGGCTGATGTAGGTGGACTGGCCATCACTGGGTCTGGAGAATCAGGGCATCGAGACCCTTTAATGTTGGTAGTGGTCACTTCCTCCTCAGACTCACTGTAAGCATAACGATCCTTTCAGCTCCTCCTTTTATTCATATTCCATGCGCTCATAGTGATAGCATACACTATGACCCTCTTCTACGTCAGTTTTTCTAAATTTTGACCACAGCACAACAGCTTAGCAGCCTCTCACTCTCTGTAGCTGCTTGTATTGTGTTTAATTTCATGGAATACATCACGGTTTTATAACGAAAGGCGAACAAAATCTAACTAAAGGGACTAAATGTTTGTAGCCATTGATAAAATAGCTAAAAATTTTTGGCAATGGGTGAAAACGAGGAAGATTTTAATCACTTGATTTAAAGGGGATGTTCCCATCAAAAAGAGGACAAACGCAAGTTTTCACTGATTGTTTCATGGGAACACGACAGGACCTTTTGCCCAACCCTAGAATAGACATAGTCATAACAGTAACAACTATTTCTCATTATTGTGGTGATGAAACATTATATGTCTCTGATCTCATAGGGCCAAAAGGAGAAGAAGAGTGGAGTGGGGTTCCAGTTAATCGGAGATCCCATCACTCCTCTCGGTTTCCCATAGACTAATGCGCCTCACCTCAAATCCTGTTTCAGAAAGCCAGATTTGTTGTACTACTAAATCACAAACTTGCCCAGACATGGGCAGTATTGGAATTACTATGAGTTAGAACGAGCCCTCCTTGCTATCCAAGCATCTGCTGCAAATTACAGAAGCAACTGTTGGCTTGGAAGAACTTTTACATTTGTTTATCATGTAAAAGATGGTGGCAAAATACAGGGCATTAATCAGAGGCTAGGTAATAACTGTGGGGCCTAAAACATGGGTCTTATTGCCAGCTTTGGTTATGTAATGATGTTTATCTCCCTACCAGTAATAGTGCACGTGGGGTGCACAGTGCACTAGTAATGCATTACTTGCTGGGCTGTTATACTACCACAGTAGTTGTCTTGGTTCCCCAGGGTTCCTGACTTTTACAGTGGGTTCTACAGAAAAAAATGATGTAATGTTGGACAGTGGAACAAAATCACTGTTCCTGACTGCCAGCTGACTGACTTGTGTACAGCAAAAACAATATGAACAGTACATTTTTCTAGTAAAGTGTCTGCTTCATGTCTTCTCATAAAAAACTATGCTATTACAGAAACAAAGTATCATTTCTAGCTTCTCTCTGAAATAGTAATATGATACATTTGTATCAGTCTTATGCTCAGTAATAAGTGTGTTATTCTTTCGTAAATAGGGATTTACAAATACCACTGCTGTATTTGTACATCCAGACAGAGACATGGTCTAGATAAAATTGTCCGGCCGGCCAGATCTGGCCTACCGGCTGCATTTTGCTAATCTGTTTTGACCTCTCAGATGTTGGAGACGTATCCTCTCAGATTGTCACAGACTGCTCTTGTGTGCATGGGATTAAATGATTTGGGGTTAGAGTGTTCCACTGGGATCTTATTTAAAGGAGAACTCTTACCTCCTTTAAAGTTCTTTTAATTCGAATCTTGTTTCTCCATAAATGTTAAATCTGTTTTTTTTTAATGCTGTTTTCACTGAGAGAAAGGCTTTAAAATTGAACCATGTGATGTTACTGCAGGACATGCTCCTGAAACCACTCTCACGCTGAAATGGTTAACATACATGGATGTAAACACAAGCAGTGGTTAACTGTGTGATTCCTACAAGCTCTGTGTGTAAGAGGTGCAAGATGAAATGCACACAGCAGAACAGAGCATGCAGCGTGTAGATTATCATTTTCAAAATTAACTATTAAAATGTTCAGTGATTTAAGCACGCTATGTCAGAATCTAGCCCTTTTGATGTGGGTGAGATTCTGATATCACCTTTTTCATTGTGGTGACATGTTTAATGCCCGTTTTCTTTGTCACCCAATAGTGGCTGACATTTTCATAGTGAACCATAATTACAGGGGGTGCAGAGGTTTTAGTTGCACCAAGGCCCAGCATTCAAGGGGGTCCAATATGCCTCAGGGCCCAATAGGCTAGGTTACTATGTTACTATGTTACTATTAGTGATGAACGAGCACCCCAATGCTCGGGTGTTCGGGTGCTCTGACCGAGCGCCCCCGGAGGCTCGAGTGCTCGGCCGAGCACCCGAGCCCCATTGAAGTCAATGGGAGGACTCGAGCATTACACCAGGCACCCCCTGCTCTGATGAGGGGAGGGTGCCTGGTCCATAGGAAAAGGGCAGAAAATGATGGAAACACCACAGAAATGGTTCAGGGACAGCATAGGGAGGATGTCTGGATGCATCTTGGACTCCAACGTCGCTGCTGGGAACGATGTTTCGCCCGTAGTACGCCATTTTTACAGACTGACCGTAAAACACACAAAAAGGAAGATAAAAACTAATCTGCGGCTAGGCACAGTGAACGGAATATGTGACGTTTATTTTTTACACTTTCCACACTAAACAGAATGTGCTGCTTATCTGCGGCTAGGCACAGTGAATGGAATATGTGACTTTGATATTTTACACTTTGCACACTGAACAGAATGTGCTCTAATCTGAAACTTTGCACACTAAAAAGAATGTGCTGCTAATCTGCAACTTTGCACACTGAACAGAATGTGCTCTAATCTGCAACTTTGCACACTAAACAGAATGTGCTGCTAATCTGCGGCTAGGCACAGTGAACAGAATATGTGAAGTTTTTTTTTTTTATATCTCTGCCCCCCCAAACAAAATAACCTGCTGCCCCCACACACAGTAGTCCTAAAAAGGACTTTTGGGTCTTTTTTTTTACAAATTCGCTTTTCTTCTCCCTACACTGACTTTCCCTTCCTATCCTCATCTCTCCCTGGCTAAGACTGAGCCGAACTCGCTGGTCAGGTGCTATACAGCACCCGATCACGGGTTCTGGCCAGCCAATCAGTGTAATGCCAGCAGCCAACATGGCTGCTGGCATTACACTGATGTCAGAGCCTCCCCGCACGTTTATTGGCTGCGCAGCAGCCGCGAAACGTGCGGGGAGGAGATCCGAACATGGCGGGCGAGCACATGCGGTACTCGTACGAGTAGCGCCATGTGCCGAGCAGAGCGATGCTCGAGCCGAACCGAGATTCGGCCGAGCATGCTCGCTCATCACTAGTTACTATGTTACTATGTTCCATGTCTGTGAAATATTCTTGTGACAGGGGTCACGCAAACATTTTGCACTGGGGCCCTCCAATCACTAGTTACACCACTACCTGCTGCATTGACTCACAGGAAGCATTGCGACCTAATAATTATCCAATAGAGCCCTGCTTCAAGCATTTTTCCTGTATGTCCCCTTTTAAAAGAACGATCTGGCAACCCTATTGTGTCCAGCCAGTATGTAGATTTCAGGCTGTGAGAGTCCATTAAAGTGATAGTAATGGTTAGGTATTAATGTAAGAGCTATTCTTCTATATACTTCTGTATAATGATGTATATATTTGTAACAGTGCATAAGGTTGTTGTTTTTGATTTATTCTATATTAAGGTGTCTGCCTCCAGCTCCATTTCCATGATGCATCCCCTATGAGCAGCAAGACAGTCTGGATGGATAGCGATGAGGGACAATCTTCTGTTGGCATAAGGAAATCCTCTCCTCCTTCATCAAGAGAGTCAGGGATTTCTGTATAGTGATAGACGGCAGATTGCCCCTCATTGCAATTTTTCAGGTCCACTGACCGGATTCCGGATCGGAGGCGATAATTTGTGAAGTATGCAAAAGGATCTGGAGGGGGACTCTTTAATATGGAATAAAATGAAAACGGCAACACTATGGATGGTTACAAAAATATACATTGTTATATGTATGTAGAAGAATTGATCTTACAATAATACCAAACCATTACTATCCCTGTAAGAAGCTAGGTTGACATTGATCCGATAAATAAGAGAGGTAGAAGAGTCATGCAACTGTAACTGCTTCTCACGTCAGCTGCACTGAGACTGATGTTTAGTGGGGTTAGGAGCTTGGACAAGATAGAGGCTATAGTATTTTTTTTGGGTGGGGAGTGCCAGTGACCCATGTGGGTGAGTTCCAGTGCAGCTGCGCTCTTGGGATTGCAGTAAAGGCAACAATCACAATGCTGCAGGATATCATGGCTATCCATATCCCTTCCAATTACTGTCCCTTCAACACCTACAGACACCACAGGTTTCAAAGACCTACAAATAAACAATTGCAAAGAACTACCAAGGACTGGAACAAACGTGAGTTACTGTGTGAACTGACAGTGGCTGCACCCATCATGTGATTAGTATCCTCCACTGACTTTCAATCAGTTTGTTCAATGCAATGCACTGAACACATTCCCTGGATTCTTCACACCCAGTTATATGTAATATAGAATTCACTGCTGTGCTTGCTATTTCTTCATGATGCAGCTTGTAAATGATACAAGGTCAATAAAATCAGTAGTAATTGCCATTGAACACATGGATAAAGTGGTTGAATCAGTCAATTTCAAGATGTGAGAAATGAATCTTTGTTGATGTGTCTGGTATGCTATTTACATACTCTACATTACAAAAATGAAGAGATACGCAAAATAACAATCCCCCTTCTCTCTCTCTCTCTCTCTATATATATATATATATATATATATATATATATATATATATATATATATATATCATCCTCATCCACTGTTGATCCATTGCAGGATAAAGGCCTCCTCAGAAAGTCTCCAACAATTTTGGTAACATACACAATTGCACACACATATGCATATACACACTTACACACACACATACATATACAAGCACACACTTGCACACACACACATCTATATATATAAAAGAAGACTTTGTGCCTGCCAAAACACACCCAGGGGTGGTATTAAGGAGGAGTTACTGTTCCCATTGGGTGATTCAATCATGCAGGGAGTTGGCCCTCCCCCACTATGCAGCCCACCCACCACTATCAAAGTCAGAAAAAAACAATATGGCCGCCACTTGCTCCTACACCACAGACAAACACACATGCCCAACTCACACAGCACCACACAAACACACACACATGCCCCACACAAACACACACACATGCCCCACTCACACAGCACCAAGCAGACATGCCCCCACTCACACACACAGCACCACATACACCACATACACACACAAAGCCAGAAATACATATGGCTGACACACACACACAGTCACTCACCCTGACTCCCAGAGGCCTCAGCAGGACCTGTACTGCAGCACCAGAGGAACAAAATTGCACTCAAAGGGTTAAGGTAGGTCCTCATTGCTCAATTATTTCTTCACTGTCATCATTTGCTATGCAAGACACAGGACAGACAGCCATCAGATTCACACTTAACCCACTGACTGCCACAGGGTTGTGTATCAAGTTTTACCCCTCAGGGAGTGTGTTCAAACTCCTCACACTGTAAACTTGCATTTCTCTCCCACTTCTCCTCCTTCCCCAGCCTATTACTAACACTTTTCCATAGTTATGTTAAGCCCCGCCCCCTACTCGCGATTAAGCCCCGCCCCCTTTTAACCCAGATTGCCCCATTGCTCTCTCCACATCAGCACCACATGAGGGACTCCACAAGTAAAAATTCCCAGGTATAACACATACATGCCTCACTCACACAGCACCATATACCCATACACACACACAAAGCCAGAAAGAAAGATGGCTGACACACACTCACTCACCTTGACTCCCAGTGGCCTCAGCAGGACCTGTAGTAAAGCCACTGAATGGTGCTGCATCAGCAGGGAAACAAAATGGCACTCAAAGGGTTAAGGTAGGCCCTCATTGCTCAATTACTTCTTCACTGTCACCATTTGCCATGCAAGACACAGGCCAGACAGCCATCAGATTCACACTTAACCCACTGACTGCCACAGGGTTCTGTATCAAGTTTTACCCCTCATGGAGTGTGTTCAAACCCCTCACACTGTAAACTTGCATTCCCCTCCCACTTCTCCTCCTTCCCCAGCCTATTACTAACACTTTTTCCACATTTATGTTAAGCCCCGCCCCCTACTCGCGATTAAGCCCCACCCACTTTTAACCCAGATTGCCCCATTTGTTTCTCCACATCAGCACCACATCAGTCCCCTCTAGGGACTTCACAAGTCAGTGTTCCCAGGTATGAACACACTTCCCACTGCTATTTAACTCTGACATGCCTCTCTATACCTTAACCCTTTGAGTGCCAGAGGGGTACACAACTCATGAGCACATGTGTTTCTGCTCATATATGTTGCGTGTCTGTGTGTGTACATCTCTGTTACATATGTGTGTCCATATGTGCATCTCCAGTGTGTCTGTGTGTACATGTCTTTTGCATGTTTCTGCCGCTCACTGTGTGTATGTGCATACCTCCCAACATTTCACAGGGCCAAAGAGGGACATGTTAGTTTTAGGTAATATTATTGGGGGTGTGGCTGGTGGGCGGGGCATTAGTAAGAATTTTTAGGTTATTTCATGACCTATTACTAGCTATTTATGTAACTGAATAAATGATTTAGTTCAAGACCAAAGTATTTTATTTGCACAGACTAATGTATACACACATATACTGAAGTTTATTGCTTTATTGCTGTAGAGCAAAGTAATACACACCACACAGTCAGGGCTGGTGCAAGGATTTTTGCCACCCTAGGCAAAACCTAATTTTGCCGCCCATTTCGCTCCGCCCCTTGTGTCCCACCCCTTTATACCCTGCCTACTTATACCCAACCTCTTTTCATGATTGTCCTCTCTCTGCCCCCTGAGCCACTCTGCCCCTGTTCTGGAGATGCCTGTAAGAGATGCCCCCCACCAGCTCCAACTTGCCCCTTATCAGCTTCACTTTGGCCCACCAGCTCCACTTTGCCCCCATCAGCTCCAACTTGCCCCCATCAGCTCCAACGTGCCCCCACCAGCTCCATTTTGCCCCCTCAGCTTCACTTTACCCCCTCAGCTCCAACTTACCCCCATCAGCTCCACTTTGCCCCCCATCCTCTCCAACTTACCCCCATCAGCTCCACTTTGCCCCCCATCCGCTCCAACTTGCCCCCATCCGCTCCAACTTGCCCCCACCAGCTCCACTATGCCCTCTCAGCTCCAACTTTCCACTATCAGCTCCACTATGCCCCCAGCAGCTCCAACTTGCCCCCATCCGCTCCAACTTGCCCCCCCATCCGCTCCAACTTGCCCCACCAGCTCCACTTTGCCCCCCCTCAGCTCCACTTGCCCCCCCTCAGCTCCAACTTGCCCCCCCTCAGCTCCACTTTGACCCTCATCAGCTCCACTTTGACCCTCATCAGCTCCAACTTGCCCCCATCATCTCCAACTTGCCACCACCAGCTCCACTATGCCCCCTCAGCTCCAGCTTTCCCCTAACAGCTCCAACTTGCCCCCATCATCTCCACTTTGCCCCACATCTGCTCCAACTTGCCCCCTCAGCTCCACTATGCCCCCTCAGCTCCAACTTGCCCCCCATCACATACCTGTATCTCCCGCGCAGTCTTCTCTTCAGTAATGCAGAGCGCGGCGGGAGATCATGACTCCCAGCGCGCTCTGCATTACTAAAGATCCGACCACATGAGGAAGCGCTGTAGCAACACAGACCTGACTGTGTTGTGGTTCCTGGCGTGGTGTGTGGGCGCAGCTCTTCTCCGCTGCATGCCCACGTCCCCAGTACGTGTGCGCCCTAGGCCGGCGCCTACCTCGCCTATAGGCGGAGCCGGCCCTGCACACAGTCTGACCTCCTAAAAAGAGGGACAACAGGGTGGGAAAGAGGGACAGAGGGATTTGGCCCTCAAAGAGGGACTGTCCCTCCTAAAGAGGGACACTTGGGATGTATGGTATGTGTCTGCCTGTATGCTGCATATGTCTGTGTTTATCAGTGTGTCTGCATTTCAAACACGTGCGCCCAATGGTCATAACATGACGGGCAACGCCGTCCCATGTTGCTAGTATATATATATTTCTGTGCCTGCGTTTCTCTGTTATTTGCAACATTAACCCAGCACAATGCTCAAAAAACGCACTGTACTTGCTTAAAAGGAGGGTGTGTATTTTGGTGGCCAGCACAATGCTTTGCCTTTCTAGCAACCAAAGGGTTAAAATGTGTTACTTTTAAGATATATATTTAAAGGAAAGGCATGCTCATTTTTCTCAATGTACACTAAACTTGGGAAAATAGATGACTACTATCTGTGTTGTCTATTATTTGCATTTGTCTAGGGGTTCCCTGGGATGCCTGCATTGGAGGATTTTCCACTGGAAGATACTTATCCTGGGCCTGGGGGGTGTGGGGGAGCTCGGCAGTTCGTTTTTTTTTTGTTTTTTTTTTGCCCCTGGGGTAGTTAGTTTAATTGTTAGGATGCTAGTTTAAAAGCATGTGTACATGGGCCACAGTGCCAACCAGCAGCCTCGGCTGGTGCTTGGAGCCTCTCTGCTCACTGCCTGCACTGCAGTCATGCGCAATACAGAGTGCCCGAACACGCCGCGGCTGATACAGAGCAGGACGCTCCGAATTCGGACCGGAGTCCTCTCTGCGCAAGGTGCACAGAGAGGACTCCAGTCTGAATTTGGAGCTCCTTGCTCCGTATTAGCCACTGTGAATTTGGCCACTCTATACTGCACATGACTGCAGCGCGGGCAGTCTCTACTGAGCATGATGGCTTCTGACAAACATCCTAGCAAATTATTATAAAGTATAATGTAAAAGTCTTGAGGACCTCATTGGGGACTGCAGTATACTGTTTCAAACTCCAATATGTGTTGTACATACCAGATGTTTGTACTTTGTCATTTCAATGAACACCTGTATTGTAACCAAATATTGTAACTGTATAAATAATATGTTACCCCACTTTGTCCTCAATAAAAAACTTTTATATAAAAAAACAAAAAACACAAGAAAACCCAAACATGCCACCATGATTGACTTTTCCGATCAGAATTGCAAACTGAAGAAGATATTGGATTTTTAATTGTATTTCATCATGAATGAAGTTGTCTAGTGTCTGCCTCTATGTAAATGGCATTTAGCTAATCTCTACTGCTTTCTAAGACAAGTCAAACCATAAATTCAATTACACAGGAAGGCAGACTGATGTAAAGTGTTCAATACATCACAATCATTTCATTATCCTGCGTACATTACATTAGGAATGACTCAGGGAGGCTGATGTACTAAGAGGAACAACAGTAATTTTGGGTCAGACCAAGTTCAATGTAGTGGACAAGTAAATATTCACAAGACTCCCATTGATTTAAATGGGACTTTTAATCCATTGAAAACATGAGTGAGATCTTCAACTCTTTGCTAAGTACAGCATTGGACATCTCTCTAGCATCAAAGGGGTTAAACCCTATTTAAATCAATGATCATTTTTATTTATTCTGTTATACAGTTGGTTTGCCCCAGAATTACCCCAAGTTTATTACATCAGACACAATATCCTTAGGTACAATGTGATGTTACAAGGGGAAACAATGAATCAATTTATTTTCAATTATTTTATTTATTTACAATTTATTTCTTTTTGTGTTTCTTACAGTGACAGTCAACTTCTTTTTAGACATAGAATATCCTAAAAGTGTAAAGGCAAACCTCACTTTTATTATTATTTTTATCATATCTTTTACTTGCCTGTCCTTGAGCTCCCTGAATTTTTCCAGATAGATTTCTATCAGGGAGGCAGAAGTACTGATATAATGTAACAATGTGCCTGCAGATGAAAATACAGGATACAGAACAGTGACTGCTACAGGATAGTGTTACATTGTATCATTGCCCCTGTTTCACATTTCCAGAGGGTGGATTTATAAGTTGCCAGAACTGCCCCACGTGCAAAATATTGCTGGCAGGTAACACTTTTAGACATTGATACTTACAAATAGGGGTGGGTGAAAGTTGCCGCGTGTTCCAGCGAGAAATCCTGCAAAAAACACATTGTCGCCCGCTTTTTCGCAGGAAAATCCGCTTTTAAACCAGTGATTAAAATCTTTGCGTTTTTCGTTCATTGGCCAAAATTCTTCGCCATTTTTTCAATGGCTAGAAAGTTTCTGCCCATTTATGTGGTTTTTGCCTTTTCGCTATAAAAACGTGACGTATTTGTGGAAGTGAAACACAATAGAAGCAGCTACAGAGCGAGGTAAACATGCTGTGCTGTTCTGCTGTTGTTTGGAAAATTGAGGCAGAAGAGGCTCATAGGGACTGCTATCACTATGAGCAGGTTTAAAACTAGTATAAGGAGGAACTGGAAGGACCCTTATGTGTCCACTGAGTCTGAAGAGGAGGAAATGAGCACTACTGAACCAGTCCAGTCCCCCTAAATCACCCCTAGGGATCTTGGGGAATTTACTGGGAAAGGAGGAAGAAACGGGTATTATTAGTGAGAGCAGGACAGGGCAGCTGCCTGTGCCTGCTGCCAGATGTGCTGCCCCTGCTGCTACTAGTACTGTGTCTGCTGTCAGAAGTGCTGTCCATGCTGCTGCTACCACCATTGCTGTACCTGCTGTCAGATGTTCTACTCCTTCTGCCACTAGTGCTGTGCCTACTGCCACCAGTGCTACACCTGCTGCTAGTGTGTCTTGTAATACTCAGGAGGGGGGGAGGAGAAGATGATGCCAAGTGTGACAGCAGGGGACCCTAAGTCACACTTGCCATCCCCACGCAGTCCTACCAGTGCTACTACTACTACTACTAAGGTCCAGCAGCTTGTTAGTGTTAGGAGTGAAGGAGGGGTAATCATCAAATTACTAGTGACTGTGAGGAGGAAGACTCAGGGTGGAACTTGATGTGGTTGGTGTTAGTAGTAGTAGTAGTAACAGTAATGGTGAAGCAGCCTGTGGGACTAGTGTTAGAGGAGTGGTAGGGGAAGCATTTGAGAGCATCCAGACTAGCGGTCAAGGGAGCCCACACCATTCCTCTGTCCCTGGGAGTCCCTTTCCCTTCACTACAGTGTCCAAGTGGAACATGATCCTGAAGAGGCCAGAACTGGTGTTTGGGGAGAGCAGGCTCAGGATTAATACCACCACCAGCAGCAGGAGCACAGATCAGCTGCCTGTGTCTGCTGTTACTGCATCCAGTCTGCCTTCTTCATGTCACCAAGAAATGACAAGTGTGACATTAGGGGACCCTCTGTCACATTGCTCATCACCTCCTCCAACCAGCAGTGAGATGTCTGTAATCGAGCAGTAGCAGCCTGTAGGGACTAGGGGTGGTGGTGATGATGATGCTGGAGAAGCTGGGGTGGAAGAGACATTGATGGCTTTTATACCAGAAACTGAGAAGTAATGGTAGACAGGGATGAGGATGGGCATCACCACCACCACTAGCAGTGAGATTTTAGAATTTGTAGAATTTGCAACTGCTCTAATTCCTGCTGCTGCTTAAATGAAAGGACAACAGGATGCTGATGAGCAAGCTAGTGTACCACAGACCACTGTGGACACAGTGGGAATGGGGTCAACAAGTGATGCGGGACTAGTTGCAGTGCTGAATCTAAGGAAGTAGCAGCAACAGCAGCAACATCATCCTCTGCCCCAGACAGTGTAAGAGAAGAAGCCAGAGGCCATTCTTCTCCACCTGTTCCCTATCCCTCCCCCCTGAAGTCATGGGTGTGGGACTATTTTTCTCCTGGGGCAAGCAGAGTGCAGTCATCACCAACGGCACTGTGCACAATTTGTGACAAGTTAGTGAGAAGGGGAAAGGAGGGAACACACCTTGGCACAAGCATCCTCATATCACACATGAAACACAGACACAATGACATTTATGTCAAACATGTTAAAGCCAAACACCCACCGAAGAAATCAAGCACCACTGTTGCTGTACCACTTGACTCTCCCCGAAGGCAACAGGAGGTGAGGTGGAGATCAAAGAGGAGGAAGAACAGACAAACCCAGGAAGAGACTGGAAGTTCCATGATGACTAAAATAACTAGCTCACCATCACCTTCTTCCTCTAGGGTAACTACATCTTCTGCCAATCTACCTTGTTCATAGTTACCTCCCCCACCAAATGACAGCCACTCTGTTGATGGCAGCAGGGAGGGACCCTCATTACTATTAAACTATAAGCAAGATGTCGTGTGGCCTTAGCGGGGTCTGGAAAAGGGGTATAGTGACAGCGGCAGTATTTGGGTTATGGTGTCATGGTGTTTAGATACAGTTGTGCCACCAGATGTTATTTACCACACACTGTGCACATTGGAGTTGCTGATGGGAGGCACAGTTCCTGCTCTCAGGGGAAAAATGTATATTCTAACAACACACCCATGATTTTGGAGGAGGGGCAGGTGCAGAAGAATTATTGGCCAATTTCTTCTTTTTCTCTTCTCTACTTATTGTGTTGCTACTGCCTCTGGTGCATCACTGGAGCTAGTCATGGCAAGTGGAACCTTCATCATCCATCACCCATCTTACTGCTGTTGTTGATCCCATTCTTTTTCAGCTGCCTGATTAAACAATTCAGCAGCAGTAGCTGCAAATTCTGCAGTTATGGACTCAGGATGACATTTGACAATGGCCAGTGGCCAATGGACAACATAACCTACTGGTACTAGGCTAGTAGGGCATTTTGTGTACGTGTGTATGTGTATGTATGTGTGTTGTGAATATGTGTGTGTGTGTTTAAGTATGTGTGTTCTGAATATATGTATGTGTGTTTATGTGTGTGTGTCTGTGTTTCATTGTATCTGCAATTGCCTGCATTTATTTATCTCCACTGAAGACACTGAAAACATGCAAACTCTTTGTACATAGGTACTAGAAACAGTTCACAAAAGCAGATTGATTTGTATTGTACATTCCCCTTACTTTCTATCAGATTGTGAACTGAATATAACCAGGCTGAAACAAAATTGCAGTATATATAAACCTGACTACTGTATGAAGGACACTTACCTAGTTAGTTCATTTTGTTAAACAAAGAAAGAGACAGTTACACCTTTGAGTACATTTTGCCTTTATAGAATGCCCTTTATTTGTCCATATAAGACATCAGTATGATGAGCACGGCATTCATTGCTAATAAACAGATACTCATTAGCATTAACCTTGGATTAATTGAAGAAAAGGCTTTAAATGGACAGATCCACCTAGTTTTGACTTTCTGCAAGTATACATTTTTTTTCACTTACAGATGAGTCTTCAAGGCTTAGACCTCTAGATGTCTCTGCCCCGACCATCTGTAGTCAGAACAATAAGGGATTGTGGCACAATGTATGGCATGCATGGCATTAAAGGGACATCACATTAAAATGAGTAGCGTTTGTGCCCTTTAACTACCATGCGCTCATATCCAGCATTTGTAAAAATTAGGTGCATTTAACTCAAAATAGATTATAAATATAATTTTTCTAATCATCTGGAGGCAGCTGTGCATGACCATTTTACCCGTCTATATACAAGTGATAAGATCAATGTATGGTATGATTTAGGTACATAAATAACAGATGAGTTTCAGTGAATTGAACTGGGTGGGTTCTAATGTCAAAACAATTATCATTGCTTATGGTTTTATCATGTTTTAACCATTTGAGTGCCAGAGAAGTAGGCTTTGGATACCTCTCTTGCACTCAAAGGGTTAAACAATCCTCCTAAAAATGTAACCAAAGTTGCCACTTCTACATTTTATTTTGAAGAATTTGAGGACTTTGTGATCAACGAAAACATTTATAAAATGCTGTCTAGGAGTACATAGTTGGATTTTAATATATCCTCTTCATGGAAGGCCTAAATGATCCCACATGTACAGATGAGACAAAGACCCAGGGCGCCAATGGTGCCTTATCACAACAAATAAAGGAAGTAAAGCAAATAGTATGTTACTCACATATTCAAATTGCTGTTCAAGTGCTTATACACATAAACAGCTCAAAAGGCTTGCAGAGCAAATATTAGGCCTTTTTTTTGCCCTACAGATTTTGATAAAGCAACTTAGTGTTATGAAACGCATTGATGTAGGTTTATAGTATATGTCAGCTGAGTTTATAATTTTTATGAAACCATTTTTTTATAGATGAGAGTTGGTACCGTGTTAGCCGTAGAAATACAGGATGCTAAATTTTTTTGTAAAGTTGATACCTTTATTGGCTAACTAAAATGCAAGCTTTCAAGACTTCTTAGGTCTCTTCCTCAGGCATGTTATACAGATAAATATGAAAACTTCTCTCTTAAATACAAGTACACATTACATTGTTTATAATGGAAATCAGATAACAACGTTAGTCCAGATACCAATTCCTTGATCAGTCAATGGTAGAGGATGTGATTTAAATAGCATTCTTCCTCTGGGTCCAGGTATTTATGATTCCAGAGGGACTGTCGTAAAAGTTAATTCACCATTAAGTACTGTGACAGGAATTCCCTGTCCCTGTTCATGCCATAGGTCAAAGAGTCAAATTGTAACATTAATTTTACCTCCCATAATTTTCTGTCCCTCTGATTGCGAAATTGTCCCATTAGTACAGTCAATTTAATATCCCTGATACTGTGCCCACTTTGGCAAAAATGTTCTCCCACTGGTGTCTCTGTCTTTTTGTTGTTAATACTGGATCTGTGGGACTTAAACCTCTTATGTAATTTCTGTCCCGTTTCCCCCACATAACCATTTTTTATTAAACCATTTTTATGAGAAGATCTGAGAGCAGGTTATTGGTTTTTAGAGAGGTATACATTTAGACGTTTGGAGTGGAGCTGATTTGACTGGAGGTGGTGATGTCGCCATCTGACCGTAAGGACCGAACAGAGATGGTTAAATATGCTCTGCAAGCCTTTTAAGCTGTTTATGTGTATACACACTTGGGGCTAGATTCTATTGCAGGTGCTAAATGTTAACACCTGTTATATCAGAAATTTTCCTGTTGAAGTCTATGGGGAAAACTGGAGATAAAAGCAGTAATAAAATTAGCACCTGTAATAGAATCTAGCCCTTAAACAGCAATTTGAATTTGTGAGTAGCATACTGTGGGCTCGATTTTATTATCAGTGCTAAAAAAAAACAGGCGCTGTGTTGTTTTAAGTCAGGTTTTAGTATCCTGTTACCCGACTTGTGAAAACAAAATCAGCAGTAATTATACAGAGAGTAAAAAAAAAAAAAGCCCATAGGAAACAACTAAAAACAATGTGCAAGCGGTATCCTATACCCACGCTCAGTATTACCGCCTATTTTGTTGATGCATTTTAAGTCTGGAATTCTGCGTCTCAGAGGCTGAGGCATAGAAGCCACAATGACAGTCTCAAAACCATCATTGTTCGAACAAAAGCAGTGTATAATATAGTATACATTACAGCATAGAAATCCGACATAGAGTGCCCCCCCTGCGACATTTTATCCCTGCCCCTTGAAAATTTGTGCAGTGCTTTCTTTCATCACTTTAATTCAACAAATACTGCTCACATTCAGATTTTCACCCTTCCCCATGAAAATTTGACGTGCAGTGCTTTCTTTTACCACATTAATTTGACAAATACTATTCACATTCGAATTTAAACCCTTCCCCTTTAAAATTCGACTTAGAGTGCTCCCATGACCTTCTTTCTCCATTTTAATTTGAATAATATTACTGACATTCAACATCGTTTATTGTTCAATTTTACTGCAAAATGCAGACTCTTTATGTGTCACAATGATTCCTGTACAAGAATGTATAACTTGCTGTGCTAAGTGTGAAAGACCTCTCACTCCTACTATTTGTTGGCTAAACCCATTTGATTTGTTAATGCTATAGTAAAAAGTGAAACTAACACCTCCTTTTCTGTTGTGAGGAAGGTTACTGAATAAGTGTGACCCAATGTATATAACAATACATGAAACTATTATTAAAAAGGAGAAAGAAGGTCATGAAAGCACTCTAAGTCGAATTTTAAAGGGGAAGGGTTAAAATTCGAATATGAACAGTATTTGTCAAATTAATGTGGTGAAAGAAATTTCTGCAAGTTGAATTTTCCAGAGGAAGGGTTAAAATTCAAATGTGAACAGTATTTGTCGAATTAATGTGGGGAAAGAAAGCACTGTAACTCGAATTTTCAAGGGAAATGGTTAAAATGTCGAAGGGGGCACTCTGTGTCGGAGTTTGATAATGTGGGGAACACATCTGACACTAAACTTGATCTTTCTGTCATCAAACATACGCCTATTTCTTTGTACTTTTTGTGCATTTTTTTTAGGTGGTAGTTGAATAGAAGCATTCAGCTGCAATTTTGTTAGTATTCTGAAATGTGCTGTCTATGCCAGTTTTGTTTTACTGTGGTTCTGCAATAGAATACCGAGGTAACACATGTTTGCAAAATACACGTTTGTTTTTCTTGTAACACCAGTTTTAGCATGGGTAATAGAATCGAGCCCTATATGCGTTATTTTCTTTTTTGGTGTGATAAGGCATCATTGGTGCCCCTGGTCTTTGTCTTTTGTCTTTGCATATGCGACTCTGCTAGTGGAGTTTTCAAGGGTAAGTGGCCAGATGATCTGCATCTTGAAAGAAGCTGAAGGGATACAGCTTGATAATATCCTGAGCATTAATAGCTAGTTCACACACATAAATGTTATACCAGCTTATTCCCCTGTGAGTATCAGTTCACTAGGTGGTTGTGTGGTGATCATTGAGTTAAAGGGTTAGTAATGGTTCATAACAAAAGCAGCTCTAATTAATCATCATAGTATTTGGACTTTGGATAGTGTTATATCAGTTCTGTCAGAGTTGTAGTTCAAGAGTAATTCAATGACAAAGTATCCCTCTCCCGCCCCTTTTACTGATGTAACACTGTTCAGCCAGATCAGAAGGGAGGTGCCCAGGTAGACTGCAGAAAGGGACAATCTTCAATTAAGATAAGGGAAAAACCTGAAAAACTTGTCAAGGGGGGCAGGGTCTTCATTGCTCTCAAGGGAAGAAGATTGTCCCCTGCTGTTATCTGTCTGGTCTATGGACTGCATTCCACATCTGAGAAGAGATGGCTTACACTAGGTAAAAGGGGCGGGACGGGAAACTTTGCTTGTGAATATCTCTCAAACCATAAAGGTTTGAGAGATAAGACTTTTAGCGTTCTTCATGTTTTTTTACTGCCTACAAAATAAAATAAAGATAAAATGAAGTATTACTATCCCTTTAAACTTACAATCTGGCACAAGGAAGCACCTCATTTTTCTCTATCTTCCTAAATGATCCCACATCCCCATAATCGTACACCCTCTCATATCACTACACTCTATTAGCGGACATCCACAGTAGTTTCCACCATGCTCCTGTCTCAGTCTTCCTTCCCCACCAAGTGATAATACAGCACTATTCCCCCTCTTAATTACCTATTTCCATTGTGTAACCCAACAGAAGATAGAGACACAGATTGAACACATTTCTGTTTTGGCAGTAACTCTTTGGCTGGCAAAGGAGTGCCCAAGCTCTTTGCAATTAAACAGTTAACAGGACTGGATTTATATCCCAGGATTTTTGGCACATAAAATACCCTTGGTCTATAATACGCAGGAATTAAAAAAATGTTTAACTCCTTAGTAACGATAGGGAATTCCAATGCATCGCTTAACAATGTGTTAGATATCTCCCTAGCAAACAATGGGTTAAACAGCAGCCTGTAAAGGGGGGGGAGAACTAGTGCAGTAATGCTGAGATTGTTTGCTACACCTACTATGCAGAACATCGGTGTGGCCAGCACAACTGAAGCACCGCCCCTCAAAATGTGGAGTCTAGACAGTTGTCTACCCTACCTGTTGGGAAATCCAGCCATGACAGTGTACACATTTAGGTGTTCTTTGAAGAGGTGTGTATGTGTTTGTTTTAATGCTATGAATAGGGTTCTCACGTGGCCTGTATTTTACCAGCACAGCCAGTAATTAGCGCACTGGAGCCGGTGTAGGTTTAACTACTATACCGGGAATTGAAAAGCCAGTAATTGTGTGCATCCAGGGAGGGGAGTGAGCCGTGTAAGTGCAGCTGTCATACAGACGCACACAAACACTTAATCATACACATGCTCAGTGTGATGTTACTGAGCAGTTCTTTGTGCAAGACACCAGTCACACAGGACTAAATACGTAGGCATCCACTACCTTCTTCTCACAACAGCCATCTTGGTAACTTATCTCAGGGATAAACTAACAGGGACTAGAACCTGTCTTTGGACCAGCACCAGCTTTGTGCTTTGTTGCGCCCTTCTCAAGCAGCAGCATTCCCCAGGTAACTCACCATGGCTGTTTGGGCGCCCATAGCATTTTTCTCCTCATTCTCGCTGGGTGATGGATAGTAATCAGTAATCTATGATCAAATGTGTTGTGTGTATTTATACACTGGTTTTCAGCATATTGATGCCACTTTGGGTGTGTCAAAATTATAAACCAGTGAAGTGATTGCTTAAGGCGAAATGTTACACCAGTTTGACTAGGTGGGTCTGGGCACCTTTCTCTTGTCTGGTGGGATAACCATGTCAACACGACTACAAATCCAGCTATTAAAAAGGATTCATATTTACCAATTAACTAAGCCAAACAGTTTTTTCTGTGTGTGTGTGTGTGGGGGGGGGTTATCCATCTATGAGTGTCTATCTTATTTCTAGACCTTAAGAAGTAATGAATAAGTTTGGTTCAACCACTGTTTGGGCTACTACTGTGCTTCAGTATATCCACAGTGCTTTATGAGAACCTCCTGGCACCCGGTACCTGTAACGAGGAGCCTGCAGCTCAGTTTTGTAGGGTCATGTAACACTGAGTGGTTCTTCCCCTTTTGCGGCTCCTCCCTTTTGTGGCTCCTAACTAACTAACTAACCTAGCCTACAACTATGGCTGATATTTTTTGGAGGAAAAAGGCGGCAACCCTAGCTATGAATGCCATTTAGAAGGGAAAGCGATTCTGTTTTTCTGACCAGGGAATGTTGGCGCATCTAGAGGGGAAAAGCTGTGAAGATTTATGTAAAATTGTAAAAATAAATACATACATAAATAACTAACATCTATTGGCAAGTTGACTTTGCTTATTATGCACCTGAAAAAGAGTAAAAATATGGTGGCTCTGTCCCATTAAAGGGACAGTAATATCCCAAAAAAATGTTTTCCAGTTTTGTAGAGTTTAAAATATTAATAAATATGCTGCAAACCCTATTTCTCAAACCGCTATGGTTTGAGAGATATAGGGATTCAAAGTCCCCCCTACCTCCCCTTCTCCTGATGTCAGCGGTAAAGCTGACAGCAGGAGAATCGAGTCCTACGGCTCAAGGAGGCTCTGCAGCAGAGCCGAGATTGTGTTATTACTAAAGAATTCATTCATTGGAAAGATCTACAAAGTGTGCCTGGTTTGCAAGCACACTTTGTAGACCTTTCCAATGAATGAATTATTTTAATGCAACACGATTTCGGCTGTGCTGCAGAGCCTCCTGCTGGTCCCCGGATTGGTATCTCCTGCTGTCAGCTAGACGCTGACATCAGGAGAAGGGGAAGGAGGGGGGAACTTTGAATCCCTATATCTCTCAGACCATAGCGGTTTGAGAGATAGGGTTTGGAGTATATTTATTATTATTTTAAACTGTACAAAATGGTAAAAAAAATTTTGGGACAATACTGTCCCTTTAAAAAAAAGCAGTAACGTTTAATAAAAAATGTATAGTAGAGCTTTTTCTTTTTGAGAAAAACAAGGGTATACCCATTGCTGGCAGATACTAAATTCAGAAGTGATCACATCCCATTTAAAAAAAACAAAAAACTAATATTCTATTTTGGCCACCAGGTGCCACTGTTCCTATCACTTACTATGGAGTACAGGAGTCAACTACTTAGGCTCTCACATAAAATGCATTATAAAACATGTATTCTGGACAAATGTTGTTTCTAACAGTTTGAGTTAAAACACAAAGCTATGATAACTTTTGAAAAAAGCATTCACCAACTGTTTTATTCAGCTCAAAACCGTTTTTTCATTAAAAAATATATGTATTTGTCCTTGAAACAACTACCATTGCCCAAACACATTAGTTACATAGTTCCAATGACACGCAGCCACTGAAGTGCAGTGATTAAGATGTCATATTGCTGGTAATATGCAATCTAATTTCAGGGATAGGTCACTGAGTTTTTCAATTCAGTATATTAAATGAGGGGGAAAGGAAACTCCTATTTCTGAAATCTGAAAATCTCTGTTAATATAGCACAGAAAGTCAGTGTGACCGAGATACAGACCCAGATGAAGCTAATTTGTACAAGGCAGATTTTACATCAGTTCCCACTTCAGATAATGGTCCATTGTTGCATTATTTCCCACATGGGATTTTTATCAGAATTCATTATATGTATAACTAGTTTAAGAGCCTGTTACACGGGGCAGTCATGCGCAGTAGAGGCTGCCCGCACCGCGGCTGATACAGAGCTGGACGCTCTGAAGCAGTCTCTACTGTGCATGACTGCAGCACGCACAGCAGTCTCTACTGCGCATGACTTTGTCGTTACACACGTTTTAGCGAATTACTATATACAATGTTACAGGGATAGCAATAGTTAAATTTTACAAAGCTGTGTCTTGTAGCCCTTAGCCTTTTGAGCGCCAGAGGGATATGCAAAGCATTGCTTTGCAATGCGTTGCATACCGCTCTGGCACTCAGAGGGTTAAAAAAAGAAATGAAATGCCCCCAGTGACATCTCTCAAACCTTTATGATTTGAGAGTTAATCGTATTTAAAGTCCCCCCTCCCTGACATCAGCGCTCTAGCTGACTGCAGGGGAACCCCAGTGGCGTAACAATAGGGGTCGCAGGGGTCGCACCTGCGACCGGGCCCGTCACTCTCAGAGAGTGACGGGCCCGGCCACCCCCTGCGACCCCCTCGCCACCCGCCCGCAGCACAGCTGATGCCCTGGCGGCCAGTGCTCGAGTAATGCAGAGTGCTGGGAGATGACATAATCTCCCAGCGCTCTACATTGCTAAGGACCGCGCGGGAGCATGTCACACACACATCGCTAGACCACCAGGAGGTAGGAGAACGGTGGTCAGTAGGGGCAATGTGGCGATGGGGGCATTGTGGTGATTGGGGGGAAATGTGGAGAATGAGGGGCATTGTGGAGATTGGGGGGAAATGTGGAGCATGAGGGGCATTGTGATGGGGGCATTGTGGAGAATGGGGGGAAATGTGGAGCATGAGGGCATTGTGATGGGGGCATTGTGGAGATTGGGGGGAAATGTGGAGAATGAGGGGCATTGTGATGGGGGCATTGTGGAAGGGGCAATGTGGAGGTGGCTAATGTGGTTGAGGGGGGCCAATGTGGTCGGAGGGGGGCCCGTGGCAATTCTTGCACCAGGGCCCAGTGGCTTCTAGTTACGCCTCTGGGGAACCCGGTCCTGGGACCAGCCGGCAGCTCTTCAGCAGAGCTGAGATCACATTATGGAAAATAAATCTTTCACTGGAATGGTCTACAAAGTGTGCTTAGGGACCACATGGATCTGCAGCACATGCATTGGCCCTCTGGTTCTTAAAGGGTTAAACAGAAGCTGCCATAATGAAAGACATTACTTGGGAAGGCTCCTGATTTCTGATCAGTGCACAATCAGTGCACAATGGACAATCACATTAGTTCCCTAATTGTACAGAACTGATAAGTTCCCTAATCGTAGAGGAACATATTTTCACTTTCTAGATGAATGATAATTACTTCTCTAGTGTGATAAGCTGTCCAGTAACTTTGTTATACTATGGACCAGGTACACTAAGATCTTTCAAGTTGGCGACATTGGTATTTATGGCAACAATCTGGATCTGCTCTAGAGACTCCAATTTTTAGAGGTTGTTTCTCCAGTGGTGGTGAGTTTCCTGGGAAACTCTGCCCACTTCTCCTCCTTCCCACCTTGTTCCTATTAGATTTGTGCACAGCAAAAATTTTTGGTAACATTCGATTTCGGACAAATTTTTGTTTTCCCATTCGGAGGATCCGAATTTCAGACCGGATCTGTTCGATACGGACGAAATTAGGCAATAGTCCGAATTATTCAGCCGAATTTTAAACATTTTTTAAAATGTTCAATAAAAAATTTAAATTAAACAAATAAAAATAAAAAAATACATTAAACTAAATTAATAATAATATTAAATATCTAATGAGACAGGAAGGGGTATTTTATAAACCCCTACGCACTTATATATGTATATGTCACATCAAATTAAAGCCCTTTCTGCCCTTTAAAAAATGGTGTATAATATGTGTTTGTGCAATAAATGAGAAAGATAGGAATTATGGTTGAACACACACATAGCAAAAATGCCAAAATTGCTTGTGTCCTTATATGGTTAATATCTGCACTTTGCATGAACTGTAAAGCACCTATTTTACCAAATCTATTTTTAGTAGCATGTAGCAACATTGTAATGGTTTCAGGCGGGAAAGCGCCGTCAGAATTTCCAAAATTCCCAACAAAATTTCGGACTTGGTCCGTTTCAGATTCTGATTTTTTTTTTGTGGGCAGATCTTGGCTTTCAGAAGGTCCGAATGATGCAGAATACGCCTTATTCGTCCGAATTCCGAAATTAGCCGAACAGAATAGCACAAGTCTAGTTCCTATCACTTGCCTCCCACTTCTCATCCTTCTCAGCTTGTTCCTATCACTTTCCTCCCACTTCTCCTCCTTCTCACCTTGTTCCTACCACTTCCCTCCCACTTTTCCTCCTTCCTTCCCTGTTCCTCCTACTTTCCAAACTCTTCTTCTGTTTCCGACCATGTTGTGTCCACTTCTTGCCCATGTCTCCTCCCTCTTACCTTATTCCTCCACTTTCCACCCAATTCTCCTACTTCTTAACTTCTTAACCTGTTCTTTCCACTTTCCCCACTCTTCTTCTCCTTCCCACCCTGTTCTGTCCACCTTCCGCCCACTTCTCCCCCTTCTCAACCTCTTTCCACTCCCCCCTACTTTCCCTTCTTCCCACCCTGTTCTGTACACTTTCCATCCTTTTCTCTGTCTACTTACCATGTTCCTCCACTTCCTGCCAACTTCTCCTCATTCTCACCCTCTTCCTCCCACTTTCCCAACTCTTCTTCTGCTTCCCACCTGGTTCTGTCTACTTCTTGCCCATGTCTCCTCCCTCTCACCTTATTCCTCCACTTCCCACCCACTTCTCTTCCTTCTCACCCTGTTCTTTCCACTTCCTCCACTCTTCTCCTCCTTCCCACCCTGTTCTGTCCACTTCCCACCCACTCCTCCACTTCTCACCCTGTTCCTTAAACTTCCTGCCCACTTCTCCTCCTTCCCACAATGTTCTGTCCACTTCTCCTCTTTCTCACCCTTTTCTTCCCAGTTACCACCCCACTTCTTTTCCATCCTATCCTGTTCTGCCTACTTCCCAAGTACTATGCTGATAAGCCCCACCCATCTAATTAAGCCTCACCCCTCTATGACTTGATTACCTTCATTTACTTACCTTTTTTAATATTACATGATCCCTCTCCGATTGCTCAGGAGGAGGAAGTTTCCCAGTGCAGAGGTTCCATTGAATAACATAGGAACTGGACAGTTTATCACACTGAGGCTAATGTACTAAGAAAGTGTTGCAATTCTGTAAAAAAAAAAAACAACAGCCCCATTGAGATGTCTCAGTGCATTGCTTTGCAACACATTGAATCACTCTCTAGCATTCAAGGGGTTAAATCTCCATTTACGTCAATAGGAAATTGCATTTGTTGCCTATGGTACTGTTGGTTTATCCCAAAGCTGTCCTTTCTTTTCCTACGTACATCAGCCATCTCTGGATACATTAGGGTTAATACATGAATTCTCTAGTGCAGCCACACTGGTATTAGTGTGAAAAGCCAGCAGCTATATAGCGGAGGGTGTGCACTATGGAGTATGATCGATGTAGTGCATACTGGCAGACACTCTCAATCAGAACCAGAGGTGTATGAAAAGCATGAGTTGCATTCCCCTCTGGCACTCAAAGGGTAAATCTTTTAAGTGAGGGACACAACATGTTGAAAAGCAATGAGTTGTATACCTCTCTGGCACACAAAGGGTTAACGCCAGAAAGCCCTGAATGCCAGCTGTATAATGTAGAGGGAAATGGCCATACCTGGGGACTTTCAGAATGATCTGACCCTGAGATCTTTAGAATATTAACACTTATTCCTCCTCATAACATAGATCATAGTCTATGTCCCTGTGTACCATAGCCCAGAGGTGATTTAATCATTCCCCAATTACCCTTTAATATGATATAACTTAGAGGTGTCACTGCCTGAACACATACAAGACAAGCAGCATGTCTCCCTTTGCTTTTCTGCTTTAAATGGCACAAATTTAGAGACTAATGAAGCAGTTAAGTGGTGCAGGACATGTAGTAGGTAGCACTGAACTCTCACCCTGAGAATTTGGCCTATCACCTTAAGACCCTGAGATTTTTTTGTCAAAACCCTGAGTGTTGGGGTCAAAACCTGAGAAATTCCCACGTATGGAAATGGCATAGCAAAGACAGAAAGAAGCGCACAGCACTAACTCACCATAATATATACACATAGTGAATAGGATTAAAGAGGGATCAATTGACTGGCATCTAGATAGCAGCAGGGGCATAGGAACCAGAGGGGATGGGTGGGATGCATCACCCCCAGGAAATCATATGGGGGACAGATAATGTATAAATCCCCCCAGGAGCTAGAAGCACCAGTCCGGGGGGCACAGGCTCTGGGTTAGTGGCTGGAGGGGAGAGCACTGCACAGCACTCCCTCCTGCCGGTCACCTCCTTGTAGTGTGTCTAAGCAGAGTGGACAGCGGGTAGAGGCGCTTTGTATCCTCTACCCCGGTCTGACAGGAAGCTGCTCACCGAGCGCAATGAACAGCTTCCTGTCAACCAGAGTAGATGATCAGAAGCTCCTCTACCGCAGTCCGCTCGGCCACTCTACAAAGAAGGTACAGAGGGGCTGGGGGGGCAAAGTGACACACAGGGGGGCTGGGGGGTAAAGAGACGCACAGGGGGCTGGGGGAGCAAAAAGTGACACACAGGGGGGCAAAGAGACACATAGGGGGGCTGTAAAAATGCTATGCACCCCAGATTTGTGGGGGTTCCTGCGCCTCTAGATAGCAGCAAGGAGTGAGAGGGATCTCCAGTACCCCAAACATTAGGCCAAAACCTAAAGTGTACGAGGTTGCCAAGCTTTAGCATTCTTTGGCCAAATTATGGAACTAAATCCTCATATTTATCAACAGTGTTATTATATATGCCCGAGGCAGGGCACTCATTTGCACATTGGTGTGGAGGAGCGCAGGTTTGCTTTTTGTTTTTTATGGCTATTGCATACACTGGTGTAGGCAAGGCAATGATGACAAGATTGCCCCAGAATATCCTCAGACTGTCCCCTTGTCCTCCCTCCCCTTGGTCCCAGAGGAGGGGGGGGATTTTCTGCACATAGTTTAGTAAATTGACATGAATTAGGAGTAGGGACAGAGCATCAATTCCAGCAACTGTCATTGCATGACATCACCATGATACATCCGCCTCTTTATCACACCTTAGTACATCTCACCCCTGGTGTAATTCTGGTGGAGACCAACTGCACCACAGCAGATAAATGAAATGCCCCTTTTGAGTTAAATTAGACTTTTTAACCCTTTGAGTGCCAGAGAGGTATCCAACACATTGCAACTCAATGCGTTGGATACCTCTCTGGCGCTCAAAGTGTTAAGCCTTTGAACTCTATTACGGTTACCCTCGTTGCAGTTGGTTTGCCCCCAAATTACTTAAAGGGATAGTAATGTCCCATTAAAAAAAAATTGTTTTTTATAGTGTTTAAAAAAATAAATTATATGGCACAAATCCTATCTCTCAAACCTTTATAGTTTGAGAGATAGTCACATGTAAAGTTTCCCTTCTCCTGATGTCAACTGTAAAGCTGACAGCAGGAGATCCATGTTGGCCGACACTAGGAAGCTCTTCAGCAGAGCCACAACAGAATGACTTCATTGGAACAGTCTACAACAGCGGATCTCAACCTTTCTACTGCCATGACCCTTTGATAAAATGTCCCAATTTGTGGCGACCCCTAACAGTAAAATTATTTTAGTTGCTCCTTCATCGCTGTAATAACTGAATTTTAAAGAAATCCTTACTGTTCCAAGGCCGGAAGCCAGGCACCAGTGCAGACATCTTGTCTGTGTGCCTGCGCTGTCAGTCCCAGTCCCCGGACAATTACAAGTTTTACAGATTAAAATAGACAAAAAAAACTATTTTCTGATGGTTTTAGGCGACCCCTGGCAAATCGTCATTTGACCCCCCAAGGGGTCGCGACCCACAGGTTGAGAACCACTGGTCTACAAAGTGTGCTTGTAAACCAGGCACACTTTGTAGACCTTTCCAATGAAGTCATTCTTGTCCAATGTCATGATTTTGGCTCTGCTGAAGAGCCACCGGCTGGTCCCAGGACCAGGATCTCCTGCTGTCAGCGAGACGCTGACGTCAGGAGAAGGGGAGGGGGAATTTTACATGTGAATATCTCTCAAACCATAAAGGTTTGAGAGATAGGATTTGTGCCATATATTTTATTTTTTTTAAACACTAAAAAAACACTGATTTTTATGGGACATTACTGTCCCTTTAAGTCTCCTATGGTACAACTGATTTACCCCATAATTGCTTTGATTCATTGTGCAATATTATATCTAGATTGTAAGCTCTCACGATCATGGTGCTTGCTGTACTTGTTTCAGGTTTGCATGTTTATTACTTAGTATTGTATATCCTCCCTTTTCTACATCTCCATGGTATTTATGCTGGCACTTTATAAATAAAAGATAATAATACTGTCTCCAAATAACATTCACTGGTTTCTTGTCTACATTTGTTTTTGCCAGTGAAATGGGGTTAAGCCATTCTCTATCAATCTCTCTCCAGTGTGCTCATTTTCTCTGCACGTAGCCCTGTCTGTAAAGATGCTGAATGATATATGCTACTACTTGGCAGTTTTGTCTGTTTATCTCTCTAATCCTTCTGATTCCTGCCCACGTCCTTTAGTTTGTTTGCTTCTGCATTGAGCTTTGAGATGTCAGCACATTTATTCATCTCGTCCTCCACTCCATTATCTAAATTCAACTAATAGGGAACACTTAGTGTCCCCTTCATTGTTCCTTGACCTCATCTATGAATATACAGCATTGAATTAGCGTCAACTCTTCCAATCCGTTCACCTTCATTCCATCCTTTGTATGTTTAGAAGTACACAGAAACTCTGAAAGTCACTTTGTAACATTGATTCGTCTCAGGACAGCCTGGTGAACACTTCTGGGAAACACGGGATGGATTTCTTCCGACTCCAAAAAACGTTGTTTTCTTCCTTAGATTGATCTCTAAATGTTTTTTATGGACACTTCCTAATTTCAGCACTTTTGGGGTGATGTTGAACTATTATTTAAAGGGATAGTAATGTTTTACAAAAACAGCAGCTCCAATTAATCTTCATAGGATTTGGGCCATGGAGAGTGTTATTTCAATTCTGTCAGAGTTGTAGTACAACTGTAATTGAATGATAAAGTATTCCCCTCCTGTCCCTTTTACCTAGTGTAAGCCACTTCCCCTCAGATGTGGAATCTGGTCACTTGACCAGACAGATCGCAGCGAGGGACAATCTTCTTACTGTGAGCATAAGGAAAACCCTGCTCCCCTTTTTACATTATCAGGTTTTTCCTTATGCTCACTGAGATCCATCCGGACAGTCTTGCTTCTCTGAGGTGAGCAGTGTTACATCAGTAAAAGGGGCGGAAGGGGGATACTTTATCATTCAATTAATCTTGAACTACAACTCTGACAGTACTGAAATAACACGCCCCGTGGCCCAAATACAATGGTGATTAATTGGAGCTGCTTTTATTGTGAAACATTACTATCCATTTAAAGCAATAGTAATGTTTTATGTTGACATCTCCTTAGTATAGTGTTTCTCAGTCAGGGTGTTTTGGAACCAGGGATGATTTTCTGAAAAATTCAAACGATTAAAAGCCCCTTTTAAATCAACAGAAATTGTATTTGTTCCATATGGTTCAATTGCTTTGACCCAAATTTGCTTGATTAATTAATACATCAGCTTCAATATAATGATAAACAAAAATTAGCTAAAGGCATCCAAATATTCTAGTCACATTCAACTCTGTTCATGAAAAAACATATATGAATTTTCTGGCTTAGTAAAACAGGGGTAATCACACATCTGCTTTGTTCAAAAGTTACCACAACTAAATCAGCAATTTTCAGTGGTGGTCATCAGATGGCGATGTTCCTATCACTTGCTATGAAGTGCAATAGTCAGTTCCTCAAGCTGTCAATCTGAATGCATTGTAAAACAAAAACACAAAGATATCAGTTCTAAAACTCAGTTTTACACATTTTGCATGTTTATAATAACACTAGTTGAAGAGCCCGTGTACATACACAGGCCACAGTGCCAGGCAGCAACGGCCGCTGCACTGTCATGCACAGTAGAGACTGCCCGCTCCGCGGCTGATACTGAGTGGGGCACTCCGAATTCAGACCGTAGTTGAGGACTATGGTCTGAATTCGGGGCCCTGCTCCATTATCAGCTGCGGTGCAGGCAGTCTCTACTGTGCATGACTGCAGTGCTCACAGCCATCTCTACTACGCATGAAGGCTTCTGACAAACAATTTAGTGAATTATTATATAGGATATTGTGAGTGCAGAAGGCAGGGGAGGGCTGGCAACATACAGCCCAGAGGGCAAGTACAATCAAGTGGCCCATTTCTACTATCGGCCGAGCCCACTGTCCCAGCCAACCCCTGTTTCGTTAATTTTAAAATTGTCCTTAATGTTGTGATGTAAGGCAAGTGATACCACAGAGCTTACAGTTGAAATTGGGCTACATTAGTGATACTACAGAGCGTACAATTTAAGTAAAGCTACACTATTGATGCCATAGAGCTTACAAGGAAAATAGGCTATACTACTAGTGCAGCTCTATTTGGATTGGATTTAGATTAATTTCAAATGTAAGCTCTGTGGTATCACTAGTTTAGCTCCATTTACAAGTGGGAGATTGTGTGAGGCAATGGCCCACCAGCCCAGACACATGACCAGCCCAGGGGGCAATTGTCCCCCTGCCCCCCAGGCCAGCTCTCCCCTGGCAGAAGGTGAAACAGGAGCATCTTCAAGTGTTCTAAGTATCCCGCACCCTTTCTCCCCTGACATCGCTTGTGTTTTTTATACTTGTTTTTGTGATTGCTCACTTTTATTGACTCTCGCTCTTGATGACATCACAACTGGATGAGGGTTATGCACTAAGCGGTGATAAAGACATGATAAAGTGGAGACAACTTCTTCAGTGATATCACTTCGTCAGTTCTTATGTTATTCTATAGATCCTATGCTCTAAGTTCTCCAAAGTTGTAAAAAACTTAGTGCATTGGCTCCATGTTATAATATAAAAATTGGAGATCGATATCACTGGAGAAGTTATCTCCACTCTATCTCTACCTCTTTATCATGCCTTAGTGAATCTCCCTTGATGCGATTTTTGGTGTATTATCGTTGAAAATAATTTTTCCTTGTTTCTTTTTGTGTCTCTATGTAGTTTAGATAGAACTAACTGTAACAGGAAAAACTGTGCCAAATATAAAACAACGAAACTAATATAATAAAGCATACCAATGAGAAGCTAATACAGTCATTAAACTCCACATTATTAGATTACTTAGACAGCGGCAGTAGCCATTTGTTGGACATTGTGGCTCTGTAACTTTTTAAAGGAGCAGTAAACTTTTTTATATGAAAACCTATATGTTATAAAGCTTTTTCTGCTCAGTAAAACAAGGCAATTCCCATTGATGTCAGTTGTTTTATTCAAAATTTGGAACAGTTCAAATAACCAGAAAGTGAATTTACTGTGCACTTACTTCCTGAAAGGTCTAACTGACAGGAAGTGACTCAGCAGTTTCTATCACATTCTATGGAGAACTAAAAGTAAGTCACTGGCTTTCCTCTTCATTAGAATTTAACAAAATACCTATTTTAAATTTGATCACTAGAGGGCACTGCTAATGTAAAAAACACAGGTTTAAATAGTACACTTATTTTACTCAACAGGAAACATCATTCAATATATATTTTTTCATTAAAAAAGTTTACTGCTCCTTCAGGTGATGCAGTGTTTCTTATATACATGGCAGATTGGCCATGGAATATGGAACAGTAAGGAATATGAAGTTTAATGTGGAAAAGTGTAAAGTCATGCATTTGGTATGGAAATAATCCCAAGGCTACTTATGAACTTAATGGAATGATTTTAGGGGACTCGTTGCTAGAGAAATATCTGGGTATCCTTGTAAACTACAAACTTAGAAACAATGACCAGTGTCAAATAGCAGTAGTAACGGCAAACAAAATCCTGTCTTGCATCAAAAAGGGGTATTGAAGCAAGAGTGGATAACATCATTTTGCAATTGTACAAATCATTGGTAAGACCTCACCTCCAATATGCAGTACAGTTTTGGGCACCAGTTCTGAAAAAGGATATACTAGAACTGGAGAGGGGACAGCGAAGAACAAAATTAAGGGAATGGAGGACTTGACGTATGAGGAACGACTAGACAAACTTGGATTATTTACTCTAGAGGAAAGACGAGGAGATCTTATCACATTGTACAAGTATATGAGAGGTGAATATTAGGATCTCTGTGGTGAGCTATTCTTTCCAAGGCCTGATAAAATAACCAGGGGACACCTCTTGAGATCAGAGGAAAGGAGATTTAGACTTCAGCAAAGGAAGGGGTTTTTTACAGTAAGGTATGTTAAATTGTGGAATTCCTTTCCCAAGGGTATGAGACAAAGGTTGAACTTGCTGGACTTCTGTCTTTAGTCAACATAATTTACTATGTTACTCGGGTATTTGAATCAGTTATCATGGTATCAGGGTGAGGGCCAAATCCTCAATGTGAGGGATTCCATTGTTACCAAGGTAATGATATGCACCAATTAACTGCTTTTTTAAGTTGATAAATTAGAGCAATTTCTACCAGAAAGACAGAAGGAAAATTCCAGGTTGTCTTGCGTCTGTTCCAGACGTGATATATCTATGTTGTTGCATGTTAAAGGGATAGTACCACTTAAAATGCAAAAAATTTATATTTGCTGACCCGTCCCCACGTCACCATATGACGTCTGCAATTTATAGGGCCCTACTTCATCTTCGTGCCACACCTTCTGTGGCTCTTAGGTGCCTGTGGGAGCGAGACCTTAACATCACTCTTATGGAAGAACGGTGCAGAGAATCCAACGTTCCACAGCCTATAGCCCTAGGAATGTCTTAATGTTAGAAATGAATTACAAGCTGCTCAATCTTTGTTACAGAGCCCCAGAACTCTTACATCATATCTTCCCTTTGATTTCTTTGTGTTGCTGGAGATGTTTGGAGGGTCATGGTACATTGGAGCATATATGGTGGTCATGTCCAAAAATTAGTCCCTTTTGGAAAGCTATTAGTAATCATATCTCGACCTGCCTCTCCTACGCTATTGAACTATCACCTGCTCATGTTTTCTTAGGAGATCGACCACTTGTTTTACAATCCTCTCCGGCTAAGACCCAATTATATACATTTATGTTACATGCAGCTAAATTAAGCATCCCCACATTTTGGAAATCTACAGAATCTCCTTCAATCGGATGTTGGTTCTCTAGATTGTCCTCTATATTGATACTGGAGAGACTATTGACTGGTAACACCTCAGCCGCTTTGGCGTTTGCAGAGACATGGTCCTTGTGCATTACTTTTGCCAGGCTAAGAGCTTACCCTTCGCTACGACTCTAATTGCTACTGAAGACCAGAGTTGAGGACTAGACTATTTCCTTTGTTCTGTATTTTCTTGTACTTCTTTTTATTCTTTCTGTGCTCTTTTCTTTCTCTGTGTTCTTGGTTACTGAGTATAATATGGCTTGATCTCTGAGTCACAGGATTTTTCAGTGGCTCCCGCCTAGATCCCCCTGTGTTCTGTTGAAGCACCCATTTGTTTAGTTTGATTCATTATAATCCTACTATGTTGTTGTTGTGCTCATTGCCCTTAATTGTCTTTAGTAATCCCCCTTTATATGTTTATGATTCCTCATAACCCCTTTCTTTTTTCTTTTCCTGTATCCCTATATCTTAATAAACATTTCCAAAAAAAAAAAAATAATATTGTATGATTTATCCTCCTGAGTATAACATAGGCAATCTTAATGCTGAGAGGTGTTTTAATTAAAACTTTTATTTTTTTAGGTGCAGTATTTCAAAGTCCTAAAATGTCACAGTGGAGCTGTTGCTACTCCCTATAGACAGCTCTGGTCAGTTAGCCAGAAACCTCCATATGATGGTGTAGCAACAGCGCCACTGTAACATGTCAGGCCATTGAGATACTACACCTAAATTTTGAGCTGCAATATACTGTTCAGTATTTATTTATTTATTTTTTTTTACATATTGAGTTCTCCAAAAAGTCATTGCTAAACTGGAAAAAATGCAGAGAAGTGCAACAAAACTGATAAAGCGATTGGAGGATCTGAGTTATAAAGAGAGACTAGCCAAACTGGGTTTGTTTACATTAGAGATGTTTAAGGGGTGATATGATTACCATTCACAAATACATTCAAGGTCAATACAAAGAACTCTGCAATGAATTATTTAAGCAAAGAGCTGAGCTAAGAACGAGAGGTCATCCATTAAGACTAGAGAAAGGTGCTTTCGACTAAAAAAAAAGGCAGGTATTTTTTACAGTAAGGGTGGTAAAGCTACAGAATTCTATGCCTCGGGATGTTGTACTTGCAGATAATGAAACTGCTTTCAAAAAAGCAATGGATGCCTATCTAGCACAGAACAATACTGAGAATTATGACAGATGGATTCAATGCATATAGGTTGTTGATCCAGGGAACTATCTGACTGCCATTGTCAGGAAGGAATTTTTTTTACCCACTTGGGTGTAAATTGGAAATGGCTTGATTTATTTTTTTTTGCCTTCCTCCATATCAACAGGGGTGTTTTTGGCATGGGCTGGACTTGATGAACGCATGTCTTTTTTCACCCTTGTAAACTATGTAACTATTAGTAACTGTGTTACCTTTAAAATCAATACGAATTTTGTTAAATTTTGTTTCCTATTTTGCAGTTAGCTTGCTCCAGAATTGACTAAGGACCTATTGGTCCGAAACGCATTAGGTGGTACACGTATGTTTGTGCTCATCACCTTTGTATCTTCTCGGACAAGTTTTTACTATATGTTTCAATAAAGCCTGAAGATTTTTCAACTACACTGTTTGAGGGAACTGTGCTGCTGTCTATGCATGCTGGATTTTGTAGTTTTGGCGGTGGACTCTTCGTTGGACGTGCACCGGCTCAAGTCATATGTACCACTACTTATACACTATTATGGAGTTCCAGTACCGGCTCCGGTGAGTGAAGCCTACGTTACAATTGTTAAGATGTTCTAAGAGAACAGACACTGTGTTTTATGCAGCTATCTGAGCGGCTTCACCCCTATATTTGTTCCAGAATTGTGCCATATTTCCTTAGTATATTATTCTCTGTTTCTTCTGAAACCCTGTGTTTGATAAATTAAGAAAGGGCTGCAGTTCTGATGCAAATGTAGTGCAAAAATCCAAAAATTCCCATTGATTTAAATGTATCAGTTAACCCCTCGAATGACAGAAAGGTCTCCAACTCATTCCACAGCAATGCATTGGAGATCTCTATACCATGCCAGAGATAAGCCTGTTTCAATCAATGGGAATTTTTATTTGTGCACTACAGTGCTGCTGGGTTTGTGTTTGAAACGGCTCCACTTTGCTTTGAAGATCAGCCCCCCTGCGTTATATTAAACAGTACAGGATAGTTATTAAATTTCATGTTGAATGTTGGTAGTGGTCAGTTTTTGACTCTGCCCAGCATGGGTCTCCACTAAATCCTAAATAACATTCTTTTATTAGGACATTTATATCAAAGGGCTTTTCATTAGATCTAGATTCAATATAATGTTTTACTTGCTATATTACTGAAATTGTTAAATTACAACATAATCATGGACTGTATAATATTATCATAATGACAAGTCACACTGAGCCTTTATACAAGTTCACCGACGATAATCGCTGTCCTCAGTACTGTATGGATAATTGAACAACTACCAATACACATTATGCTACTAAGACAGATTTACTATATAAAAATGAAAACCATCTTGAATTTAAAGCATTTATTGCCTCAGCATCTTTCACAGTACATAATATATCCAAATGGGAGCATTTTCATTGTTTTGCAAAATGTTTTGGGAAAATAAAATACTGATCATTTCACAAATCTCTGGTTCCAACAGATTAATTTGATATCAGCTTTTGAAGGATCAGTAAAATTTTACTAGGAACAAAAATAGTATAAGGGTTTTCCAGCAGAGTTATTTATCAGTATTTCAGATGCCGGGAACTGCTTCATTTAAACATTGTTATAGTTTAAACTGTTGTGAAGTGGTTGGGGATGTTATCATCACGTGATATGGAGAACTGAAGCCAGAGAGAGAACACACCCATAGAAAGCAACAGAATAGGGGGAGATGCACTAAGGAATGATAAAGAGGTGATAAAGTGGAGATGACTTATCCAATTACTGTTATTCTATGGAGCCAATGCACTAAGATTTGGAGATCTAGTGCATAGGCTCCATAGAATACATAGGAATTGGAGAAGTGATATCACTGTTATCTCCATGTTATCACCTCTTTATCACACATTAATGCAGAACCCCCCAAGTGGCACTGTCGATGACAGTTAAATATTTAAAGAAACAGTAACAACAGTTTATATAATTATATAATAACTTTTGAATAAAGCATCTCACAGTAGCAGAAGCACCCTTGTTTTACTCATGTGGAAAAGCTCTAGAGTATATATTGTTTTGCATAATAAGAATGTACCAGTCCTCTTAGTTTTAACTTTCTCCAAAAGTAAGCCCTTGAATGGTAAAGTAATGTTCAAAGCATGGCCTACGACTCAATGTAGATTGGCCCTATTAAAATTCCCATTACCTTCCTCGTCCAAATCAAATAATTGTTGGAGGGCTTGGTCACGGCTTTTACTTCAACGTTGCATGACTAAATTAATCATAAATGGACAGGGAAGACTTGTGAGGGTGAACACTGATAGGTAAACAATCATGGATATCATGCTATTCCCATTGATCTAGCATGCTAACAAGTCTGCAGTCAAGAACCTACATTTCCTTCCAGCAGGGATGACCCTTCAGGTTTGTCATGATTTTAAAACTATGAGTTCCCCTCAAGGGCAAACTGAAAAAAGAGCTTGGATACCCCATTTATGCATCCATCACCACCATAAGGTGAGATCAACAGAAAGCACAATGCAAAGGCGTAACTAGAAACCACTGGGACCTGGTGCAAGAACTGCCAAGGGCCCCCCACCACCACCTTGGCCCCCCTCGACCACACTGACCCCCTCTACAATACCCCTCAATCTTCACAATGCCCCCATCTCCTACCTCCCTGGAGCTCCTGCACGGTCCTCTTAGTAATGCAGAGCGCTGGGAGATGATGTCATCTCCCAGCGCTCTGCATTACTAGAGCGCCAGAGGGAGATTGCGGGCGCCAGGCGGAGGGGTCGCAGGGGGAGGCTGCAGTTGCGACCCCTGTGACCCCTATAGTTACGCCACTGGCACAGTGATAGTAGTGTCAACATATAAAGTTATATTAAATTATTAATTGTAATTTTATATAATGCATACAATCATTTCAAATGTCCTTATCTTTGTATTCTGCTTGTAATTCAAGTTGAAAGTTCCCCCTCCCGCCCCTTTACACTACTCTAACACTGATGTTAGAGCTTAACCTGTTGAGTAAAACAAGGTTTGTTTTTTTGTCAAATGTAATAATAATTCTCATGATCAGGAAGTGAATTACAGTGTGATTACTTCCTGATAATGCAGGCAGGCAGCATCACTCTGCAGTTTCTGTCACATTTTATAGGGAATTGTCTGTCAGCGACTCACCTCTTCTAGAGAATGCAATAGAATAACTAACTGCAATTCAATCACTAGTGGATGCAAAAATGTAAAATAAAGAAGAGCTTAGACTGAATTAACTCTGAAAATATGTATCTCTCAGCAGCATGAGTGTTTTACTCAACAGAGAAAAAAAAATAAAAATATACATATACTAGCTGAACATGAGCCCATGTACACGGGCCACAGTGCCGGCCGGTCGCTGTGCAGTCATACCCAGTAGAGACTGCCCATGCCGCTGCTGATACAGAGCTGGATGCTCCGGTCTGATTTTGGAGCACCCCGCTCTGTATCAGCCTTGTCAATGGCAGTCTCTACTGTGCATAACTGCATTGTTACAAACTAGCAAATTATTATATAGGATAAGCATCATCTTCAGTCGTGGTCGATCCAATGGAGGATGAAGGCCTCCTTAGCAAGCCTCCAAAAGCATTGGCCATGTGTCTTTTGTTGCCACTGTGTACAGACAAATTTGGTAATTTCATCTACCCATCTTGTCTTTGGGCTTCTCCTTGGATGTTGAGTATTGAGTGGAATCCATTCCAAAATTTGCTTGGTCCTTATCATCAGGTCTTGCTATGTGGTCTACCCATCTCCATTTCAGGTGCTTTACTCTTTCAATTACATCATAGACCTTTGCTGATGGATCCACACACGCATTTTTCAGTCTCTTTTTGTTATTTTTAAAATTCGCCACTGTGTGCTTCTCTGTGTAACCTTAATTTTTGCATGGCTTTTGAATTCTGTGTCCATGTTTCACAGCCATACGAAAGGACACACTGGTCAAAAACCTTTTGCTTGAGGCAGAGTGGTACATTTGTCTTAAAGACAGTACTACTAACTGTTCCAAATCTTGCCACCCCAATTTTATTAGTCACTCAGTTTCTATTGTGGTGTTTCCATTTGTTGACATTTTCTCTCCAAGGTAAACATACTTGTCCATACTTGCATTTTCTGTGCCAGGAAATAGTGGATGAAACTGGGGTAGTGCCATGTAAGGACTGGGGGTGTGGCCATGGGTGGAGATAAAGAAGGACTGGGGGTGTGGCCATGGGTGGAGATAAAGTGCCTTGCTTAGGGCTGTCTGGGATGCCTGACTCCAAGTACTGCATTATGAGTCCAACAGGGAAGCAGAACAGGGAGGGGCTATAAAAAAGAGAGACCCCAGGCTTCCTTATTGGTTCTGCAAGAAAACACTGAACTACACCACTAAAGTCTCACAGTCAAGTGTCGATATACTGCACAACACAGCACCCATAGGCTCTCTTTGTCTGGCTTCTAGGCTGCTATGGACTATGGAAGCTGCACTTGTGACCCCCGAATTTTGTTGCTGAGAACAACATACATTTGAGTTGTGTTCCAGCCATGGTGTGTGTGTGTGGGGGGGTCTGCTGATAGGAGACATTTTTTAGGACTGTACAGCTCTCCCACAGGAGAATAATTAGTTAACCCTTTGGACACTGGAGGGGTACGCAATGCAAGGGGTTAAAGATGATAATTGTGCTTTACAAGTAAATAACCTTATAAAATGTCCAATGCTAGTTTCCCATTAAACAGCCAGTATTGTAGTCTAGACAGTGCTGTCATTTTCTTTGTAAATAAACGAAGGTTCCGTGCGCTTCATGGACCGTGCAGTTATCACCACCGGTGTTCTGTCATAACAAAACAAGCTCCTATTTTCAGCCCCATAAAACAGTCTCTGGAGCCATCTCTGGGCTCAGTTTCTGCATTCAAAAGCTCTAAAGGTCAGTCCTCATAAGCACATTTAATATTGCCCATATGTTGGGTCAGCTGTCAAAAAATACAACATTCACGGCTATAATAATTAGAGAGGTTGGACGGGTCGGCTTTGGGTGCTTTGAAAAGATGACAAGAACATAGCATGAGAGTGTTATAGAGAAAAAGATGACATGCATTTTTTCTTTTTTTATTATTAAGCAGCACCAACACACCTAAAAATGAAATTGGGTTATATAAATTTAAATAGCTAGCGTCTGTAAAAAATATATATATTAATTATTCCATATTAAACCTTTCAGTGCCAGAGAGGTAACCAACACATTGCATTGCAATGGGTTAGATATCTCTCTGGTGCTCAAAGGGTTAAAATCTAATCCTAAATGTGCATTAATAGTGCAAATGTAGACTTTCCTATGAGTAGGGTTGCCACCCATCCGGCATTTTACCGGCAGGCCGGTAAATAATTGGCTTCTGTCCAATGTTAAGTCTATGGAGGGAATGCCATGGCTTGTATTTTTTTGAAGAAAAGGTGGCAACCCTACCTATGAGGATAGGATTTAGCTGATTTTATTTGTGGTTTTTAAAATAAGATATATTAGCTAAGACAATTTATTGAGATTTGTATCCATCGCTTTTAGTCAGTACAGCTGTTACTGTACAAGTTAGGCCATTTACAAACAATAGAGTACCATCACTTCATAAAAACCCTGGGAGTCAGGGAGCCCTGAAAAAAAGTAATATCTGCTTGCCCCGAGCACATGCAAGACTAGATTTTAGGCCTCAGAAAAACAAATAGAAAAGTTTTACAGATTCTAGCATGGAAAATGAGATGATTTAAAGGGATAGTAATACTTGAAAATAAGTTTATTTTATATTGTAGCCCTTAAAAAAACACGAACAATGATATAAATCTTATCTCCCAAACCTTTATGGTTTGGGAGATATTCAGAAGTTAAGTTTCCCTTGGAGTGATGTCATTGCTCCACCCTTGAGATTTGGAATCCGGTCCCGGGACCGGCTGTGCCTCTCCAGAAGTGCTGAGATCACCATCTTTAAAAAGAATTTCTTAATTGGAATGGTCTACAAAGTGTGCTTTCAAGCCAGGCACACTTTGTAGATAGTTCCAATTAAGTAGTTCTTTTCAAAGATCGTGATCTCGGCACTGCTAAAGAGCTGCCGGTTGCTCTGTGGACCGAATTTCAAATCTGTCCACTAGATGGCAGACTTGGCTGAAACAGCCAGGAAAAGAGCATTTTACTATATTTTACATGTGAATATCTCCCAAACCATAAAGGTTTGGGAGATAAGACTTATATCATTTTTCATGTTTTTTTAAGGGCTACAATATAAAATAAGCTTATTTTCAAGTATTACTATCCCTTTAAGTGCATATCCCTCCAGATCAGTTTCTAGATGTTAGTGTTCCTTTAAATCAATGTATTAACGTTTTGAGCACCAGAGGGGAGGTGCAGTGCTTTTCTTTGTAAAGGAAAAACCTGATAAAGGACATTTCAAGGTGATTTTATAAAACATTGCAGTATAAACTAGGCCTCTGAAATGTACAGGTGGAGTTATAATGACAATAAAGGCAGCTTGGTCGTAAATGAGGGGAATCAAGGGCAGCTGTGCACTGCAATTGCAGGCTGTCTGGGAAGGTTGTCAAAAATCATAATGTTTTTCAAGTTCAGTTTTTCCTTTAATATCTACAAATAATAGAAGGAATGTGCGTGTCTTCAAGCAAGTGAGGTTTCTTGCTACTCCTGTACCTGCACTGTGTGTGAGAAGGCGTTTGATTGCTTTAGTGGTGTATTGTCTGGTGCAGACACTTTGTCATTGTTAAGACTTTAAAGAGAGCAAACCTTGAACACTTCTATTATAGCAGGAGAGCTCAAACCTCTCCTCATCTCCCTGAATAGTGAAAGATTTCTGGATCTCATCACATGAACAAGATGAATCCATCAGTAGTTCAATCATTCTGTAGGACAGCGGTAGGCAATGTGAGGCCTTCCAGCTGCGGCCAGATTGCAACTCCCATCATTCTTCACCGACCAGCGCACTAAGGTGAACTGCCCATTGACTGCTGTGACACAAAGCATTGCCAGTGGTGGCTACTGGAAAATGGACATCATGCCCAAAGCCTTAGACTAGCATTAAACTAAATAATTGCACTGCAATTCATGATTGATGTCAGGATAAAAGGAGCAGTAAACTTTTTTTTATGAAAACACATTTTTACAGAGCATTTCCTGCTGAATAAAAAACGGTCATTCCCATCACTGTCAGTTGTTTTATTCAAAATTTACAGCAGTTTAAATAACCAGGAAGTGAATTTACTGTGTTTACTTTCTGATAGATCTAACTGACAGGAAGTGAATTTACAGTGTTTACTTCCTGATAGTTCTAACTGACAGGAAGTGACAGGCAGTTTCTATCACATTCTATGGAGAACTGTTTGTGTCTGACTTTTCTGACTTCCCTCTCCATTAGAATCTAACAGGAAATCTGATTAGAATTTGAACACTAGAGGGCACTGCTAAAGTAAAAAACAAACAAACATGGGTTTAAACTGTAATAACTCTGGAAATATAAATCTCTCAGCAGTGGGAGTACCCTTATTTTACTCAACAGGAAAATCCCTACAATATATATTTTTCATAAAAAAGTATACTGCTCCTTTAAGCTCATTTCTCTCTCTAGTATTTAGAACGCTGTCTGTAAGCCATTTTCTTGTAGCCCAGCAGAGGTATCACTTCCTGTCACAGTATGCAATAGACAGTTCTCCTTCTGGTGTCTAGAGCTGTGTGCTCTGGAGTCCTCATTGTGGGAATTTGTATTGTCCCTGAAGGAGGATGCCACACATTTAAAATCCGGAACTGTCCTGGGCAATCCAGGACATTTGGTCACCCTATTAATGTTATCTATCCCTGTTGTAGGATCTGTCTGAGTTAATGACATTTACATTTGATTAACTGAGGAGCAGGGGCAGCTTTAGGTTTTTGGGGGCCGAAAGAGAAAATTTCACATGGAGCCCCTTTAACTCCAGTAATTTGTATATGTCCTTTCCATATTGCAATTGGTTTGCTTTACAGTAGCTCCACTTTGCCTCATTTACATGGTGCTCAATGGGCCTTGTGTATAAAGCAAAGTAGAGCAATTCTGGGTTGAACTCACTGCACCGTAGCTGACAAATAAAATGTCCCAGGATTTGCATTGGTTTAAAAGGGGCATTTTAACTCCTTAGATGCTAGATATGTCTCCAACACATCACTTTACAATGCGTGGGAGACCTCTTTAGAAATCAAGGTTTTACTCACCATTTCAACCAGTGGAATATTCAGAGCAGAGTTTTCCATCCTGGACATGCCAGGCTGACCGTGTAAGGTCTTGTCTGTACTGGGGGGGCGTGGCCTAGCCAACGATGGAGTAGGACGCGTTTCTACTGAGCTCCGTTTGGAGTGAGCAGGGTGAGGTCTCACAAAGCTATTTATACAACGATTATCGACTATATATTTAAGTGAGAACCGAGCTACAGACTCCTTCTTCGATGAGAGGCAGGAAACATAGACCGAATAAGAAAGTCTACCCCATTACGCACTTTTTTGATTCGGGGCCTACCACGCCGACTCCGGCGGTACAAGCACGGTTGGACGACGTCACGAGTCTGCACCAGCGGGAAGACCAGCAACACCTAGTACTTGCGGAGGACTCTGACAGCAGTACACCTTTCACCACGATGGTAGACCGTACATCTCCTACTATGGAACCTCCACTTACTAAGAGTGATCTAAAAGACATGTTGAACGGACTGATGTCCAAGGAAGATTTTCGCACATATATGGATGACATGAAAGCTGCGTTTAAAGCTGATATCTCGGCCATGCGTGCAGATATCTCCCAGCTCACAGGCAGAGTAGCTTATATTGAAGAGGGGAGAAATATCGAGGCGGATCATATAGCGGGCCTTGAGCACATAATTGACGAATGTAGAAATACGATTTACAACCTCACCTTAAAAGTAGAAGATCTTGAGAACAGAGGTCGCCGAAATAACCTGAGGGTTAAAAATTTACCTGAATCTATTGCTCCGCAGAATCTTGTTTCTACCCTAACCTCGCTGTTCCATTTCATTCTTGAAGATGCGGAACCCGCTGTAATACATATTGAAAGAGCCCATAGGGCTCTCAAGCCAAAGGATACCTCTGGTCAAGTTGCAAGGGATGTAATAGTTTGTCTACATCGCTTTGAATTGAAGGAACGTATCATGAGGAAAGCGAGAGAAAAGGGTCATGTGAAATTCGAAGGTGTGGAGGTGCACTTATACAATGATATATCCCCACAAACCCTGGCTCGTAGAAGGGAAGTGAAACAGCTTACGGATCATCTGCGCAACCTGCAAGTAAAGTATCGCTGGGGATACCCTTTCTCTCTTCACGCTTCGTACTCAGGGAAGAACGCTGTATTATACAAACCCCAGGATATGCTGGACTTTTGTCGTGGCCTGGGTATCCCAGCCCCTACCCAGGTAGAGGAAATTACCCAACCGGTGTCTCAGAAAACTCAAAAACGCACGGAATGGGTGTCTGAATCCCCAGAGAAAATCTACAAGAAACCACGCCGCATTGATTTTCATTTGTCAAGAGCTGGATCCAGCTCCACAGAATGGGCCTGATTTGTGAGAGACTTTACCTGGAGATTACCGTTCACAATATAGTAGAGACTTCAACGTGCCTCTAAGATGACATGGACTACATCCACTCGGATGTCAGGTCGGACTACTCTTGCTAGTATTGTTTTAACTGTTAATGATTGTTCTTAGGCCTGGGATAGTTTGTTGTGGCCTTATTTCGAACTTAAATGTCATAAATTTGATGGTTATCTGTAGTTTACTCCTCCTAGTTAAGTAATACCTTTAATGTTTAGTTACTTAAGGTATTAGGTAGGAGTAGGAGAGGGTGATCTCAATATATTATGTGGGGTATGAGTGGGGGTGGGAGACAGAGAGGTGAAGAGACGGACAGGTAGAAAAGAAGGGCAAGGAGGGGGTAAAGGAAACAGGGGAAGGGGGGAAGGGAGGAGGGGGGAGAAGGGAAGACGGGGAGAGAGGGGGTGAGGGGAAGGGAGACGAAGGGGGAAGGGAGAAGGAAGGTATGGAGGGGAAAAGAGACGGAGGGAAACAGGGGAAGAAGGAAGACGGAGAAGAATAAAGGGGAGACGGGAGGAGGTAAGGTAAGGAAAGGATAAGAAGGAGGAAAAGAAGGGAAGAAGAAAAGGAATGGGGGAAAGTGGCTGGAAAATTAGACATGTGTATAAGTATGTACATGCATATATATGAATGTTTTTGTTTTTATTGTAATGGAGATGCCCAACCTCGCATTTCTTATAAGGTGATGCACTCCCTGCATATAAAGGCGGGATTATTTCAATTTTCATTAATTAATTTTATGTGGATTTTCCCACTACATGGGCGAATTTGGGCACCTTCTCCACCTGTTATGTAATAGAGGTTATGTTGACCACACTGTAATTGTTTACTGTGCCCAGTAGGTTTTTATGGGTTCTCTGAACTGTCTCTCTACCTCCCATATCTTTTATTTGATTATTTTTCATTTACCTCATGGATGTGATTCCGTTGGGGACTAAGTATCATGACGCTGTTTGCGCTACATACTTATGACCCCTTTTATTACCCCCCCTTACTAGTTAATAGTTAATTGTTAGATCGTCATTTCTCTACATAGAAATGTATGAGTTATTTCTCATTAACTAATGCTTTATCAAAAGCACGCTTCTTACTTGGTGTTTCCCCCCTTTATTTGATATTCTTGACCTGTTCCCTGCCCCCTTTGCTGTTCTTTTTTCTTTCTTTGTCTTTGTTTTTCTTTCTTTTATATGTTCCTCACCCTGCTCACCTAGGAGCTCCTTCCTACGCTCACTATCAGTATTAGTGAATTCATGTCCCTGTGGGACCCTTTTCTGTTATTGTCAATTAATTGCATTTTTTTTTGTTCTCTTCTTATGTTGCATCTTCCAAATGGTTTTTTTATGAGATATTCCTTTCTTCTATTTTCCTCCCTCCTTTTTCTTCTTCCTACGGTCCCCTCCCTCTTCTTCCTATGCAGACCGCGAGTGGGGGGTGGGCGCAGTGGGGTGGCTCTAGCGCCTAGACTACATGCTGCTTCATAAATGGGTGACCTTAAGGTGGTCACGGTCAATGCGAAAGGCCTTAACTCCCCAGAAAAGAGAGCCTTGGCCCTTAGAGAGTTTCAAAGATTGTCTGCTGACATAGTCATGGTCCAAGAGACTCACTTTACTGCATTAGCTCCCCCAAAATTTTTCAATAAAACATACCCAATCGCATACTTTTCGCATGCGCCTACCAAGAAGCGTGGAGTTGCGATCCTAATCAAGGCACATGTTCCCTGGACACTCTTAGAATCACACACTGATGAAATGGGTCAGCTTCTAATCCTCAGGGGTTTATTATACAATGTACCATTTCTTCTCATTAACGTTTATGCACCAAACAAAAATCAGATTTCATTTCTCTCTAAGACTTTGCAACGGGTTGACGAATTTGAGGAATCTCAGTTGATCTTAGGTGGAGATTTTAATGTAGCGTTAAACCCCCTTCTAGATACTTCCACTGGGAAGTCTTGTATTAAGAATTCACAACTGAGATACCTCAAAAACAAACTAGCAAAGATGACTTTATTCGACGCTTGGAGAACTCTTAATCCCACGACTAAAAACTATACCTTTTACTCTCCGCCTCATGATTCCTATAGTCGCATTGATTATTTGTTTGTACCGCATTGTCTGATTCATCGACTATGTAATGCTACTATAGAGACAATAGCTTGGACAGATCATTCCCCGGTCTCGATATCCTTAAGATTCCGCGATCCAGATGTTACCCATTTTTCATGGAGGCTGAATGAATCCCTACTCAGATGCAAATCGGATGTTGCAGCCCTCTCAGATCGGATTAAGGAATATTTTATTAATAATATTTCCCCAGATATCTCCTTTCCTGTTGTATGGGAAGCACACAAGGCGGTCTTACGCGGTCATTTTATTAAATTAGGTTCCGTTAGAAAGAGAGAGCGTAATCAAAAAATGTTGCAACTCTTAGCAAATATTAGTGCGTTAGAAACTAAGCATAGAAACACCCTTGACCCCTCTGATTACTTAAACATTATTAAATTTAAGGAGGAACTCAATTCTCTTCTCCGTCAGAATGTGGCGAAATCTACGCTATGGTATAATTATCAAAGATATATAGAGGGAGACAAATGTGGTAAATCACTGGCTAATCTGGTCAAGAAACGCAAAAGACAGAGTACCATTACTTCCATTACTGATACGAAGGGAGTACGTCATGCTTCTTCTCCAAGTATTGCGGAGGCTTTTCGGAAGTATTATCAGAATCTCTATAATTTAGAAACAGGAGTCAATGGTCCAACATCTATTCCGTCACCACAAGTGTTAGACTTCCTAAAGAAAGCTGGAATCCCGGGTCTCTCCAAAGTCGACTCTGATGAGTTAGATCGGCCGTTTAATATGCAAGAACTTGAACGAGCCCTCGGACAAATGGCCTTAGGTAAATGCCCAGGTCCTGATGGTCTTCCATTACTTTATTATAAGACTTTTAAATCGCACCTCTTACCGCATCTTCTTACTTTGTTTAACCATATCCGATCTGGAACCCCCTTCCCTCCTCAAGCGCTTGAGGCCCATATTTCAGTTATACACAAAACAGGTAAAGATCCAGAAATATGTGCAAACTACCGTCCTATATCATTGTTGAATGTTGATATCAAACTGTTGGCGAAAATTCTCGCTGACCGATTGAAACCCTTGCTACACTCAATCGTTCATATTGACCAAAGTGGTTTTGTCCCTAGGAGAGAGGCGAGACATAACACTACCCTAGCTATTTCCCTCATCCATATTGCTCACAAATGTAAAATTCCCTCTGTGATAATCTCGACGGATGCCGAGAAAGCATTTGATAGAGTCCGATGGTCATATATGTTTGCAGTCCTCTCGCATGTTGGTTTGGGCCCATACATGTTGCGTAGTATAGCCAGCCTTTACACATCTCCAACTGCACGGGTTCGAGTTAATGGGCATTTATCTACCCCATTTCATCTCACGAATGGGACCCGCCAGGGATGCCCTTTATCCCCAATATTATTTATTTTATCTTTAGAACCACTGCTCAATCTAATTAGACTTGATGACACGATCAGAGGCATTCCTTCAAGACGTAGAGTCCATAAAGTAGCGGCCTTTGCGGATGACGTCTTGATATTCCTTTCTTACCCCTCCGAGTCTCTACCTCCGCTCCTAAGTGCTATAGACGCCTATTGTAATGTTTCGCAAGCCAAAATTAATTATGATAAGTCCGAAGTATTGAACCTTACGGCTAGTGCTACCTCTCTGCGACCCTTTCGATTGCGTTTTCAGGTTAAAGAGAAAGATTCCTCTATTAAATATCTAGGAGTTCATCTATCCGCACAGACCTCGAAACTCATTGACCTTAATATACCACCTCTCATTCGAACACTTCAGGAAGACATTAAATGTTGGAATATTCTACCCGTCTCTTGGTTTGGGAGGATTAATTTGGTGAAGATGATGTTGTTGCCGAAAATTATTTTTCTTTTAGCTGCTATACCAATGCATATTCCCTCTTCTTATTTGAGAACTATTCAATCATTAATTTCCTCCTTAGTTTGGAACAACAAACGTCCCCGGTTACGGCAGGATATACTTACTTGTCCTCTCCGGTTTGGGGGCTTACAATTGCCGGATATAGTTATTTATTATCAGGCTTCGGCATTATCTAAGTTTTTTGATTTCTTACTACCGGTTCCGGCGCTCTGGACGGAGGCGGTAGACATAGGTGTGAAGAAGTGTGATCCACTACAACTGTTGTGGGTCTCACGGACGACTATTCCGGGAATATGTAGGTCGCACCCTGTTATGGGACACTTACTGGACACATGGTATACGTTAAATACATCCCGAGCTTTAGCACCCTTCCCCTCTCCTCTTAAATCAGTGGTAGGTAATCTAGACTTCCCACCAGGTCTGATGCATACGTCTTTCTTGACTTGGAAATCTATCGGATTTGATACACTCCAAACCCTTTTATCAAATGAAGGGTTTCCTATGTTTAATGACATATCGAAATTATCTCCTCCAGGATGTCCGATTCAGTGGTGGTCTTACCTTCAAGTCAAACATTGGGTTACTACATTCCAATCTGCAGGGGCTTCGCATAGAGAACTGACTAAATTTGAAACGCTACTTACTTCCACCTCTCCTCGTTTACGCCCGCTCACCGAATGTTATAAATTGCTTGGCGTTAGCACCATTACCTGCAAATGGTACTTTCTATTAGAATGGGAGAAGGAGCTAGATACAACACTGTCTATGTCCCAATGGACTACGATCTTTAGGTTATCAAGGAACTGCGTACGTGACACTAAATTGAAAGAAACCAACTACAAATTTTTGTCTAGATGGTACCTCACGCCGGATAAATCTGCACGTTTTTCTTCCACTCAATCAAACGTCTGTTGGAGATGTGGCGCAGGAGTTGGCACTCCTCTTCACATTCTCTGGACTTGCCCGAAGATCCACTCGATTTGGTCGCTGAGTGTGGGTCACATTAATGAGGTGTACAAGATCAATCTGCCTCTTTCCCCGTTGACATGTTTATTCTTTCTTCTCCCAATAGGTGCTATTAGGATCCCTAAACAACAACTTTTGGCTATTTTTTCTTTACTTTCTGTAATGAAACTCCTTATTGCCCAAACTTGGTTATCTACAGACCCTCCGTCTTTTTCAGCATGGTTGGCCCTAATAGATCAAAGGCTTCATTTAGAGAAATGTCATGCTCTTACTACCTCTTCTTTAGACTTTTATCTGGAGAGATGGACTCCCTGGTTCTCGGTGCGCTCCCTTGCTCACACCCACGAATGATGACTATGGTAGGATCTTTCAGCTCTGACTAGGCTACTATATCTGGAGCTGTTTTTTGACAGAGGAGTTTTGATTTGCCTTTGCATTGGCCGTCTCCTTCTTCTTCGGCCCTCGGGAGGCTTTTTTATTACATAGGATATCTTCCCTTCTCTTTCTTTATATGCCTCACTGGGGGAGTCTGGGTGTTTGCTGGTCCATTGTGCCCCTTTTTTTCCCCTCCTCTTGCGGTCTGCTTTCCCCCCCCCCCTCCCCCCCTCCTCCTTCTATCCTTCTTTACCTTCTTTTCATCCTTTTCTTTCTTCTTTATGTATACAACTCACATATGTGTAGAGGTGGAGTGCTTTTCTCCACAATGCTTGAGTTTATGTCACCACTTATGATTGTATGTTATAGCTGTTAATATGCAGTCATTCCAATCATATTGTGTTTTATATACTTTTTTTTCTTTTGTATCGACATGCACTAATTTATGTTTTGTTTACTTTGTGTATTAGGCCGCTTGCATGCGGACTTATTATACATGTTTTGTATGATTTTGTTTATTACTCAATAAAAAAAAAAAAAAAAAAAAAAAAAAAAGGTCTTGTCTGTACTGAAGAATAGGGGCTTCCAGAAGAAAATCCTTAAAGGGATAGTAATACTTCGTTTTAACTTTATTTTATTTTGTAGGCATTAAAAAAACATGAAGAACGATATAAGTCTTATCTCTCAAACCTTTATGGTTTATGAGATATTCACAAGCAAAGGATTCCCCTCCCACCCCTTTTACCTAGTGTAAGCCATCTCTTCTCAGATGTGAATCTGGTTGTCAGACCAGACAGATAACAGAAGGGGACAATCTTCTTAATTGAGAACAATGAAAGCCCTGCCCCCCTTGACAAGTTTTTCAGCTTTTTCCATTATCTTAATTGAAGATTGTCCCTCTCTGCAGTCTACCTGGGCACCTCCCATCTGATCTGGCTGAACAGAGGGGATACTTTGCTTGTGAATATCTCTTAAACCATAAAGGTTTGAGAGATAAGACATATCATTATTCATGTATTTTTTAATGCCTACAAAATAAAATAGAGATAAAACTAAGTATTACCATTCCTTTAAAGTCATTCAGGGTTTTGTGTTTCATTAGTGTAATTTTTGCTGTATGGGATGCTAGGGCATCCCTTAGAGACATGTGGGGCTAACTGCCTAGGGTGCCAGTTCTAATAAGCAGTACTATATGGGATTCTGAGGCCTGAAATGTTGTTGTAGATAGACAGGAGTCTGGGCCCTCTGATGGTTGCTATATAGAATGGATGAGATATTCATGACTTTGTTTAGGGTACTTCTTGCAAATGGAATTACAAAAATATTTTTCCATCATATGGATATTATGGGATTTTTGCATTGCATAGGGTGCTGGAAGTTATAGGAGAGGTGATACTATTAATCAAATGAGTGCTGATGAGAAGTATAGTAAACTTGCACAGAGGACAGATGGGTAACTGGTGTTATATATAATGGAATTGTAGACTGGGAGCCAGAGATGCTCAACTAAGAACAAGCCTGCAATACACATGTAGGCTCTCTAGGAAAGGTGTCTTACCCAGGGTGCAGTCTCTTTTAGCCCAATAGTGCCTTTCACAGAGAGGAAATATCCTAAAGCATATCATACAGGTCCTGCCAAAACAGCAGTCCAGCCACAAAATGCCAGGCAATTCCTCTGTGAAAAAGAGAAGCTTTTTCCTAGTTGAGCTCGTTCCTATTTGAGCGTCTCTGACTCATAGTTTACATATATAATGGAATTACTTTACTTCTGTTTATATAGTAAAGTAGCAATTACTTTGTTTGTTTGTTCCTTTGACTACCAACAAAACAGAGATCACTAGACTGAATAGTGACTACTGGCAAACCTGATGAGATTGAAGAGATTGCTTGCATTTATGTGGTGGTATTGCATTATGGTTTAAAGGCAAGGGCTATGTAGTCTAAAAATGAAATTCAATAAACTGAAGAAGTGCACGTCTGGAGCAAATCTACCACTACACCATTTTGGAAAAATAATCAATCATAAACTTCCCATTCATTCAAAGGGTTAAAAGTCTGACATCTTTAAGTTGTCTTTGGAACTTTGCTTTGTCCACTGTGGTGCATGGTTTGCTCCAGACCTGTTTAGACCAGTGTTTCTCAACTCCTGCCCTCAGGACCCACTAACAGGCCAGGACTTAGGGATTTCTCTGCTAGAGCATAGGTGTGGTGATCAGAGACTCATTCTCATTGATAATTCACCTGTGCTCTAACAAGGAAATCATGTGATCAGAGCTCATTCATATTGATTAACTCACCTGTGCACTAACAAGGAAATCATGTGATCAGAGACTCATTCTCATTGATAACTCACCTGTGCTCTAACAAGGAAATCACGTGATCAGAGGCTCATTCACATTGATTAACTCACCTGTGCACTAACAAGGAAATCATGTGATCAGAGGCTCATTCACATTGATAACTCACCTGTGCTCTAACAAGGAAATCATGTGATCAGAGGCTCATTCACATTGATTAACTCACCTGTGCTCTAACAAGGAAATCATGTGATCAGAGGCTCATTCACATTGATTAACTCACCTGTGCTCTAACAAGGAAATCATGTGATCAGAGGCTCATTCACATTGATTAACTCACCTGTGCTCTAACAAGGAAATCATGTGATCAGAGGCTCATTCACACTGATTAACTCACCTGTGCTCTAACAAGGAAATCATGTGATCAGAGGCTCATTCACATTGATTAACTCACCTGTGCTCTAACAAGGAAATCATGTGATCAGAGGCTCACTCACATTGATTAACTCACCTGTGCTCTAACAAGGAAATCATGTGATCAGAGGCTCATTCACATTGATTAACTCACCTGTGCTCTAACAAGGAAATCATGTGATCAGAGGCTCATTCACACTGATTAACTCACCTGTGCTCTAACAAGGAAATCATGTGATCAGAGGCTCATTCACATTGATTAACTCACCTGTGCTCTAACAAGGAAATCATGTGATCAGAGGCTCATTCACATTGATTAACTCACCTGTGCTCTAACAAGGAAATCATGTGATCAGAGGCTCATTCACACTGATTAACTCACCTGTGCTCTAACAAGGAAATCATGTGATCAGAGGCTCATTCACATTGATTAACTCACCTGTGCTCTAACAAGGAAATCATGTGATCAGAGGCTCACTCACATTGATTAACTCACCTGTGCTCTAACAAGGAAATCATGTGATCAGAGGCTCATTCACACTGATTAACTCACCTGTGTTCTAACAAGAAAATCATGTGATCAGAGGCTCATTCACATTGATTAACTCACCTGTGCTCTAACAAGGAAATCTTCAAATCCTGGCCTGTTAGTGGGTCCCGAGGACAGGAGTTGAGAAACACTGGTTTAGACGTATTGCAGCAAAATACATTATATAGAATAGTGGTATGCATGAGATTGTGGAAATGCCCTCACTGCCCTGTTAAACCATTGAGTACCAGACGGGTATCCAACATATTAGACAGTATTTTGTGAGGCGAAGATATTGATCTTGTAGAACTTGGTGAATGTGTGAATTCAAGACAATGTGTGAGTTCAAGACAATGTGTGAGATCAAGACAATGTGTCAGCTTTTCAGATTTGGTTAGTTGAAGTCTGATAATTAAGAGTGTACTTTAATTAATTAATTAATTAATTAATTAATTAATCTATTTAATCCAGTAAGATATGGTGGATTTTGAAGAAGGTTATCCTTTTCTTTGGCCTTACAGGATAACTAAGAGAAGACTATTGTGTGAAGGTTTCAGAAATGTACACATAATAGTGAAGGCATCTAAATACATCCAGGGAACATTGCTCTTCTTGCTAGAGGGGTCAGGATACAAAGATGTTAGGATTAATTCTTTGTTCATTTGAAAAGCAGAAAGTACTTTTGGTTGGAAGTCAGGTCATCTTCATAAAAACAATTTATTCTGGTGAAAGATTAGAAAAGTGATCTGCATGGTAGAGCACTGAGTTCTGATACTCTCAGAGTTGATTTACAATGAGGTCATGCCATGTCAGTAATATTGTAACTTTTGTGGGTGGTCTGCTGCTTTTTTTTGGCCACTTGGAATTGTTTATCAGTGAATCTGTACACTTTATTTATTTTCTATGAAGAATAACATGACCCATTATTTTCTTTTCAGTAAATCACACCCAGATACACTTTTGACTTAGGATATAGCAGTTACAAAAACAGCCTTGCAAATAATATGCCTAAGATACTGAAGCTAATGGTCCCAAGGGGTCATTTTGTAAAATCTCTAAAATCAAGTTTTAGTGACATCCCAAGGAGGAGTTTGATTCTTTTAGTGAGGAACCATGTAGGCTACATCTAAGAAAAATGTTTGAACTTGTAGAATGTCTGCCATTTTGATATGAAAAAATACTGACAAGGCTGAAACTGGAACTTTCAATGAACTGAGCTTCACTCCTTTACGTAATCCTTCTTGTAAAAAAAAGCTAGGAGGAGAAGTAAGATCAAAGTCTGGGAATACAGTTGATGCTGTTCGAAGCCTTCTATACTCTGATAGACTTTAGAAGACACTGGCTTTCTGGCTTTGTCAATAAAAGATTTATTAGTGAGTTTCAAGTTCTATGCCATTAAGGGCAGATTCACTTGTGTGAATAGCAGGGCTGGACCAGGAGACAGCAAATCTGGGACCAATGGTAGATCCCAAGGCTCTGCTATGGATAGAGCCGTAAAAGTGTGGAATCATGCTTGATGTGGCCATGCCTGAGATATCAGAAGTACAATGCCTTTTCTTTCCCGATCTTCACCAGAACCATGGGGCTGATTGCTATTGTAGGACAATATACTCCAGACTATAATCCCAATGTATCAGCATTACATTGACTGCTGAGTCTTGTGGGTCTCTTCTTCATGTGCAAAAAATGGCTTGTTTTTCTTTGAGTCTGGATGCCATTTGATCTATATTTGGTAGGTCATATCTGGCTACAAATACATTTAAGTTTTCTTGTTTGAATTTCCATTCATGTGGATCAGTAGTTATTTGTCTGAGATACCCTGCATCACAGTTTTCTAATTCTGGAGTGAAAATGGTTGATAGATCCAGAACATGTTTTTCTGCCCAATAGAGGATATTTGGAACCTCTAACCAAATTGCTTTGTTTTTGGTTCTGCCTTGGTGATTTATGTATGCTACTGTGTGTGCCAGAGGGGAACGCAACGCGTTGCAGAGCAATGTTTCAAGAGGGACGTCCAAGCTCTTAGAGTCTTGAGGACCTCTCTTTTAGGACAATGAAGATTCGTGCTTTGACTATAGACCATGAATGGAGAGAAGGTTACATACTGCTCCTCAGCCCCTGAGGCTGTCATCTAATGGCAATTGTCTAAGTAGAAAGAGGGAACACCTTCCCATTGTGGAAATTCTGATTCTTCAGCCACCATTATAGTGACTGTCATGTCACTTAGGGCAAATGGATGCAGTTATATAAGAATTGTACTTTATTTTTCCATAGACGTTTCATTTGTAATTACCTCATATGAAACTGTACGAAGGGAACTGCTTCTGGTGTGGATACCATGGTTCCTACTATCCTCATACAGTTCCCCACTGCAGAATTATTTTATTGAAGAAAAATGATAATCCTGACTTTGATTGACATCTTGATTGAAGATAGAAACATCTTCTGCTGAAGTTCCATTTGTAATTGTGTCATGTGGAACTGCACGAAAGGAGCTACTTCTGACTGTAGAATTACTTTATTGAAGCAGAGTGAATCCTGTGAATCCTTGTGTCTTTAAAAGAAGGGACATAGGTATCAATACTTATTACGAAACCAGTATAATAGAAACTGAAATATTTCACTCATCCAGTTGTCTCATAAGCCCACATACATTATTTGACACCCTAGTCATGTTATACTGTGCAATGGTAGTTGCAGAAATCCGCATATACTGTCTGACACCCAAGCCTTGTTCTATTGTCCACTAGTAGTCACAGTACCGCACACATACACGGTCTAATACCCCAGTCATGTTCTAATGTCCACTGGTAGTCACAGTACCACACACATACACAGTCTAATACCCCAGTCATGTTCTACTGTCCATTGGTAGTCTCAGAATCACTCATACAATGTAAGACACCCCGGTCTTTTTCTCCTGTCCACTGGTAATCAAAGAACCACATATACACTGTCTTACATCCCAGCATTGTTCCATTTCTGCCATTACTTTTATTACATTTGCTCCGCACATCCCATTTTGAGAACCACTGCATTAAAGCATTTGCTTTAAATATTTCAAGTTTAAACATGCATCAAAAATATGTTCAGCGATTTGTTTATTCAGGCTTTCCATCAAGTACATTTACATTATTAAACCTCCCACTGCTATTAGGCTACTTACAGAGAGTGCCCAGTTAAATGTTCATAAACACATGCTTATTTAAATGAAGTAAGGGGTCCTGCTGCTCTAACCAAGGCAGAAATAAATTCCACTTTGGAAACTGTATTATTATCTTGTCAGATATATTCAGGCTGATGTTGCATGTGTAGTCCAAGACTGTGTCCCTGTTATAATAGGATAAGCTTAGTCTTGACAGCAATGGATTTTCAGGAAGGAGACTATTGATACTTGTTTGCATCCCAGGATGAACTTAATCCTTTAGAAATGTGATTGTTATCTTTCCTTGGGGACACTGCTTAATGTGGACATTTAAGCGCAGAGAACAGAAGACTTTATAAAAGTGCAGTAAACTAATGTATCTGGTGTAGAGACCAGGGGGTGAGGTATAAAAGGGATCTAAATTTGGGCAAAAAGATCACTTATGTAATTAGAGCGAGTGCAGCAATGGGAATGAGTAAATATAACTCATTTTTATACATTCATTTTGTTGTGCATCACATTCTAGAACATATTGTTATGGCATACAATTTGGGAAAAATTCTCAATAATTTATGGGGCACTTTGCACCTTTTTATTATAAACTAGTGTAAAAGCCTGTGCACACGGGCCAAGGTTTGGGAAATGTTAACCCTTTAAGTGCCAGAGGGGTACGCAATGGATTGTTTTGCAATCCATTGCGTACCCCTCTGGCACTCAAAGGATTAAGAGGCTGGTCCTGCTCTGTGTACTGCAGCTGCCTCAGTGGCGGCACACACAATGCAGTCATACGCTTTAGTGACTGCCCGAACGCACAGAATGTTCCCAGCACAGAACTCCCAGCATTCCGTGCTCCCAGCATTCCGTTCTCCCAGCATTCTGTGCTCCCAGAATTCTGTGCGTTCGGGAAGTCTCTACTGTGCATGACTGCATCGGATAAGCATTCTAGTGTTTTATTACACAGGATTGTTTGCGCGTTCTTAAAATTTGCTCCTGCAAATGACACACATTATCCAAAAGGTATAAATGCAGTTATGCAATGCACAGCTTGAATCTGAAGTATTTCATGACCTAACTTTGTACTACATCTTCTTTTATGCATCTTGCGTCCCCCAAAATTCTATATTGAAAGCCGTTCAAGCCAAAGTTAATACAGACGGAATGCATGCCTGGACAGAATGGCCTGGATTTACCACCAGATAGGTTGGCTGAAATTATCAGTTTGAAATGTTTTCCTTACAGAGACAGTTCCATACAGTGGGCTGATAAAGAATCTGGCATTAATCTTCTTTTTCTGTAATGCTCACAGGTTTTGTAAAACCTAAATCACCTTCCAAGCTCAAATGCTTTTGTATAATGCCAGCTCAAATTTCATTAAAGCTTTTAAAGTAGACCTGTCACCAATCATAAAACTGCCAATTTGTTGTGCTCTCCATTTGTTTGTAGAATACATTATTTTTGAGAAATCAACATTTACTTGTTGGTGGCACAGTGCGGCAATGTATGCTAATTAGTTAATCTGCTAAGCCAAAATGACCATACTGTGCAATTAATATATGTAGGCAGAGCCCACACACACTGGGGGCATTTCTAAAAGCACACCGATTGGTCAGTTTAACCTTTGAGTGTGAAGCACTATGTTGCGTACTAGCTGGTTAACTTTGACCAGAACAAACACAACATGAAGGGAATTAACATACGGTGCCAGACTGTGCCATCAAAATATAAAGGTTAATTTCTCAAAACATTCGTGAAATACACCAAATATGTTTTGAAATGAAAAGCCCACATTAACCCTTTGAGTGCCAGAGGGGTGTCCACCTTCCTGGCACTCCAAGGGTTAAATGTAAAGGTAATTTAATATTCAGAACTCTAATCAGGTGAGTTACTGCTGGGAAGGGACATCACACTTTGAGCGGCGAGGAAGACACTTGATTCACTGTTGACTGATCTGTTATTTCGATTTCTTAACCCTTTGAGGTAGGATTTTGCAATGCAATGTGTTTCACTGCCCCATGGAGCTTTAAGGATTAAAGGGACATTAATGCTTAACCCTTTGAGTGCCAGAAGGATATGCAATGCATTGCAGAACAATGTGTTGCGCACCTCTCTGGCACTGAAAGGGTTACTTATAATTGCCTTGCTCTTACAGGTAAGAACACATTCACAGATGCAACTGTTATAGCTGTACACCAAGATCCATAGTTCCAGAAAAACTGCGGTGGATGTACAAATGCTGCTTCGAGGTCAGTTATTGCAGCACCGACAGGGCCAGTGGCGTAACTATAGGGGTCAAGGGGTCGCACCTGCGACCGGGCCCATGCACTCCAGGGGCCCGGGCTCCCCCTGCAACCCCTCCGCCTGGAGCCCGCAACTAAGTATTGCAGAGTGCTGGGAGATGACATAATCTCCCAGCGCTTTGCATTACTAAGATGACCACGCGGGAGCTCCAGGTAGGAGATGAGGGCATTGTGGAGATTGAGGGGCATTGTGGAGGGGGACAATGTGGTGGGGGGGGGTGGCATTTCTTGTACCAGGGCTTCTAGTTACACCTCTGGACAGGGCCAGATATCCCACTAGACAGAGCAGGAAACTGCCTACAGTTCCAAATTTTGAGATGCACTTCAGCCGTTCTGATCACATCAACATTCTGAAATATGGGTGTGGCAACAGCGATCTCAGTGTACATGCACCTGTTGTATACCCCTTTAAACAGAGCCATTTTGGAGATCAATCTAGCAATCAAAGGGTTAAAGGGATAGTAATTAATTAAAACATTTTAAAGTTCCCCCCTCCCTCCCCTTTCCCTGATGTCAGAGTCTAGCTGACAGCAGGAGATCCTGGTCCGCAGACCGGCAGATGGTTCTTCAGCAGAGCAGAGATACGGAATCTAAAAAGAACTACTTCATTGGAACGGTCTACAAAGTGTGCTTGCAAACCAAGTACACTTTGTAGACCATTCCAATAAAGTATTTTTTTTTAGATTTTAGTATCTCGGCTCTGCTTAAGAGCCACCTTGAGTCGCACAACTCGCATCTCCTGATGTCAGCTTTACCGCTGGCAGCAGGGAGAGGAGAACTTTAAAACATTCTTTCTCTCAAACCATAACAGTTTGAGAGATAGGACTTGCACCGATCAATTTATTTTTTCATTATTTACAACTTTACTTTTCATTCTTTTAAGCCATTACTATCCCTTTAAATCTGTTTTCCTTCTTGCTTGTTATAGGTCAAGGGTATTTTCTGCGCCAGGAAATAATGGATGGGATTAGGGGAGGAGTGAGGGTGTGGCTATGGGCGGAGCTAAAGTCACCAACACAAGGGTGTCTTACCTAGAGAGTGTAAGTCCAGCACTAGAGACCGATTTTGTGTGCCTGCTTCTGCCCAACACCTGTGCATCAAGCTAATTCACCCTTTGAGTGCTACAGAGGTATTCACCTCATTGCAATGCAATGCATTGGATATGTTTCTGGCATTTCAAAGGTTTAAAGGGATAGTATTACTTCAAAATTGCTATCCCTCATATTGTAGCCCTTAATAAACTGAGTTAAATGACACCAGCGGCATCTCTCAGACCTTTATGGTTTAAGAGATAGCCGCTTTCAAAGTTTCCTCTCCCCTGCTGTCCAGTGTATGGATATTTTGGGGAGTTTCATTGATAAACACCTTGTTAACTGCAATGTCCTAACAAGGCTCAGAGGAAATTAACATATTATTTATTATTATTCTTTATTTATATAGCGCCAACTAATTCTGCATCGCTGTACAATTGGGAATACATATAAACAAAAATAGAAAGCCCGCACTAGTATATATATGTATTCTTACTAGTGATGAGCGAGCGTGCTCGGCCGATGCTCGGATCGGCTCGAGCATCGCTCTGCTCGGCACATGGCGGTACTCGTCGAGTACCGCCATGTGCTCTCCCGCCATGTTCGGGTGGCGGGGATCTGTGCCGGAAGAGGCACAGATCACAAGACGCTCCGCTGGACCACCAGGGACTGGAGGTACGGGGGCATTGCGGAGATGAAGGGGGCATTGCGGAGATGAAGGGGGACATTGTGGAAGAGGGGCATAGCGGAGATGAAGGGGCACATTGTGGAAGAGGGGCATAGCGGAGATGAAGGGGCACATTGTGGAAGACGGGCATAGCGGAGCTGAAGGGGGACATTGCGGAGCTGAAGGGGGCATTCGGAGATGAAGGGGGCATAGCGGAGATGAAGGGGGCATTGACCAGGCACCCTCCCCTCATCAGAGCAGGGGGTGCCTGGTGTCGCCCCATTCATTCCAATGGGGCTCGGGTGCTCGGCCGAGCACTCGAGCCTCAGGGGGTGCTCGGTCAGAGCACCCGAGCACCCGAGCATCGGGGTGCTCGCTCAACACTAATTCTTACCCCAAGTTATAGACCCATAAATAGGGTGGTGCACTCAAGACTCAAATTAAACTATATAACCAAAACCCGAATGATGAGGAAAAAGAAATACCCTCATCATACGAAAAGCGAGTCTTTAGTTAAAGACTCGCTTTTCGTATGATGTGGGTATTTCTTTTTCCTCATCATTCGGGTTTTGGTTATATAGTACAATTGGGAATAGACATACAGAGGTATTAAATAGTACAATCAGATGTGGAGAACAGAAAGATCAGAGGGCCCTGCTCATGACAGCTTACAGTCTAGAGGAAGGTAACCATTCTTCCTTTTTTCCTGTGCATTCATCCTTTCATATATTAACCCTCTGAGTGCCTGAGGGGTACGCAATGCATTGCTCTGGCAGAGTGTGTACGCTGGTAGGCACTAAGGTGTTAGTATTGAAGCAGATGTGCAGAATGTTTAATCTTATGAATAAGTGCAGCAAAGAATCTGCTGTGTTTGATTCATACATTCCCCTGGCTGTGGCCTGATTTAAATCCTGGTATTAATTCTCTTTTTCTTGAATACTGTTTTGGAAAAAAGGCAAAATCATCTTCTAGTTCTGAATTATTTTGCTTAACACCAAACATAATTTGAGGATTTGAAACCCTAGGGTGCTGGTGCTGGAAGCACCAAGGGTTTAAATCAAGATTTTAATTTTCACACATGCATTCTAATAAAGGTAGAAGCTTGCATTGAAGTGACATCACACTGGGTAGTGAAAACATCTTTTTTTATTTAAATATTTCTTAAAGGAATATATTAGAAAAATAAAGCAAACAATATATATATCTAAAGGGAATCTAATCCATTTCCACATAGACACACACAAACACACACACGCACACACACACACACGCACACACATACACACGCACACGCACACGCATACACACACACACACACACACACTCACTTCATACCTCTACCTATTCATCATAAGCTTATACAGTCACACATATTATCTCTATCTCCTTAATAAAAGCACACACACACTCACTTAATACCTCTACCTATTTATCAGAATGCACACACACACATTACCTTTACCTCCTTAACACAAGCAATGTATTTATCATCAGCATACACACACACACACACACACACACACTAACAAATACTCATACACCTTACCTCTACATCCTTAACACAAGCTATCTATTTATCATCAACACATGAACACACACACACGCACAGACAACTTACCTTTACCTCCCTAACACAAGCTATCTATTTATCATAGGCATACACACACTCACTCACACACACAAATACTCACACGCCTTACCGCTACATCCTTAGTATAAGCATACCACATAGTAACATAGTAACATAGTAATTTAGGTTGAAAAAAGACCTGCGTCCATCTAGTTCAACCCTTTTCCTATTCCTGTTTACCATCGTTGATCCAAAAGAAGGCAAAACCCCCCCTCAATATAGCAATTTCAAATTCTGCCTTGAATGGGGGGGGGAAATTACTTCTTGATTCCAAATGGAAATCAGATTTCTCCCTGGATCAACAAGCCCCAACTAAATATTCATCCCAATACTAACGTACATAGCCCTCTATGTTATGCTCTTTTAAATAAGTATCCAGGCCCTTTTTAAAGGCATCTAAAGTATTCGATAGCGCTACCTCTTCAGGCAGTGAATTCCATACCTTACCTCCATCTCCTTAACATAACCATAAACACATATACAGCTTTACTCTGTCTCCTTACATAAACATACATACACTAGTGATGAGCGAGCACCCCAATGCTCGGGTGTTCGGGTGCTCTGACCGAGCACCCCCGTAGGCTCGAGTGCTCGGCCGAGCACCCGAGCCCCATTGAAGTCAATGGGAGAACTCGAGCATTACACCAGGCACCCCCTGCTCTGATGAGGGGAGGGTGCCTGGTCCATAGGAAAAGGGCAGAAAATGATGGAAACACCACAGAAATGGTTCAGGGACAGCATAGGGAGGATGTCTGGATGCATCTTGGACTCCAACATCGCTGCTGGGAACGATCTTTCGCCCGTAGTACGCCATTTTTACAGACTGACCATAAAACACACAAAAAGGAAAATAAAAACGACTTTAGGCGAAAAATTGTTACCAAACAATATTTGCTGTATATTTACTTGTATATCATCTGCAAATTCTCCCAAAAATTTCCTTGATTTTCTGAAGTGAGGCCATGATTAAGAGGGAAACGTGCGCAGAGGCAAATTATCCCAAAAATTTCCTTGATTTTCTGAAGTGAGGCCATGATTAAGAGGGAAACGTGCGCAGAGGCAAATTATCCCAAAAATTTCCTTGATTTTCTGAAGTGAGGCCATGATTAAGAGGGAAACGTGCGCAGAGGCAAATTATCCCAAAAATTTCCTTGATTTTCTGAAGTGAGGCCATGATTAAGAGGGAAACGTGCGCAGAGGCAAATTCTCCCAAAAATTTCCTTGATTTTATTGAACTGAGGCCATGATTAAGAGGGAAACGTGCGCTGAGCTGACCATCTAAAACATTATGGGTGAGGGTCTGCTGCAGAGCTGACCATCCTAAACATTATATGCGAAGGCCCGCTAGTGAGCTGACGCTATAAAACATTATATGCGAAGGCCCGCTAGTGAGCTGACGCTATAAAACATTATATGCGAAGGCCCGCTAGTGAGCTGACGCTACAAAACATTATATGAGAGGGCCCGCTAGAGAGCTGACCCAATAAAACATTATATGAGAAGGCCCGCTGGTGAGCTGACCTATATAAAAATTGTCAAACAGGGCCCGCTGGTGAGCTGGCCCTATATAAAAATTATATCACAGGGCCCGCTGGTGAGCTGGCCCTATATAAAAATTATAGCACAGGGCATATGGAAGAGGAGGAGGAGGATGAGAAGATTAAGAGTCAACCATATACCCGTTTTTTGGGTGGAAGGGGTGAATGGGAATACAGAGTATTCCCATCATTGTAAATAATATATGTAAAGTGAGTTTATGTTCCCCTGGGGCTTTCCTCCAGTGGAGTGGAGAAGTCAGGGGAAATCCAGGCCTTGTTCATTTTTATAAGTGTCAACCTATCAGCATTGTCGGTGGAAAGGCGGATACGCTTATCTGTTATGATGCCACCAGCAGCACTAAATACCCGCTCAGACAGAACGCTGGCGGCAGGGCAGGCCAGCACCTCCAAGGCGTAGAGTGCCAGTTCATACCACGTGTCCAGCTTGGACACCCAGTAGTTGTAAGGCACAGAGGGATCATTGAGGACGCTGACACGGTCTGCTACGTACTCCTTCACCATCTTCCAAACTTTTCCCTCCTTGTGACACTAGGCTGCGCATCAGGGTGAGGGTGCTGGCGGGGTGTCATGAAGGTGTCCCACGCCTTGGAGAGTGTTGCCCTGCCTTTCTCGGAACTGCTGTGTGCTCCCCTTTTCTCCCCTTCTCGGTTGGCCAAGGTAGCACGTACTCTGCCGCCAGCTTTGTCAGATGGAAAATTTTGGAGCAATTTTTCAACAAGAACCTTCTGGTATTGCACCATTTTGCTTGTCCTCTCCACCGGAGGAATGAGAGATGAGAAATTCTCTTTGTAGCGGGGGTCCAGAAGGGTGAACACCCAGTAATCCGTGTTGTCTAAAATGCGTGTAACGCGTGGGTCACGGGAAAGGCAGCCTAACATAAAGTCAGCCATGTGTGCCAGAGTACCAACAGTCAAGATTTCGCTGTCCTCACCAGGAGGATGACTCTCAATATCCTCATCCTCTTCCTCCTCTTCTGCCCACCCACGCTGAAGAGATGGAACTAAAGTTCCATGGCTACCCTCTGTAGCGGAGGCAACCGTGTCTTCCTCCTCCTCCTCCTCCTCCACCTCCTCCAATTGTCGCTGAGAAGACGAAGTGAGGGTGCTCTGGCTATCACCTTGTGTAAGCTCTTCCTCCCCCATTTCCACCTCTTCCACATGCAAAGTGTCGGTTTTAATTGTGAGCAGCGAGCGTTTCAGTAGACACAGAAGTGGGATGGTTACACTGATAATAGCGTTATCGCCGCTCACCATCTGTGTCGATTCCTCAAAATTGCGTAAAACCTCGCAGAGGTCTGACATCCATTCCCACTCCTCACTTCTGATTACAGGAAGTTGAACGTAGAGGCGACGACCGTGTAACAGCTGGTACTCCACTACTGCCCTCTGCTGCTCACAAAGCCGGGCCAACATGTGGAAGGTGGAGTTCCAGCGCGTGCTCACGTCACACAGCAGCCGGTGAGCTGGCAATTGTAAGCGCTGCTGCAGATTCAACAGGCCGGCCGAAGCTGTAGATGACTTACGGAAATGTGCACACACGCGGCGCACCTTGGTCAAGAGATCATGCACATAAGGGTAGGTTTTTAGAAATAGCTGAACCACTAAATTAAATACATGCGCTAGGCATGGTACGTGTGTGAGCTTGCCGAGCTCCAAAGCCGCCACCAAGTTACGCCCATTATCACACACAACCATGCCTGGTTGCAGGTTGAGTGGCGAGAGCCACTGCTCGGTCTGGTGACTAATCCCCTGCAACAGCTCTGAGGCCGTGTGCTGTTTGTCCCCAAGGCAGATCAGCTTCAGCACGGCCTGTTGATGCTTCCCCACTGCAGTGCTACACTGCTTCCAGCTACTGGCTGATGGGGGAGTGGCGCTGCGTGTAGAGAATTCGGAGGTGGAAACGGAGGAGGAGGAGCCAATAACGTAGGTGCTGGCGGAAACCCTGATGGAGGTAGGGCCCGCAATCCTCGGCGTGGGTAGCACCCGTGCCATCCCAGGGTCCGAGTCGCTCCCAGCCTCCACGACATTCACCCAGTGTGCCGTCAGGGAAATGTAGCGTCCCTGGCCACAAGCACTTGTCCATGTGTCAGTCGTTAAGTGGACCTTCCCAGTAACTGCGTTGGTCAGGGCACGGGTGATGTTACGGGACACATGGTGGTGTAATGCGGGGATGGCACACCGGGAAAAGTAGTGGCGGCTGGGGACCACGTACCGAGGGACAGCTGCTGCCATCAGGCTGCGGAAGGACTCAGTGTCCACAAGCCTAAATGGCAGCATTTCGATGGCCAGTAATTTGGAAAGGTGTGAGGTTAGTGCTATGGCCTGTGGGTGGGTGGCTGGGTATTTTCGCTTGCGCTCAAATGCCTGGGGTAACGAAATTTGGACGCTGTGCTGGGACAGGGAAGTGGATGTGGTCGCTGATGGTGCTTCAGATGGTACAGGTGCAGGGCGGGAGGTATGCGGGCCTGCGCCTTCGACAGGCGATTGGCCGACACCGAAAACAGGGGAAGAGGAGGCAGTGGTGTGGCCTGCAGACACAGATGGACGATCCAGGCGTTCCTCCCACTTACTACGGTGCTTGGATGCCATGTGTCGGATCATGCTGGTGGTGGTGAGGTTTCTAGTGTTCATGCCTCGGCTCATTCTGGTGTGGCACAGGTTGCAAACTACAATTCTTTTGTCGTCCGCACTTTCCTTAAAAAAACGCCATACCGCGGAACACCTACCCTTTGGCAAGGGAGATTTACGCAAGGGGGTGCTCCGTGGAACATTTGCGGGCCGGTTTGGTGCGGTCCGCCTTCTTTCTGTAGCCACACCACTGCCTCTTCCAGCCTGTTGCGGTGCTGCAGATGGCTCACCCTCAGGACTGCTGTCATCGCTCGGCTCTACACCTTCCCAGGTGGGGTCAGTCACCTCATCGTCCACCAAGTCCTCCTCCACTTCCTCACTCTGATCATCCTCCCCATGTCTTGATCCCACCACATACTCAGTCATTGACAACTGTATAACATTCTCCTCAACAAGGTCTTGAGACAGTAATAGTGGTTGATTTAATGGCAACTGTGTCTCATCATCATCATCATCATCCACTACTTCCTTTGACCTTAAATGCCGTTCACATCTGTCATCTTCTTGTGATTGGGTACCCTCTAGAGGTTGTGAATCAGGGCACAAGATGTCATGTTCCTCTACAAGCGTGCTTGGAGAGAGGGTCAAATGAAGGATTGGTGATGAGACGAGCTCCTCACTATATCCCAGTGTGGGATCACTTCTTTGACCAGACCGTCTATGGTGGGAGGAAGGATGATCAGAGTGAGGATTATGTTGACCAGACTCTTGGCTACTGAGAGTGGACTTGGTGGAAGACAGGGTGGTGCTTAACCGACTGGAAGCAGTATCAGCTGTCATCCAACCGACCACCTGTTCGCAGTGGTCGGACCTCGAGAGTGATGTCCTGCGACGCCCTGTAAAATTAGACATGAAGCTAGGTATGGTGGATGTCTTTCTTTCTTGTGCTCTGGCACCAGGCACAGTTTCTCCGTGTCCTGACCCGCGCCCTGAACTATCAGGATCACGTCCACTTCCCCGTCCCTTTTTACCCGCCTTCTTCATCTTACACGGAATATGTGACTTTAATATTTGAGTTTGAAAACTTAACAGTATTTCTTCCTATTCTGCAACTGTGCAGAGTACACAGAATAGGCTGCTAAACTGCGGTGACGCACACTGAATGGAATATGTGACTTTAATATTTGAGTTTGAAAACTTAACAGTATTTCTTCCTATTCTGCAACTGTGCAGAGTACACAGAATAGGCTGCTAAACTGCGGTGACGCACACTGAATGGAATATGTGACTTTAATATTTGAGTTTGAAAACTTAACAGTATTTCTTCCTATTCTGCAACTGTGCAGAGTACACAGAATAGGCTGCTAAACTGCGGTGACGCACACTGAATGGAATATGTGACTTTAATATTTGAGTTTGAAAACTTAACAGTATTTCTTCCTATTCTGCAACTGTGCAGAGTACACAGAATAGGCTGCTAAACTGCGGTGACGCACACTGAATGGAATATGTGACTTTAATATTTGAGTTTGAAAACTTAACAGTATTTCTTCCTATTCTGCAACTGTGCAGAGTACACAGAATAGGCTGCTAAACTGCGGTGACGCACACTGAATGGAATATGTGACTTTAATATTTGAGTTTGAAAACTTAACAGTATTTCTTCCTATTCTGCAACTGTGCAGAGTACACAGAATAGGCTGCTAAACTGCGGTGACACACACTGAATGGAATATGTGACTTTAATATTTGAGTTTGAAAACTTAACAGTATTTCTTCCTATTCTGCAACTGTGCAGAGTACACAGAATAGGCTGCTAAACTGCGGTGACACACACTGAATGAAATATGTGACTTTAATATTTGAGTTTGAAAACTTAACAGTATTTCTTCCTATTCTGCAACTGTGCAGAGTACACAGAATAGGCTGCTAAACTGCGGTGACGCACACTGAATGGAATATGTGACTTTAATATTTGAGTTTGAAAACTTAACAGTATTTCTTCCTATTCTGCAACTGTGCAGAGTACACAGAATAGGCTGCTAAACTGCGGTGACGCACACTGAATGGAATATGTGACTTTAATATTTGAGTTTGAAAACTTAACAGTATTTCTTCCTATTCTGCAACTGTGCAGAGTACACAGAATAGGCTGCTAAACTGCGGTGACGCACACTGAATGGAATATGTGACTTTAATATTTGAGTTTGAAAACTTAACAGTATTTCTTCCTATTCTGCAACTGTGCAGAGTACACAGAATAGGCTGCTAAACTGCGGTGACGCACACTGAATGGAATATGTGACTTTAATATTTGAGTTTGAAAACTTAACAGTATTTCTTCCTATTCTGCAACTGTGCAGAGTACACAGAATAGGCTGCTAAACTGCGGTGACGCACACTGAATGGAATATGTGACTTTAATATTTGAGTTTGAAAACTTAACAGTATTTCTTCCTATTCTGCAACTGTGCACAGTACACAGAATGTGCTGCTAAACTGCGGTGACGCACACTGAATGGAATATGTGACTTTAATATTTGAGTTTGAAAACTTAACAGTATTTCTTCCTATTCTGCAACTGTGCAGAGTACACAGAATAGGCTGCTAAACTGCGGTGACACACACTGAATGGAATATGTGACTTTAATATTTGAGTTTGAAAACTTAACAGTATTTCTTCCTATTCTGCAACTGTGCAGAGTACACAGAATAGGCTGCTAAACTGCGGTGACGCACACTGAATGGAATATGTGACTTTAATATTTGAGTTTGAAAACTTAACAGTATTTCTTCCTATTCTGCAACTGTGCAGAGTACACAGAATAGGCTGCTAAACTGCGGTGACGCACACTGAATGGAATATGTGACTTTAATATTTGAGTTTGAAAACTTAACAGTATTTCTTCCTATTCTGCAACTGTGCAGAGTACACAGAATAGGCTGCTAAACTGCGGTGACGCACACTGAATGGAATATGTGACTTTAATATTTGAGTTTGAAAACTTAACAGTATTTCTTCCTATTCTGCAACTGTGCACAGTACACAGAATGTGCTGCTAAACTGCGGTGACGCACACTGAATGGAATATGTGACTTTGATATTTTACTTTGAAGACTTAACAGTATTTCTTCCTATTCTGCAACTCTGCACAGTACACAGAATGTGCTGCTAAACTGCGGCGACGCACACTGAATGGAATATGTGACTTTGAAATTTTAGTTTGAAGACTTAACAGTATTTCTTCCTATTCTGCAACTCTGCACAGTACACAGAATGTGCTGCTAAACTGCGGCGAAGCACACTGAATGGAATATGTGACTTTGATATTTTACAGTTTGAAGACTTAACAGTATTTCTTCCTATTCTGCAACTCTGCACAGTCCACAGAATGTGCTGCTAAACTGTGGCGAAGCACACTGAATGGAATATGTGACTTTGATATTTTAGTTTGAAGACTTAACAGTATTTCTTCCTATTCTGCAACTCTGCACAGTACACAGAATGTGCTGCTAAACTGCGGCGACGCACACTGAATGGAATATGTGACTTTGATATTTTAGTTTGAAGACTTAACAGAATGTGCTCTAATCTGCAACTTTGCACACTAAACAGAATGTGCTCTAATCTGCAACTTTGCACACTAAACAGAATGTGCTCTAATCTGCAACTTTGCACACTAAACAGAATGTGCTCTAATCTGCAACTTTGCACACTAAACAGAATGTGCTCTAATCTGCAACTTTGCACACTAAACAGAATATATAAAATTTTTTTTTGTTTGTTTTTTTCCCCCCACACAAAATAACCTGCTGCCCCCACACACAGTAGTCCTAAAAAGGACTTTTGGTTCTTTTTTTTTCACAATTTTGCTTTTTTCTCCCTACACTGACTTTCCCTTCCTATCCTCATCTCTCCCTGGCTAAGACTGAGCCGAACTCGCTGGTCAGGTGCTATACAGCACCCGACCACGGGTTCTGGCCAGCCAATCAGTGTAATGCCAGCAGCCAACATGGCTGCTGGCATTACACCGATGTCAGAGCCTCCCTGCACGTTTATTGGCTGCGCAGCAGCCGCAAAACGTGCGGGGAGGAGACCCGAACATGGCGGGCGAGCACATGCGGTACTCGTACGAGTACCGCCATGTGACGAGCAGAGCGATGCTCGAGCCGATCCGAGCATCGGCCGAGCATGCTCGCTCAACACTAACATACACACATATGCATTCACACACATTCACAAACACACACACACTTTACCTCTACCTACTTAACATAAAAATACACATATATTCATACAAACGCACACCTTACATATCTCTCTTTAACATAACCTTACAAACACATACATACACTTTACATCTATTGCCTTGACATAACCCATACAAACACACATACACACACACACACCTTACCTCTAAATCCTTAGAAGGCACGTGCACACATAGACGCCAAGGGGGGCTTGAGCACCTGCCCTTTTTGTCCAAAGTAACCTCGTGCCCTTTTAACAAAAAAAATATATAATAATTATGAGAAGTGCCCTTTTTTCATTTGAGCCCCTGCCCCCCAAAATGTCTGTGCACGTCCCTGCTCCTTAGCATAAGAATACAAACAAATTCAAACACTCTCTCACTCTCTCTCACACACACCTTACCTCTATCTTCTAAGCATAAGAGTATACACAAACATTCACAATCAAAAACACACACACCCACACCTTGCCTCTAACTCCTTAACATAAAAATACAAACACACATACATACACACTCACACACACACACACACACACCTTACCTCTATCTTCTAAGCATAAGAGTATACACAAACATTCACAATCAAAAGCACACACACCCACACCTTGCCTCTAACTCCTTAGCGTAAAAATACAAACACACATACATACATACACACTCACACACACACACACACACATCTTACCTCTATCTTCTTAGCATAAGAGCATACACACGCTCTCCCTCCTTAGCATGTTCACTTACATTGAAATCCATAGCATTAACCGTAGGAGTGCCAGAGGCGTGTGCAATGCTTTGCAAAGTAATGCATTGCACATCTATCTGTCACACAATGGGTTAAAGCACAATATATTATTTTTCTTATTTTATTATTAAAGTGATTCCAAGAAAAGTTTCTTCGTCTCTAACCAGATGGTGCAATTTACTTGCCAGGCAAATTGTTATTCTATAGGAAAGGTACATCTGTTATATAGGAAAGACTCACTCATTTTGATATCACAAATAGACATATCGACTTGAGACTAGTTTGAAGGAGAATTATAACCTTTGAATAAGGTGTTCTTTATCCATTTATAATCATGGGCCGAGCACTAGCAAACCAGAAGGTTCCACCCATGATTTAAAGGGCTGTTCACAAACTCTCAGTGTAGTACAATGTAAAATGTAATTTATAGACTACAGTAGAGTTCAAATGCAAAAAATAGTAAATCAACATACAGTGCTGTGTAAAATTCTTAGGCAGGTGTGAAAACATACTGTGAAGAAACAATGCTTTAAAATAGACATGTTGATAGTTTATTTTTTATCATTTAACAAAATGATAGTGAGTCAACAGAAGAAAAATCTTTATAAAAATCAATTTGTGGTATAACCACCCTTTGCCTTCAAAACAGCATCAGTTCTTCTAGTTACACTTGTACAAAATCAGGGATTTTGTAAATACTTAGTCAGGTGTATGATTAAAAAATGATGCCAAATTTCAAGGCAGACAGGGGTTTCCAGGTGTGCTGTCCAAGCTCTTGAAGAAACACAAAGAAACAGGCAACGCTGAGGACCATGGAAGCAGTGGTCGGCCAAGGAACCTTACTTCATGCTTACTCCCCTTCACAACCAGAAGCTGTCCAGCAGTGCCATCAGCTCAGAATTGGCAGAAAACAGTGGGATCTTGGTACGCCCATCTACTGTCCGGAGAAGTCTGGTCAGATGTGGTCTTCATGGAAAACTCGTGGCCAAAAAGACATACCTACAAAGTGGGAAAAAGGCCATGCAACTCAACTATGCATGAAAACACAGGAACTGTGGTGAAGAAAAATGGCAGAAGGTGCTCTGGACTGATGAGTCAAATTTTGAAATATTTGGCTGTAACCTAAGGCAGTTGTTACACCAAAGGGCTGAAGAATAAATGTCTGCAGGCAACAGTGAAACACGGTGGAGGTTTCTTGCAAGTTTGGGGCTGCATTTCTGCAAATGGAGTTTAAGATTTGGTCAGAATTAATTGTCTTCTCAATGCTGAGAAGTACAGGCAGATACGTATCCATCATGCAGTACCAACAGGGAGGCATCTGATTGGCCACAAATTTATTCTGCAGCATGACAACGACCCCAAACATATAGCCAAAGTCATTAAGAACTATCTTCAGCATAAAGAAGGAGCCCTGGGAGTGATGTCTGGGATTACATGAAGAGAGAGAAGCAACTGAGGACCCTAAATCCACAGAACAACTGTGGTTCATTCTCCAAGATGTTTGGAACAACCTACCTGCCGAGTTCCTTAATAAACTGTGTGCAAGTGCCTAGAAAAGTTGATGCTGTTTTGATATATGTTACCCAATAACTCAGTTGTTTAACTCTTGCAGGCACATTATAAATAGGCACTTAGGAAAGGGGCACCATAGCTCTACCCCCCAGCCAAGGGGCACCAGTGGAGCAAAGAAGATCTGGCAGACAATGGAGTGTAGTTTTGTGGCTATCAGTAGAAAAGGGCTGAGATGGCAGACAGTGTACTGTGTGTGTGTGTGTATGTGTGTGTGTGTGTATACTAGTGAAAATGGCTGTTCTGGCAGATACCCTGGTCTGTGGCCTGTGGTTACCAGTGGAACAAGGCTGGGGAATCAGACAGTATAGTGGGTTCTGTGGCTATCAGCAGAACAATCCTGTGCTAGCAGACAGTGTAGTGTGGGCTCTGTCCTTACCAGTGAAACAAGGCTGGGCTGGCAGATAGTCTAGTGGGGTTCTGTGGCTACAGTGAAATGTCTCTCTTGCCCATTCCATGGGTAAGTCTAAGCTTCTCGTGTTGCTTGCATAAGTATTCAGCCCTCACACATTCATATTTTGTAGAACCACCTTTTGATTCAATAATAGTGTTATGTATTTTGGGTTAAGTTTGTCTCAGCTTTGCAAACAGTGTCAGAGGGATTTGGCCCATTCTTCTTGGCAGATTTACTCCAGGTTGGTTGGGCATCACTTGTAGATTGCAATTTTCAGCTAGTGCCAAAGAGTCCCAGTGAGACTGAGATCAGCACTTTGATTAGCCCACTAAAGGACATTTACATTTTTGCCCTTGAGCCACTGCAGTATTTCTTTGGCCTTGTACTTGGATCATGGTCCTGCAGATAAGTGAATTTCCTCCCAAGCTTCAGTTTTTAGTGGACTGAAGCAGGTTCTCTAGCTATATTCCCCTGTATTTTGCTCTATCAATTTATCCTTCAGTTCTAGCAAGACACTCAGTCCCTGCTGATTAGAAGCATCTCCACACCATGATGCTGCCACCTCCATATTTCCTGAAGGGATGCTAGGTCTTAGGGTATGGGCAGTGTTAAGCTTGAGCCAGACATAGAGCTTTGAGTTTTGGCTATAAAGCTCTATCTTGGTCTTATCTGACCACAAAGCCTTTTCCCACATCACAGCTGGGGTACTATCATGTTTTCTGGAAAACTCCAGACATGCTTTCAGATAGTACTTTTTGAGTAATGGATTCTTTCTTGCAACTCTCCCATACAGGTCAATGTTATACACAGATTTTGATATTGTTTACTGGTTCATCATTACTCCACTCTCTAGAACCCTAATGGGCACTCTCTGTGGCTTCTCTCACAAGGCTCTTTCTTATCTGAGCAATGAGTTTAGAAGGAAACCTTTTCTTGGCAGTGCCTGGGTGGCATGATACAGCTTCCAATTCCTGATCATAAATGCAGCTGTGCTCACTGCGATACCCACACATTTGGATATTATCTTTCCTAATGCATTTGTATTACTTTATCTCTAACTTATGGAGAATACTCTTTGGTCTTTACTTTCCTAATCCGCTTGTCTTTGTGTTAGTAGCCAGCGTGATTGATATACCATAAGGAAAAAAGAAAGAAAAGAAAAAAAACAGACTCACAGGAAATTCCTCAAGGATGTGTTTTTCAGCAAAGCCTTGACAGAGAACTGACTGACACAGGATAAGGAATTTGAGACAGTGGTATTCAGACAATGCATGATGGGCATCAGGACATTAAGGAAGTGATCGTGTTGGACATAATGTGCTTCTTGAGGCATGATGAACATTTTCTTATAGAATAGCACTGGGTGACAGTTTCTGTCACTCTTTAAACCCTCTTTTACTACTGAACATATGCATAGGCAAAATGTGAGCAAGTGGTAAATGATCGACAATGGATCAGCGGCATATAGAGTGGCTAATTAGATAGTGTACACCACTGTGGTTGGGTGGAGCTTACCAGACACCCACTGTACACCGCTCATTCACATAGCATGCTCACAACTTTTCATGTGGCCTAATGGGGGTGGGGCACAGAACCCATAGAGGAGGATATTGTAAGGCACAATTTGTTTTCACATTTTTAACCTTTTAAGGATCAGAGGGGCATGCAACACGTTGTAAATCAATGCATTGGACACCTCAATATTCCTTAAAGAGTTATGGCCAAAAAGGTGCTATAACACTTTTTATTTCTGCAAACGGGAAACACACAAAGGCTACATGTTTTGTAAAGACCTGGAAATAGATATAGAAAGCAAAATATCAATATTTGCAGATGATACTAAATTATGCAGGGTACTTAATTCAGAATAGGATATTTGTTCTCTACAGAGGGATTTATATAAAGAGGCAGATTGGGCAAACAAATGAAATATGAAGTTTAATATGGGAAAGTGTAAAGTCATGTATTTGGAAAGAAAAAAATACCAATGCTACTTATGAACTTAATGGAATCATTTTAGGGGACTCGTTGCTAGAGAAAGACCTGGGTATCCTTGTAAACTACAAACTTGGAAGCAGTGACCAGTGTCAGATAGCAGTAGAAAAGGCAAACAAAATCCTGTCTTTCATAAAAAGGGGTATTAAAGCAAAAGTGGATAACATTATTTTGTCATTGTACAAATCATTGGTAAGACCTCACCTCTAATATGCAGTACAGTTCTGAGCAACAGTTCTGAAAAAGTATATTCTAGAACTGGAGAGGATACAGAGAAGAGCAACAAAATTAATTAAGGGAATGGAGGACTTGATGTATGAGGAACGACTAGACAAACTTGGTTTATTTACTCTAGAGAAAAGACGACTTATCACAATATACAAGTATATGAGAGGTCAATACAAGGATCTCTGTGGTGAGCTATTCATTTCAAGGCCTGATAAAATAACCAGGGGGCATCCCTTGAGATTAGAGGAAAGGAAGTTTTGATTTAAGCACAGGAAGTGTTTTTTTACAGTAAGGTCTGTTAAATAATGGAATTCCTTGCCCAAGGATGTGGTTATGGCAGATACAATGGATATATTTAAGAGAAGATTAGATACATTTATTTCCAAAGGGAACATACAGAGTTATACTGTTTATTAGTAAGCAGATCAGGAAGGTCTGATAAAGACTAAGTTAATTGGTAGCAGGAAAGCTATAAAATTCTCAGTTACTGGGGTATGAGGAGAAGGTTGAACTTGCTGGACTTGTGTCTTTATTCAACCTAATGTACTATGTTACTATGTTACAGATTGACAGTGGCAAATTACAGGGCAAATTAACTGTACCAATCTTTTATTTTTTTTAAAAAAATCTCCAAATGTCAATTGTTGTAACCCTTTGAGTGCCCGAGTAGTACGGAATGCATTGCTTTGCAATGTATTCCGTACCACTCTGGCACTCAGGGGGTTAACCCTCTGATTGCCAGAGAGGTATCCATCAGTGTTTTTTAACCCCTTGAATGCTAGCTTGGTCTCCAAAGCATTGCAAAGTGATTAAGACCTCTCTAGCATTTTAGGGGCTAAAAGACACATTTAACTCAAGGGTTTTTTTTTTATTTCTCCCCTGTGGTGTAGTTGATTTGCACCAGAATTGCTCTTTCGATAAGTACTTAAAGTGACAGTGAACATCCTTTTTTAATTGACATTCTACAAGTGCAAATCAATTTACCTATAATTTTTCTGTTTTTTTTCCCTCTTCCTCTTTTTTATTTATTTATTTATTTTGTTATGTCTCAGACAGTAAGCTCCCTCAATGTGTTTCCAGAGAGCTTTTTGTTAGGGAAAATGAAAGCAGGGATAGCAATATACACTGTGTGCACAATTATTAGGCAAGTGAGTATTTTGACCATATCATCATTTTTATGCATAGTTTCCAACTCCAAGCTGTACAAACTGGAATGCTTGTTGGATTTAAGCATATCAGGTGATGTGTATTTCTGTAATGACAGAGGGTGTGGCCTAAAGAGATGAACACCCTATGTCAAGGTGTGCATAATTATTAGGCAGCTTCATTTCCTCCTGCAAAATGAGCAGAAAAAGACATATAACTGACTCTGAAAAGTCAAAAATTGTAAAAAGTATTTCAGAGGAATACAGCACTCTTGAAATTGCTAAGATTTTAGGGCGTGATCACAAAACCATCAAACGTTATGTTGCAAATAGTCAACAGGGTCGCAAGAAATGTGTTGAGAAAAAAAAGACACAAATTAACTGCCGAAGATTTGAGAAGAATCCAACATGAAGCTACCAGGAACCCATTATCCTCCAGTGCGGTCATATTCGAACCTACCTGGAGTGTCCAGAAGTACTAGCTGTTCAGAGCTCAAAGACATGGCCACGGTACGGAAGGTGAAACCCGACCACCACTGAACAAGACACAAAAGTTGAAACGTCAAGACTGGGCCAAGAAATATCTGAAGACAGATTTTTCAAAGTTTTTATGGACTGATGAGATGAGAGTGACTCTTGACGGTCCAGATGGATGGGCCTGTGGCTGGAGCAGTAATGGGCTGTTATAGCTTACCTTGGTTTCAGCGTCATCTACAGGCACGAGGCTTCAAGCATGCAGCAGGCCTCTGTTTTATGTGTTTGCTTCCTGTAGTCTCCTCCTACCTACTTCCTCCTACCTCCTTCCTCCCTCTGAGTTGCTCCTCCTACCTACTTCCTGTGGAGGGGTTTAAAGGCAGACTGAGTCCTGACTCAGTTGCCCTTGTGTTGGGCTCTGTGTATGACCTGGATAGTCTTCCATCCAACCTGGTGCTGACCTGTGGCTCTGTCTGACTATTCTTTTGCTTTTCCCTGTAGTGGACACCCAACCTGGTGCAGACCTGTGGCTCTGTCTGACTACCTGAACTGTGTATGACCTGGCTTGTCTGACTACCCCCTCTGGTGCTGACTTGTGGCTCTGTCTGATTACTTTTAGGTTTGTTCCTTGTACCTAGCAGACACCCAATCTAGTGTGGATCTGGGGCTCTGGTAGACCATCTCTGATACTGACTGCAGGTGAGTCAGCTATCTATTTCCCATTCTGACTGCAGGAGTGAGTCAGAGTTCGCTCCATTCTGACTGCAGGCGTGAGTCAGAGTTTGCTTCATTCTGACTACAGGCATGAGTCAGAGTTCACTCCATTCTGACTGCAGGCGTGAGTCAGATATCGCTCCCTACTGACTGCAGGCTTGAGTCGGTACACCCGCTACGTTGGATCAAGATCCTGTGTTCTTGCTTCTGTTCCTGGCTCCTGTTGGGACTACCAGTGGCTAACTCCTAGTCTCTAGCACTGAGGTTTAGCCTTGCATCCTATTATTTCTGATAGCAGGGTTGCTGGTTTTAACCCTTTGCTTGTGTCTTTGTATGTATATATGTATATATTTTCTTTGTTCATTTTGTCAATAAAATTGCATTAACTATACCGTACTGATTCCTGAACTTTTCCGGGTATCCATGACATGGACACAGAGCTCCACTTCGACTCAGACGCCAGCAAGGTGGAGGAGGGGTACTGGGATGGGCTGGTATTTTCAACAATGAGCTAGTTAGACCTTTTCGGGTTGAAAATGGACTCAAACTCAACTTCCAAACTTACTGCCAGTTTTTAGAAGACACTTTCTTCAAGCAGTGGTACAGGAAAAAGTCTGCATCTTTCAAGAAGACCATGATTTTTATGCAGGACAATGCTCCATCGCATGCATCAAAGTACTCCACTGCGTGGCTAGCCAGTAAAGGCCTTAAAGATGATAAAATAATGGCATGGCCCCCTTCCTCGCCTCACGTAAACCCTATTGAGAACTTGTGGGCCCTTCTTAAACTGCAGATTTACGCTGAAGGAAAACAGTACACCTCTCTGAACAGTGTCTGAGAGGCTGTGGTTGCTGCTGCACAAAAAGTTGATTGTCGATAGATCAAGAAACTGACAGACTCCAAGAAAGGAGGCTTATGACTGTTATTGGAAAGAAGGGTGGCTATATTGGTCACTGATTTTGTTTTTTTGGACATGTCACAAATTTTTATTTGTAAATTTTGAGTTGTTTATTTAGTATTCTCAGTTTAATAGATGAAAATAAACATGCAAGGTGGGAAAATTATCATTTTTCGTTTAGTTGAATAATAATTCTGCACACTAATAGTTGCCCATTAATTGTGCACACATAGATATTCTCATAACAAAGCCAAAACCTCACTTTTACTTTCTTAAATATTCAGGTTTAAGGTTTCTTAACATTTTGGATTGACGGAGAGCACTGTGGTTGTTCAATAATAAAATTAATCCTCAAAAATACAATTTGCCTAATAATTTTGCACACAGTGTAATGTAACACTATCTTTACAGCAGAAAAGACAGTCTCCAATCTATTAAATCCAAAGATAACTGACTGATACTGGATAGTGTTACATTGTTTCCCTGAATGAAATCTCTTTGGAAAGAGATATCCAGAGAGTTCACTGTCAGGTACATAAATGTATGAAAAAAAATCGGTAAAGAGAAAAAATACATAAAAAGTAAATGCAATTTGACTTTATATATATAGTACACTTGCATAATATGTAGAGTCCAAAAGGACATTTACTGTAATTTTAAGGCTCCAAAATCTTTAAACCACTTAAGGTTTTTTCAGACGCTCACGGCTCCATGAATCTCAGTATTTGTGAAATGTTTACAAAACATCACTGATATATGAAAGACTGTACAGCACCATAAGACAACTTAAAAGCCATTAGATCATCTAGAGAGATTCTAATGACTTGAGTAGACGCAAAGATAACTCTATTTTAGCTTCAAATATTTCTATAGACTACAATAGGAATTATAGGAGATAATGTCCAGTGATAGATGTATCACTTGAATTTAGCCATAACTGGAACTGAAAAGGAGATCCAAAGACCATTTTAACTTGTCACGTGTACAAGAGTTTAAGAACCTTGAAAAAGATAGAAATCTGAATGTATTCTTCCTGGTGAAACATAAATAATAATAAATAATAAAACCTTGTGTAATCTAAAACAATGATGTCTTCAGTTAACAGATCTGTACTGTGAGCTTGCTGCACATACTAGTGTTGCAGTTTATGGAATAAAATGCATTAGAATCATGAAGCAGCCATTATACAGGTCTGATGGCAAGAAGATGCATGGAGAATGTCTTGTTACATCTTCATAGGAAATCACCACAAAGTGTACATATGGGGTAGTTCTAAGCACAAGCTATAGTGGATTGTAATAAATAAAGTGCAACAACAGTTTGTGCATAGAACCACTCTATTGAATAGACTCCTTACATACACACACACACATACAAAAGACAGGAATGAACTTAGATATTTTGAAAATAAGTATGCAATTAAAGTAAAAGAAAGGCATCATTTAAAAAAATATATACATATATTACTAATATAATCAAAATTGAAATAAAGCATTTATATTGCTATGACAAATTTTTGTACCAGTTATGATTAGGGACATGCAGAAGGATTAAGTCACTCTCTACAGGAATTTTTGAAGAAAGGGGGCTATTTCTGCTGTCAGTGAATATTCCTGGTGGAAGGATATTGCAGTGAAATGAGTTGTGGTTTCCTGTGCCGTGTTTCACATTCTCAAGCTGTGTTTTGAACTTCTCTGTGTGATGTCACAACCAGCAGTATAATTAAAGAGTGGGAAGCCCAGGTGTAACGGATACCCAAGTCCTTGGGTTGGACTCAGGCTGTCATTCCAGGTTTCTCCCTCCAGAGATCAGCTACAAGTAGGCAGCTCCACCGGTTACTCAAGCAGCATTTCTTCCTAGGATGGGGGTCAACAGAAGTCCCTTAATACCATCCAGCAACAAAGAGACAGGAGCCAGTTCAAGTTCAAACTGTAACACACTTTATTGTACAAACTTCCACTCTTTCATACATGATGAACTACATCAAGATACAATACTAGACAAAGGACAGTGACAGATGGTGTAAACATAACACAATGGGCCAGACATGATTACATTAATCATACAAAGGGACTGATGAAGAGTAAACACTGGGACAAAAGGCTGAGGGACTCGAATACACATCTTTACACAATGGCCTGGGGGTTGAAGCATCTTTAAATATTCCGCTTCAACCCCTGGCCAATTAGAAGCCTGGAATCCGATGGCCAATCCTGGCCTAGATCATCATGGCCATCTCAGCCAATCAGAACTGGTAGGCGGGCAAACAAGCGGCCAATCCAAGGGGCGCCTTCTTTTCCCATGCAAAGTTAATGGAGTCCCTTTAACTCAGACTGGTCAATCAGGTTGCCACCTACTTTCCCATGTAAAGTCTATGGGGCTTGTTGAATAGGTTGCCCCGTACGGCAGCCAGCCTGCGGCAGGTTTTATAGTCCGTGTATTTCAGAGTTTTTGGAGGAGCTGTTCTTCATGTAAGCCCCAAACAAACTGCCAGACACTGGTCCACTGGCTGCCACAATGTCCCTTAGGCGGCGGGCTTTCATAGTCCTGTTACTCGCCGCCAAGTAACGGCCTAGGGCCCGTTACACCAGGTGCACCGCAAGCCCATTCCCCTACAGTGACACATGAACCCCCAACATTCCGAGGATATAGAGAAATAAAGTTCTTATTTGCCAAATAATGTTTCTAAATGAGCAATTCAACAATGGTATGGGGTTTTTATGGCATTTGTTCTATTGGATACAGTATATACGTTCATTTACTCAACCTGCAGGAATCTCTTCCATTGCTTCTCCACCTTCAGGTCTCCTCCCTCAACATCCACACAGGTTTCTTGAGCCCCTCACAGCTTTCTTCTAAAAAACAAAAATACACATGCATACACATGCACACACTCACTCTCTGTCCCCCAGCCAGATATCTCACACACACACACACACAAACACACACACACACACATACACACACGCAAACACTTCTTTCTCTTTCCTTTTTTTTTCTCACCCTCCACAGGTTCCACCCCTCTACATATATATCTCACCCACATGCACAAAAATCCAAGTGCTAGTCTGTCACCTGTTTACCTCTGCCCTACTGACCATGTCAATGACATCAATCAACAATCGCACCTTCCTTCAAAATAAAATACCTGATTCTAACACAGCCCATGTGCCAGTATCAAATTTATCCCACAAGTTCTTCAACACTGGATCCTAACAACGGGACAGGAAAAAGAGGGCACATTTAAGTCTGTGGAGAAAGTATGACTGAATGCCAGGGGGCCCACTGATCTTTGAGTGAGTTCATCTTCACCCAGCTCAGTAGGCCCCTTGTTAGTTCCAACTGTAATTACACCTATATGTAAAACCACCAACCCCTAGTATTATTTAACTTGTCTTTGCTTATTGCTTAACCAGTATAGTCACCAATCTGCTAACAACATCAGGATCAGGGGGTAATTATCAAAACTACCACTGTACTGGGTGGCCTGATAATGACCTTTAGAAGGATTAACCTCACATCAGCACAGCATCTGCACACCACCACCAGTCCCACTGTGGTATGTATCTCCTCATCCCTGTGTTACGGATCAGCTCCATTATTATTTTGAATGCAGCATTTAACCCCTTGAATGTCAGAAAGGAGTGCAGTGTTTTTCATATCCCACTGATATTCAAGGGCTTATAAAAAAGCCCAGAGGACACATACATTCAAATGCAAGGACAAGCGAAATGGGCCCACCTCAGCTCAGGCCCCTGTGCCATGCACTAGAGGCACTGGCAGTAACTCTGCCCCAGTTCACGCCACACACATGACTCATATCACCACACACATGCACATTCACACAGTGCTTCATACCAGGCCATGGGAAGGAAGAAGGTTTCCTGCTGGATTCAAAGGTCCATTTCCCACCCAGTTTCTTCCACCAAAGAATTTCCAGCACATCTATAGTTATGTTGTATTTACATCTGCTGATCAGGATCTGAACTAGATTAGAGAGGAGTCCAACACATTGGAAAACAATGTATTGGAGACCTTACTGACATCCAAGGAGTTAATTTGATTCCTTCCCAAGTTGACATTCTTTCATCATCAATTACATCTAAGCATGCCCATAAAGGTGCCATACTGAGAACCGAATACTAACAGCAATATATAGCAAGAGAATGTTCACAACGTCTATCTCTATTTATTGAACTACAACATATACATGCTCTTTCACATATGGAGGATCTGCAGAAACATGCAGTGTGACCAGATTTTAAACAGGGAACCTGTATCAAAGCAGCCAACTCTGGGGTAACGATGCATCATCTCTGCATCTCATCAACTTTCCTGCTGTCTGCCATGTGTCGGTCCTTGTCACATTGTGTTTAGAGCAGCACGTACCCACCTGCTCATAATCTCTCAACCTCATTCCTCCAGCATGGCAGATTTAGCTGATCAGATGTTATGTTTGCACATTTCCCTTATAGTTTTAGGAAAGATAGCTCATTCCTCCACAGTGGGAGAACATTTTTCACTCTGCTTAAATTTTCCATACTAAAACTTTGATAATCATAATAATTTAAAGGAAAACGTTACCTGTAGGTATTAGGGACACTTAGAGCGGAGGGGGGGGGGTGCACTATGGCACGATAAAGAGGTTATAAAGTGAAGATGACTTCTCCAGTGATGTCACTTCTCCAGTTCCTATGTTATTCTATAGACCAATACACTAAGATTTTCAAAGTGGGATAAATCTTAGTGCAATGGCTCCATAGAATAACATAGAAACGGGAGAAGTGATACCAGTAGAGGACCTCTTTATCACAACTTAGTGTAATACCCCCATTATTTGCTTAACAGGAGTATATATTGATCTATTTTTAGATTACATTTGCAGTTATATGTAGTGAGATCAGCTTTATCTAGTGCATATCTCTTCACAATAAATAATAGACTGCATCAGTCGGAATGTGTTAACTCACACATATGCATATCACTCAAAAGACTCACTCAAAGGGATAGTAATACTTCCTTTTACCTTTATTTTATTTTGTAGGCATTAAAAAAACATGAAGAACGATATAAGTCTTATTTCTCAAACCTTTATGGTTTGAGAGTTATTCACAAGCAAAGTTTCCCCTCCCGTCCCTTTTAAGCCATCTCTTCTCAGATGTGGAATCCAGTCCATAGACCACACAGATAACAGAAGGGGGCAATCTTCTTCCTATGAGAATAATTAAAGCCTTGCCCCCCTTGACAAGTTTTTCAGGTTTTTCCCTTATCTTAATTGAAGATTGTCCCTCTCTGCAGTCTACCTGGGCACCTCCCTTCTGCTCTGGCTGAGCAGTGTTACATCAGTAAAAGGGGAGGGAGGGGGATACTTTGTCATTGAATTACTCTTGAACTACAACTCTGACAGAATTGAAATAACACTCTCCAAAGTCCAAATACTATGATGATTAATTAGAGCTGCTTTTATTATGAAACATTACTATCCCTTTAAGACAGGGTTTTCTTAAAGGATTCTTCCTCAGTGGGAAATGTAGAAATTCCAGAGAAGAGTTTCCAAAAATTAAAATAAGCATCAAAAATAATACCTAGAATTAGTTCTGTATAATTCTGCAGATCTCTAAGCAAAGCCCAGGAGTGAGGATCCTACAATGTTCCAGCTGTAGCTTGATTATGACTGACATCATTCTCAGATGGCCAATGGCTGTCTGAAGGTGATGGCAGTTGTAGTCCAACAATACCTTGAGAAGGGTCCATTTTCACAAAAGTAGAAAATATTTCTCATTATTGAGATTCTAAGGGATTTTTTCAATGTAAATGAGCCCTATGTTGGTTTCTGGGAAAATGGAAACCCTCTTGATGTTTGACCTTGACAGCTATAGCCAACAGTCAGCTGTGGATAATGAAAATTGTAGTCCAGCATCTGCTGTTGTCTGGGGACATATGTGTTTTTCTTCTATAGAAAAGTGCAAGTCTTTCAAATGGGTTCCTTGTCTCCCAAGGAAACTGGTGACTCTAGTGTTCCTACGTGGATCTCAGTCTGGTGCACAGAGTACCCACTTTAAGAAGTTCCATGATGGATGATGTACTCCAGCCAGGTAATAGAGACATGCTCTCATGTGGGTTCTAGTGTTTCATTAAAAGGCTTAGTTCTGGAGCAAAACAACTATATCTTAAAGGACAAATATAATTTCCCTAAACTCCCATTGATGTAAATGTGGATATTAATCCCTTGAATGCCAGAGAAGTCTCCACATGTTGCTAAGCAAATGTGTTGAAGAGCTCTTTAGAATTTCCTGGAAAAACAAAAATGTAAGGAGGGGAATCATGTCTTAACTAGGGGTATAGAGACAGGGGGGATTAGGGTTGGTACAGGAGGGGCTGGGGCAGGGCTGGATTTACATCTCAGGAGCCTGTAGGCACAGAAATTTGAAGCGCCCCCCTCCGTGAACCATCTGCACTGGATACCTCCACAATGCTCCTAATCTCCATGAGGCCCCCCATCATCTCCATATTGCCCTCACATTGCCCCCCACCCCATCAGCTCCAACTTGCTCCCACCATCTCCACATTGCCCTCCATCGGCTCCAACTTGCCCCCCATTGGCTCCACATTGCCCCCATTGGCTCCACATTGCCCTCTATCGGCTCCAACTTGCCCCCCATTAGCTCCACATTGCCCTCACATTGCCTCCCCCCGTTGTCCGTTTCCTACCTCCGTGGTAGGAGATCTGTATGTGCCTCCTTTGGCACAGTCTTGCACCTGATGGAGCTCCCGTGCTGTCTCCTATTCAGGAATGCAGAGCACTGGGAGATGATGTCATCTCCCAGCGCTCTGCATTCCCACAGAGCCGACGAGAGAGCTCCATCAGGTACAAGACTGGGGGGGGCGGGCAATGTGAGAGGGGGCCGCCGGCGCAGCCAGCGAGGCGGCTATTTTTTTTTTTTGTTTAAAGAATATTAAAAAAAAAAATCCAAATGGCAGGCACCCCTTGCTGGCGTACGCCTGTAGGCAGGTGCCTACTTTGCCTAATGGCAAATCCGGCCCTGGCTAGGGGTTGAACTAAGGTGGGCATGGAGGAGCAGGATAAAAGCAAAGGCAGGATCAACATTTTGTGATTTGGTTAGAAAAGAGGAGCAGCTCAAGAATGAGTTATGAGCGTGGTTAAAGTTTGTTGATGGTCGGTCAGGTCGTAAAAGCACATATTGATTTTATTGTATGTCACAGCTTTTGGGGGGTGATTTTGGGTCATTACAAGGTTTAAAGATTATTACCAATCAATTGGTAGATTTGCTAAGTTAAACATGTATGGTCCTCAGAACTACGATCAAGGGTATAGGACCTTATTAATTGAGCTGCACAAACCAGCTAATGGGGTACGATGTGTATATTTGGATTAATTGTTGTTTCTAGCATGGAACTAGAAGTAGAAAGGACATGATCAATTACCATAGGTTTAATACCCTGGCAAGGGCTAAAAGTGTTAGTTCAAATTGTTGGGGATAATTAATGTTTGTAATACAAGTAATAAAGATGTAGCCTGTTTTCACCCACTTGTCTGGTTTAGTGTGTTTTATTTGTTCATCTACAACCCGATGCACAAAAATAGGCATTCAACAGTTTAAAATTCACATTTAAATAAAGATACTTTTAGGAATCTGCATTTTTCTCCTGTGTTGCAGTTGGATTGCCCCGAGTATTATTTCATTGTAACATAAAAACATCATAAGAACATATTTCCCTTATTAAAGCTTATTCTATACTCTTTTCATTTTTAATTTTGGACAAGTTAGATGTTAAAGGAGTGTGAAAAGACAGATTAACTAGTCAGTGGAACCTTTGATAAATGCAGTGTTAGAGTTAATTTTAATGAGTTTGTGGAAAATGAACCCGAGGGCCAAGAAACTGGAGAAGGAAATTATTCTTACAGAAAGCAACAAATTGAACTGAGATTTTCCGGACTTAGTAATGGGCCATCAATACACTCTGTCTAATCAAACAGTCAAGTAGTCTAGGAAACGGCCAGGAGGCTGATTTAATAAGAACAAGAGCAATTCTGGTGCAAAACAACTGCACCATAGGGAACAAATCACAATTCACATTTATTTAACCCCTTAAGGACCAGCGGTCCTGGGACGTTTCTGTCCCATAAGGACCGCTTTGATCTTGCCGAAGCACCGGTACACGTGACCTGTTGGCGCGCTGTTTTGGGTCCTAAGAGAGCCCGCTCCAGCCTTGGAGCAGTCAATTTTAGGCCTTATTGTTACTTGCAGCTCTCCCGGTGGAGCACTGTAAGTAAAAAGTATGTGACGTACTATGACCGTCATCGGTCCTTAAAGGTATAAGGACCATGATGGTCATAGTACGTCATGAATGCAAAGCAATATGTTAGAGATCTCTCTAGCGTTGAGGTGGTTAAAATGCACACTGAAAATCAAGGGGAATTTTTTACATTTTCATTTAACTCCTATGGTGTCCTTGATTTCCTCTAGATTCCAGTTCTTATTATTAACCCCTTATAGACCGATGACTTGCCAGAACCGTCACTGGTGGATGTGAGGATGTGCGGTCCTGGCATGTCATGGACATAGCTGGGAACTTGATTTAGAGCAGTGTCTCTGGGTCTATGGTTGAAACCTTAAAGGGATAGTAATACTTGTAGGGTTTACCCCACTGAGTAAAACAAGGGTATTCCCACTGCTGAAAGATATTCTATTAAAAAATTGTGCTGTGGTCCTCTAGGGCATCCCACCCCCAGATTGGCTGGATCTTAAGGGGTTAAATCAGCCTTAATGGATTAGCAATAACTTAAAATAATAAAAAGTAGTATTGTAGATAAGGAAAATAAAAATCCATTGGTGCAAGTTTTATCTCTCAAACCTTTATGGCTTGAGAGATAGAATGTTTTACATTTTTCCTCTCCCTCCCCTTTCCCTGACATCAGTGTCTACCTGACATCAGAAGACACTGGTCCAGGGACCGTCAGGTGGCTCTTCAGCAAAGCCAAGATACTAAAATCTAAAAAGAACTACTTCATTTTAATGGTCTACAAAGTGTGCTTGCAAACCAGGCACACTTTGTAGGCTGTTCCAATGAAGTAGTTCTTTATAGATTTCGGTATCTCGGCTCTGCTGAAGAGCGGCTTCGAGTTGGCTGACAGCTGACATCAGGGAGGGTGGAACTTTAAAAGTTCTATCTCTCAAACCATAAAGGTTTGAGAGGTAGGACTTGCATCAATGGATTTCTTTTACCTTAGCTACAATACTACTTATTATTAATTTAAGGCATTACTATCCCTTTAACAAGCTCTATTTAACCCTTTGAGTGTCAGTGGGGTATCCAATGCATTGCGCTACAGCATACCTACCAAGTGTTCCTCTTTAGGAGAGACAGTCCCTCTTTGAAACCCAAATCCCTCTGTTACTCTTTCCCACCCTGGTGTCCCTGTGTTTAGGAGAGCAGACTGTGTGGTGTGTATATAAGTGTATCACCCTGGTGTCCCTGTGTTTAGGAGATCAGACTGAGTGGTGTGTATATAAGTGTATCACCCTGGTGTCCCTGTGTTTAGGAGATCAGACTGTGTGGTGTGTAGAGAAGTGTATCACCCTGGTGTCCCTGTGTTTAGGAGATCAGACTGTGTGGTGTGTAGAGAAGTGTATCACCCTGGTGTCCCTGTGTTTAGGAGATCAGACTGTGTGGTGTGTAGAGAAGTGTATCACCCTGGTGTCCCTGTGTTTAGGAGATCAGACTGTGTGGTGTGTAGAGAAGTGTATCACCCTGGTGTCCCTGTGTTTAGGAGATCAGACTGTGTGGTGTGTATAGAAGTGTATCACCCTGGTGTCCCTGTGTTTAGGAGATCAGACTGTGCGGTGTATATAGAAGTGTATCACCCTGGTGTCCCTGTGTTTAGGAAATCAGACTGTGTGGTGTGTATATAAGTATATTACCCTGGTGTGCCTGTGTTTAGGAGATCAGACTGTGTGGTGTGTATATAAGTGTATCACCCTGGTGTCATTGTGTTTAGGAGATCAGACTATGTGGTGTGCATATAAGTGTATCACCCTGGTGTCCCTGTGTTTAGGAGATCAGGCTGTGTGGTGTGTATATAAGTGTATCCCCCTGGTGTCCCTTTGTTTAGGAGATCAGACTGTGTGGTGCATATATAAGTGTATCACCCTGGTGTCCCTGTGTTTAGGAGATCAGACTGTGTGGTGTGTATAGAAGTGTATCACCCCGGTGTCCCTGTGTTTAGGAGATCAGACTGTGTGCTGTGTATAGAAGTGTATCACCCCGGTGTCCCTGTGTTTAGGAGATCAGACTGTGTGGTGTGTATAGAAGTGTATCACCCTGGTGTCCCTGTGTTTAGGAGATCAGACTGTGTGGTGTGTATATAAGTGTATCACCCTGGTGTCCCTGTGTTTAGGAGATCAGACTGTGTGGTGTATATAAGTGTATCACCCCGGTGTCCCTGTGTTTAGGAGATCAGACTGTGTGGTGTGCATATAAGTGTATCACATTGCTCCACAGCAATAAAACTCACATTAATGATTGTTTAAACGTCACTATGTGTGTTTATAAATGAACTAGTGTAAAAGCCCGTGTACATGGGTGATGTTAACCCTTTGAGTGCCAGAGGGGTACGCAACGCATTGCTTTGCAATGCGTTGTGTACCCCAAAGGGTTAAGAGGCCGGTCCTGCTCTGTGTCCTGCCACCGACGCAGTCATGAACTGAAGAGACTGGCCGAAAGCACAGAATGCTCCCAGCATAGAACTCCCAGCATTACATGCTCTCTACATTCCTACACCTCCCAGCATTCCGTGCTCCCAGCACAGAACTCCCAGCATTCTGAGTGTTCGGGCAGTCACTACTGCGTATGACGGCTTCTGACAAACATCCTAGCGAATTATTATCTATATATATATATAAAAGAAGACTTTGTGCCTGGCAAAACACACCCAGGGCCGGCAGTAAAAAGGATTACTGCTGCCATTGGGTGATTCTGTGGGAGTGTGATTTTTGGCCTGCCCCCACTATCCAGCCCGCCCACCACTATCTAAGGCTGAAAAAAAAAAATGGCTGCCACACACTCCTACACCACAGACACATGCACATGCCCTCCCACACACACACACTAGCAGACACATACACACATATACACACACGCACGCTGAGGATGATGGGAACAATGTTCAAGCTACAGCTGGAAGGCCATGGTCCAATCTGTATTATGCAGCTTCTTCATTCCCTGTCTTTGAGCCTACACAGCTCTGCTAATTACTACAAGTGAGCTGATTTCTAAACAATCAGCAGGAGGATACTGGCTTGCTGAGAAAGTGGAAACAACGGCAGAGAGGTGATCAGGCAGTGCAGAGCAAGGCTTCAGCTGAGCTGGTAAATGGCAGAGACATGGATGTGACTGTATTTATATATTGCACAAAGAGAGAGAAAGAGAGCAGGTTGTTTGTCAGTCTGTCTGTAAGTAGAGGTGCCAGTTCCTGCAATCATCTCCATGCTGTACATAGCTCACTGTATAGCATGTATGACAAACTATTTATATATGGTCTGGCATTGTATAGTATACAGTCTGTGTATAAGGACTGGCACTATACAGTATAGGAGGGACAGTCCCTGTTTGACACCCAAATCCCTCTGCTCCTCTATTTAGGAGATCACACGGTGTGGTGTATATACAGTAGGCTGACCAGACCTCACCTTTAACCGGGGACACATAGGAAATAAGCATATTTCAGGAGTGCACCAAAATCAAAGCAGCCCTGCAGTATGCATTTTTCATATGTGTCACTGGTTAAAGGTGAGGTCTGGTCAGCCTAATGTACAAGTGTATCAGATTGCTCCACATCAGTAAAACCCACGGTAATGTGGGTATAAACTTCTGTATATATCTGTTAAATTAGTCTGTGTAAAAAATACTTTCATCTTCTTCTAAATCATTCACTTACAGAAAGAGTAACTTAACCATTTCAGTGCCAGAGGAGATGCAATGCATTGCTTACCCCCTGGCACTCAAAGGGTTAAAAATTCTCTACAATGGTCTGGCACTGTATAGCAGTGGTTCTCAATCTGTGCCCTCAGTGGCTATTAACAGGCCAGGATTTTAGAATTTCCTTTTAAGAGCACAGGTGAGTTAATCAATATGACTGAGCCTCTGATCAACACACTTGTGTTCTAGCAGTGAAATTCCTAAGTCCTGGCCTGTTAGTGGCCACTGAGGGCATGGGCTGAGAACCTCTGCTGTATAGTATACAGTCTGCATGTGTCTGTGTATAAGGACTGGCACTATACAGTATAGGAGGGACAGTCCCTGTTTGACACCCAAATCCCTCTGCTCCTCTATTTAGGAGATCACATTGTGTGGTGTATATACCAGTGTATCAGATTGCTCCACATCAATAAAACCCACAGTAATGTGGGAATAAACTTCTGTATATATCTGTTAAATTAGTCTGTGTAAAAAAAATACTTTCATCTTCTTCTAAATCATTCACTTACAGAAAGAGTAACTTAACCATTTCAATGCCAGAGGGGATGCAATGCATTGCTTACCCCCTGGCACTCAAAGGGTTAAAAATTCTCTAAAATACACCACCAGCCACGCCCCCAGTAACACCACCGAAAACACAAGTGTCCCTCTTTGGCCATATGAAATGTTGGGAGGTATGTTACTTACACTGCTCACACTGTATGTATTTATGTTCTGATTTGCAGCTGTGTGTCACTGTTTGTGTTGTCAGTGCATGTGTGTGTATATGTGTGTGTTGCATGTGTCTCTGTCTATCACTGTGTGTACCTTTCTGACACGTACACCCTACGCTATAATTCACTATCATAACATTTATTTAAAAAAAAAGAAACATTTCCTGCATAACATGACGGGCAACGCCGTCCCAAACTGCTAGTAAAGGATATGTATGAATAAGGTCATTTGATCATATTCTAAATAATTTATCCAGTTACACAAAGAGGTTTCAATAGGACATGAAATAACCTAAACATGCTCATTAATGCCCTGCCCATCAGCCACGCCCTCAGGAAAGCCTCCTAAAACTTAAAGTGTCCCTCTTTGGCCATTTGAAATTTTGGGAGATATGCTACTCTGCACTAGTTACCTCTTTAGCACTGAAAAGGTTGAACTGTGCAGACGAAATGCAGCAAAAAAGTAGAAATATTTATGATATCACCAGGTTTAATTATAAACAGCGCAGCCAGCACCAATTAATAAATACATTTAGATGTGGAAAGCAGGGAAAAAGAGGGGAAAAATCTATGAATAGCCTAGAAAATAGTAGAAAAACTTGCGGACCTTACTTTGTTTCATCTGTGCAGTTTTAACATTTTTTAATTAACAGTTTGAGTGCCAGAGGGGTACGCAACACATTGCAAAGCAAAGCCCTCTGGCACTCAAAGGGTTAAACAGATTTTGGACACAGTTATTGTTTCTATTTGCTTTTTGTCTGTGCATCTAATTAAAGTTCTATGTTTTTTCAGTGATTAAACTCACACATGGTCAGAAAGGTAACGCTACAAAATCAGATTAAAGGGATAGTAATGTTTCATAATAAAAGCAGCTCAAATTAATCATCATAGTATTTGGACTTTGGAGAGTGTTATTTCAATTCTGTCAGAGTTGTAGTTCAAGAGTAATTAAATGACAAAGTATCCCCCTCCCGCCCCTTTTACTGATGTAACACTGCTCAGCCAGATCAGAAGGGAGGTGCCCAGGTAGACTGCAGAGAGGGACAATCTTCAATTAAGATAAGGGAAAAGCCTGAAAAGCTTGTTGGGTGGGGGGGGCAGGGATTTCATTGTTCTCATAGGAAGAAGATTGTCCCCTGCTGTTATCTGTCTGGTCTATGGACTGCATTCCACATCTGAGAAGAGATGGCTTACACTAGGTAAAAGGGGCGGGAGGGGAAACTTTGCTTGTGAATATCTCTCAAACCATAAAGGTCTGAGAGATAAGACTTACATTGTTCTTCATGTTTTCTTAATGACTACAAAATAAAATAAAGATAAAACAAAGTATTACAATCCCTTTAAATGTTCCTTAAAGAAGAACAAATACTTTGTAATAATAATCCCCTATTTAACTTACTATGCCCAGTAACTCCTTTTTCCAGTGTGAATGTTTCCCTTACTCTTTGGTTCATTAGAAAACAAATTTGGGGTTATGAACTAGGGGCTGGATTCTATTGCAGGTGCTAAATGTTAAGTCTATGGGGAAAACTGGAGATAAAAAAGTGAGAAAATAAGCACCGGAAGTAGAATCCAGGCCTTAGGCGTGATAAAGAGGTGATAACGTAGATATAATTGGCTGGATTCTATTACAGATGCTAATTTTATCACTGCTTTCATTTCCAGGTTTCCCCATAGACTTCAATAGGAAAATGTTTGATAAAACGGGTGGTAACATTTATCACCTGCAATAGAATTTAGCCCAATATCTCCAGTGACATCAATTCTCCAGTTCCTATGTTATGCTATGGAGCCTACGCTAGGCTGACCAGATCTCACCTTTAGCCGGGGACACATAGGGAATAGGCATATTTCAGTAGTTCACTGAAATCAAAGCAGCCCTGCAGTGTGCATTTTTCATGTGTGTCCCCGGTTAAAGTTGAGGTCTGGTCACCCTAGCCTATGCACTAATCTCAAAAGCTGGAGAAATCTTAGTGCATATGCTCCACAGAATAATATAGGAATTGGAGAAGTGGTAAACTGGAGAAGTCATCTACACTGTATCACCTCTTTATCAAAGCTTATTGAATAATCCCCACTGAATCAGTCCTGGATGCCGTGTCACGTCTGCCTTCTCTGTTTTGATTGGAATGTAGCATTTAACCCCTCTCTCTCCAATGCATTTATTTGCAATTCACTGGAAACCTTTCTACCATTTAAGAGGTTAAAAACATATTTAAATAATCTGGCATTTGGGGGATTTTTTACTTCTCTGATGAAATTGGTTTCCTCTGCTTTACGGTTCTGAGAACAGCCGTTGGTACTTTGCTCTCCTCCATTGCCAGAATGTGATTTTTCATGCAGTCCTTCAGGATATTTGTGAAAGATTACCCATATTCCAGATAGGGAATTATGTGTATGTGTACGATCACACCTCATTAACTACATCTGAATATGCCATTCAGAATCTGAACTAGAAATATTATATTTCCATTGTTTATTTTAATTTTCACTTATTAAAAAATGAGAATGATACGTTGCTATGCATATGAATGGACTTTTTTTTCATTCTCACATAGAGAAACAGACCTCAAGGAACTTAACACCTCCCATCAATGTAGGTCAGTAGTTCCCAACCTATTTTAACGCTTTGCGTGCCAGAGGGGTATGCAAATCATTGTTTCGCAATGCGTTGCTTACCCGTCTGGCAATCAGAGTGTTAAGTTGTGAGTCCTTTTCCAAGCCATGGCACATGGTTGAAAAATATACATTTCTGTGACACGCGTACATCAACAATGATATAACAATAGTATATAACATATACCACTTTATACCTGAAGAAGGATCCTACCGAAATGAAATGTGTTGGATCCTCATTCAGTTATGTTACACAGTTTTACTTCCATTATAAATTCAAGATACCTAATTGTTGGAACGCAGGATGGGAGGTGTGAGCATTAGATTTAAAGGGAATGTATCTCCTATATATAAGTTAGCCTAAATTGTTAGGTTATATATCGAATATGAGTAAAAGCGTCTTTTTTTTCAGTGTTATTTGGTTAAAATTCAAGTTATAAACTCTGCCCTGCAGCTACTTACACATATACTGGGGTTAGCTGCCTTGTAACCACAGTCCGTCACTCTGCCTCTGCTCCCCTACCTCTATCCAGCCTCCTCCGATGATGGAGGCTTCTGTCTGTAAGCTGGAGCGGTTTCTTTGGCAGAGATTGATATGTAGCCAATGAGAGCGCTCCATCTTACAGACAGAAGCCTCCATCATCGGAGGAGGCTGGGCAGAGGGACGGGAGCAGAGGCAGAGCAACGGACTGTGGTTACAGAGCAGCTAAACCCAGTCTATGTCGAAGTAGGTGCAGGGCAGAGCTTATAACTGGAATTTCAACCAAATAACACTGAAAAAAAAAAAAAATAGACATTTTTAGTGATATTCAATATATAACCTAATTATTTAGACTAACTTATATAGAGGAGATACATCCCCTTTAAAAGTCTCTGTCTCAAATGGACCCACACCGACTGAACAACAAAACTACAGAGTCAGGAGAGCATTCATCTACAGCACCGCTATGTTCAGCACCTTCCTGCTGTTCATAAGTACCGGATCAGTTCATCCGGGTTCTGGCCCGGTGTTTATTTACAACATTAACAGCGAACATCCATACTGAGGCTAGCTTCCTATTTCCATATATTTGATCGATATCAATTCAATACTAAATATATTTATTACAGAGGTGAACTGTGAGCTCACATGCATTAATGCTTATAGTGATATCACTGGCTTTTAGTGTCATATGTTTAGGTGATTTTGCATTTCTAATATTGTTACTTGTGCCGGACTGATACGTTGTTCAAGGGAGTGGGGTCATTTTAACAGTGACACTTTTGCCTGTAAATAGGACTGGGAAACATCCCATGTCTTGGACAGGTACTCTTTCCTGCTAAGGAGTGAAATTCACGGGGCCGAGGATGGCCGGCAGAACTATGACAAGCCGCCATTGAAAACATGAGGAAAGTAGGCAGCTTCCGGATTGGCCGAAGCCCTAGGTGACAGGTTTAAAGGTCTCCCATAGAGTTAACATGGGGGAAAGTAGGCCATCCAGGGACTGGTCAGTCCGCTGCCCACCCACAGGGTCTGATTGGCCAAGACAGCCATGACTAGCACATCCAGGATTGGTCAGACAATTCTAAGCACCAGATTGTTCAGGAGTTGAAGCGGAATATTCAAAGATGCTTCAACCCCCTGGCCATTGTTTGGAAATGTGTATTCGAGCTCCTCAACCTTTTGTCCCAGTGTTTATCCATTGTTACATCCTTTATCTAGCTAAACTAATCAGGTCTGACCCTTTGTACTGTGTATTTGCCATATGTCTCAGTCTTTGGTATGCTTTAATCTGGTTCTTGTGATTAACTGGGTATATAAGCCCAAAGAGTTGTGCAGTAAAGAGTTCTACGTTTTACCCTCCAAACTGGTCCTGTCTGGTTCTTGGAGGGGTTATGCTGAATGAATGATGGAGATTGGAATGTCGGTGCAGCAGAAGCAGAGAAGTGATGGTGGTACTGACCTCTAGTACCAGGACTCACGTCACAAATATATATATATATATATATATATATATATATATATATATACTGTTGCTCATATATTTTATGTTTTTATTTTTAATATACTACTATTTCAAGAGTATTCAGTGCTCTCCTTGCATTTTGTCTTTTTCTTATTTATTTTTCCAGCTCTTTGCACTGTTAGAGCATTAGGATAGTGGTGATTTAAAATGTTAGTAATGTCCCAGAATAAATATTTATCACCTTGTGGGGCTTAATAAGTTGAACTAATTGCAAAAAACCCTATCTCTCAAACCGCTATGATTTGAGAGATATTCACTGTGAAAGTTTGATGTTTCCTGCTGTCAGCTGTAAAGCTGACAACAGGAGATCTGTGTTGGCTGACACGATGAGGCTCTTCAGCAGAGAAGCAATCAAGTTATTTAAAATGAATTACTTCATTGGAATGGTCTACATACACACTTTGTAGACCTTTCCAATGAAGTAATTATTTCTAAATAACGCGATCGCCAGTTGGTCCCTGGACAGAATTCCCCTGCAGTCCGCACAGCGGTGACGTCAGGGAAAGGGGGGGGCTTTTAATAGGAATATCTCTCAAACCATAGCGGTTTGAGAGATAGTTTTTTTTGCATTTAGTTCAACTTATTAAGCACTACAAGATGATAAATGTTTATTCTGTGACATTACTAACACTTTAACTTGAGCATTATTATAGCAGTATTATATGGGATAATGAGTTATGCTGGCGCCTTCTACAATAATAGGAGTATAATGATATAACAATAGGTGTTTTTGCAATGTTGGGACAAATTAAAAGAGAAGTGCCCCCCCACCCCAGTAATAACCCCCCATTTACCTGGATAGGGGTAGAAAATCTTATTTTCAGTTTGACTTTTTGCTCTTTTCCTCGGTTTAAGAGATACCACCTTCAATCAGGCCCAGATTTCATTTCCATAGAGGCAGACATGACAGTTGTTAGCGGGACCACAGGACTTCAACCACTGGTCACTGGCTTGGTAATGGTGACCTGTCATGGATGGACAATAAGGGTGTGCACTGCTCCTTAACGGGTTGAATATGCACTGCTTTCTTCTGCTTGGAAAACTACCAAAAACTGTCATGCCCTCTTTCATAGACATGACATCCAGGATTGACTGAAGATGGTAGGCATTGAACAAAGGCAGAAGGGCACAGTTCTTTTTTTTGTCCTTTTTTTTTTTTTTCATATCCCAGATTCAGATTTTATCTTTGATAAAGTGGCGTTTAATGCCACGAAATGCGTTAGAATAATTATACTAGGTCCATTTTGGATTTTATAACATATATTTTTTTATGAGATTGATATAATTCATATAAATATGTATTATATTTTTATTTCTTATTAAACCTTATATTGTTTAACCCCTTAGTGACAGCCGCGTGCATACACGGCTGTCACATTAACGCCCATGGTACATTTTTTTTTTTTTTTTTAAATGATTCCGGAGTCCCCGAACGGTGTGCAGCCGCACAGAGACCTGGACTTCCGGAACTTACCAGGTACGTCCTCTGTCACTAAGTGACAGTTTTTGCGGGAGTACCTGGTAAGTCAATTGTCGGGATGGGGTTAATACCGGAGCCTTGCTGATTTACCTGTATTCGAGTGTTTCCCGGATGGAGACGGGTATTTCTCCAAATGCGAGTTAGTCAGTCAATCTAGAACTGACCACCAGAATTGTGAGTACCCACTCTTATTATTGTTGAATGAGACTACTTGCCAAAGACGATAATACACTATAGGGCGCCATTCCTGCTTTTCTGTTTGCATGTACACAGTTCATAGGGGCCATTAGGATTCTCTGACTATAGTCAGGTAAGTGTTTGTTGGGGTAGTATAAGGAGAAGCTAATTCTCCTTTAATAGACAGATCAGAAAGTGAGTCCTTCTAATGTAACATACCATAGAGAGGTTGCAATATGGTTCTCGGAATAGAAACAGATGAAAAAGAAAGGAGATAATCCCAAATCCACCAATGTTGCTCATTTTCCGGGATTAGAAGTTTGCATAAAAATGATAAGCCTGTACTTCAACATATGTACTAGTCCAGAGACAGGTAACCTTTGGCCCTCCAGCTGTAGGAGACTACAACTTTCATCATACCCAACCAGCCAGTGGCTGGTTGTGGATGGTAGGAGTTGCAGTCTCCAACAGCTGTGGATCCAAAAGTTACCTACCCCTGTGTATGAACACTCTGGTGCATATCAACACACCCATCCAACACTCATTAAGACTTTAATGCAAGGAGAGCTCTTTAGACATCCCCTGTAGCATGCACAGGAGAACTGACCAATTGTATGCCTTAATACATAGTGAGAAACAAGGATCAGAACCAAATAACATCCCCTAATGTCCATACACTGTTATACTACCCTTGGCACAAGACGCATACAAAGGGAAATTTTTTGCATAGACAGTAGAGAAAATTGGTCTTAGGATATTTTCATCATTTATTTTAGTTCTGAATCATACTAGCACATCCCCCTCTTGTCTATAGATTTTGGAGTAAATATAAAAACACAAAAGGAATTTACCTGGCAAAGATTCAGAAACAACAGTATAAAAAAGACTGGTTAAGATTTCTGTAACCATGTGACCTTCAGAATGGTGGTTCATCAATGTAAGTGATGGCTATTTAAGATTACATGTAAAAAAACCGGACACCATTGGCTCTTCGAATTTATGCAAAAATGTATTCCAACAACTGCTGACAGCCACAGTTGGATTCTACAACAAATCATTAACCCTTCTGGTGCATTGCTAGAGACGTCTTGAATACATAGCATCTATAAATAATTACAAATGATCAAACATTCTAAATATTTATGTCTGTATGGATCTTACAAACACTTATAGGGCAGCAGTAAGAAGAGTCTTAGTGACTCACTTTTGCCAGTATTTCTATAATAAAGATGTGTTGGGGAATATGCACTAAGGCTTCATACGTGTCTTGTGTGGCCATATAAAGGAGAATTTCACATAATTCTCACTTGTAATATACACTAAGCTGCATGCAATATGTTATCCCTATGATTATTCCTCAAATACGTGCTTATAACCATGATATCACCTCCATTAAACTGTTTGAGGGTATTTTTTCACCAATGCCTTATTTAAATATTTAAATTGTACTTAAAGGGATAGTAGTACTTTGTTTTATCTTTATTTTATTTTGTAGGCATTAAAAAAACATGAAGAATGATATGTCTTATCTCTCAAACCTTTATGGTTTGAGAGGTATTCACAAGCAAAGTTTCCCCTCCCGCCCCTTTTACCTAGTGTAAGCCATCTCTTCTCAGATGTGGAATCCAGTCCATAGACCAGACAGATAACAGCAGGGGACAATCTTCTTCCTATGAGAACAATGAAAGCCCTGCCCCCCTTGACAAGTTTTTCAGTTTTTTCCCATATCTTAATTGAAGATTGTCCCTCTCTGCAGTCTGCCTGGGCACCTCCCTTCTGATCTGGCTGAGCAGTGTTACATCAGTAAAAAGGGCGGGAGGGGGATACTTTGTCATTCAATTACTCTTGAACTACAACGCTGATAGAATTGAAATAACACTCTCCAAATTCCAAATAATATGATGATTTATTAGAGCTGATTTTATTATGAAACATTAATATCCCTTTAAATACATACACAACATATATTGTTAAACACTACGGTGGATACAGCGCTGTAAGCTGTTTTTTTTTGTTTGTTTTTTGTCTGACCTCATAGGAGACTTAGTATACTGGCATAATAGGCATAATTATAATTTACATGTTTCCTTATTATTTCCATAGAGGTGAATTTTATATTTCTCCACTGATGTGTATTTAACATTTCTGCAGAGCAGAGTATTTCAACGTTTTCCTTAGAATTGAATTTCAAATTTTTCCTTATAAACAAGCATCTGAAATGTTTCCATTGCTGTCCTTTGTGAAAGCATACATAAGAATGAAAGGGTAAATGTTTACCTTTAACTCCTATAAATAGGTTTGAAATACACAGCTCTGGAGTTATATCAAATTCACTATTTTGGAGAACTTTAAAATAGAACTTACTCTGAAATACACTTCATTGGAAAATACTGAAGTACAATGCTACTGAGTAGTTAGACATGATTCTGGTTTTTAACCTCAGTGCATAGTTATGTAATTACAATTCGTCACGTAGGCAATATTTTTGCCAACGTCATATGTTAATGACCATCTACCATGTATCTCCGCCTCATCAATAAAGGGATGCAGTCATCAAAAAAACAACCATGTTGATTTTGAAAGAGCTTTGAAAATCATCTGTATGTTGTATTAGCCATTTTTTCAATTCAAAGACTAGTTTTTTTTCGGTATTTTGATCTATAGCATATTCTAATTAACCCCTTAACGACCCTTGATGGTCATAGTACATCATGGGTCAATCCGAGTTAACGACCCATGACGTACTATGACCGTCATGGAATTGCGGGCTCCCCCCGTGGCTGCACGCTGTTCGGGGAACCGGAATTAAAAAAAAAAATGCTCCGTGGTCCTTAAGTGACCGTGACGCGCCGATTGGCCGGTCGTTAAGGGGTTATTAAGGAATGCTGTGCAGGTACTTCCTGTCTATCCCTACATTACTTCCCCTCTCACTGATACTGTTCAGCAATATATTACTCAACTACCCTAGCACACAATGGGTTGAGTGTAAGTAAATGGGTGCGTTAATGTAGGGCTGAGACAGGATGTGCCTTAATGCAATGCCCTAATTAGCATAATCTATAAATCTAAATAACCCATTATAACATAACATTGATTTTGAAAAAAACTTTCAAAATCAGCAAAGTGCGTTTTAGGTGACAGTGTCCTTTTAATACACAATTCTAAGTACATATGGCAATGGTGTGAGACCTGTCGTGGAAAAGTATATTTGTCTCCAAAATTCACCAGATTTCACTTCCATATTGAACCTTACTGCATCCTTCCCTAGTAAAAAGCTCTTTTATGCAAATTGCTTACTGTGCGAGGGTGTTTCTGACAAGTTAACTTCACATGATTTACATGTTCCTACAACAGTGAAAACATAGGTCCAAGTTGTGATGAGCACGATGAAGCTTTCCATCACAGAGCATGTAAGAGGTGGACAGACCCTGAAAACCACAAAAAGAGGTCATGTCCTTTATTAAAAGGCCTGTTTAGTGCAGTGTTTCCTATGTCTCTAATAGTTTATGTCACAAACCTAAATATCTAGTGGAAAAGCATTGTTTTATGACCCCGATCAGATTTACATCATCAGATTTAATGTACTGCGTTAAACTGTGGAGATATCTATAAAGTGCCAAATTATATTTAATGCATTATCCAAGAGGCTGTGAAAAAGCAATACAAATTTACAGTCATTTAGCCTCTTCTTTTCCAACATTAAAACCTTATTAAATATTTTACGTCTGAAGCCAAAGTATTGTTCCAAAAGATGAGATTTATGGCAGCCCATCATGTCTGCAGAGTGTGCGTCTGCAAGTGAATCGATGATGCGCCGGGGCATAGCAGAAGAACGATAACTTCCTGGATTGGATTTTGGAATGGATAAATCAGGATGACCGCCCTTTATCTTACAGATAACGAAAAGGAGCTATTTGCAAATGATTAACCTTTTGAGTGTCAGAGAGATATTGAACACATTGCAATGCAGTGTGTTAATTACCACCCTGACACTAGAAGGGTTAATTGCACAAATGAATTTATGCAATAATCTTTTCATTTATTTTACTATAAAACACTAGGGATGTGCAAAAGTTTTCACCTCAAATGAGAAATAGGAGAAAAATGTTTGTGAAAAGTGCAGTTTTCCGCTTTTTTTCGATTAGGTCTTTGCATTGAAATCAATGGAAAACATAATTTATCCCCAGCACACAGTAATTTTCTCTTATTTTCCCACAGGTATATAAAAGGGTGTCAGGCTCTCAAAGAATGTCATTCTGTATTTGTAAGAGGAGAAAGCAGCATATTTTTGAGCTAAAGAAGACAGGCTAATGAAGTGGAGTTAAAGCTTAGTTTAGAGAGTCTTGTAGGCTGCAAATATATTCTCTGTATTAAGGGAATGTAGGAGACTCTGGGGGACAGGAAGGGAAAAAGGAGTTTGACCCCAAATACCCCAAAATTCAATGTGACTGACTGTGAAGACACAGGTAGCTATATTCCAACTTTCTTCTTCAGTTATCTCTGCCCTATGGGAGTCTATGGGTGGGAGAAGGAAGGAAGGAAGAAATGTGTTTTACCCCAAATATCCCCAAATTTTGTGTGATCGAGTAGACACAGGCAGCTGTGATCCAAGTTCCTTTTGTTATCACCAAATGCCCCAAAATTTTGTGTGACTGACTGGGAACAACCACAGCTTGGAACACAGCCAACTACGGTCAGCAATGGATAGGTGCAATGGCTAGATAGGATCAGCAACGGAGCGGGTTCTACAGCCAGATACAGTCAGCAACGGAGCGGGTTCTCAGCCAGATACAGTCAGCAACGGAGCGGGTTCTCAGCCAGATACAGTCAGCAACGGAGCGGGTTCTACAGCCAGATACAGTCAGCAACGGAGCGGGTTCTCAGCCAGATACAGTTAGCAACGGAGCGGGTTCTCAGCCAGATACAGTCAGCAACGGAGCGGGTTCTCAGCCAGATACAGTCAGCAACGGAGCGGGTTCTACAGCCAGATACAGTCAGCAACGGAGCGGGTTCTCAGCCAGATACAGTTAGCAACGGAGCGGGTTCTACAGCCAGATACAGTCAGCAACGGAGCGGGTTCTCAGCCAGATACAGTTAGCAACGGAGCGGGTTCTCAGCCAGATACAGTTAGCAACGGAGCGGGTTCTACAGCCAGATACAGTCAGCAACGGAGCAGGTTCTCAGCCAGGATACAATCAGCAATGGAGCGGGTTCTTCAGCCAGATACGGTCAGCAATGGACAGCAGCAACAGGAACTCAGGAACCAAATTGTAGTCAGGCAGGCCAGGTCATACACGAATCAGCAAAAGCACAGACATAAACTGAGGAACTCGTACACCACGAAAGGGCGCCTAAGGGAGGACATCCCAGGGTATATAAAGGCAAGCCCTAGTAGTATCAATTAAGGCCAGCCATTTAGAGAATAGCAGTGATAATAATGTCGCCGCTCAGCACAGGAAGCACGGGCACCGTGATACACAAGTAGCAGCAGCAGAAGTACTCCTAAATATTCCTGCTTCTCTGGGATACAAAATAGAAGTGCTGGTGATGTGTTAGAGAGTGTGCAAAGATTTTCTGCTCCTGCTGTAAAGGTGTATGACTCTGAGTTTGTTTTTATAGATAACAAGAGTCTTAGAGTGCCTACACATACCACCACTACCCCCACCACCTCCACAAATCATGCCAGTAAAACAATAAAGTTACACAATTTTTCTACTATGTACTGCCATCCCATGTTTACTAAATTCTTAGAAATCAAAACCTGCACAAAATAATACAAAAGTATATCTATGGAATAGTAAACTTGACAAAATGTTGGCTGTTGGCATGTCTCCATTTTCTTTTCTTGAAAACAGAGGCCTTAAAGATCTCATGTCATGTGTTGCACCCTGCTGGAATATTCCAAGCCCCAGTGAATATTCAAGGATTGTTGTACCAATGTTTCATAAGCAGGAAGTTAGTGTTGTGTGCAAAGGACAAAGGCACTCAGCCTGCTAACAATCTTTTCAAGGCATATGTTGTTACTTTGAGCTATTTATTTCTCCACTTCAGCCCTCAGCAGAAGTAATAATGTGGTGGAAAATGTTGCAGTCATAGCAAACATATGAGAAAAATTTATTGGCATTGGCAAAAAGCAGAAATCCTTTGCAAAAAAAAGCAAAACATTGTTTTTTCGTGAAAAGTCATGAGGGAATTTTTTCGCACCCCTACAAAACACATTATTTGCAAAGTGCTTTATGACTTTACATATTGTGTAAGTGAATATTATGTAAAGACAAATTACATAGACTTTATCTTCCCTTATTTTTCATACTTTTATGTTCCTGACAGTAAGCTACCTGAAATTTTGTATCCAGAGATGTTTCTCTCAGAGACAATAAAAGCAGAGAGATTAATACAATGTTGCACTGTGCATGCAGCAAAAAAAAAGCCTGCCTCCACTAGAGCATACAGATTACTCAGTGTTGTCTTATTCTTTTTGTTTGTGCTATGAAAACTATTATTTCACTGTATTCTTTGACTATTTGGGTAGGGTATTATTTATTCACAGCGCTCAGCAGCAGCCACCAGTATGTTAGTGTAGCTATAACAGTGATTGGGCAATATCTAACTTTACTGTTCCTGTCAGTTCATCATTGACCAGGTGAAGTAACTGGAGGTGTAGTTCAACAAGATACATGTTGTATTACCCGTATGCGACCTTTCACTAGCGACATGAGAATCTCGCTCTGTCATGCTATGTGAGATTCTCATGTCACCATTTTTATCATGGTGACATAGTAAATGTCCTTCCTTTAAAAAGAGCACATATGAAAAATGCCTGCTGTCTGGATACTACTGCATATCTGTAATAACCACTGTGGCCCTGCATCAGGGATTTTTTTCATATGTCTCTAGTTTTAAAGGGATTTTCTGGCAACCCTAACCTGAAGATGTGGTGGCAGCCGTACTAAAAGCTAATCCTGGGATTTTAGTTTCAATGGCCATAGAAAGTATAGGCAGAGATTGCTAAATTCTTTTGTGAATTTCTCTGTAGCAGCAATAAAAGACATTGTAAGACATTGTAATGGATTTTATATCAGCAGAAATTTCACCTCAAAAAAAAAAAAGGTTTTTTTTGTGTGAAAATTCTCACAAAAAGAAATTGTATTTTTCTTACTCATCCTTACTCTGTTATGACATAAAACCAATGTGATGCCTATATTTCAGAAAGCATCTAAAACTGATGCTGAGAATTATAGACCTGTAAGTTTGACCTTGGTAGTGGGGAAAAGGAATTGAGGGGATAATAAGTGAACATATTGAGCAATACATTGAAAAAAAACATATTTATTGGCAGACATCAACATGGTTTTGTGAAAAACTGATCTTTCAAAAAAAAAAAAAAAAAAAATGTTAAGCTTCAATGTAGAAGTAAGTAAGCAATATCCAGATAATGGCCAGGCAGAAGAAGTAGATTATCTCAACATTGAAAAGGAATTTGCCCGCTGGACTATAAAATAAAGAAATTAGATTTAGGGAATAAACTTGTATAATTGGATAGAAAACTGGTTGAAGCATTGGGAACAGTATGTTGTTGTAAATGGGATATTTAAATTTGATAACAGAGTACCTCAGGGTTCAGATCTTGCTTCGCTGATTTTTAACATGTTTATAAATGACCTGGAAATAGGTATTGAAAGCAAAATTTAAATATTTGCAGATATGACACAAAAGTACGCGAGGTAATAAACTCAGAGCAGGATGCTTCTTCTGTACAGTAGGTTTTATTTTAAATCTGAAGTTTGGGCAAACAAATGTAATATTAGATTTATTGTTGGAACATGTTATGGATTTACATCACACTTAAACTTAAAGGGATAGTAATACTTAAATTTTAGTATACTGCATCTTGTAGCCCTTAAAAACAAATTGAATGCCCCTTGTGCCATCTCTCAAACCTTTATGGTTTGAGAGATATTCACTTTCAAAGTTCTTCCTCCCTGACGTCAGTGCTCTAGCTGACTGCAGGGGAATCCAGTCCCGAGATTGCATTATGGAAAAAGAAATTGTTCACTGGAGCGGTCTCCTACATGTGCTTGCAAGCACACGTAGAAGACCGTTTCAGTGAAGGATTTCTTTTTTATTAATGCAATCTCGGATCTGCTGCAGAGCCACTGGCTGGTCCCAGGACCAGGATTCACCTGCAGTCAGCTAGACAGCTAGAGCGCTGATGTCAGAGAAAGGGGAACTTTTAAAGCGGATATCTCTCAAACCATAAAGGTTTGAGAGATAGCATTGGGGGCATTTAATTTGTTTTTTAAGGACTACAAGATTCAGTATGCTAAAATGTAAGTATTACTATCCCTTTAATGGGAACATTCTGGGAGACTTGTTGTTTGTGAGAGATCCTAGAGTACTTGTCAACTGCAAACAGTAATACTGATTAGTGTCAAACACCATCAGGGAAAGAAAACAAAACACTGTCCTGCATAAAAAGGAGTACTGATGCAAGGGGGAACAGCAAGTCATTGAAATATGCAGCAGGTTTGGGCATCTGACCTTAAAAATTATTTTCTAGAACTGAAGAAATTGCAAAGACTGAAAAAATGAATTAAGGGAATGGATAGCCAGAGTTTGAGATTAGAGGAAAGAAGGTTTCAACTTCAGCAGAGGAAGGGGTGCTTTACAGTAAGTCCTGTTGAAGTGTGGGATTTTTGCCTAGTGATGGCACACACAATGGATACTAGAGGTGTGGAATGCATTTCAGAGAAATGCATCACACATCCTTATGGCACTCAAGGGGTTAATTGATGGGATTTGTATTGTTTGTGAGCAAACACCTGGCTGCTACGTTCAAAGCAGACAGGAAGCAAGTTTACCCTCTGAGTGCCACAAAAGCAATGTGTTGTTTATCCCACTGGCATTCAAAGGGTTGGGTGAGGGCTGCTGTTCTTAGTGCTGTAGTCTCTCTGTATCCTCTGTGCTCTCCACTTGTCTTCGCCAAATCTTTGGCACCTTCACGCCAGTTCCTGACACCTCCCCAGCAACCTGAGGGGAGGGTACTCACCTATATTCACCTGCGTTCCACTGCCAATCCAGACACAGGAGGGGCATGTCTAATGTCAGGCGTTTCACTGCCAATCCAGACAAAGGAGAGGCATGTCTAATGTCAGGTGTTCAACTGCCAGTCCAGACACAGGAGAGGTATGTCTAATGTCAGAAATCCACTCCCAATCCAGACATAGGAAGGGCATGTCTAATGTCAGAAATCCACTGCCTATCCAGACACAGGAGGGGCATGTCTAAAGTCAGGCGTTCCACTACTAATCCAGACACAGGAGGGGCATTTCTAATGTCAGGCATTCCACTACCAATCCAGATACAGGAGAGGTATGTCTAATGTCAGAAATCCACTGCCAGTCCAGACACAGGAGAGGCATGTCTAATGTCAGGCGTTTCGCTCCCAATCCAGACACAGGATAGGTATGTCTAATGTCAGGCATCCACTACTAATCCAGACACAGAAGAGGCATGTCTAATGTCAGGCATTCCACTACCAATCCAGACACAGGAGTCGCATGTCTAATGTAAAGAGGTCCACTGCCAATCCAGACACAGGAGAGGCATGTCTAATGTCAGGAGTTCCACTGCCAATCCAGACACAGGAGAGGCATGTCTAATGTCAGGCATTCCACTCCCAATCCAGACACAGGAGAGGCATGTCTAATGTCAGGCATCCACTGCCAATACAGACACAGGAGGGGCATGTCTAATGTCAGGCATTCCTCTCCCAATCCAGACACAGGAGGGGCATGTCTGATGTCAGGGGTTCCAGTAACAATCCAGACACAGGAGGGGCATTTCTAATGTCAGACGTTTTGCTCCCAATCCAGACACAGGAGGGGCATGTCTAATGTCAGGAAACCACTGCCAATCCAGACACGGGAGGGGCATGTCTAATATCGGGCGTTCCACAGCCAATCCAGACACAGGAGGGGAATGTCTAATGTCAGGCATTCCACTACCAATCCAGACACAGGACGGGCATGTCTAATGCCAGGTGTTCCACTGCCAATCCAGACACAGGACAGGCATGTCTAATGTCAGGCATCCACTACTAATCCAGACACAGGAGAGGCATGTCTAGCCTCAGGAGTTCTGCTACCAATCCAGACACAAGAGGGGCATGTCTAATGTCAGGCGTTCCACTGCCAATCCAGACACAGGAGGGGCATGTCTAAGGAGGGGCATTTCTAATGTCAGAAATCCACTTCCAATCCAGACACAGGACGGGCATGTCTAATGTCAGGCATTCCACTCCCAATCCAGACACAGGAGAGGCATGTCTAATGTCAGGCATCCAATGCCAATCCAGACACAGGTGGGGCATGTCTAATGTCAGGAGTTCCAGTACCAATCCAGACACAAGAGGGGCATTTCTAATGTCAGGCTTTTCGCTCCCAATCCAGACACAGGAGAGGCATGTCTAATGTCAGGCATCCACTGCCAATCCAGACAAAGGAGAGGCATGTCTAATGTCAGAAATCCACTGCCAATCCAGACACAGGAGGGGCATGTCTAATGTCAGGCATCCACTGCCAATCCAGACACAGGAGAGGCATGTGTAATGTCAGGCATCCACTGCCAATTCAAAAACAGGAGGGGCAGTTCTAATGTCAGGCGTTCCACTGCCAATCCAGACACAGGAGAGGCATGTCTGATGTCAGGCATTCCACTCCCAATCCATACACAGGAGAGGCATGTCTAATGTCAGGCGTTCCAGTATCAATCCAGACACAAGAGGGGCATTTCTAATGTCAGGCTTTTCGCTCCCAATCCAGACACAGGAGAGGCATGTCTAATGTCAGGCATCCACTGCCAATCCAGACAAAGGAGAGGCATGTCTAATGTCAGAAATCCACTGCCAATCCAGACACAGGAGGGGCATGTCTAATGTCAGGCATCCACTGCCAATCCAGACACAGGAGAGGCATGTGTAATGTCAGGCATCCACTGCCAATTCAAAAACAGGAGGGGCAGTTCTAATGTCAGGCGTTCCACTGCCAATCCAGACACAGGAGAGGCATGTCTGATGTCAGGCATTCCACTCCCAATCCATACACAGGAGAGGCATGTCTAATGTCAGGCGTTCCAGTATCAATCCAGACACAGGAGGGGCATTTCCAATGTCAGGCGTTTCGCTCCCAATCCAGACACAGGAGGGGCATGTCTAATGTCAGGCATTCCACTGCCAATCCAGACACAGGAGAGGCATGTCTAATGTCAGAAATCCACTGCCAATCCAGACACAGGAGGGACATGTCTAATGTCAGGCATTCCACTCCCAATCTAGACACAGGAGGGGCATGTCTAATGTCAGGCATCCACTACCAATCCAGACACAGGAGGGGCATGTCTAATGTCAGGAGTTCCAGTACCAATCCAGACACAAGAGGGGTATGTCTAATGTTAGGCATTTCGCTCCCAATCCAGACACAGGAGAGGCATGTCTAATGTCAGGCATTCCACCCCCAATCCAGACACAGGAGAGGCATGTCTAATGTCAGGCATCCACTACCAATCCAGACACAGGAGACACATGTCTAATGTCAGGCATCCACTGCCAATCCAAACACAGGAGGAGCATGTCTAATGTCAGGAGTTCCACTGCCAATCCAGACACAGGAGCGGCATGTCTAATGTCAGGCGTTCCATTGCCAATCCAGACACTGGAGAGGCATGTCTAATGTTAGGAGTTCCACTGCCAATCCAGACACAGGAGGGCCATGTCTAATGTTAAGAGTTCCACTGCCAATCCAGACACAGGAGAGGCATGTCTAATGTCAGGCATCCACTGCCAATCCAGACAAAGGAGAGGCATGTCTAATGTCAGAAATCCACTCCCAATCCAGACACAGGAGAGGCATGTCTAATGTCAGGCATTCCTCTCCCAATCCAGACACAGGAGAGGCATGTCTAATGTAAGGCATCCACTGCCAATCCAGACACAGGAGGGGCATGTCTAATGTCAGGCATCCACTGCCAATCCAGACACAGGACGGGCATGTCTAATGTCAGGCATTCCACTCCCAATCCAGACACAGGAGAGGCATGTCTAATGTCAGGCATCCAATGCCAATCCAGACACAGGTGGGGCATGTCTAATGTCAGGAGTTCCAGTACCAATCCAGACACAGGAGGGGCATTTCTAATGTCAGGCTTTTCGCTCCCAATCCAGACACAGGAGAGGCATGTCTAATGTCAGGCATCCACTGCCAATCCAGACAAAGGAGAGGCATGTCTAATGTCAGAAATCCACTGCCAATCCAGACACAGGAGGGGCATGTCTAATGTCAGGCATCCACTGCCAATCCAGACACAGGAGAGGCATGTCTAATGTCAGGCATCCACTGCCAATTCAAAAACAGGAGGGGCAGTTCTAATGTCAGGAGTTCCACTGCCAATCCAGATACAGGAGAGGCATGTCTAATGTCAGGCGTTCCACTGCCAATCCAGACACAGGAGAGGCATGTCTGATGTCAGGCATTCCGCTCCCAATCCATACACAGGAGAGGCATGTCTAATGTCAGGCGTTCCAGTATCAATCCAGACACAGGAGGGGCATTTCCAATGTCAGGCGTTTCGCTCCCAATCCAGACACAGGAGGGGCATGTCTAATGTCAGGCATTCCACTGCCAATCCAGACACAGGAGAGGCATGTCTAATGTCAGAAATCCACTGCCAATCCAGACACAGGAGGGGCATGTCTAATGTCAGGCATTCCACTCCCAATCTAGACACAGGAGGGGCATGTCTAATGTCAGGCATCCACTACCAATCCAGACACAGGAGGGGCATGTCTAATGTCAGGAGTTCCAGTACCAATCCAGACACAAGAGGGGTATGTCTAATGCTAGGCATTTCGCTCCCAATCCAGACACAGGAGAGGCATGTCTAATGTCAGGCATTCCACCCCCAATCCAGACACAGGAGAGGCATGTCTAATGTCAGGCATCCACTACCAATCCAGACACAGGAGACACATGTCTAATGTCAGGCATCCACTGCCAATCCAAACACAGGAGGAGCATGTCTAATGTCAGGAGTTCCACTGCCAATCCAGACACAGGAGGGGCATGTCTAATGTCAGGCGTTCCATTGCCAATCCAGACACTGGAGAGGCATGTCTAATGTTAGGAGTTCCACTGCCAATCCAGACACAGGAGGGGCATGTCTAATGTCAGGCATTCCACTCCCAATCCAGACACAGGAGAGGCATGTCTAATGTCAGGCATTCCACTCCCAATCCAGACACAGGAGAGGCATGTCTAATGTCAGGCATTCCTCTCCCAATCCAGACACAGGAGAGGCATGTCTAATGTCAGGCATTCCTCTCCCAATCCAGACACAGGAGAGGCATGTCTAATGTAAGGCATCCACTGCCAATCCAGACACAGGAGGGGCATGTCTAATGTCAGGAGTTCCAGTACCAATCCAGACACAGGAGGGGCATTTCTAATGTCAGGCGTTTTGCTCCCAATCCAGACATAGGAGAGGCATGTCTAATGTCAGGCATCCACTGCCAATCCAGACACAAGAGGGGTATGTCTAATGTTAGGCATTTCGCTCCCAATCCAGACACAGGAGAGGCATGTCTAATGTCAGGCATCCACTACCAATCCAGACACAGGAGACACATGTCTAATGTCAGGCATCCACTGCCAATCCAAACACAGGAGGAGCATGTCTAATGTCAGGAGTTCCACTGCCAATCCAGACACAGGAGGGGCATGTCTAATGTCAGGCGTTCCATTGCCAATCCAGACACTGGAGAGGCATGTCTAATGTTAGGAGTTCCACTGCCAATCCAGACACAGGAGGGGCATGTCTAATGTCAGGCATTCCACTCCCAATCCAGACACAGGAGAGGCATGTCTAATGTCAGGCATTCCACTCCCAATCCAGACACAGGAGAGGCATGTCTAATGTCAGGCATTCCACTCCCAATCCAGACACAGGAGAGGCATGTCTAATGTCAGGAGTTCCAGTACCAATCCAGACACAGGAGTGGAATGTCTAATGTCAGGCGTTTTGCTCCCAATCCAGACATAGGAGAGGCTTGTCTAATGTCAGGCATCCACTCCCAATCCAGACACAGGAGGGGCATGTCTGATGTCAGGCATTCCGCTCCCAATCCAGACACAGAAGAGGCCTGTCTAATGTAAGGCATCCACTGCCAATCCAGACACAGGAGGGGCATGTCTAATGTCAGGAGTTCCAGTACCAATCCAGACACAGGAGAGGCATGTTTAATGTCAGGTCCATACAAACTGTGTGGGTGTCTGGCACCTACACGTGTAAGCCTTTCATTGCAGATTGAGTTTTGTTTGTGTGATGGTCTGAGAGGTGGACCATATGCCTCTGGACAGACCTTCCTTGCTACATCTTTGCTGTGTATCTGTGTGAATTCAGGAAAGTTGCAATATGCTGGACCTAAGAGATGCATTAATCACAAGTGTGAAAGCTACCATTGTCCAGAATCGTACCTGTTACAATGTTGCACTCCTATCGCTTGTGTAAAAAGAACTAAGGGATTAACCCTTTGAGTGCCAGAGATGCACCCAGCGCATTGTAGCACAATTCAGTGGATACTCTTCTGGAACTCAAAGGGTTTGTCTCTAATATAAAACTATCTTAAGTGATGGAGAGGTCTGTGAGTGGACACGGAATGTTATCCTTCAGCAGCCTGTTTAATTATTCATTCAACTTAATTATAGTTTGACAGTCTGCATCCATGTTACTGCCATAAAGTTTTTCTTAATTAAGAGTCTCTGGTGTCCTTGTGGTGCTTGAAATGCAGCATTTCTTTATAACACAAAGATCATCAGTCAAACTATTGATCAGATTAGGAATGATTTATTTTGAAGGCTCAAGGAAAGTCTACTCTACATCTTGTCATTCAGACAAATTTAGATAACTTAGATTGCCTTGATAAATAAGCCAAACATGGATTGTGATAATCACAGGAAAGCGGACCTCTTCTGGATATGAATTTATTCAGCAATTAGAATTAGATGAAGGGTGCAGACACAGTGAATCTTGTATACAGTTTATTTTTGTATACTGCAGATCTTAAAGAGATAGTAATGCTTCACAATAAAAGCAGCTCCAATTAATCTTCATAGTATTTGGATCTTGGAGAGTGTCCCCCTCCCACCCCTTTTACTGATGTAACACTGCTCACAGCAATACTGTCTGGATGGATCACAGAGAGGGACAATCTTCAGTGAGCATAAGGGAAAACGGGGGGGGGGGGGCAGCAGGGTTTTCCTTATGATCACAGTAAGAAGATTGTCCATTGATGTGACCTGTCCAGTCAAGAGACCAGATTCCACATCTGAGAGGAGGTGGCTTACACTAGGTAAAAGGGGCGGGAGGGGGATACTTTATCATTCAATTACTATTGAACTACAACTCTGACAGTATTGAAATAACACTCTCCATGGCCCACATACTATGAAGATTAGTTGGAGCTGCTGTTTTTATGACACATTACTATCCCTTTAACCCTTTGAAGACAAGACAGTGGTCCTAAATGGGTTAAAGGACCATTGTATAAGACCGTGTATGACCCCGGTTTGTCTGACTACACACATCGGTTCTGACCTGTGGCTCTGGCTGACTAACCCGCTCTGTGTATGATCCCGGCTTGTCTGACTATCCACATTGGTTCTGACCTGTGGTTCTGGCTGACTTACTCACTGATTTATATGACCTCTGGTTCTTGTTGCCTATCACTCCATCTAGTCCACAGCTTGTCTCACCTGTGGCTCTGGCTGACTACTGGGTCTATACTCTCCGAACTTGCCTGACCATCAGTCTCAGTGTTTCATGGTACAGGTCTGCTCTCGCTCCCGGTTGTCTCTGGTCACGTGACCCAGGGTGGAGACTTGTGCCTCAGTATTGTTCCCTCTGGTGTTCCACCCGCACCACGGTCCTAGTCTCCAGTATCTCGCAGTAGTGCTCAGGGTAGGAGCCTTGGTCCTATCATCCTGTGTTCTGGGGTTGTGTGGGCTATACTATTATTACTGTACTTATTAATAAAGGTGGATTTATATTTTATATTCGTGTCTGTCCTTATTTGCCTGATTACTGTGACAGTACGTAAGGGCCATGTCTACTGAAGGTTCAGGCAGTCCACCTAATCTAAGCATCCTATCCAAGATGGATTCTCAAGATCAGGGAATAGATCAGTTGTCTTTGGCTATACAGTCACTGTTAAATCGCATGGCTCACCTCGATCACTTTACCGAACAACCGGTGGCACCTCCAGTACCACAACCTCTGAATCTGGCATGACTAGAGGTTTGCTGGGCTCTGCTTCATTACCCAAAGATTTGATGGGGAACCTACTCTGTACTGGGGGTCCCTGAATCAGCTGGGAATTTGTTTGGAGATGGTACCACACGCATTCCCTACTGAGTGAAGTAAGGTGGGACTCTTGATCTACTTTTATCCGGCAAGGCATTGGCCTGGGCCAACTCAGGCCCTTTGGGTGTGATTGCTCAATGTGCCCTCTCCAAGGGAAGACTCTGGATGCCTCCAAGCAGGTTAGCAAGACAAACAGGAGTTGTAGGTACATCATCAACTCGGCCAATTCCACCAATTCTGGGAACACTTTAACTTGCAAGCTGAGGCACCTGTTCCGATTATCTTGTCATCAATTTTGACAAGGAGGTCTGTGTATTGTTGCTGGAGATAAGTAAAGTGTTTGACATTTTTCAAAAAAGAAGTAAGAGAGATTGCCTCAGATTCCATAGTCTCCACTCTCCCACCAATGTGACTCATCTCCTGGCATAGTTCGGAAATGTCTTCCTATCGGAAGGATTTCAATCCCAAAAGCAGTTGCTGATTATTTCGTTTGGTGGAGGATGTTTTGGCATCTGCTAGAGACAATACCTCCCCATTCTGATTGAGAGCAGAGAAGCTGGAAGGGTGAGTAGGTATGCCACACTGTCTGTCTGCTACCACCGTCACCATCTTGGAAAGATCAGGATAAGGGGCATCCTTTGGCTTAGCAGGAAAAAAATGTTGTACATCTAAATCCTTTTTTTGTGTTTTGTTGTGAACCATGATCTATGGTGAAAGAGGAACAGGATGCAATAAAAAGTGTAACACTTTGAGTGCCAGAGAGGTACAGAACACATTGCGTTCTGTACCCCTCTGACACTCAAATGGTTAAATTTTTTTCCTAATCCTTTGAGTGCCAGAGGGGCATGCAATGCAATGATTTTCAATGCGTTGCGTTCCCCTCTGTAACTCAAACGGTTAACCCCTTGAATGCTAGGATCGTCTCAAACATATTGCAAAGCTTGAGGACAGGTGTGGGAAACACTGTTCTGCACTGTCAAAGACTGGGCGCGTGGGCGCGTTCTGGTCACTAAAGGACCAGAGAGCATTTTTTTTTAAATTCGGATTCTGGACTCCCCAAACGGCGTGCAGCCCGGAGTTCCATGACGGTCATAGTACGTCATGGGTCGTTAAGTCAGATCTACCCATGACGTACTCTGACCGTCAAGGGTCATTAAGGGGTTAAAATGTGAACTCCATTTTAGTAGTGCAGTATATTTATGAGAGTTTCCTTCTGCAGTTGTGCACCAGGTGTTAAACCCTGCAGACTGTGTGTTTTTCATAAGCATCCCAGATTACAATGAAGTTCTGATCACCCTATTTATTTTATAAAGAAGATATCACCAATCGTCTCTTACTGGAAGTAATCATTTAAAGCGGAACTATCACCCAAATTAAAGTTACCCCCAAATAATTATGCACATAATGAAAAGCATATCCATACTAATATTATCCGGAATAAGTCCAGCGTTATTGCCAAATTCAACTCGTTCTTAGACGGTCAGGCAGGCACCAGTGCAGACATCTTGCCAAAGAGACATCTGTGCACCTGAGCTGTCCATCCCAGTCTCCTCTAAGAGGCGTTGCATTGTACCTTAAAGGAGCAGTAAACTTTTTTTTATGAAAACACATATTTTTTTAGATCTTTTCCTGCTGAATAAAACAAGGTCACTCCCACTGTTGTCAGATGTTCTATTCAAATGATATAACTTTTCAAATAATCAGGAAGTGAATTTACTGTGTTTACTTCCTGATAGTTCTAACTGACAGGAATTGACAGGCAGTTTATATCACATTCTATGGAGAACTGTATCTCTCTGACTTTTCTGACTTTCTTCTCCTTTAGAATCTAATAGGAAATCTAATTAGAATTTGGCCACTAGAGGGCACTGCTAATGTAAAAAAACATGGGTTTAAACTGTAATAACTCTGGAAATATGAATCTATTGGCAGTGGGAGTGCCCTTATTTTACTCAGTAGGAAAATCTTTACAATATATATTTTTTCATAAAAAAGATTACTGCTCCTTTAAGGTACAGGAAGGGACTGACGGTACAGGCGCACAGATGCCTCTGTAGGAAGCGGCTTGCCTGACTGTCTCAGAACTAGTTGGATTTGTCAATAACGCTGGACTTTTTCTGGATACTACTAATATGGAAATGCTTATTGTCATGTGCATAATTATTTGGGGGTAACTTTAATTTGGGTGATAGTTCCACTTTAAGTTATATCAAAGTCAGCATTAGCTAAAGTAAAATGATACACGATATTTTAGAAAAATACAATTTCTCATACTCGAAAAATCCCAGGGGTTGTGAGTATGATTTAAAAGGAAGTATTACACTTTAAACCTTTATTTCTGATGCACCTCGATATTATACTAATGAAATATACCCCCCTCCAAAGTAAACAGCGATGTACCTTTCTTTGTGGCTCTCAGACATGAGGCTGTGAGGCTAAGCAGCTGGGGAAAAGCAATTAGCGGCTGCCTGTGTGATTGACATATTCATCTCAAAGCAATCTGAAGAAAGCCAGGCTTTGTTTTCTGTGGACTTTAGTACTATAGCAAAAGAGGAGCTAAGTCAATATTAGAAAGGTTTTTCTTTAATTCTATTTTTTATTTTTATGGGTAAAACTTTTATAGAAGAAAATAAAACCTTCTTAGACAAAGTTACTTTTACAAATACTTCAGCTAAAAGGCATCACAAAGCTAACCCTTTAATGACAGGAAGTGAGCAACACCTTGTGGGAGAGGCACTAAGGTGTGATTAGAGGTCATAGAGTGGAGATGACTTCTCTGGTGATACCACCTCTACAATTCCTATGTTATTCTATGGAGCCAATGCATTAAAGAGATAGTAATACTTGAAAATAATTGTATTTTATATTGCAGCCCTTAGAAAAACATGAAAAATGATATCTTATCTCCCAAACCTTTATGGTTTGGGAGATATTCACATGTAAAATATAGAAAAATTCTCTTTTCCTGGCTGTTTCAGCCAAGTCTGCCATCTAGTGAACAGATTTGGAATTCGGTCCACAGAGCAACTGACAGCTCTTTAGCAGTGCCGAGATCACGATCTTTGAAAAGAACTACTTAATTGGAACTATCTGCAAAGTGTGCCTGGCTTGAAAGCACACTTTGTAGACCATTCCAATTAAGACATTCTTTTTAAAGATGGTGATCTCAGCACTTCTGGAGAAGCACAGCCGGTCCCGGGACCGGATTCCAAATCTGAAGGGTGGAGCAATGACATCACTCCAGGGGAAACTTTACTTCTGAATATCTCCCAAACCATAAAGGCTTGGGAGATAAGACTTATATCATTTTTCATGGTTTTTTAAGGGCTACAATATAAAATAAACTTATTTTCAAGTATTACTATCCCTTTAAAATGTTTCCACCTTTGAAGATCTTAGTGTGTTGGCTCCATAGAATAACATGGGAATTGGAGAAGTGATATCGTTGGAGAAGTCATCTCCACTTTATTACCACTTTATCACATCTTAGTGCATCTCCCCGTTGTGTTGCACACCTCTCAAATCCTTAACAGGTTTATCAGGTATAAACAGCAAATGATCAGTTTATGTTTTCTGGAATGGGATTTTGGGGTAACTGCTAACCCTTTCGTAATTAGAGAGCAGAAATGAGAAAAATATCCACTATTCATATTGTATACACAGATCTGGAGCACATGGAGAAAATTCTGATTCTATCCAAATCAATCCAGAATTAATCATGAACGTTCCTTTTTTATGTATTATGGCAATAACGTCTTCTCTACATTCTGGGTCTGCTACTTTCTCCCTGTACACTCTTTCATTGGGTGAACTTATTAATACATTTGGCTTCAAGTATCATCTATATGCCAAAGGTATCCAAATGTATATGTCCACTCCTGATCTTTCACCTCAGATTCAATGATACAATTAGAGGTTTGGAATTTCAGAATAAGATAAAAACACACACTGCAGTGAAACGAGAACTACAGTTTATTAAAACATGCAATAATTAAACAGGTTATGGCCAGAGTTCACACAAGTATGAAAGCATACCAACTCCGGGATATATAAAGAGAGAGCTTTTTTGCCAGAGTTCACAGGAATATGAGAGACATACCCGACTCTGGGATATAAACAGAGACAAACAATAATTAAACAAACATACTGCCAGAGTTCCACATCAGTATGAGAGACATACGGCTCTGGTGTATATAAAAAGAGAACTTAAAGGTACTTATCCATCTACTGGAGCTGAACCTCAGTGTGGGAGAGCCTTTCCACGCTAAACTCCGTAGTATCGTTACAGCAACACACAGGTCTGGGTGAGGTACAATCTCTACCTCTCAGACTTGAGACCAGGTACACTCTTCCCTAGTCTCCAATGGCTCTAAGCTCTGTTGTCTTGATTACAGGTTAAAATACAGGCTACGCCCTGAGGTGTCTAAAACTGCGCATGCGTATGTGCTTGGTTATATAACACTGCATATAGGAGACATCACTAACTGTCTCTCATAAACATTATGTGGCCTCACAGTGCCTGCCCCTCTGCTGTTGCTAAACTAATGCAGAGTATTAACCCCCAACTGACCGTGAGGAGATCACCAAAAACCATCCCTTACATTCAATTACAAATTTCAGACTGCCTTTTGTCCATATCCTCCTGGATGGCCCACCATAAAATATGTCCAAAAACGAACTTCTAATTTTCAGTCCAAGATCTCACCCCTCTACCCAGCTTCACCATTACCTTTGATGGAACTGACATTTATCAGATCAGCTCAGGATGCTGTTTAGGGACCATATTTGATTCTATTCTCCCATTTCCTTCTCCCTCACATTAACTCTGTGGTTTTTTTCTCCACAACATTGCTAAAATATGCCTGTTTCTGAATCAAAAAAAACTTCTAAAACTCTTGTTCATGCATTCTGTCCCACTTAGACTATTCGAATCTCCTACTAACTGGCCTCCCGGCTTCCCATCTTTCTCTATGCAATATGTCCTAAGCTCAGCTGCACAAATTACCACACTCTCTATAAAAAGATGAACCAGTTCACACAGACATCTGACATGGCTCCCTATTCAGAAACCTATCACTTACAAAGTCCTCCTTTTTACCTTTAAAGCTCTTCAAATTGCTGCCTCCATTACATCTTTTTCCTCATCGCTGCCTATGTTTCCATCCGCCTCCTTCACTCAGCACACAACACCCTTCCTGTTACACCATCCACACCTTCTGCCCTCTCCTGTCACTTTTTGCTCCTCACCTATGGAACTCCATACCTCTCTCCCTACATCTAGAACCATCCCCCTCTGTCTTTAAGGCTACCCCAAAAGCCTATCTTCTGGAGCAGTAGCACTATGCACTGTCTTTTATTAAACTGAGCACTTGAACTCACAGCACTTGACACCCTCATTCCTGCTCTCTGTCTCCTATTATCCATTTAAACTGTAAGCTCCTTGGGGCAAGGATTTTTCTTGATTTTCTATGACTGAAGCACTTATTTTATTCCCATTTATTAATTGAAAGTAACAAACTACATAATTTCATAAATATAGATTTGAAATTCAATAATCATGTTTTAACCAAAATGTGTAAATTGGTGGCAACCTAAGCTGGTGCCCATTTCACGCCAAAGTGACATGGCACCCCTGTCAAGAAACAGTGTTCTGATACATTCCCTGGTCTGTGGATGTTTTAGTGGCCAAAGCCAAAGAAGAGGATCTGACAGGTTTGTTGTTTCCAAAAATGTGTGCTTAGTTACTTTAATACGATTATGTTGTGTGGGTGTTTTGTCTTTTAACACAATGCATCCATGGGATTAATAGCACACATCTATCATAAACACTTGTCTGTCAATTAATTTAAGGCTGTAAATAGGCAAGTTTTTCTCACAAAGATTTATTTCTCAAGTTCCTATTGTAATCTACAGGGAAATCTGAAGATGAAAGTAGTCTTACATTTATCACTTGCAATCCAGCCAAATTAATGTACAATTTTCACATTTGTCCCTTTCAGCTTTAAGCCTAAATATACATTTTAACAATCATGTGCTGTATAAATTACTTTTTTGTTAAATAAAACATGTCATCATAAATAAAACTGATAAATTATAAAATGTATAGTTTTCATATTCTAGCATATATTTGTGAATGTACTCATAAAATGACCAAGAACTCAAAACAATGGAGTGGAATAAAGTTGCAAATTGACTAATGTTTTGTGGAATTAATATTTTGTTTCTCTTGGTGAAGAACTGAAAAGAAACACAACATTAATTTCCCTTACTTATTGAGGTGGAAAGCTATCAGTGTGCACAATATGTTTTAACAGCAGAAGAAAATGGTACAGTTTTTATTACAGTTAAGAAAATATAAATATTATGTAGGTCTTCATCTTTTAGCTCAAACTGCCCATTACAAAAAAACCTATCTATCTATCTATATGTCTATCATGTATGAGCGATAGCCTGGTAACAATCTTCAATAGAATATGCTTCAAGTGGAACAAAGCTTGATTGAGAAGAAAAGTGCATTATAAAGAAGAGGATCTAGTTGTTTTAACTGATGGGGCTCTCGCCAGAGGACCCACTCACTGGTGACTGTGGAACACAATGTTATGTAGCTGCTAGGAATATGCAGCTTGCAAAAACAGTTTTCAGTTGCATTTTGTGAATATAATGTCATTACTGTGTGTTCACACACAAATGGTACATACACATACAGATGCACCTAGGCCATTATGATAATGAGAATAAAGAGTGATAAAGCAGAAGAATTTTGGTGCTAAAGGACATAAGCACAAAAAACAGCTGGAGTTAATCTTTGGGAGTCTTGGTGGTATCTGCGTGTTGGGAGAATGAAGGCAGGAAGGAGAGTTTAAAAAACAAAGAACACTTTTTTGACTGATAAGTGATAGTCAGTAAGAGTCAGCCAGACTGTGCTTCAGGGTTCTACCTCTAATGTGACAGATAAACTTTACAGATAAAGACAGATAAAGAATCAACAGACATCCAAGAGAAAAACAAGTATAACTAACTTGACACTGTAACAAAGTCTTGGATGATATATGAGGACTCTTGCAGGACCAAGGTGGTAAATGTCCTGAGATGACTGTGTCCTCCGGAGTAACAACAAGGAAATCAGTAAAGTTCAACCTGAGAATGATGAGGCATTTGCATTGAGAAAGAACTAAGGCAGAAATTGGGCTACCTCATGGGTCAGGGTATACAGAAGGGATGACTGGTCAGAATGAACTAGTCATAGGAGGAAGTCTCTGCGGGTCCACCAGAGATCAGAGCTTTGGAACTGGGGCTTGGAGCAGACAGAGTATATGGGTGGGTACTCGCCCGACTAAATCAATCTTTCACTTTTAATTCCTGGTATCTTACAAACTAGAAGCAAATACAAATCACAGGATCCAAAAGTGATATAAAATAGACAGTCCTCTATAGCGGGCAGTGGAAAAACAGCTGACACAAAATATATATATATATAGACGTTGCAGACATATAATATGGAATGGCATGCAGTATTCCAGCTCAATTTCCTGAGGATTAAAGTGGAAAGATCAATTTAGTCAGGAGAGTACCTACCCATATACTCTGCCTGCTCCAAGCCCCAATTCCGAGGATACCAGCAGAACATCAACCCAGGGAGGATACCCCTGCTAATCCCACATTTACAGCTGGAGCTTTTAGAGGAACACGGCAGACACATCTATAAAGTCAGTAGACTTCCTAATGATAGTAGGTAGAGAAAGCATCTGCCCTCTTCAAGACCCCCTCTCTTCTCTCTACATATCCTACCTGCCATCCTCATACCCAGTCGGTGCTACTCACATCTCTTATGTATCTATGAGGACTATCATAAGTGGACATTTTATAAATATATGTTTATTTTAATTTCTGTATTTTATAAGGGTATGCTCTAATATGTATGTACTATTTTTATAATAAATTGATTAACAGTATTTGACAAAAAGCTCTTTCCTTAATATCCACTGCGGTGGGTATAACTTTTTTCCTCTTAAAAAAGAGCTGTGTCTTATTTATTACAGAGACAGACAGGCATCTTGACATGAGCTGTGACTGAGACTGACATTGACAGCTGCTAGCGATTTTTATTACTTTTCATTATGCTCAACAAACATAATAAGGGCAGGGGGAAAGAAGTAGAAGAATGTGTTAGTAAAAGTGGTAATCCAAAATCTGACTGTTGCCAAGTTTACTGCACCTTATGAGATAAATTATTTTGTTCCTCCTCCTGAGAAGGCTCTTTGTAAAAGTGGCATTTAACCCCTTAAGGACCGGCGGTCATGGGACATTTCCGTCCCATAAGGACCGCATAGGGGCACTTGGACGCGACGGTATACGTGACCTGTCACGTGTATCGTCGCGTCATTATGGGGCTTGAAAGAGATAGCTCCGATCTTGGAGCGGTCTATTTCAGGCCCTATTTTTACTTACAGCGCTCCCGGTAGAGCGCTGTAAGTAAAAAGTACGTGACGTACCATGACCGTCATCGGTCCTTGAGTAGTTCAAGGACCGTGACGGTCCTGGTACGTCAAGGGTCCTTAAGGGGTTAAAGGGATAGTAATGGTTCATAATAAAAGCAGCTCTAATTAATCATCATAGTATTTGGACCTTGGAGAGTGTTATTTCAATTCTGTCAGAGTTGTAGTTCTAGAGTAATTCAATGACAAAGTATCCCCCTCCCGCTGATGTAACACTGCTCTGCCAGATCAGAAAGGAGATGCCTAGGTAGATTGCAGAGAGGGACAATCTTCAATTAAGATAAGGGAAAAACCTGAAAAACTTGTCAAGGGGGGCAGGGCTTTCATTGTTCTCATAGGAAGAAGATTGTCCCCTTCTTTTATCTGTCTGGTCTATGGACTGGATTCCACATCTGTGAAGAGATGGCTTACACTAGGTAAAAGGGGCGGGAGGGGAAACTTTGCTTGTGAATATCTCTCAAACCACAAAGGTTTGAGAGATAAGACTTATATGGTTCGTCATGTTTTTTTAATGCCTACAAAATAAAATAAAGATAAAATTAAGTATTATTATCCCTTTAAAGGACAACCACCAGCAGTATTTGTACTTAATCTTTACAGAACACTGAAGATAACATTGAGTCACCTTCTAATACTGTTGTCATAGAGGATGAGTGTTTAGCAGTTATGATGAGTGCTTCTGATGCTTTTGGAAATGCAGCAACAAAGACACCAACTGCTAGTACAATTGCAACATCTAACCCCTGTAGTAACACTAATATCTTAGAAGCCCCTCGGACTTTGAAATCTACAGAATGGAGATACTTCACTCACAATTCAAAAGATAAACATGTTGCTACATGTTGTTTGTGTGAAAAACAAGTGAGCAGGGGAAATGCAGGATCCCAGGTAGACTTATTCTTACTGAAATCCCACCTTAAGCTCAACCACTGGTCTGACTAGGAAACAAATCAGCAGCAGCAAGTCAGATGTTAAACGTCTAGCAGTAGAAGCACTCCTAAAAGTTCATAGGCAGTGCAGTAGACGTGGGATAACATTTTCTTCATTTACAATTACATCCATGACTCCTACCGTTGTTTGGCAAATGGAAAACACAGAGGTTTATGTCTTTGTTTGTTGCAGGAAATAACAAGTCATAGAATGCCACCGCCTGCTGCCACCTTCACCATCTTCACTGCCACAAGTCATGTTGTTAAAACAATAATGTTACACAGTTCTTCTATGTACTGCCAACCCACATCTACTGAGATCTTAGAAAGTGGCCAAAGTGCTGGAGGTGGACATGCTGTTTTATTCTTTTGCTGTTCATACCTCACTTTCATATCCCAATCTGCAGTTGTTTTTCAAGAACGGCTGTGTCAGAGTTCTGAAAGTTCTATTCAGACTGAATCAGCTTGCTAACAATCAGCTTGCTAACAATCAGCTTGGTAACAATTCTTCAAGGCAACTTTTTAAGCAGGACTCTGCCTGCTCACAAATTTTATGTTCAACTGTTTATTTATCCATTTCAGCCCTCAGCCGCAGTAGTATTGCGGCAGGAAATATTGAATCCATAGAAATCACAGGTAAAAAAAATGCAGTTCTCATGGGAAATTCAATGGCAGTGGTGAAAAGTTAGAAATTCAATGTATTTTCTATGGGTCAGAATTTTGGTCTGACAAGTTTAATTTGACTTTATGCCATTCCCTGTATAAGAGTATATTTTGTGAATAAATTGATCCTGACTAGTGATGAGCGAGCATGCTCGGCCGAAGCTCGGTTCGGCTCGAGCATCGCTCTGCTCGGCACATGGCGGTACTCGTACGAGTACCGCATGTGCTCGCCCGCCATGTTCGGGTCTCCTCCCCGCACGTTTCGCGGCTGCTGCGCAGCCAATAAACGTGCAGGGAGGCTCTGACATCAGTGTAATGCCAGCAGCCATGTTGGCTGCTGGCATTACACTGATTGGCTGGCCAGAACCCGTGATCGGGTGCTGTATAGCACCTGACCAGCGAGTTCGGCTCAGTCTTAGCCAGGGGGAGATGAGGATAGGAAGGGAAAGTCAGTGTAGGGAGAAGAAAAGCGATTGTGAAAAAAAAAAAGACCCAAAAGTCCTTTTTAGGACTACTGTGTGTGGGGGCAGCAGTTTATTTTGTTTGGGGGGGCAGAGATATAAAAAAAAAAACTTGACATATTCTGTTCACTGTGCCTAGCCGCAGATTAGCAGCACATTCTGTTTAGTGTGCAAAGTTGCAGATTAGAGCACATAATGTTCAGTGTGCAAAGTTGCAGATTAGCAGCACATTCTTTTTAGTGTGCAAAGTTGCAGATTAGAGCACATTCTGTTCAGTGTGCAAAGTTGCAGATTAGGAGAACATTCTGTTAAGTGTTCAAACTGTAAAATATCAAACTCACATATTCCATTCACTGTGCGTAGCCGCAGTTAAGAAGCACATTCTGTTTAGTGTGCAAAGTTGTGTATTAGGAGAACATTCTGTTAACTGTGCAAACTGTAAAATATCAAAGTCACATATTCCATTCACTGTGCGTAGCCGCAGTTACGAAGCACATTCTGTTTACTGTGCAAAGTTGCGTATTAGGAGAACATTCTGTTAACTGTGCAAACTGTAAAATATCAAAGTCACATATTTCATTCACTGTGCGTAGCCGCAGTTAAGAAGCACATTCTGTTTAGTGTGCAAAGTTGCGTATTAGGAGAACATTCTGTTAACTGTGCAAACTGTAAAATATCAAAGTCACATATTCCATTCACTGTGCGTAGCCGCAGTTAAGCAGCACATTCTGTTTAGTGTGCAAAGTTGCGTATTAGGAGAACATTCTGTTAACTGTGCAAACTGTAAAATATCAAAGTCTCATATTCCATTCACTGTGCGTAGCCGCAGTTAAGAAGCACATTCTGTTTAGTGTGCAAAGTTGCGTATTAGGAGAACATTCTGTTAACTGTTCAAACTGTAAAATATCAAAGTCACATATTCCATTCACTGTGCCGAGCCGCAGTTAAGAAGCACATTCTGTTTAGTGTGCAAAGTTGCGTATTAGGAGAACATTCTGTTAACTGTGCACGCTGTAAAATATCAAAGTCACATATTCCATTCACTGTGCGTAGCCACAGTTAAGAAGCACATTCTGTTTAGTGTGCAAAGTTGCGTATTAGGAGAACATTCTGTTAACTGTGCAAACTGTAAAATATCAAAGTCACATATTCCATTCACTGTGCGTAGCCGCAGTTAAGAAGCACATTCTGTTTAGTGTGCAAAGTTGCGTATTAGGAGAACATTCTGTTAACTGTGCAAACTGTAAAATATCAAAGTCACATATTCCATTCACTGTGGGTAGCCGCAGTTAAGAAGCACATTCTGTTTAGTGTGCAAAGTTGCGTATTAGGAGAACATTCTGTTAACTGTGCACACTGTAAAATATAAAAGTCACATATTCCATTCACTGTGCGTAGCCACAGTTAAGAAGCACATTCTGTTTAGTGTGCAAAGTTGCGTATTAGGAGAACATTCTGTTAACTGTGCACACTGTAAAATATCAAAGTCACATATTCCATTCACTGTGCGTAGCCGCAGTTAAGAAGCACATTCTGTTTAGTGTGCAAAGTTGCGTATTAGGAGAACATTCTGTTAGCTGTGCAAACTGTAAAATATCAAAGTCACATATTTCATTCACTGTGCGTAGCCGCAGTTAAGAAGCACATTCTGTTTAGTGTGCAAAGTTGCGTATTAGGAGAACATTCTGTTAACTGTGCAAACTGTAAAATATCAAAGTCACATATTCCATTCACTGTGCGTAGCCGCAGTTAAGAAGCACATTCTGTTTAGTGTGCAAAGTTGCGTATTAGGAGAACATTCTGTTAACTGTGCAAACTGTAAAATATCAAAGTCACATATTCCATTCACTGTGCGTAGCCGCAGTTAAGAAGCACATTCTGTTTAGTGTGCAAAGTTGCGTATTAGGAGAACATTCTGTTAACTGTGCAAACTGTAAAATATCAAAGTCACATATTCCATTCACTGTGCGTAGCCGCAGTTAAGAAGCACATTCTGCTTAGTGTGCAAAGTTGCGTATTAGGAGAACATTCTGTTAACTGTGCAAACTGTAAAATATCAAAGTCACATATTCCATTCACTGTGCGTAGCCTCAGTTAAGAAGCACATTCTGTTTAGTGTGCAAAGTTGCGTATTAGGAGAACATTCTGTTAACTGTGCAAACTGTAAAATATCAAAGTCACATATTCCATTCACTGTGCGTAGCCGCAGTTAAGAAGCACATTCTGTTTAGTGTGCAAAGTTGCGTATTAGGAGAACATTCTGTTAACTGTGCAAACTGTAAAATATCAAAGTCACATATTCCATTCACTGTGCCGAGCCGCAGTTATAAGCACATTCTGTTTACTGTGCAAAGTTGCATATTAGGAGAACATTCTGTTAACTGTTCAAACTGTAAAATATCAAAGTCACATATTCCATTCACTGTGCCGAGCCGCAGTTAAGAAGCACATTCTGTTTACTGTGCAAAGTTGCATATTAGGAGAACATTCTGTTAACTGTTCAAACTGTAAAATATCAAAGTCACATATTCCATTCACTGTGCCGAGCCGCAGTTAAGAAGCACATTCTGTTTACTGTGCAAAGTTGCATATTAGGAGAACATTCTGTTAACTGTTCAAACTGTAAAATATCAAAGTCACATATTCCATTCACTGTGCCGAGCCGCAGTTAAGAAGCACATTCTGTTTACTGTGCAAAGTTGCATATTAGGAGAACATTCTGTTAACTGTGCAAACTGTAAAATATCAAAGTCACATATTCCATTCACTGTGCCGAGCCGCAGTTAAGAAGCACATTCTGTTTACTGTGCAAAGTTGCATATTAGGAGAACATTCTGTTAACTGTTCAAACTGTAAAATATCAAAGTCACATATTCCATTCACTGTGCCGAGCCGCAGTTAAGAAGAACATTCTGTTTACTGTGCAAAGTTGCATATTAGGAGAACATTCTGTTAACTGTGCAAACTGTAAAATATCAAAGTCACATATTCCATTCACTGTGCCGAGCCGCAGTTAAGCAGCACATTCTGTTTAGTGTGCAAAGTTGCTGATTAGCAGCACATATTCCGTGTAATATGAGGAAGGCGGGTAAAAAGGGACGGGGAAGTGGACGTGATCCTGATAGTTCAGGGCGTGGGTCAGGATGCGTAGAAACTGTGCCTGGTGCCAGAGCACAAGACAGAAAGACATCCACCATACCTAGCTTCATGTCTCAGTTTACAGGGCGTCGCAGGACATCACTCTCGAGGTCCGACCACTGCGAACAGGTGGTCGGTTGGATGTCAGCTGATACTGCTTCCAGTCGGTTAAGCACCACCCTGTCTTCCACCAAGTCCACTCTCACTAGCCAAGAGTCTGGTCAACATAATCCTCACCCTGATCATCCTTCCTCCCACCATAGAGGGTCTGGTCAAAGAAGTGATCCCACACTGGGATATAGTGAGGAGCTCGTCTCATCACCAATCCTTAATTTGAACCTCTCTCCAAGCACGCTTGCAGAGGAACATGACATCTTGTGCCCTGATTCACAACCTCTAGAGGGTACCCAATCACAAGAAGATGACAGAGGTGAACGGCATTTAAGGTCAAAGGAAGTGGATGATGATGATGATGAGACACAGTTGCCATTAAATCAACCACTATTACTGTCTCAAGACCTTGATGAGGAGGATGATATACAGTTGTCAATGACTGAGTATGTGGTGGGATCAAGACATGAGGAGGATGATCAGAGTGAGGAAGTGGAGGAGGACTTGGTGGACGATGAGGTGACTGACCCCACCTGGGAAGGTGTAGAGCCGAGCGATGACAGCAGTCCTGAGGGTGAGCCATCTGCAGCACCGCAACAGGCTGGAAGAGGCAGTGGTGTGGCTACAGAAAGAAGGCGGACCGCACCAAACCGGCCCGCAAATGTTCCACGGAGCACCCCCTTGCGTAAATCTCCCTTGCCAAGGGGTAGGTGTTCCGCGGTATGGCGTTTTTTTAAGGAAAGTGCGGACGACAAAAGAATTGTAGTTTGCAACCTGTGCAACACCAGAATGAGCCGAGGCATGAACACTAGAAACCTCACCACCACCAGCATGATCCGACACATGGCATCCAAGCACCGTAATAAGTGGGAGGAACGCCCGGATCGCCAATCTGTGTCTGCAGGCCACACCACTGCCTCCTCTTCCCCTGTTTTCGGTGCCGGCCAATCGCCTGTCGAAGGCGCAGGCCCGCTTACCTCCCGCCCTGCACCTGTACCATCTGAAGCACCATCAGCGACCACATCCACTTCCCTGTCCCAGCACAGTGTCCAAATGTCGTTACCCCAGGCATTTGAGCGCAAGCGAAAATACTCAGGCACCCACCCACAGGCCATAGCACTAACCTCACACCTTTCAAAATTACTGGCCATCGAAATGCTGCCATTTAGGCTTGTGGAGACTGAGTCCTTCCGCAGCCTGATGGCAGCAGCTGTCCCTCGGTACGCAGTCCCCAGCCGCCACTACTTTTCCCGGTGTGCCGCCCCCGCCTTACACCACCATGTGCCCCGTAACATCACCCGTGCCCTGACCAACGCAGTTACTGGGAAGGTCCACTTAACGACTGACACATGGACAAGTGCTTGTGGCCAGGGACGCTACATTTCCCTGACGGAACACTGGGTGAATGTCGTGGAGGCTGGGAGCGACTCGGACCCTGGGATGTCACAGGTGCTACCCACGCCGAGGATTGCGGGCCTTACCTCCATCAGGGTTTCCGCCAGCACCTACGTTATTGGCTCCTCCTCCTCCGTTTCCACCTCCGAATTCTCTGCGCGCAGCGCCACTCACCCATCAGCCGGTAGCTGGAAGCAGTGTAGCACTGCAGTGGGGAAGCGTCAACAGGCCGTGCTGAAGCTGATCTGCCTTGGGGACAAACAGCACACGGCCTCAGAGCTGTTGCAGGGGATTAGTCACCAGACCGAGCTATGGCTCTCGCCACTCAACCTGCAACCAGGCATGGTTGTGTGTGATAATGGGCGTAACTTGGTGGCGGCTTTGGAGCTCGGCAAGCTCACACACGTACCATGCCTAGCGCATGTATTTAATTTAGTGGTTCAGCGATTTCTAAAAACCTACCCCAATTTGCATGATCTCTTGACCATGGTGCGCCGTGTGTGTGCACATTTCCGTAAGTCATCAACAGCTTCAGCCGGCCTGTTGAAGCTGCAGCAGCGCTTACAATTGCCAGCTCACCGGCTGCTGTGTGACGTGAGCACGCGCTGGAACTCCACCTTCCACATGTTGGCCCGGCTTTGTGAGCAGCAGAGGGCAGTAGTGGAGTACCAGCTGTTACACGGTCGTCGCCTCTCCGTTCAACTTCCTGTAATCAGAAGTGAGGAGTGGGAATGGATGTCAGACCTCTGCGAGGTTTTACGCAATTTTGAGGAATCGACACAGTGTAACCATCCCACTTCTGTGTCTACTGAAATGCTCGCTGCTCACAATTAAAACCGACGCTTTGCATGTGGAAGAGGTGGAAATGCGGGAGGAAGAGCTTACACAAGGTGATAGCCAGAGCACCCTCACTTCGTCTTCTCAGCGACAATTGGAGGAGGCGGAGGAGGAGGAGGAGGAGGAAGACACGGTTGCCTCCGCTACAGAGGGTAGCCATGGAACTTTAGTTCCATCTCTTCAGCGTGGGTGGGCAGAAGAGGAGGAAGAGGATGAGGAGATTGAGAGTCATCCTCCTGGTGAGGACAGCGAAATCTTGCCTGTTGGTACTCTGGCACACATGGCTGACTTTATGTTAGGCTGCCTTTCCCGTGACCCACGCGTTATACGCATTTTAGACAACACGGATTACTGGGTGTTCACCCTTCTGGACCCCCGCTACAAAGAGAATTTCTCATATCTCATTCCTCCGGTGGAGTGGACAAGCAAAATGGTGCAATACCAGAAGGTTCTTGTCGAAAAATTGCTCCAAAATTTTCCATCTGACAACGCTGGCGGCAGAGTACGTGCTACCTTGGCCAACCGAGAAGGGGAGAAAAGGGGAGCACACAGCAGTTCCGACAAAGGCAGGGCAACACTCTCCAAGGCGTGGGACACCTTCATGACACCCCGCCAGCACCCTCACCCTGATGCGCAGCCTAGTGTCACAAGGAGGGAAAAGTTTTGGAAGATGGTGAATGAGTACGTAGCAGACCGTGTCAGCGTCCTCAATGATCCCTCTGTGCCTTACAACTACTGGGTGTCCAAGCTGGACACGTGGTATGAACTGGCACTGTACGCCTTGGAGGTGCTGGCCTGCCCTGCCGCCAGCGTTCTGTCTGAACGGGTATTTAGTGCTGCTGGTGGCATCATAACAGATAAGCGTATCCGCCTTTCCACCGAAAATGCTGATAGGTTGACACTTATAAAAATGAACAAGGCCTGGATTTCCCCTGACTTCTCCACTCCACTGGAGGAAAGCCCCGGGGGAACATAAAGTGACTTTATATATGTTATTTACAATGATGGGAATACTCTGTATTCCCATTCACCCCTTCCACCCAAAAAATGGGTATATGGTTGACTCTCTTCCATATACCCTGGGATATAATTTTTATATAGGGCCAGCTCACCAGCGGGCCCTGTGATATAATTTTTATATAGGGCCAGCTCACCAGCGGGCGCTGTTTGACAATTTTTGTATAGGTCAGCTCACCAGCGGGCCTTCTCATATAATGTTTTATTGGGTCAGCTCTCTAGCGGGCCCTCTCATATAATGTTTTATAGCGTCAGCTCACTAGCGGGCCTTCGCATATAATGTTTAGGATGGTCAGCTCCGCAGCAGACCCTCACCCATAATGTTTTAGATGGTCGGCTCAGCGCACGTTTCCCTCTTAATCATGGCCCCAGTTCAGAAAAATCGAAGACATTTTTGGGAGAATTTGATTTTGCGCACGTTTCCCTCTTAATCATGGCCTCAGTTCAGAAAAATCAAGGACATTTTTGGGAGAATTTGCCTCTGCGCACGTTTCCCTCTTAATCATGGCCCCAGTTCCGAAAAATCGATGAAATTTTTTGCAGAATTTGCAGATGATATACAAGTAAATATACAGCAAATACTGTTTGGTAACAATTTTTCGCCTAAAGTCGTTTTTATCTTCCTTTTTGTGTGTTTTACGGTCAGTCTGTAAAAATGGCGTACTACGGGCGAAACATCGTTCCCAGCAGCGACGTTAGAGTCCAAGATGCATCCAGACATCCTCCCTATGCTGTCCCTGAACCATTTCTGTGGAGTTTCCATCATTTTCTGCCCTTTTCCTATGGACCAGGCACCCTCCCCTCATCAGAGCAGGGGGTGCCTGGTGTAATGCTCGAGTCCTCCCATTGACTTCAATGGGGCTCGGGTGCTCGGCCGAGCACTCGAGCCTCCGGGGGTGCTCGGTCAGAGCACCCGAACACCCGAGCATTGGGGTGCTCGCTCATCACTAATCCTGACCTTTAGCTCTTTGGTTGCTATAGAAAAACAACAACCATTAGTCCAACAGCAGCTTGAAAGCCGCTGACTTTTAATCTTTGGCACATTTATCCACCTGTACAATTACACAAAGACCCTTACTAGTCAAGATGGAGATCCCTCAAGCATCCAGTGGGTTTAAAGCCCCATTTAAATCAATCTGGAATACATATTTATCCTCTGTGGTGGACATTGTATCTCCAGTTAGTACATCAGCCTCAGGAATGTCTTAGAAACACATTTTTTAAAAAATACAAGACTCTATAGTGATTAATGCCATTCTTTCTAAAACCTTGCTGTGTATAGGGTTTAAAATTTGTACTGGAAGGGAAGCAGACATTCAACCACATGGCTCAGATGAAGCGTGATATTCCCCTTTATTCTTTACATGAGCTGGTTCTCTGCATTCTAAATACAAACCATGTTTTGACAGCTACTGTCACAACATGGTTTGTGTCTGATATGCAATTATTTGGCTCAGACAAAGGGCAATATCATCCCCTGTCTGAGCTATGTGGTCAACACCAATTGTCATCTCTCATCCTGCAAAGCAGCTGACATAGGAGTAAGGGGCAGGGGTAGTAAATGATTCTATCTTAAAAACAGCAAGGTTTTGGAGAGAGTGACTGACATCAATCAATCTCTAAAATAGTCCACTATAGTTTAAATAGAATATCTACCAGTAGATAGAGTAAGGAACTTCCTAGGGAGCCAGATTCTGAAGTTTGCCTCTAATGTTTGGTCAGACACATTGTGCTGATTTTTTGGAGCATGACTAACAGAATACAGTGTTTTGCGGGTTGTAGATGTGTTACAGGAGATGTGTATTTTCTTTGCAGTGAAGTGGGGTGGGGTTGTGAACCGAGTTGGTTTTTGATAATGGTTTGGCTCCAAATATTTTTTTTGTCTAGGGAAGCCTGGGATATAAATCTTAATACATTACTCCTTTATAATAAGCAATAATGAAGTATAAATTCACCATTTGTAGGTGTGATGAAACATTCTCCCAAAGCCACCTCTAAGGTGTGCAATGGCACTGAAATAGTTAAAGGTACAATTAAACCTGGAGTGGGCTACATGTTGCAAGTCTACTTCCAATGCAGTCTTGAATAAACAGTCTTCTTTAACGCTTTCACTGTTGGGTTGCTGATTATTGGTCACCCTAGAGAGAACACTGGGAGCAGTTCCAATAAATTGATCTATTTCAGTGCTGCTGTCCCAGCTTTGTCCTTCAAGGCTGGATCCGTTGCACCTTCAGGGGAGAGCAGATCTGTAACCCTCTGAGTCCAGCAGACTTCCAGAACTAATAACCAGGGACCCAAAGTAGATTGCAGCTGATTCAGAACAATGAATTCACACTTAAACATTGGCTTATCACACATCAAGAACTCCATTATTTTTAAACCACACTGATTTTTATACATTTTGACATATAATGAAATTAAATTTAACAAACATGCAAACTTCTGAGATTGAGAAAAGAGTCAAAGTACAGGTACTGACCAATCTGGAAAGGACAACATGGTTCTAAGGGATAAAATAACCATGGTGTACATTTGTGCAAGGATACCTGACTCCTGACTATATTCTCATGACTCCTTTGGCCCATTGTCTATTGTCTCTTATTCGGCCCTATTGCCCACAGAGATAGTCCTCCAATGATTTTGTCCCTTCAATCAGTCTCATTTCTTCCAAATGATAACCTACTGCTGATCCTGTAATCCTGATCAGCTCTGTCACTTGGTCCTAAATCTGTTGTCTTATCACAGTCTGTCAAAAAAATTATAACTGAAAAACAAAATTAGCAGCTTTTTTCCCCCAGATTTTCCCACCCACCACAGAGACAAAAACAGCAAGATCAGCAAGCAAATAGGTCCCTAGCTGCGTGTGTCTTGCCAGTCAGTCAATCTGAATTTTTGGAGTATTATTTGGGGTCAACCTCCTTCCTCCCTTCTTCTCCCCAGATTGCCCCACTGACTCTCCAAATACAGGGAACAAATGTCCTACCTAAAAGATTCTCTAAACTAACCTTCAATTCCCCTATCTTCCCTAGCTCAAGCAAGGTGCTGCTCTCTCTTCTCACAAACACAGAGCGGCTGCTGTGAGAGCCTAACACCCTTTTATATGGCTGTAGAAAACTGTCGTGTGGTTGAGAAAAATGTTTCTTCCCATTGATTTCAAAGGGAGAAAAAGATGGGAAAAAGCAGAAAAACTGTACTTTTCACGGGAAATTATTCTCCAAGCGGAAAGTGCCATTATTTGCCGATTTCAGTTTCAGGCGAACATTTTCAGCCATCTCTATTTATGAGAAGATGGAAGAAAGAAGACAGACCACAAGAAGAGAGAAGAGAGAATATGAGAAAAAAATAAGGAAAATAGAAAAAGAACTACAGTGAATGACAGGTTAGTGTAATAGAGATAAGCTAACGATTGGTGCTTGAAAGTATCTCAGACATGGATTGTTACCTTTTACCTTTGAAGTTCCCATTATTCATTCTATTTAGAGTGTGTTTTGGGAAAATACCTCACAAAAAAGACATCTGGCCACAAGTTCTTTTCTGTGGCCTAATGTCCGTTGTTGTCACTGTTCCCATGGAAGTTCAGGAGTCAGTACGTTATAGTTAAATGCAATTTATCAATAGTAGTGGTAGGCAAATATATACAACAGGAAGTAGGCAAATAAATACAAAGAAACAAGCAGAGGGCTACAAGCCAGCGAGCACAATTATCAGAAATAATAGGCTGCCAGGCTTGACCACAGTGCTAGAGACTAGGCCTCAGACACTGGTAGACTCTACCGGGATCAGGAACAGAACAGGAGCAGGAACTGGGTCAGGAACAGGAACACAGGATCTGGATCCAAGGTAGGAGATGTACCGACGCACGCCTGCCGTCAGTAAGGAGAGAAATCTGTCTCAGCCTGCAGTCAGAGAGGGAGTAGATAACTGACTCAAGCCTGCAGTCAGTATCAGAGCTGGTCTACCAGAGCCCCAGGTCCGCACTAGGTTGGATGTCTGCTAGGTAAAGGAGCAAACGTAAGAGTAGTCAGACAGAGCCACAAGTCAGCACCAGAGGGAGTAGTTAGCTGCAGGTCATGCACAGTTCAGGTAGTCTAACAGAAGGTATAGATAGGGATTCCTATTTGTCATCCCAAACATCCTCAAGTCATCAATATTTTTTACGGGGGATGAACAGGGGCAGACCACCAAGAATACAAAGAAACCAATTCGGAGAGGGAGGAAGGGACTTAAGAGACAGGAATCGGTGGGGGTACAAACAGGGCCAGAGACGAGGGTGGCCCAGAAGATAATTCACAAAAGTACCCTACAAATTGTTAACCTTTCCAAATATACTCTCTCCGTTGATCATATTAGTGTACTTAGTAGGGGTCTAAATTTCGTACCTGCTTGCCCCATAAATAAATTTGATGTTATGATTGATGTACATCTATTTGCAAGAAAGTTAACACTTAAAAAATTCTTTGCAACTCGTGAAGGGAGTGATAATGCTAGTTCCAGGGAAGATTCAACTCAGGCTCTAGAGAGTGAAGAGATCCTGACAGATTTAGTGGATTTATTGCAAGAGAATGAATCTGTATTCCATCAGGAACACAAGTTTAGACATAAAAATGTAGCAACACCTAGGAAGAAGTCTACCTTTATGCCTCCTAATAGCATCTGTCCAGCTGTGCAAATATTTACAAATCTGGTTATGAAAGACATAATGGAACTATCAGATTCCACTATGAATAAAAACTTGACTAGAAGTGAATGTCTAGCACTATCTGAGATCAAAAGTTGGCAAGATGTGATTATAAAACCTTCAGACAAGGGGGGCAATATTGTATTGTGGCCCAAAGATATGTACTATAAGGAGGCCATGAGACAACTAGGTGACGGTAACTGCTATAAGAGGACTTTGGGTAACCCAATTCATGATCTAAAGTGCAACTATGATAATTTAATTTTGAATGCATTTCGGGAAGGAATAATCACTAAAAAAGAATATGAGTTTTTGGAAGTACCATATCCCAAGATTCCGGCATTATATCTATTACCAAAGATACATAAAAATTCAACATGTCCCACTGGAAGACCGATAATCTCTGGTAATGAATGTCTAACAGAACGAGCTAGCCAATATATTGATTACATCTTCAGACCATATGTATATAATTTGAATTCCTATATCAGTGACACAGGTGATATTCTTGGTAAGATTGAACAATTACCTATAATGAAAGAGACTTTACTTGTTACATGTGATGTAGAGACTTTATATACATCTATAGGACATGACTTTGGGTTGAAAGCTTTGAGATACTTTTTGGACAGAGACAATAAATGGGACAATCCTCAGAAGGAGTTTCTTCTTATGTTAATGGCATTTATTTTGAAGAGAAATGTGTTCATTTTTGAGAACCAGTTCTTCCTACAGACCCGGGGTACGACAATGGGGAGCGCATGTGCTCCCACATATGCTAATTTGTACCTCGGGTGGTGGGAGGAAACAATTGTATTCACTGAAGAAACAGAGAAATATACTAAATATATTTCCCTTTGGTGTCGTTACATAGATGATCTATTCATTTTATGGGAAGGAACAGAAAATGTACTCAAGGAATTCATTGCCCTTCTGAACAATAATTCAATGAATTTAAAACTGACTATTGAATATAGTTCAGAAGTGGTTAATTTTCTGGATCTAAGGATCTTTAAGAATTTTGATGACACTTTGGGTACAGATCTTTACCGTAAACCTACAGCCACCAACAGTTTACTTCATTATACTAGCCACCATCCAGACATGATGAAGAGGAATATTCCTGTTGGTGAGTTCTTACGTTTAAGAAGAAACTGTAGTGATGACAATATCTTTAAGGATAGATCTAAAGAGTTACAGGAGAGATTCATTGAGAGGGGTTATAGTAAAACTTGTATTAAGCGAGCCTATAAGAGAGCACTATATACCCCTAGGTCACAACTTTTATTCTCCAATAAAATCAAACCAGATGGTAATGATTTACATTTCATCTCCACATATAATTGCCAATGGAAGAATGTAGTGAACATTCTAAATAAACACTGGAGTATAGTTAAATCTGATCCAGACCTGGCTAAGGTGGTAGGAGATCGAGTGCTTACAGGATGTAGGAGGGCATCCAATTTAAGGGACCAAATGGTACATACTTATCCATGGTCTTCTAATAAAACATCGGTGCAGGGATCACAAAATTGTGGGCATTGTATAGCCTGCCAACATGTGATTCCATTAAAATCATTTGTTGACAGATGTAACAAAAGACATGTTATCTCCACTTTGATTACTTGTCAGACGAAGAATGTAATCTATTGCCTACAGTGTCCCTGTATTTTAAGATACATAGGTAAAACTTCGAGGAAACTTAAAGTCCGACTGAGGGAACATGCTAATCACATCAAAAATTCACCTAATGATGTCCAGAATCCTGATAAAAAGATAACATCTGTTGCCAAACATTTTCTTAATAAACACAATTCTGACCCCAAATACTTAAAGGCTTGGGGTATAGAGAGAGTTTCTTTGGGATTAAGGGGAGGCAATTTGGAAAGAACATTATTACTAGTGATGAGCGAGCACCCCAATGCTCGGGTGTTCGGGTGCTCTGACCGAGCACCCCCGGAGGCTCGAGTGCTCGGCCGAGCACCCGAGCCCCATTGAAGTCAATGGGAGGACTCGAGCATTACACCAGGCACTCCCTGCTCTGATGAGGGGAGGGTGCCTGGTCCATAGGAAAAGGGCAGAAAAGGATGGAAAAAAAAATTTCCTTGATTTTTCTGAACTGAGGCCATGATTAAGAGGGAAACGTGCGCAGAGGCAAATTCTCCCAAAAATTTCCTTGATTTTTCTGAACTGAGGCCATGATTAAGAGGGAAACGTGCGCAGAGGCAAATTCTCCCAAAAATTTCCTTGATTTTTCTGAACTGAGGCCATGATTAAGAGGGAAACGTGCGCAAAGGCAAATTCTCCCAAAAATGTCCTCGATTTTTCTGAACTGGGGCCATGATTAAGAGGGAAACGTGCGCTGAGCCGACCATCTAAAACATTATGGGTGACGGTCTGCTGCGGAGCTGACCATCCTAAACATTATATGCGAAGGCCCGCTAGTGAGCTGACGCTATAAAACATTATATGAGTGGGCCCGCTAGAGAGCTGACCCAATAAAACATTATATGAGAAGGCCCGCTGGTGAGCTGACCTATACAAAAATTGTCAAACAGCGCCCGCTGGTGAGCTGGCCCTATATAAAAATTATATCACAGGGCCCGCTGGTGAGCTGGCCCTATATAAAAATTATATCCCAGGGTATATGGAAGAGAGTCAACCATATACCCGTTTTTTGGGTGGAAGGGGTGAATGGGAATACAGAGTATTCCCATCATTGTAAATAACATATATATAGTCACTTTATGTTCCCCCGGGGCTTTCCTCCAGTGGAGTGGAAAAGTCAGGGGAAATCCAGGCCTTGTTCATTTTTATAAGTGTCAACCTATCAGCATTTTCGGTGGAAAGGCGGATACGCTTATCTGTTATGATGCCACCAGCAGCACTAAATACCCGTTCAGACAGAACGCTGACGGCAGGGCAGGCCAGCACCTCCAAGGCGTAGAGTGCCAGTTCATACCACGTGTCCAGCTTGGACACCCAGTAGTTGTAAGGAACAGAGGGATCATTGAGGACGCTGACACGGTCTGCTACGTACTCCTTCACCATCTTCCAAAACTTTTCCCTCCTTGTGACACTAGGCTGCGCATCAGGGTGAGGGTGCTGGCGGGGTGTCATGAAGGTGTCCCACGCCTTGGAGAGTGTTGCCCTGCCTTTGTCGGAACTGCTGTGTGCTCCCCTTTTCTCCCCTTCTCGGTTGGCCAAGGTAGCACGTACTCTGCCGCCAGTGTTGTCAGATGGAAAATTTTGGAGCAATTTTTCAACAAGAACCTTCTGGTATTGCACCATTTTGCTTGTCCTCTCCACCGGAGGAATGAGAGATGAGAAATTCTCTTTGTAGCGGGGGTCCAGAAGGGTGAACACCCAGTAATCCGTGTTGTCTAAAATGCGTATAACGCGTGGGTCACGGGAAAGGCAGCCTAACATAAAGTCAGCCATGTGTGCCAGAGTACCAACAGGCAAGATTTCGCTGTCCTCACCAGGAGGATGACTATCAATCTCCTCATCCTCTTCCTCCTCTTCTGCCCACCCACGCTGAAGAGATGGAACTAAAGTTCCATGGCTACCCTCTGTAGCGGAGGCAACCGTGTCTTCCTCCTCCTCCTCCTCCGCCTCCTCCAATTGTCGCTGAGAAGACGAAGTGAGGGTGCTCTGGCTATCACCTTGTGTAAGCTCTTCCTCCCGCATTTCCACCTCTTCCACATGCAAAGCGTCAGTTTTAATTGTGAGCAGCGAGCGTTTCAGTAGACACAGAAGTGGGATGGTTACACTGATAATAGCGTTATCGCCGCTCACCATCTGTGTCGATTCCTCAAAATTGCGTAAAACCTCACAGAGGTCTGACATCCATTCCCACTCCTCACTTCTGATTACAGGAAGTTGAACGGAGAGGCGACGACCGTGTAACAGCTGGTACTCCACTACTGCCCTCTGCTGCTCACAAAGCCGGGCCAACATGTGGAAGGTGGAGTTCCAGCGCGTGCTCACGTCACACAGCAGCCGGTGAGCTGGCAATTGTAAGCGCTGCTGCAGCTTCAACAGGCCGGCTGAAGCTGTTGATGACTTACGGAAATGTGCACACACGCGGCGCACCTTGGTCAAGAGATCATGCAAATTGGGGTAGGTTTTTAGAAATCTCTGAACCACTAAATTAAATACATGCGCTAGGCATGGTACGTGTGTGAGCTTGCCGAGCTCCAAAGCCGCCACCAAGTTACGCCCATTATCACACACAACCATGCCTGGTTGCAGGTTGAGTGGCGAGAGCCATTGCTCGGTCTGGTGACTAATCCCCTGCAACAGCTCTGAGGCCGTGTGCTGTTTGTCCCCAAGGCAGATCAGCTTCAGCACGGCCTGTTGACGCTTCCCCACTGCAGTGCTACACTGCTTCCAGCTACCGGCTGATGGGTGAGTGGCGCTGCGTGCAGAGAATTCGGAGGTGGAAACGGAGGAGGAGGAGCCAATAACGTAGGTGCTGGCGGAAACCCTGATGGAGGTAGGGCCCGCAATCCTCGGCGTGGGTAGCACCTGTGCCATCCCAGGGTCCGAGTCGCTCCCAGCCTCCACGACATTCACCCAGTGTGCCGTCAGGGAAATGTAGCGTCCCTGGCCACAAGCACTTGTCCATGTGTCAGTCGTTAAGTGGACCTTCCCAGTAACTGCGTTGGTCAGGGCACGGGTGATGTTACGGGACACATGGTGGTGTAAGGCGGGGACGGCACACCGGGAAAAGTAGTGGTGGCTGGGGACTTCGTACCGAGGGACAGCTGCTGCCATCAGGCTGCGGAAGGACTCAGTCTCCACAAGCCTAAATGGCAGCATTTCGATGGCCAGTAATTTGGAAAGGTGTGAGGTTAGTGCTATGGCCTGTGGGTGGGTGGCTGGGTATTTTCGCTTGCGCTCAAATGCCTGGGGTAACGACATTTGGATGCTGTGCTGGGACAGGGAAGTGGATGTGGTCGCTGATGGTGCTTCAGATGGTACAGGTGCAGGGCGGGAGGTATGCGGGCCTGCGCCTTCGACAGGCGATTGGCCGGCACCGAAAACAGGGCAAGAGGAGGCAGTGGTGTGGCCTGCAGACACAGATTGGCGATCCGGGCGTTCCTCCCACTTATTACGGTGCTTGGATGCCATGTGTCGGATCATGCTGGTGGTGGTGAGGTTTCTAGTGTTCATGCCTCGGCTCATTCTGGTGTTGCACAGGTTGCAAACTACAATTCTTTTGTCGTCCGCACTTTCCTTAAAAAAACGCCATACCGCGGAACACCTACCCCTTGGCAAGGGAGATTTACGCAAGGGGGTGCTCCGTGGAACATTTGCGGGCCAGTTTGGTGCGGTCCGCCTTCTTTCTGTAGCCACACCACTGCCTCTTCCAGCCTGTTGCGGTGCTGCAGATGGCTCACCCTCAGGACTGCTGTCATCGCTCGGCTCTACACCTTCCCAGGTGGGGTCAGTCACCTCATCGTCCACCAAGTCCTCCTCCACTTCCTCACTCTGATCATCCTCCTCATGTCTTGATCCCACCACATACTCAGTCATTGACAACTGTATATCATCCTCCTCATCAAGGTCTTGAGACAGTAATAGTGGTTGATTTAATGGCAACTGTGTCTCATCATCATCATCATCCACTTCCTTTGACCTTAAATGCCGTTCACCTCTGTCATCTTCTTGTGATTGGGTACCCTCTAGAGGTTGTGAATCAGGGCACAAGATGTCATGTTCCTCTGCAAGCGTGCTTGGAGAGAGGTTCAAATTAAGGATTGGTGATGAGACGAGCTCCTCACTATACCCCAGTGTGGGATCACTTCTTTGACCAGACCCTCTATGGTGGGAGGAAGGATGATCAGGGTGAGGATTATGTTGACCAGACTCTTGGCTACTGAGAGTGGACTTGGTGGAAGACAGGGTGGTGCTTAACCGACTGGAAGCAGTATCAGCTGACATCCAACCGACCACCTGTTCGCAGTGGTCGGACCTCGAGAGTGATGTCCTGCGACGCCCTGTAAACTGAGACATGAAGCTAGGTATGGTGGATGTCTTTCTGTCTTGTGCTCTGGCACCAGGCACAGTTTCTACGCGTCCTGACCCGCGCCCTGAACTATCAGGATCACGTCCACTTCCCCGTCCCTTTTTACCCGCCTTCTTCATATTACACGGAATATGTGCTGCAAATCTGCAACTTTGCACAGTAAACAGAATGTTCTTCTTAACTGCGGCTACGCACAGTGAATGGAATATGTGACTTTGATATTTTACAGTTTGAACACTTAACAGAATGTTCTCCTAATATGCAACTTTGCACAGTAAACAGAATGTTCTTCTTAACTGCGGCTACGCACAGTGAATGGAATATGTGACTTTGATATTTTACAGTTTGAACACTTAACAGAATGTTCTCCTAATATGCAACTTTGCACAGTAAACAGAATGTTCTTCTTAACTGCGGCTCGGCACAGTGAATGGAATATGTGACTTTGATATTTTACAGTTTGCACAGTTAACAGAATGTTCTCCTAATATGCAACTTTGCACAGTAAACAGAATGTTCTTCTTAACTGCGGCTATGCACAGTGAATGGAATATGTGACTTTGATATTTTACAGTTTGAACACTTAACAGAATGTTCTCCTAATATGCAACTTTGCACAGTAAACAGAATGTTCTTCTTAACTGCGGCTCGGCACAGTGAATGGAATATGTGACTTTGATATTTTACAGTTTGCACAGTTAACAGAATGTTCTCCTAATATGCAACTTTGCACAGTAAACAGAATGTTCTTCTTAACTGCGGCTACGCACAGTGAATGGAATATGTGACTTTGATATTTTACAGTTTGAACACTTAACAGAATGTTCTCCTAATATGCAACTTTGCACAGTAAACAGAATGTTCTTCTTAACTGCGGCTACGCACAGTGAATGGAATATGTGACTTTGATATTTTACAGTTTGAACACTTAACAGAATGTTCTCCTAATATGCAACTTTGCACAGTAAACAGAATGTTCTTCTTAACTGCGGCTACGCACAGTGAATGGAATATGTGACTTTGATATTTTACAGTTTGAACACTTAACAGAATGTTCTCCTAATATGCAACTTTGCACAGTAAACAGAATGTTCTTCTTAACTGCGGCTCGGCACAGTGAATGGAATATGTGATTTTGATATTTTACAGTTTGCACAGTTAACAGAATGTTCTCCTAATATGCAACTTTGCACAGTAAACAGAATGTTCTTCTTAACTGCGGCTCGGCACAGTGAATGGAATATGTGACTTTGATATTTTACAGTTTGAACACTTAACAGAATGTTCTCCTAATATGCAACTTTGCACAGTAAACAGAATGTTCTTCTTAACTGCGGCTACGCACAGTGAATGGAATATGTGACTTTGATATTTTACAGTTTGAACACTTAACAGAATGTTCTCCTAATATGCAACTTTGCACAGTAAACAGAATGTTCTTCTTAACTGCGGCTACGCACAGTGAATGGAATATGTGACTTTGATATTTTACAGTTTGAACACTTAACAGAATGTTCTCCTAATCTGAAACTTTGCACACTAAAAAGAATGTGCTGCTAATCTGCAACTTTGCACACTGAACAGAATGTGCTCTAATCTGCAACTTTGCACACTAAAAAGAATGTGCTGCTAATCTGCAACTTTGCACACTGAACAGAATGTGCTCTAATCTGCAACTTTGCACACTAAACAGAATGTGCTGCTAATCTGCAGCTAGGCACAGTGAACAGAATATGTGAATTTTTTTTTTTATATCTCTGCCCCCCCAAACAAAATAAACTGCTGCCCCCACACACAGTAGTCCTAAAAAGGACTTTTGGGTCTTTTTTTTTTTCACAATCGCTTTTCTTCTCCCTACACTGACTTTCCCTTCCTATCCTCATCTCTCCCTGGCTAAGACTGAGCCGAACTCGCTGGTCAGGTGCTATACAGCACCCGATCACGGGTTCTGGCCAGCCAATCAGTGTAATGCCAGCAGCCAACATGGCTGCTGGCATTACACTGATGTCAGAGCCTCCCTGCACGTTTATTGACTGTGCAGCAGCCGCAAAACGTGCGGGGAGGAGACCCGAACATGGCGGGCGAGCACATGCGGTACTCGTTCGAGTACCACCATGTGCCGAGCAGAGCGATGCTCGAGCTGAACCGAGCTTCGGCCGAGCATGCTCGCTCATCACTAATTATTACGCCACGAGAATAAATGGATCTTTCTTCTAAACACTATGACACCTTGGGGACTAAATGAGGAGTGGTCTCTGCATGCTCACCTGTAGATTTGTTCCTAGTACAGCAGATAAACAATGCTGTAATATATGATACTGTAATTCAAATGATACATTGGACTTAGTTCTCATTATATTGGGACTATATATCTTAATATTATGGCTTCGGATATAATATCGCTTGGTGAGTTTGTAATGGATATACATAGTGAGACTTATGTTCAGAAATTAATAGCAATTAGAGCATTTATATGTCCACATATGAAATCCTTTTCTCTATATTAATTTTTACTTTCCATACTTGTTTTATTGAGTGATATATTCTGACATGTAGAATCGGCTCAGATCTTGTCATTAATGGAAGATCCTTAATTTATGATTTGACCAGACAGGTGTCAATCAATGGAGTATGTGAGGCTGGGCTGATTGGTTTACCTGTCTGAACGGAATCCCGGCCGTGTGATTCATAAAGCGGCTCATGTGGAGCGGCAGCGTGACTAATTATGCTTTGAAGAAGTTTCAATACGAAACGCGCGTCGGCGTTTTTTCTTCTTTTATTTTGTTATTTTTACTTTTATTCTTATTCATCTTGACAGGGATTAGATCTTTTTGAATCTGACAGTGACAGCATTACATATCTATGAGTCTAACATCTCTGGCAAGCCGGATATGCCCCGGTACTATTAGCGGGGGTTGAGTGTATTTATATTGTAGCAGGATAGTTATGGGATGAGAGGTGGTGTTTCAGTATACTGGATTATACTTAGGCATTCAAACTATTTTTAACCTCATTAGATCTCAGTGTTCGGTAGATTTTTGATTAGTCGGAAGATGCCCTGTCATCTGGATAGATTAGTTTTGTGAATTGGAGATAGTGGCAAGCCGGATATGCCCCGGTATAACAATCACAGACATAATCAATTTTTAGCTAACTATTCAGGAATCCTGAAAGTAACACTATAAATATGATCTTGCAACAATATGTGTAGCCTTTGATTTTGTATACAATTTAGTAACGTCTTATTGGCAAGCCGGATAAAGCCCCGGCAGTATATCAACTGACCTCGCGTTGCTGAGTGGTTGGATCTCTTGATCTAATGCTATAATAGATGTTTACTACTCAGTAACGTTGTGGATGGCAAGCCGGATCAAGCCCCGGCAGTACATTAATAGACTCCCTGCTACCCAGTAACTGTATCTTTTTGATTCGACAGTATAAACAGATATGAGATTACAGTAAACCGGATAATGCCCTGATGTTTGACTCTATGATTATTTATAATTGTTGATTGAATTGGCGAGATTTATTATCAATTTGAATACTGATGAGGCAGTAGTAACTGTTATATTTATATACAGCATTATACAGAATAAATCTAGCCATACATTAGTTCATTCCCTGTCCATGACCATTAGGTGGATAAGCATATACAAGATGAGATCCTGTCTGTTTTTAATTTGTATTTAATAAAGGTTAGATTTTATGTATGATGGTATCTATAACCTTTTTGATGGTTTGGAATTTTTGATCACTATGAGACCATGATTACACAGTAACTAGCTAATGTAGGTGTGCTGTTATATCAGGGTTTCTCTTCTCTGTTTTGTCTTTGTACAGTTCAGGTAGTCAGCTAGAGCCACAGGTCTGCACCAGGTTGGATGTCCACTAATAGGTATATGCAAAAGAATAGTCAGACAGAGCCACAGGTCAGCACCAGGTTGGATGGAAGACTAGCCAGGTCATACATAGAGCCCAAGGTAAGAGAACTGCTAAGCACAACAGTGCAAGGGCAACTGAGTCAGTAGTCAGTCTGCCTTTTAAACCCCTCCACAGGAAGTAGGTAGGAGGAGCAGCTCAGAGGGAGGAAGTAGGTAGGAGGAGACTACAGGAAGCAAACACATAAAACAGAGGTCTGCTGCATGCTTGAAGCCTCGCGCCTGTAGATGACACTGAAACTAAGGTAAGCTGTAACAGGCCATAGCCTGTTGGCGGTTCCTGATGATAGCTTGAGAACTACTGCTCTTGAACACGTTATGGAGTGTTGGAGGGATTAATGTCTTAGGGTGAGATGTTCAGAACGTGGTGGCTACTGAAATTGTATTTAATCAGAATAAAAAAGTTCTTACTCCATGATCCGTCAATTCTCAGACATGTTTCCCTCATTTTTTGTATCCAATTCTGCCATCTCTGGCAAACGGAAAAAGCCATCTTAAAGTGGGTGTGGTTTAATCTACAGTCATATTATAAGGTATTTTTGGAAAAAAATATTAATTTCAACCTGTCTTTTTGTCTGATTAACATCATAAAAATGGTCTAAACTTGGAGAAGACAAATTAAGGTACTGTTAGCAGGAGTGAGAAGCAACTTGTCATTTCAAAGGCAAAAAAATGTCTTTGTTTCTTTTAAAATTTTATTTTCAAAGACAAAATCAACAATATTTTTAACATTAGAATTTATAAGGCCAATGTTAATTAAAAATGTCTTAAAGGGGAACATTCGTATTAAAAAAAATTTGAGCATGGGTTTTATTTAATAAAACAAGATTAGCTCTGTTTTCATTTTTTTTTACTCAGCTACGAGCGGAGATATGAAGACTTCAGATCGGGCATTTCCACCTCCTGTGGCACCCTGTATGTGCCGCACGATGCTGCAGGACTTCCCACCTACCTCCCAGCTGCCCCAGGGAGCTCGTTAACGCTTCCTTTCGTAGTGGTAATAATGTGGGCTATCGTTACAGCAAGCTCCGTTTACCATGCTACTGAGCTTGCAAGTTTAGTAACATGGTAAACTGAGCTTGTTGTAATGTTAGCCCACAGAAATACAACTACGAAGGGAAGAGTGAACACGGTCTCTGGGGCAGCTTGGAGGTAGGTGGGAAGTCCTGCTCTGTCATGCGGCACATACAGGATGCCGAAGAAAGCGGAAGTGCACAATTTGAAGTCTTCATATCTCAGTTTGTAGGTGAGTAAAAAAAAAAAGAAAAAAGAAAAACAGAGCTAATCTTATATTGAATAAAATCCATGCTCAAAATCTTTTTTTTTATGCAAATGTTCCCCTTTAACGTCATTTCTAATTCTTTATGACACCTTTTCAAACATGAAGGCTTTTCTTCTGAAAATATTGTCCTTTTTTTACCAGCTACTCATGATCCGACAAAACTTTCATTATGACGAGTTTTTGAACGCCTCGCCTTTAGTGCAGGAAATGTGCTGTGCTGGCAGACTTCTACAATCCTGTCAATGTGTTCCCCAGGTACATACAATCATGTTCTATCAATCATCATTCAAAATGTATGCACTGAATTTCATTTGTGCATATGTTTAATAATATTCTGTCTTTGATTTGTTTTTGATGATATTTTCCTATACTTTTGTTGCTGGGTTTCTTTGGATACCAGCTGCTATGGAACGCTGGAAAAAAAAACCACAGTTTGAAATCCTTGGCTTGAAACAAAAACATATTAATATGATTTTTTTAAAGCTTAAATTACATTCTGCACAATAAGAATCCGTGAGTGAAGAAAGGGAATATTAACTTAAGAAACATATCAGTCTTGTTTTATTGAAGAGCTATTTGCACAAAAATAAAGCGATTGATATGCTGGCAGTTTACATTGCAGTTTCTTAGTCTAGATTACTTACATTTTTCAGCAATTTTGTTTTCTTCAGAATCCTTTAAATCATGTCAAAATTTCCTTTTAATTAAGAAACAGAAACATCCAGAATTTCAATATAACATTAAAAAAAAGAACAAACAAAAAAAGTAATACCAAATACTGGATATAGTCACAGGCCCAGATTTCCCACTAGGCAGAGAAAGGAACTGCTTACAGTTCCAAAATTTGATGGCCACACCCACATTCTCAGTTGTGGGTGTAGCCAGCTCAATCTAAATGTCCCTGCACCAATTTATATACCCCTTTATAGGTTATTATTCAACTACTTGGATGCTATAAAGACTTTCAACGCAATGCATTGAAATTCTCTCTAGCAAAAAAGGGATTAAAGCTTTTTTTCTATCTATATTTGTTATAGGCCAAAGGTATTTTCTTTCCCAGGAAACAGTGAATTAGACTGAGGTCAAGGTCATGTGAGAATTGGGGGTGTGGCCATGGGTGGAGCTACGAGTGCCTAGAGCACCTTGTTTATGGAAGCCTGGGAGCCTTGTCCCATGATGTCCCTGTGCTGGCCACACCTTACGGCAGTAGTACAAATCTCTGCTAAAGAGCTTCCGCTATGCCACTTCACCTCACCTGCAGTTCCCCTGTTCTTCCTCCAGCACTCCCCATTCACCCTGTGCTCATTCTTTCCTCCCACTCTCCCCATTCGTCATGCCCCACAAGTTCTGCCTTACCACCCTCCCCATTCACCATGTCTCCACTACTTCTTCCTTACTACCCTCCCTATTCACTGTGTCCTCACTCCTTCTTTCCTCCCACTTTTCCCATTTGTCACGTTCCCACTAGTTCTTCCTTACCACACCTCCCATTCTCCATCCCCTACTCCTTCTTACCTCACCATGCCTCTTTCCTTTTTAACCCCTTCAGTGTCAGAGAGGTATCCAGTTCACTGCAACACACCGGATATGTCTTTATCAGTCAAAGGGTTAACTCTTTCAGTGTCAGGTAACTATTGCATTGTATTCCTCTTTGACACTTAAAGCATTAACTTTTTCAGTGGCAGAGGGGACACAATGCATAGGGGATTTTTTTAAATCTTTTCTGTATCAGAGAAGCATCCAATGCATTGTAATGCATTACATACCTCTTATCCACTCAAATGGTTAAACCTTTGAGTGCCAGAGGGGTAGCCAATGACAATGCATTTCATACATCTTTGGCACTCAAAAAGGTTAAAACTTTGAGTGCCAGGGGAATATTCAATGTATACCTTGCAATGCACTGAACATTATAAATATTATATCTATATATATAAATGAACACTTTGTGCCTGGCAAAACACACACAGGGGTGGCAGTAAGGAGGAATTACTGCTCCCATTGGGTGATTCAATGGGGGTGTGATTTTTGGCCCGCCCCCACTATCCAGCCTGCACACCACTATCTAAGGCTGAAAAAAAATGGCTGCCACTCACTCCTACACCACAGACACACACACATGCCCCTCACACACTGGCAGACATACACACACACTCATACAGAGACACACACACATGCTGAGCAGCTGAGGATGATGGGAACTATGTTCAAGCTACAGCTGGAAGGCCATGGTCCAAATCTGTATTATGCATCAGGGTTCCCAGTACATAGATACAAGGTTATGGGCTCGCTACAATAAACCACTCATATGTAGCTTCTTCATTCCCTGTCTATGGCCCTTCCAATTACTACAAGTGAGCCAATTTCTAACCAATCAGCAGGCAGGATGCTGGGGAGCTGACTTGCTAGCACAGAAAAGCTGGGAAACTGGAACAACGGCAGAGACATGATCAGGTAGTGCAGATCAGGGCTCCAGCTGAGCTGGTAAATGGCAGAGGCATGGTTGTGACTGTATTTAATATAAATACTATTTATATATTGCACAAAGAGAGAGAAAGGGAGCAGATTGTTTGTTAGTCTGTCTGTAAATAGAGGTGCCAGTTCCTGCAATCATCTCCATGCTGTAGATAGCTCACTGTATAGCATGTATGACAAACTATTTATATATGGTCTAGCATTGTATAGTATACAGTCTGCATGTGTCTGTGTATAAGGACTGGCACTATACAGTATAGGAGGGACAGTCTCTGTTTGAGACCCAAATCCTTCTGCTCCTCTATTTAGGACATCACACTGTGTGGTGTATATACCAGTGTATCAGATTGCTCCACATCAATAAAACCCACAGTAATGTGTGTATAAACTTCTGTATATATCTTATAAATTTGTGTGTTTAAAAAAATACTTTCATCTTCTTCTAAATCATTCACAAAGAGTAACTTAACCATTTCAGTGCCAGAGGGGTATGCAATGCAATGCTTACCCCCTGGCACTCAAAGGGTTAAAAATTCTCTAAAATACACCACCAGCCACGCCCCCAGTAACACCACCTAAAACACAAGTGTCCCTCTTTGGCCATTTGAAATGTTGGGAGGTATGTTACTTACACTGCTCACACTGTATGTATGTAAGTTCTGATTTGCATCTGTGTGTCACTGTGTATGTCAGTGCATGTGTGTGTATATGTATGTGTGTTGCATGCATCTCTGTCTATCACTGTGTGTCCCCCTGTATATGTGTGTGTTTGCACATGTATCACTGTGTGTACCTTTCTGACACATATACCTTACGACATATTTCACTATCATAACATTTATTAAAAAAACAAACAAACATTCCCTGCATAACATTACGGGCAACGCCGTCCCACATTGCTAGTATATATATATATATATATATATATATATATATATATATATATAAAATCAAAGGAAGAAAGGAAACTCACAGCGCCAACTCACCTTAACATATCCATAAAATAAATTCAGCTTTAAGAAACTTTTAAAGAAATATATATAGAAAGCAGCATGGAATGGGGGGGTTCTCCAGACCCTCATACACTAGGCCACAAACCCAAAGTGAAAAAACAGACAAGAAGACAATCCTGTGCTACTCTATATAAAAAAAATGATGTGTGCCCTGTAATGTTGATATATAATAATTCTTAGTAAATAAGTGAAATTCTGTGTCACAGATTGGCCGAGTTGTGGATAAGCTTGCCACCAACGTCAAGGTATTTCACTTTCGGCAAGTCCTACTCTAATAAACCTTAAAGCCCTATCTAAAAGTTAAAATCAAAAAGCCCTGAGGAAGTATCAATATGTACGCGTAGGCGAGCGAGGGACCCTTTAATTATGCTCTTTATTATTTGTGTGGGTCCCAGTGTAGTGCACTTAAAAACAACAGACATACAAGTAGTAAAAAGGTTTGCATGAGGGACTTACCTGGTGCACCAGGCCCCAAAAAGGGGCCTGCATTGTGTAGAAGTGGGAGGACTGTGGATCCTACAGAACTCTCCTTATATAACCTTTTATCCAACTACCCACAAGTCATGTGAAGTAGTTGATATCAAACAAACAAGGAGCATGCTCACCGTGACAGGCTAAGGCCTAGTCTTAAAGGGCCAGAATGAAAAAGAAATGTGAATAAAGGTAAATGATAAATGTGAATTGACATGAGTGATTACATAATTAACTAGGATAGGTAATAAATTCAGCTTTAAGAAACTTATAAAGATAGATATATAGATATATGTACCTTGGGGTCCAGGGAGACAGTAACAACACACCAGTAAATAAATAGAAATAAAAAACAAAAACTTACCCCAACCAAGAGTGGACCTTCTCCTTGTGGAGCCAAAGTCCAGTGTGTGACATCAGTCAATGGTGTGTTGCATTGCTAGGTAACCAGCCCAATGTTTCCCACAGAGAAGACAGAAGAGATGGTTAGATGCGTAACATAACTCAGTTACTAGTCCTGAAAGCTGTGTAGAATATGTCAAAAGAAAACAAAAGGCAAACACAAATTAAATACATAAAGAAAAATAAAGAAAAAGAATACAAAATAAACAATATATATCACACATAAATAACAGTAACAGTGTCAGAATAAAGGGATAAATTAAAATATGAAACCAGAAAAAGACAACCTGTAAATAAAAAGAAAAACATTGTACAAATAAATATGAGCGGATGGAACAAAGGAAGAAGAATGAATTTCACATATCCTATATAATAATGTATGTTTGTCAGAAGCTGTCATGCACATTTCAGACGGTTGCATGCGCTGCAGTCATGCTCAGTACAGACTGCCTGCGTCACGGCTGATAACGGAGCGGGGCGCTCCAAATTCAGACCGTAGTCCTCTCTACGCACCTTCTTTTCAAGACTACACCGCGGCCGTTGCTGCCTGGCATTGTGGCCCATGTACACGGGCTGTTCAACTAGTTTTATGATAATCCCCCTTGGTTAGAATCACAATTAAGACTACGGTGGTAAAAACTAAATCAATTAAATGTCCTATTAAATAAGAAGAAATGAAAATGAGCTGGAAAAAAAAACTAATGACTTAATGGTCCTTAAATAGGTAAGTGTCTTTAACCCATTGAGTGCCAGAAGAGTGATCAACTCATTTTGGAGCAATGTATTCCATACCCCTTGGGCACTCAAAGGGTTAAGGAAATAAAGTTTCAATGTGAAGCCACTTTTGCATTGTGCTACAAGCTATATCTTAAAAAAAATAATACTTTTTCTAACATTATATACTATTCATCAAACATTTATGTTGGTTATTAAAGTTTGAAATTGATAACAAATATGAATAGTTTTACCAACATGTATGACCCCTAATTAACAGGAGCACAAAGGGTATTTTCAAAATTCACATTCTATTATTTTCATGGAAATAAGCACCCCAAAGCAGTTCAATAATTATATATGCTATAAATGCTATATATCCTGAAAGTAGACTAACTAAAAAAGCAGAAAAGGGCTGAACAGTCTTCTTGCACAGAACAGACCATGTCAAAGAGACAAAAATCTTTGAAAGCCATGGAATTTCTTACTGTATTCAGTACCTAGTGGCAGCCTGACAAAAATAATATCTCATTGTTATGGGCTGACATACCGTAGGGGGTGCCAGGAGCACTAAACTTCACCTACCTTTTTTCTGTTTTGAAATTACCTGCCTGAGCTAAAATGGTCATAATCATTACAGATAAGAAGAAAAGGTTTACAAGGCATAACATTTTTAAGCAGACATTCACCCATCAAATTTGCAGTCACTTGTCTCTCTATTTCTAGGCTAATGTGCACAACTATATCCAGAATTGGTGCTATGGGAAAAAAAGATTTCCTTTATTACACTTCAGTCACTTCAAAGATTATAAACTCTTTCAGCACCATGGACATTCCTACTGTATTCAGTACCTTGACAGGTTTTTCCTTATGCTCTCTGAAGATTGTCCCTCTCTGTGATCTATCCGGACAGTCTTGCTTCTCTGAGGTGAGCAGTGTTACATCAGTAAAAGGTGTGGGAGGGGGATACTTTATCATTCAATTACTCTTGAACTACAACTCTGACAGTATTGAAATAGCACTCTCCATGGCCAAAATACTATGAAGATGAATTGAAGCTGCTTTTTTGTGAAACATTCCTACCCCTTTAATAGGAATCTGCAAAATATACTAAAGATAATGGAGTGAACGTACAAAACCATTTGTATGATAAATCAAGTGCTGGTATTTATTTTAAGTCCCTACAATTGTGTAACATCAATCTGCTATGCTACATACACAAAATCCTCCTTGTAAAACTACTTCTGCCAAGGGGAGGACAAGAGGACAGTTTGTTGCCATCTCGGGGAGGTTCTTTCCACCACACATTGTTTAGACCAGTGTGCTAGGGAGGTGTAGACGAATGGCATTTCACTCCATCTCCATGTGTATTCTATATTACTGGTGCATGAGTCATGCTGCCATTAACCTTTTGAGTGCCAGAGCAATGCTATGCGTACCCCTCTGGCACTCAAAGAATTAAAACCCAACTCTGGCACAGTGTGTCTGCCGGTATGCAGTACAGTGATCATTCACTATGGTGCATACCCTTGACTGCAGCCACTGGCATTAGATACATTATTCATACTTGCTTCAGAACATTCCGCGAGCACTGGTTGCACCGGAATCATACGAATGCCCCATTATCTCCTGCAATGCAAGTCTCACCTTAACCCTTTGAGTGCCAGAGCTGTATGCAATGCATCCCTCTGGCACTCAAATCGTTAATAGGAAGGACTGAAGCAAACCAGCTATTCTATAAACATTAAAAAAAATATGACCATTGATGTTTAACTATTTGTGCGCCAGGGAGACATCCAATGCATTGGGCTGCAATGTTTTGGATATCTGTGACATTTTAAGGTGTTAAATGTGGGTTTAACCCTTTGAGTGCCAGAGGGGGTACGCAACGCATGGCTTTGCAATGCGTTGCGTACCAGTCTAGCACTCAAAGGGTTACACCCCTAGAATTCTAAAGAGGTCTCTAGTGCATTCTGAAACACTGCATTAGAGACCACTCTAGCTTTTAAAGGGATAGTAATGTTTCATAATAAAAACAGCTCTAATTAATCATCATAGTATTTGGACTTTGGAGAGTGTCATTTCAATTCTGTCAGAGTTGTAGTTCCAGAGTAATTCAATGACAAAGTGTCCACCTCCCTCCCCTTTTACTGATGTAACACTGTTCAGCTAGATCAGAAGGGAGGTGCCCAGGTAGACTGCAGAGAGGGACAATCTTCAATTAAGATAAGGGAAAACCCTGAAAAACCTGTCTAGGGGGCAGGGCTTTCATTGTTCTCATAGGAAGAAGATTGTCCCCTGCTGTTATCTGTCTGGTCTATGGACTGGATTCCACATCTGAGAAGAGATGGCTTACATTAGGTAAAAGGGGTGGGAGGGGAAACTTTGCTTGTGAATATCTCATAAACCATAAAGGTTTGAGGGATAAAACTTATATCATTCTTCATGTTTTTTTAATGCCTACAAAATAAAATAAAGTTAAAACAAAGTATTACTATCCCTTTAACTGGTAAAGTCACAGTGAGAATTAAAAAAAAAAAAATATTTCTCAGCAAGACACAGTTAAAGGGATAGTAATGTTTCATAATAAAAGCAGCTCTAATTAATCATCATAGTATATGGCCTTTGGAGAGTGTTATTGCAATACTGTCAGAGTTGCAGTTCAAGAGTAATTCAATAACAAAGTGTCCCCCTCCCGTCCCTTTTACTGATGTAACACTGTTCAGCCAGATCAGAAGGGAGGTGCCCAGGTAGATTGCAGAGAGGGACAATCTTCAATTAAGATAAGGGAAAAACCTGAAAAGCTTGTCAAGGGGGGCAGAGTTTTCATTGTTTTCAAAGGAAGAAGATTGTCCCCTTCTGTTATCTGTCTAGTCTATGGACTGGATTCCACATCTGAGAAGAGATGGCTTACACTAGGTAAAAGGGTCGGGAGGGGAAACTTTGTTTGTGAATATCTCTTAAACCATAAAGGTTTGAGAGATAAGACTTATATCATTCATGTTTTTTTAATGCCTACAAAATAAAATAAAGTTAAAATGTAGTATTACTTTCCCTTTAAGATGCTCCAGAATTGCTCCTGGTCATCCTCCTAAAACAATCTGCAGGTATTTCCAAAGATGCACTGAGAATAATCGGTCAAGACTAGACTTGCTTACAGTAACCGTATTCATATTTAATGACTGATCCAAACTCCATGCAATGTGTCTGGCTGCCCAAGGCAATATTTAAACATGTCTCATCTCCAGACAGGGAGCAATTTTGAATATCAGGTCAAATTAATTAAATGATGTTAAGTCTTAATGATCTCTAACCCACTTTCGATGTGCAACATTATTTTCTTCTCTGTGCTGATTTTTAACTTTATTTATTGGAATGAAGCTGGGATGTTTTCCAGAATGGCAAAAGAAAGCTTCGCAGAATATTAATTGAGAATATATTGAAAAAAAAGAGACTTAAAGGAACAGTAATGCATTTTATCTTCAATGCAGGGGAATGTATGCATATGATATGGCTAAAAATGTGGGATGTAAATCCTGTCCTGACTATCTAGCAACTAAGGAATTAAAGGAGCAGTATATATATATATATATATATATATATATATATATATATATATATATATATATAGAATATATTATTTATAAAGAAAGAGAGAGCTTTTCCTGTATATTATATATATATATCCTATATAATAATTCGCTAAAATGTGTGTAACGACGCAGTCATGCGCAGTAGAGACTGCCAGTGATGAGGCTGCTACAGAGCGGGGTGCTCCGAAGGAGCGTCCATCTCTGTATCAGCTGCGGCGCGGGCAGTCTCTACTGAGCATGACTGCACCGCGACCAGCTGGCACTGTATCAGCTGCGGTGTGGGCAGTCTCTACTGAACATGACTGCGCCACGACCGGCTGGCAGTGGCACTGTGGCCCATGTAACAGGCTCTTCAACTAATATATATATATATATTAGTGTTGAGCGAGCATGCTCGGCCGATGCTCGGATCGGCTCGAGCATCGCTCTGCTCGGCACATGGCGGTACTCGTCGAGTACCGCCATGTGCTCGCCCGCCATGTTCGGGTGGCAGGGATCTGTGTCGGAAGGAGGCACAGATCTTACAGACGCTCCGCTGGACCACCAGGGACTGGAGGTAGGGGGCATTGTGGAGATGAAGGGGGACATTTTGGAGATGAAGGGGGACATTGTGGAAGGGGGACATTGTGGAAGGGGGGCATTGCGGAGATGAAGGGGGCATTGCGGAGATGAAGGGGGACATTGTGGAAGGGGGACATTGCGGAGATGAAGGGGGCATTGCAGAGATGAAGGGGGACATTGTGGAAGGGGGACATTGCGGAGATGAAGGGGGCATTGCGGAGATGAAGGGGGACATTGTGGAAGGGGGACATTGTGGAAGGGGGACATTGCGGAGATGAAGGGGGCATTGCGGAGATGAAGGGGGACATTGTGGAAGGGGGACATTGTGGAAGGGGGACATTGTGGAAGAGGGGCATTGTGGAGATGAAGGGGGGCATTGACCAGGCACCCTCCCCTCATCAGAGCAGGGGGTGCCTGGTGTAATGCTCGTGTCGCCCCATTGAATTCAATGGGGCTCGGGTGCTCGGCCGAGCACTCGAGCCTCCGGCGGTGCTCGGTCAGAGCACCCGAGCACCCGAGCATCGGGGTGCTCGCTCAACACTAATATATATGTTAGAGATTTCCCTGTAGTGTAAAACAAGGCTACTAACTCTGCTGGGAGTTACAAATGTTCAGCATTATTATAGGTTAAACTCTTGTTTTCTTTGCATTAACAGTGCCTCCTAATGGTCAGATTCCAAATAGTTATTCTGGTACAGGAATACACAGTAATTTCACTTCCTGACATTTTGAACTGTTATAACTTTTGAATAAAACAACTCACAGGGTGAAAAGTGTGTGTGCGTGCATGCATGAATGTGCATGTGTGAGTGAGTGTGAGTGTGCGCATGTGTGCTGTGTGATATATATGTGTGTGTGTTGTGATAGAGAGAAATTATCTCTTCCCACTGTACCACAGAATAGACTAGGAACCGTAGGGGAAGCCACTGAAGGCTGCATGCAGGCCCAGGGAAGTCTGTTGCCCACAATTGATTCAAGGGGAGTTATACAGTAAGGCATGATAAATAGGTGATAACTAGTGATGAGCGAGCACCCCAATGCTCGGATGTTCGGGTGCTCTGACCGAGCACCCCCTGAGGCTCGAGTGCTCGGCCGAGCATCCGAGCCCCATTGAAGTCAATGGGAGGACTCGAGCATTACACCAGGCACCCCCTGCTCTGATGAGGGGAGGGTGCCTGGTCCATAGGAAAAGGGCAGAAAAAGATGGAAACACTACAGAAATGGTTCAGGGACAGCATAGGGAGGATGTCTGGATGCACCTTGGACTCCAACATCGCTGCTGGGAACGATCTTTCGCCCGTAGTACGCCATTTTTACAGACTGACCATAAAACACACAAAAAGGAAAATAAAAACGACTTTAGGCGAAAAATTGTTACCAAACAATATTTGCTGTATATTTACTTGTATATCATCTGCAAATTCTCCCAAAAATTTCCTTGATTTTCAGAACTGAGGCCATGATTAAGAGGGAAACGTGCGCAGAGGCAAATTCTCCCAAAAATTTCCTTGATTTTCAGAACTGAGGCCATGATTAAGAGGGAAACGTGCGCTGAGCTGACCATCTAAAACATTATGGGTGAGGGTCTGCTGCAGAGCTGACCATCCTAAACATTATATGCGAAGGCCCGCTAGTGAGCTGACGCTATAAAACATTATATGAGAGGGCCCGCTAGAGAGCTGACCCAATAAAACATTATATGAGAAGGCCCGCTGGTGAGCTGACCTATATAAAAATTGGCAAACAGGGCCCGCTGGTGAGCTGGCCCTATATAAAAATTATATCACAGGGCCCGCTGGTGAGCTGGCCCTATATAAAAATTATATCCCAGGGCACGCTGGTGAGCTGGCCCTATATAAAAATTATATCCCAGGGCATATGGAAGAGGAGGAGGAGGATGAGAAGATTAAGAGTCAACCATATACCCGTTTTTTGGGTGGAAGGGGTGAATGGGAATACAGAGTATTCCCATCATTGTAAATAACATATATAAAGTGAGTTTATGTTCCCCCGGGGCTTTCCTCCAGTGGAGTGGAGAAGTCAGGGGAAATCCAGGCCTTGTTCATTTTTATAAGTGTCAACCTATCAGCATTGTCGGTGGAAAGGCGGATACGCTTATCTGTTATGATGCCACCAGCAGCACTAAATACCCGCTCAGACAGAACGCTGGCGGCAGGGCAGGCCAGCACCTCCAAGGCGTAGAGTGCCAGTTCATACCACGTGTCCAGCTTGGACACCCAGTAGTTGTAAGGCACAGAGGGATCATTGAGGACGCTGACACGGTCTGCTACGTACTCCTTCACCATCTTCCAAAACTTTTCCCTCCTTGTGACACTAGGCTGCGCATCAGGGTGAGGGTGCTGCCGGGGTGTCATGAAGGTGTCCCACGCCTTGGAGAGTGTTGCCCTGCCTTTCTCGGAACTGCTGTGTGCTCCCCTTTTCTCCCCTTCTCGGTTGGCCAAGGTAGCACGTACTCTGCCGCCAGCGTTGTCAGATGGAAAATTTTGGAGCAATTTTTCAACAAGAACCTTCTGGTATTGCACCATTTTGCTTGTCCTCTCCACCGGAGGAATGAGAGATGAGAAATTCTCTTTGTAGCGGGGGTCCAGAAGGGTGAACACCCAGTAATCCGTGTTGTCTAAAATGCGTACAACGCGTGGGTCACGGGAAAGGCAGCCTAACATAAAGTCAGCCATGTGTGCCAGAGTACCAACAGTCAAGATTTCGCTGTCCTCACCAGGAGGCTGACTCTCAATATCCTCATCCTCTTCCTCCTCTTCTGCCCACCCACGCTGAAGAGATGGAACTAAAGTTCCATGGCTACCCTCTGTAGCGGAGGCAACCGTGTCTTCCTCCTCCTCCTCCTCCTCCTCCTCCGCCTCCTCCAATTGTCGCTGAGAAGACGAAGTGAGGGTGCTCTGGCTATCACCTTGTGTAAGCTCTTCCTCCCCCATTTCCACCTCTTCCACATGCAAAGCGTCGGTTTTAATTGTGAGCAGCGAGCGTTTCAGTAGACACAGAAGTGGGATGGTTACACTGATAATAGCGTTATCGCCGCTCACCATCTGTGTCGATTCCTCAAAATTGCGTAAAACCTCGCAGAGGTCTGACATCCATTCCCACTCCTCACTTCTGATTACAGGAAGTTGAACGGAGAGGCGACGACCGTGTAACAGCTGGTACTCCACTACTGCCCTCTGCTGCTCACAAAGCCGGGCCAACATGTGGAAGGTGGAGTTCCAGCGCGTGCTCACGTCACAATGCAGCCGGTGAGCTGGCAATTGTAAGCGCTGCTGCAGCTTCAACAGGCCGGCCGAAGCTGTTGATGACTTACGGAAATGTGCACACACGCGGCGCACCTTGGTCAAGAGATCATGCACATTGGGGTAGGTTTTTAGAAATCGCTGCACCACTAAATTAAATACATGCGCTAGGCATGGTACGTGTGTGAGCTTGCCGAGCTCCAAAGCCGCCACCAAGTTACGCCCATTATCACACACAACCATGCCTGCTTGCAGGTTGAGTGGCGAGAGCCACTGCTCGGTCTGGTGACTAATCCCCTGCAACAGCTCTGAGGCCGTGTGCTGTTTGTCCCCAAGGCAGATCAGCTTCAGCACGGCCTGTTGACGCTTCCCCACTGCAGTGCTACACTGCTTCCAGCTACTGGCTGATGGGGGAGTGGCGGTGTGTGTAGAGAATTCGGAGGTGGAAACGGAGGAGGAGGAGCCAATAACGTAGGTGCTGGTGGAAACCCTGATGGAGGTAGGGCCCGCAATCCTCGGCGTGGGTAGCACCCGTGCCATCCCAGGGTCCGAGTCGCTCCCAGCCTCCACGACATTCACCCAGTGTGCCGTCAGGGAAATGTAGCGTCCCTGGCCACAAGCACTTGTCCATGTGTCAGTCGTTAAGTGGACCTTCCCAGTAACTGCGTTGGTCAGGGCACGGGTGATGTTACGGGACACATGGTGGTGTAATGCGGGGATGGCACACCGGGAAAAGTAGTGGCGGCTGGGGACCGCGTACCGAGGGACAGCTGCTGCCATCAGGCTGCGGAAGGACTCAGTGTCCACAAGCCTAAATGGCAGCATTTCGATGGCCAGTAATTTTGAAAGGTGTGAGGTTAGTGCTATGGCCTGTGGGTGGGTGGCTGGGTACTTTCTCTTGCGCTCAAATGCCTGGGGTAACGACATTTGGACGCTGTGCTGGGACAGGGAAGTGGATGTGGTCGCTGATGGTGCTTCAGATGGTACAGGTGCAGGGCGGGAGGTATGCGGGCCTGCGCCTTCGACAGGCGATTGGCCGGCACCGAAAACAGGGGAAGAGGAGGCAGTGGTGTGGCCTGCAGACACAGGTGGGCGATCCAGGCGTTCCTCCCACTTACTACGGTGCTTGGATGCCATGTGTCGGATCATGCTGGTGGTGGTGAGGTTTCTAGTGTTCATGCCTCGGCTCATTCTGGTGTGGCACAGGTTGCAAACTACAATTCTTTTGTCGTCCGCACTTTCCTTAAAAAAACGCCATACCGCGGAACACCTACCCTTTGGCAAGGTAGATTTACGCAAGGGGGTGCTCCGTGGAACATTTGCGGGCCGGTTTGGTGCGGTCCGCCTTCTTTCTGTAGCCACACCACTGCCTCTTCCAGCCTGTTGCGGTGCTGCAGATGGCTCACCCTCAGGACTGCTGTCATCGCTCGGCTCTACACCTTCCCAGGTGGGGTCAGTCACCTCATCGTCCACCAAGTCCTCCTCCACTTCCTCACTCTGATCATCCTCCTCAAGTCTTGATCCCACCACATACTCAGTCATTGACAACTGTATAACATTCTCCTCAACAAGGTCTTGAGACGGAAATAGTGGTTGATTTAATGGCAACTGTGTCTCATCATCATCATCATCATCATCCACTACTTCCTTTGACCTTAAATGCCGTTCACATCTGTCATCTTCTTGTGATTGGGTAGCCTCTAGATGTTGTGAATCAGGGCACAAGATGTCATGTTCCTCTGCAAGCGTGCTTGGAGAGAGGGTCAAATGAAGGATTGGTGATGAGACGAGCTCATCACTATATCCCAGTGTGGGATCACTTCTTTGACCAGACCGTGTATGGTGGGAGGAAGGATGATCAGAGTGAGGATTATGTTGACCAGACTCTTGGCTACTGAGAGTGGACTTGGTGGAAGACAGGGTGGTGCTTAACCGACTGGAAGCAGTATCAGCTGTCATCCAACCGACCACCTGTTCGCACTGGTCGGACCTCGAGAGTGATGTCCTGCGACGCCCTGTGAAATCAGACATGAAGCTAGGTATGGTGGATGTCTTTCTTTCTTGTGCTCTGGCACCAGGCACAGTTTCTCCGCGTCCTGACCCGCGCCCTGAACTTTCAGGATCACGTCCACTTCCCCGTCCCTTTTTACCCGCCTTCTTCATCTTACACAGAATATGTGACTTTAATATTTGAGTTTGAAAACTTAACAGTATTTCTTATAATTCTGCAACTGTACAGAGTACACAGAATAGGCTGTTAAACGGCGTTGAAACACACTGAATGGAATATGTGACTTTGATATTTTAGTTTGAAGACTTAACAGTATTTCTTCCTATTCTGCAACTCTGCACAGTACACAGAATAGGCTGTTAAACGGCGTTGAAACACACTGAATGGAATATGTGACTTTAATATTTGAGTTTGAAAACTTAACAGTATTTCTTATAATTCTGCAACTCTGCAGAGTACACAGAATAGGCTGTTAAACGGCGGTGAAAGACACTGAATGGAATATGTGACTTTAATATTTGAGTTTGAAAACTTAACAGTATTTCTTATAATTCTGCAACTGTACAGAGTACACAGAATAGGCTGTTAAACGGCGGTGAAAGACACTGAATGGAATATGTGACTTTAATATTTGAGTTTGAAAACTTAACAGTATTTCTTATAATTCTGCAACTGTACAGAGTACACAGAATAGGCTGTTAAACGGCGTTGAAACACACTGAATGGAATATGTGACTTTAATATTTGAGTTTGAAAACTTAACAGTATTTCTTATAATTCTGCAACTGTACAGAGTACACAGAATAGGCTGTTAAACGGCGTTGAAACACACTGAATGGAATATGTGACTTTAATATTTGAGTTTGAAAACTTAACAGTATTTCTTATAATTCTGCAACTGTACAGAGTACACAGAATAGGCTGTTAAACGGCGTTGAAACACACTGAATGGAATATGTGACTTTAATATTTGAGTTTGAAAACTTAACAGTATTTCTTATAATTCTGCAACTGTACAGAGTACACAGAATAGGCTGTTAAACGGCGTTGAAACACACTGAATGGAATATGTGACTTTAATATTTGAGTTTGAAAACTTAACAGTATTTCTTATAATTCTGCAACTGTACAGAGTACACAGAATAGGCTGTTAAACGGCGTTGAAACACACTGAATGGAATATGTGACTTTAATATTTGAGTTTGAAAACTTAACAGTATTTCTTATAATTCTGCAACTCTGCAGAGTACACAGAATAGGCTGTTAAACGGCGGTGAAAGACACTGAATGGAATATGTGACTTTAATATTTGAGTTTGAAAACTTAACAGTATTTCTTTATTTCTTATAATTCTGCAACTCTGCAGAGTACACAGAATAGGCTGTTAAACGGCGGTGAAAGACACTGAATGGAATATGTGACTTTAATATTTGAGTTTGAAAACTTAACAGTATTTCTTATAATTCTGCAACTGTACAGAGTACACAGAATAGGCTGTTAAACGGCGGTGAAAGACACTGAATGGAATATGTGACTTTAATATTTGAGTTTGAAAACTTAACAGTATTTCTTATAATTTTGCAACTCTGCAGAGTACACAGAATAGGCTGTTAAACGGCGGTGAAAGACACTGAATGGAATATGTGACTTTGATATTTTAGTTTGAAGACTTAACAGTATTTCTTCCTATTCTGCAACTCTGCACAGTACACAGAATGTGCTGCTACACTGCGGCGAAGCACACTGAATGGAATATGTGACTTTGATATTTTAGTTTGAAGACTTAACAGTATTTCTTCCTATTCTGCAACTCTGCACAGTACACAGAATGTGCTGCTACACTGCGGCGAAGCACACTGAATGGAATATGTGACTTTGATATTTTAGTTTGAAGACTTAACAGTATTTCTTCCTATTCTGCAACTCTGCACAGTACACAGAATGTGCTGCTACACTGCGGCGAAGCACACTGAATGGAATATGTGACTTTGATATTTTAGTTTGAAGACTTAACAGTATTTCTTCCTATTCTGCAACTCTGCACAGTACACAGAATGTGCTGCTACACTGCGGCGAAGCACACTGAATGGAATATGTGACTTTGATATTTTAGTTTGAAGACTTAACAGTATTTCTTCCTATTCTGCAACTCTGCACAGTACACAGAATGTGCTGCTACACTGCGGCGAAGCACACTGAATGGAATATGTGACTTTGATATTTTAGTTTGAAGACTTAACAGTATTTCTTCCTATTCTGCAACTCTGCACAGTACACAGAATGTGCTGCTAAACTGCGGCGAAGCACACTGAATGGAATATGTGACTTTGAAATTTTAGTTTGAAGACTTAACAGTATTTCTTCCTATTCTGCAACTCTGCACAGTACACAGAATGTGCTGCTACACTGCGGCGAAGCACACTGAATGGAATATGTGACTTTGATATTTTAGTTTGAAGACTTAACAGTATTTCTTCCTATTCTGCAACTCTGCACAGTACTCAGAATGTGCTGCTAAACTGCGGCGACGCACACTGAATGGAATACGTGACTTTGATATTTTAGTTTGAAGACTAAACAGAATGTGCTCTAATCTGCAACTTTGCACACTAAACAGAATGTGCTCTAATCTGCAACTTTGCACACTAAACAGAATGTGCTCTAATCTGCAACTTTGCACACTAAACAGAATGTGCTCTAATCTGCAACTGTGCACACTAAACAGAATGTGCTCTAATCTGCAACTTTGCACACTAAACAGAATATATATATTTTTTTTGTTTTGTTTTTGTTTTTTTCCCCCCACACCAAATAACCTGCTGCCCCCACACACAGTAGTCCTAAAAAGGACTTTTGGTTCTTTTTTTTTCACAATTTTTGTTTTTTTCCTCCCTACACTGCCTTTCCCTTCCTATCCTCAGCTCTCCCTGGCTCAGACTGAGCCGAACTCGCTGGTCAGGTGCTATACAGCACCTGACCACGGGTTCTGGCCAGCCAATCAGTGTAATGCCAGCAGCCAACATGGCTGCTGGCATTACACCGATGTCAGAGCCTCCCTGCACGTTTATTGGCTGCGCAGCAGCTGCAAAACGTGCGGGGAGGAGACCCGAACATGGCGGGCGAGCACATGCGGTACTCGTACGAGTACCGACATGTGCCGAGCAGAGCGATGCTCGAGCCGATCCGAGCATCGGCCGAGCATGCTCGCTCAACACTAGTGATAACGTGGAGATGTCTCCATGGATATTTTTTCTCCAGTTCTTATGTTATTCTACAAAGCCTATGCATTAACATCTTCATATTTGGATGAATCTTAGTTCATTGGCTCCATAAAATAACATAGGTCTTGCAGAGGTGATATCACTCGAGAAATCATCTCCCCCCAGGTGTTAAAATTCCTATTGATTTACATGAAGCTTTTAAGTTATTACCTCTGGTGTAAGTGGTTTGCCCAAGAATCCCTCCGTATCTTCATTCTTATCTAATTATACCTTAGAAATAAAACGTGTATTTTCCAAACATGTTTCAGACAGGGTTGTAATCTGCGGCCTCCTTTCACATTGAAGTAAATGTCAAATTAACGGTTGACGTACGTTCAGTTCCTCTGTCTTTTTGTTTAACATTTTCTGACCTTTTCTTGTGTTTGGTTATCTTCACTAATCTTTAGGCAGTGACTGCAGCTAAACTGGAAAGCAAGACCTGTAGGTGTCCTGGACCACATGACTATAGAATCCCCCACAATGCATGCCTCCTAGCATTTCACTTTTCATTTCCCTTTTTTAACCCATTTTGAGAAGTAAGCAGAATATTATAAGCAAATCTCTTTTCCTGACCTCTCTAACTAGCTTTTATAAAATTATACATTTTCCAAAGCACAAAGAAATCTGTTTAAAATGGACAAGCTACAAAACTCTGCGCTCCTCTGTTCTAATAGTGGTTTAAATGTCCTGTACTAGGCATATTTAATAATTTGTTGATAAACATGAGAATTTAGTCCCCAAGATTTTGGCCAAAAGAAAGGGTTAAGCTTACCACCACGCCCAGGTATCTCATCACTGTAAGTACCTAGTCTAATTCTCCTAATGAACTAGACTAAATTTAAAAACATTCTAAAATTAAAGGGATAGTAATACTTTATTATTACTATCCCCCATATTGCACATATTTGCAAAATAATTTAATAGCCCCAGATTCATCTCTCAGACCTTTATGGTTTGAGAGATAACCGAAGGCAAAGTTCCCCCCTCCCTCCCCCTTCCCTGAAGTCAGCGCTGTGCTGACTGCAGGGATATCCGGTCTGTCCTTCATCATGCGGCTCTGCAGCAGAGCTGCAATCACGTTAGTGACAAATAATTATTTCACTGAAACAGTCTTCTACATGTGCTTGCAAACCAAGAGCAAACCAAACACATGTAGAAGACCGTTTCAGGGAAATAATTCTTTCTCACTAATGAATCTCGGCTCTGCTGCAGAGCCGCAAGCCTGTCGTACGACAGACTTCCCCTGCAGTCAGTACAAAGCTGACTTCAGGGAAGGGGGAGGGAGGGGAACGTTGCCTTTGGTTATCTCTCAAACCATAAAGATTTGAGAGATGAACCTGGGGGCTATTAAATTATTTTACAAATATCTACAATATGGGGGATAGTAATAATAAAGTATTACTACCCCTTTAACCCTTTGAGTGCCAGAGTGGTACGGAACGCATTGCTTTGCGATGCGTTCCGTACCACTCTGGCACTCAAAGGGTTAAAATATTTTATTGAATTGTATTGTATATTTTATTTATATAGCACCAACCAGTGTACTTGGCACTGTACAGTTTACATTTGATATAAGGAGTACAATAAGTGCGGTGATTAAGTACTTATAAAGACAATCATAAGGGGAACAACTGGTGAATATACATGAGGATGAAAGGTCCCTGCCCCGTAGAGCTTACAATCTAAGAATAGGATGGGTGACATACAGATACAAGCTGGTAGAGGAGAAAGAGATACTGTTTTCATATTACACTGTTGCTATATTTAAAATGTGCTCTTTTAGTTTGAATTTAAAGTTGTTGAGGGTTGATGCTTGGTGAATACTGGGTGGTAGGGAGTCCCAGAGGTAGGGAGCAGCAAGGGAGAAATCCTTCAGTCATGAAACAGCGATAGTGGGTAAAGGGGAAGAGAGTTGTCCATCATGAGTGGTGCGTAGTGGACGTGCAGGAAATCAAAGATGAGATATAAGGTGGGGACAAGTGATGGAGAGCCTTGAAGGTAATGAGGAGGATTCTGAATGTGATACGCTGCTTTATGGGAAGCCATGACAGTGGTGAGATGAGTGGTGGGATGAGTACTGTTCTGGAGGAGAGGAAGAGTATTCTGGTGGTTGAATTAAGAATTGATTGAAGAGGAGCGATATGATTAGTAGGAAGACCAATAAGTCAAGAGTTGCAGCAGTCCAGGCGAGAAAGGATAAGAGCATGTATGAGGGTTTCTGTTGTAGAGTGAGAGAGGAATGGCCGGATTTTTTATATATTCTGAAGAAAGAAGCGACAGGTTTTGGTTACGTCATTAATGTGGGTGGAGAAGGAAAGAGAAGAGTCCAAAGTTACCCCGAGGCAGCGGGCCTTGTTTACAGGGTAAATTGTGGAACCTTCGACCGTTATAGAGAATGGAGGTGATGTGCAGGATTTAGGAGGGAAGATAGGGAGCTCAGTCTTGGACATGTTAAGTTTAAGCGACAATGAACCATCCAGGAAGAGAAAGCAGTAAGGCAGTCTGAGACCCGCTGCTGTATTACAGGTGATATTGAGGGTGCGGAGAGATATATCTGTGTATCGTCTGCATAGAGATGGTAGATAAAGCCAAAGGATTTTATCAGTTGCCGTGTATACAGAGAAAAGAGAAGAGGTCCCAGAACAGAGCCTTGGGGCACGCCTAATGAGAGGGGGGTCAGAGATGAGGAGGTGTTAGCGTATGATACAGAGAAAGACCGGTGAGAGAGATAGGATAGAAACCAGGAGCAGGTGGTGAGTGGTGATGTGGACAGCAAAAGGGAGACCTCTGATTCTGTGACTCAAGTAAAGTGAAGTAAAATTTAATCGAAATATAACCAGCTATTTTTTCTATTTTTCTTAAAATTTCGATAAACTTTATTTCTATAAAGGTAAGTGTCTGCAATTAAAACCAGTATCACAGCATAACTTGATATAAAAGGAGACAAGATGTACCTACCATTTCTATGTCTTCTGTGGGTGGGAGCCCCTTTGAAAGGGACTGTGATTACACAGTTCCCCTATATGGGTAATATCCCCCACCCCCGCAAGAGTATTCATTCTCTTACCTGCAAAGATGTGGTCTTACAGCTCAACCAAGCTATCTGGCCTTAAAAGAAAATTTAAAGAGAAAGTGTAATGTAACCTATGTGTGCAATAAAGCTGCAATAGTGAGTAATAGAAAGAACTAGACAGAACAAACAAGAAAAAAATAGCTCACTACGCTCACACCTCTATAAATATGCATATTAGTAAATAAGATAGATAAGATTGAATATAAAGACTGAAGTGTGCTGCAAGGAATATGGGGGTTCTCCAGGTTTTTTGTAGTTTGTTTTGCATTTCTAGTTTCGACCTGATGTTTAGGGGGACTGGAGAACCCCTATATTCCTTGCAGCACATTTCAGTCTTTATATGGTCGGTTATGTTTCGATTAAAGATTTTCATTTTAGAATGTTTTTAAATTTAGTCTAGTTCATTAGGAGAATTAGAGTAGGTACTTACTTTGGCGTGGTGGTAAGCTTAACCCTTTCTTTTGGCCAAAATCTTGGGGACTAAAGTCTCATGTTTATCAACAAATTATTAAATACTAGTTGAAGAGCCCATTACACGGGCCACAGTGTCACTGCCAGGCGGTTGTGGGGCAGTCATACACAGTAGAGGTTGCCCACACCACAGCTGATACAGTGCCAGCCGGTCATGGTGCAGTCATACACAGTAGAGGCTGCCCACACCGCAGCTGATACTGTGCCAGCTGGTCGCGGTGCAGTCATGCTGAGTAGAGACTGCCCGCTCCGTGGCTGATACAGAGCTGGATACTCCTTCGGAGCGCCCCGCTCTGTATCAGCCGCGGTGTGCGCAGTCTCTACTGTGGATGACTGCAGCACTCGCAGCAGCCTCTACTGAGCATGACTGCATTGTTACAAACTTTCTAGCGAATTATTATATAGGATGCCTAGTACAGGACATTTAAATCACTATTAGAATGGAGGAGTGCAGGTTTTTGTAGTTTGTCTGTTTTGCACTTTGGGTTTCGACCTGATGTTTAGGTGGACTGAAGAACCCCCATATTCCTTGCAGCACATTTCAGTCTTTATATTCAATCTTATCTATCTTATTTACTTATATGTGTATTTATTTATCTAGGTGTTAGCTCAGTGAGCTATTTTTTTCTTGTTTGTTCTGCTTAAAATAGGGCTTTGTGCCTCCTTAGGGAGCTGTACCGATATCCTACTGAAATGTTGGTCATTATGGGCTACCAACAAAACTGCACTTTTAAAATGTCACCTGCATGATAAGGGCTACATCAGAATGTCACCCACATCAAAAGGGTGACATTCTGATGTTGCAGGCTTATGTGTTGCCATCTGTGTCTGAACTCTCCAAAACTTAATTTGGGCCGCATCACAGTCAAGCTAATAAGAGGAAAAGGATAGCCCACATCAGCATGTCGCCCACATCACAGTCACACTTAAGTGTCCATCTGTGCATTAGCAGATTTGTGGCACTTAAGTGTGACTGTGATGCGGCAGACATGCAGATGTGGGCTGGTAAGTGGAAGTGGGTATCTTAACCCTTTGAGAGCCAGAGGGGTGTGGAAAGCATTGCTTTGCAATGTGTTACTGACCCCTCTGGCCACCAATGGTTTAAGGCAGAGTTGGAGGGCATGCATTAAGGAGGGATGGTATGCATCTTAACCCTTTGAGTGGCACTTCACTTCATCTCATGTGTCTATCCTTTTCTTCTTATTAGCTTGACTGTGGTGCGGCCCAAAATAATTATTGGAAATTTAAGGCACAGATGGTAGTGACACTTAAGAGTGTAACATCAGAATGTCTCCCTTTTGATGTGGGCAACATTCTGATGTCGCCCTTTTCGTGCAGGTGACATTTTAAATGCGCCATATTGTTGGTCGCCAAAGAGTGGGCAACATTTCCACAGTGAACCTCCCATACCATAGCCTGGTGTGAGTGTGCATGTGAGTGTAAATATGTGATAACATCTGTATACATCATGAGATCATCGCAAGAGCATTGAAAATGTGGTGTCAAGTCAGAATTCTTTACGAGAATGTGGAGCACAGCTCCGTAACACCTTAATGGAATTCACTGCACCATTTGGGGTAAATTCTACAGCTACAAAATGTCTGAAGGTTCAAGCATAAGCCAGAGGACATAATAAGGGGCCAGGCTGAAGCCTTTTTTCTTACTCTGTGCCTGTGAGCAAGGGGACCCACTGGAGAACATTGGAGGGCTGCCCTTCCCCCGGAAGGCAGAAAAGTAGAGGGGCAGATAAAAGGTAGAGTAGGTATAAAAGGAGTAGGTGGTTAGTGGTATAAGAATGGTGTTATTAGGGACTCCATTCAATGTCTAACCTTTTTCTTGAGGTTCCTACCCACCATAACCCATCTTTCAATTTCCCAGTGTCTGCTTTTTTGAGTAGCATCCACTACAGAAGAGGTTACACATAGGCCAGCATTTTTCTCATCCCCAAGGTTTTAGCAGTAATGTAGGGTTGGCAATGTGGTCCTCCTAATCATAACTAGTGTGGCTTAGCCAGGAAGGTTACAGTGATGGTGGGGCACTGGCCAAGTGGTCAGAACACCCAGAAGACAGGCTAAAGCCCTGTAAAGGAAGGCATAGCAGACTGCTTGTGGCAGATCAGCTGTGTCTAAAAGTTTCTCACACTAATCCTCCAGTGGAAGGTATCTGGGTGCTGGCCATGCCCCAAGCTGTGGATACAGGTCCAGGGCAATGCATTGAGGGTTTGGCAGGATCTTGCTAGGTGTCCCTTAAATAGGCCCAAACCCTTTAATAAAAGCTGTAGTCTATTTACTTTGCCACCTACAACCTTGTCTGTGTCTTTATTTCACAATATTTCACTATGTTTCTTGTGTTACACTGTTTTGTCCTAAACTTATGGAATGGGGAAGTCAGGGAGGGGGAAAAGGGTTTTTTAAAAGAAGACGCATCAAGGGCATTTGGAGCTTATCCCTCTCCACTGTATTTTTCATGAAAAAGAGGAATGTAGACAGTTTTACATGAAAATTAACAGGAACTAGAAGCTATCTTTCTTTCAAGTCACCACTTGGTCTGTGAATGGAGGCAACAGAGAGAGAAAGCAGACCAGTGCCAGGAGGCACCGAGACTACAGGTCAGGCAAGCAGGTAGTGTAGGGAGCGAGTAGGCAGCCAGAGTCACAGGTCAGACAAGCCGGGGACTACAAGGAGTGAGAGTAACCAGGCCACTGGTCAGACAACCGGAGACTATGCTGAGAGAGTAGGAGCCAGGGCCACTGGTTAGGCAAACTGAGAACTACAAGGAGTGAAAGTAACCAGGCCCTCAGGAAAGGCAACCGAAAGCTACAATGAGCAGGTAGTAGCCAGGGCCACTGGTCAGACAAGCCGGAGTCATGCACCGAGCAAGTAGTCATCCAGAGCCACAGGTCAGAACCGATGTGGGTAGTCAGACAAGCCAAGTCATACACAGAGTGAGTAGTCAGCCAGAGCCACAGGTCAGGATGATGTGGGTAATCAGACAAGCTGGGGTCATACACAGAGTGGATTCCCAGATAAGGTACCGGTCATAACGGAGCACAATACACAATAGCAGAAACAGCACATAAGAACAATGACTCCTAGGCCCAGGGAGGTTTGTAAAGGAGCAGAAGGAGGCGGGACCCAGTTAGGCCACCCAGAATAGACCCATAATCAGGCATCCGTGCTAGTGCCTGTTACCTGATGTAGCAATGAGGAAGCGGCCTGCTCCTGATTAGTGCTGTGTACCCACGTTCCTCCAGTACTGAAGATGGAAAGGTTAATAGTATATGTAAAGACATAGGCGTGCAATTCACCCCTACATTACATGCACTTAATGAAGCAATAAAGTTAAGATGCAGGAGCTCAAATGTGGGCATGACATGAGAATCTCACCCTTTTGATGTGGACAAGATTCTCATGTCACACTTTTCATCCCCATGACATGGTTAATGCCCCCTTTACTTGCTTGCACAAAAGTCTGCAACGTTTTAACAGTGAACCAGAAAAATAGGTGAAGATGGAAAAAAGTACATAAGTAAAATGTATAAACAATTTTACTTTACATATTATGCACTCTCAGAATATGTAACACTAACCCTTTGAGTGCCAGAGGGGTACACATTGCTTTGCAATGCATTGCGTACCCCTCTGGCACTCAAAAGGTTCAAAATGAGGTTGTGTCACTTTAATTCTGCTTCACCAGCTAGCTGAACCAATGAAGCACAAGAGCCTCCGGATTCCACAGGGAAGTCTCTAAGATAAATACTTTAAACTTCTGTGCCTGCAAGCAACCATCTCAATTTGATCTGTTCAAACAGACAAAATGTTCACCGTCTTCTCTTCTGTTCTCTCCTACAACCGGTTAGATGTTCTTTCCTGCAGTGCCATTATTTTTAATAGTATTTTTCAGCCAAAACATCATTCTGTGTCAAAACACTCGCTGGGAAAGAAATTCCCAATGTTTTCATTGACACTAAAATGTTTGTGAGTTCTAAAAAAAATGGATGAAGACTGAGAGAAAAAAATAAATCTATAGAAAGATATGGAATTAACCCTTTGAGTCCCAGAGGAGTATCCAATGCCTTGCTTGGCACTCTAAGGGTTAAGAGCTTTATGTGGGAAACAAAACAAAAGAAATTCTGGAGCAAACCACCTGTTGTACAGGGAAACAAATTAAAATTCCCCAAATCCCTATCAATTTAACCCCTTAAGGACCAGCCTTGTGGCACTTAACCTCTTAAGGACCCATGACGGTCCTGGTATGTCATGGGTTGTCGAGCCATAAGGATCCATGATGTTCCAGGACCATCATGGATTTCAGGGCTCCCCAAGCAGCTTGGGGATCCCGGAAATGGATCACAAAAAAAGGTACATGGTCTTTAAGTGCCGGCCGAATCCTTAAGGGGTTAAGGATCATGGAGCATTTTTTTTTTTTTTTTTATTGTTACTGGAATCAGAAGTCCCCAAGTGGCATGCAGCCGCACGGGGACCCCTGAATTCCAGGACATACATGTATGTAATGGGTCCCTTACACACATTCACCCCATGACGTACCTGCATGTCTGTAGTCCTTAAGGAGTTAAATGCAAGACAGGTCTCCATATTATTGATTTGCAGTTGGAAACCTTTGTAGAATTTGGGGGGTTTAAAACCTAATTTATATCAGTATGAATATGTATTTGTCCCCCACGAGACAGTTGGTTTTCACCAGAATTGGTTTTATATTTTTCTTCTGCATAATGCCTTATAGTGAAACTATCACCTTAGAACAATGTAGGCAATTTTAAAACATCTTGCAAAATGACCTATATGTTGTGTTAGACGTGTATTGTTTAATAAAGTTGTTTTCAAGCTAGTAGCAATATTTCTTCTTGTTCTATGATATCTGCAGATGGCATGGCTGGCACAAATGACTGATCAGCCGTGTGTGTGTGTGTGTGTGGTCCTCTCCCTCACATCTCTAACCCAGCTGCAACTTTAACTCATTGCGTTCCATGTATATCTGCAATGCATGGCAATCTCTTTGGCACTCAAAGGGTTAAATTAATTTTGCAATTGATCCAGGATGAGAGGGATTTTCCAAAGCCGCCTCTCCCTATGTCCACATGCGGATGTGCCTCTGATCTATCACGTAGCGGTGTTCTCCAAGCCTCCCCAATGTCTCAAAACACACACTGACAAATATTTGTCTAATGCTTCGATTGCCACACATTCCTCACCTCCCTGGCAATTGAAGGGTTAAAGAGAATATGAAGATAGTCACTGATATACATAAGAATGTTTTCTATCATATTTGTTATATTAACCTCTTAAGGATCAGCGGTCCCGGGGTGTGCAGTCCTTTAAGGACCACATGGAGTAAAAGTACGTGACGTGCCAAGACCGTCACTGGTTCTTAAGTGCCGGACCAGCGTGACGGTCCTGCCATGTCAATGGTCCTTAATGGGTTAAAGGGTTAGTAATGTCTTTATTAAATAAAACAAAATATTATAGCTGACAGCAGATCCTGGTCCCGGTCTACAAAGTGTGCTTGCAAACCACAGTTATTACAGTTTAAACCCATGTTTTTTTTACATTAGCAGTGCCCTCTAGTGGTCAAACTCCAATTAGATTTCTGTTACATTCTAATGGAGAGGAAAGTCAGTGACATACAGTTCCCAATAGACTGACTGAAACTGACTGTCACTTCCTGTCAGTTAGAACTACCAGGAAGTAAACACAGTAAATTCACTTCCTGTCAGTTAGAACGACCAGGAATTAAACACAGTAAATTCACTTCCTGTCAGTTAGAACGACCAGGAATTAAACACAGTAAATTCACTTCTTGATTATTTAAACTGCTATAAATCCTATATAATAATTCGCTAAGTTGTGTGTAACGCCCGACATGCGCAGTAGACTCTGCTGCGCGAGCGGCAGTCATGCGCAGTACAGACTGGCCGCCCTGTGGCTGACACAGAGCTGGGTGCTCCGAAGGAGCGTCCAGCTCTGTATCAGCAGTGGCGCGGGCAGTCTCTACTGTGCATGACTGCCCCACGACCGGCTGCCAGAGGCACTGTGGCCCGTGTAACGGGCTGTTCAACTAGTTTTGAATAAAACATCTGACAGCAGTGGGCGTGCCCTTGTTTTATTCAGCAGAAAAAGCTCTATAAAATATGTGTTTTCATAAACAAAAGTTTACTGCTCCTTTAAACAAAAACTTGCAACACTCTATTTTATTCAGGGGAAACTAAAATTAATATAAGTAGCGTATAATTAGGGTTACCACCCAGCCGGTATTTTACCGGCAGGCCGGTAAAAAATTGGCTTCTGTCCAATGTTAAGTCTTTGGACGGAATGCCATGGCCGGTATTTTTTGGAAGAAAAGGTGGCAACCCTACGTATAATAAACTAACATCATGTGACGGCATAATATACCAGAAAGACAATGAATTGTCTCATAGGAGAGAGCAGTCAGTGCAATCACTGATATAACACAACAGCTACCAAATAGACTACAGCAGACATTTTCAGTAAAAGAACAATTCGTTTTCTGTATGGGAGTAGGGAAAAGGTAAAAAAAAAAAAAAAGGATGGGTAAAATCAATAGCATAATGTTATATACAGGATCCTGGTATTACTGCAATGCTTGTCCTATTTAAGTTTTATAATTACAAGTCAGATGTACTATGGGTTAATTCCTTTGAAGTGCTAGGTGTGTGCAAACCCCTCTGAAGCTCAAAACACTGAGTCAGTAAATGCCTGCTGAACCCATGGAGTGTCAAATTAGTGTGTAAAGTAAGTTGCACAGCTCTTCGGCCATCAAGGTGTTAATTACACTGGTGTTGTGTACAGAGACAATTTCCTCGCTCACATATAAAAAGGCATTTTTTAAAGTAATGTTTCGCAAAAACAGCAGCTCCAATTAACCTTCATAGTATTTGGACTGTCAGAGTTGTAGTTCAAGAGTAATTCAATGACAAAGTATCCCCCTTCCGCCCCTTTTATCTTGTGTAAAACACCTCCCCTCAGATGTGGAATTTGTTCTATTGACTATACAGGTCACAGCAAGGGACAATCTTCTTACTGTGAGCATAAGGAAAACGCTGCTGCATTGACAAGTTTTTCCTTATGCTCCCTGAAGATTGTCCCTCTCTGCAATCCATCCGGACAGTCTTGCTGCTCTGAGGTGAGCAGTGTTACATCAGTAAAAGGGGCGGGAGGGGGATACTTTATCATTCAACTACTCTTGAACTACATGTCTGACAGTACTGAAATAACACACTCCATGGCCCAAATACTGTGAAGATTGATTGAAGCTGCTTTTATTGTGAAACATTACTGTCCCTTTAACTTTGCATTGACTTGTATATTTGAAAACTTGATTAAAAACACATATGTATCATGTTAGCCAAAAGACTAGCAGATGCATGTGCTAATAGAGGGGAGCCACTACAGGCGTCGGGTGTAGAAAAAAGATTATCCAGACTTCTCTATCGTCCTTTCACGTTGCTGGTCACGCCCCCTGTAGTTGGCCACTCTCCAGTGTTTGGGACGCTGTTGTACCAATACAGTGTTTTTGGAGTGTTATTGCTTAATTTTTTATACCTTATAGAGTGTTGTTACATTGGGATCACAGAGATCCAGGAAAGGTGAAGAAGAGAACTCCCACAACAAAAGGAAACATACGTCTAACACTATAGATTCTTCTTTATTACGGCTGCTATTGGGCCAGACAGAGAGTGGCTGAAAGGATCGGGAATCCATATGAGAGAATCTAGAGAAGATCTGGTGAGTGACATTATACTCATTGCGTATTTTATTTGACATAGATAGTACTTTAAGATGTTCTTTTGCACTCCTTGTTGTTGTACAACTCTGACAGTATTGAAATAACACTCTCCACGACCCAAGTACTATGAATATTAATTGGAGCTGCTTTTATTGTGATACATTACTATGTCCCAAGTGGTCCTCTTCAGTGGTCCTTCTTTGAGATCCAAATCCCACCCTAGTGTCCCTCTTTTTAGGCGATCAGACTGTGTGACATTTCTATAAATGTATCACATTGCAGCACATCAATACAACTGTATTAACCATTTGAGTGCCAGAGGGGTGTGCAACACATTGCTTTGAAATGTGTTGCATACACCTCTAGCATTCAAAGTGTTAAAGGGATAGTAATACTTTGTTTTATATTTATTTTATTTTGTAGGCATTAAAAAAACGTGAAGAACGATATAAGTCTTATCTCTCAAACCTTTATGGTTTGAGAGATATTCACAAGTAAAGTTTCCTCTCCCGCCCCTTTTACCTAGTGTAAGCCATCTCTTCTCAGATGTGGAATCTGGTTGTAAGACTGACAGATAACAGCAGGGGACAATCTTCTTCATATGAAAACAATGAAACCCTGACCCCTTTGACAAGTTTTTCAGGTTTTTCCCTTATCTTAATTGAAGATTGTCCCTCTCTGCAGTCTACCTGGGCACCTCCCTTCTGATCTGACTGAGCAGTGTTACATCAGTAAAAGGGGCGGGAGGGGGATACTTTGTCATTGAATTACTCTTGAACTACAACTCTGACAGAATTGAAATAACACTCTCCATGGCCCAAATACTATGATGATTAATTAGAGCTGCTTTTATTATGAAACATTACTATCCCTTTAATGTTTGTTTAAACTTCAGTTTATGTGTTTAGAAATTAGTCTGTGTAAATAAAATACTTTGGTCTTGCTCTAAAACATGTATTTAGTTACACAATAGGGAGTCAATAGATCATGAAATAACCTAAACTTTCTTTGCAATGCTCCACCCACCAGTCACACCCCCAGCAACACCCCCTAAAACAAAAGTGCTCCTCTTTGGCCATTTGAAATGTTGGGAGGTATGCTTTACATAAAGTTCCAATGGCGTCTTGGTAGATTAGTGATCTTTTCTTTGCAAGATGTTTTAAAGATGCCTACATTGTTTAGGTGAGAGTTCTACTTTAAACGTTACCACCAAATCCCTGTGAGTGCCAGAGGAGTGACCAGTGCCTCTGGTACTCAAAGGGTTACCAATGGCGTCTTGGTAGATTAGTGATCTTTTCTTTGCAAGATGTTTTAAAGATGCCTACATTGTTTAGGTGAGAGTTCTACTTTAAACGTTACCACCAAATCCCCGTGAGTGCCAGAGGAGTGACCAGTGCCTCTGGTACTCAAGGGTTAAAATATTCAGTACACCTAAACATCATTTCTTATTTTTTTTGTGAGAAAGTAAATGTGGCCTCTTTTCTCAAGTCTGTTAAAAAGCTGATAAAACTATACAAAACAATAATTGATTGTAGACGAGAACTCATCCAGTTCTATTTGTACAGTCCCCCTCAAAGATTCTTCTGACTTATATATTCTCTGTTTGATGTTCATTACGCTAAGTGAGAACTGTATAGCTTTATCACTAATTTCATGTATGTAATTACTGCATATTCTTTGCCACCTTTGTAATGTTTTATTGCCATTAAAACTTTCTGAAATTTAAAAAAAAAAAATCCAGTTTAGTTCACTGATACATGTATCTCTTATTTATTTGTTTACCTCCTTTATTCCATAAATTACCCTTATTACTTGCATAAACAAAGAAAAAGCATGTTTATAATGGATTTTAGGTTTTATGCCCCAAAGACATTTTATAAAATCTGGCTATGAGTACATAGTATTTAAAAAGGGACAAATTATTTTTTTAGATGATAATGTACCTTTAATGTGTACTGTGAAAGTAGAGGTGGTGCAAAAATGTAAAAAAAAGGTGTCAATGTAGTGAAACAATTTAGAAAAGCCTGCCTCTACAGCATAAATGGAGGGAGACTGCAACATTGTATAAATATCTTCTTCATCTCAGGCCCTAATTGAAAGGTCTCTGTATAAACACATCCAAGGAACTCAGTGTCAGGGACGTGAAAACCAACAGCTGGTTGGAGATGATAAGAGTTGTAGTTCCCAACAGCTGGAAGTCCAACACTTGTATACTGCTGATGTAACTCCTTGGATGCTAAAACGTCTACAGGGCATTGCAATTCTTAGGAAATATTTCTAGAATCCAAAGGGTTAACTCTCTTAATTTTGCATTGAGAGCAGGGTGTTTTGTGTTCAAATAAAATTTCCTTTAAAACTGTGAACATCACAAACAACTGTATGTTAACACCTTCTCCTGACAAACTGCAAGCGAGCATCTGTGACTGTCTGCTCATTTAAGAGCATATTGCTACCTTTGAATGCTTATGAAATCCAAATGATATAATGTGTCCTAATATAAACCAGACAAAGTAATTAGCATGCAAATGTATCATACGTCCTGAAAATAACTCAGAACTTTTATTTTCTTTTTATTCATTTTGTAAGGCAAACATTTTCAACTTCAGAACTCACGTTATAGTGATATCTATACAGACATGGCATAGCAATGAGCTAGTCTCCCGAAATAGTTACTCGTCATCCAGGGACAGTTAAATGGATTGCTGTCATCAGCAAGCCTCTGCATTGTGATGATGACTGGCTATAGGCTTGGAAAATTGATGCACAGTGTTCTGCCACTGTAGCCTGTGGAGCAATCATCAATCAAAGAAAGGGAAAAAAATATATCAACCAATTAGATGCAGCTGATGTTATGTTCCTATTCCATTTGTACAGAAGCTATAATATCTGCAAGTGAGTCATATGCGTTGACGTAATTGCGTTGTGCTGACCCAGTCACGATGACAGAGGAGAACTAGAGAAGAGGTCAGTCTGATGGGGATATATGGAACTCTTCCAGATTCATGTTTAAATAAGTAATAATCGGTTTTATTTGCCTTAGCAGGAAGGTTATATAAGTATTCCCTGAATAATTCTCCTCTACATGAACACCATATCACCTTCCCCACCACAAACCAACTTCCTCTCCTTCCATATCACTTTCCTTCCCCATATCAGTCTTCCTCACCCCATACCAACTTTCTCTCCCTCTATATCACCTTCCTGCCCCATATCAACTTCCTCTCCCTCCATATCACCTTCCTGCCCCATATCAACTTCCCAATCCCATAATAACTTCCTTCCCCTCCATAATACCTTTCTGCCCCATATCACCTTCCTCACCCCATACCAACTCGCTCCCCCTCCATATCACTTTCCTGACCCATATCACCTTCCCCAACCCATACCAACTTACTCTCCCTCCATATCACCTTCCTGACCCATATCACCTTCCCCACCCCATACCAACTACCTTCCCCTCCATATCACCTTCCCCAACCCATAGCAACTTCCTCCGCCTCCATATCACCTTCCTGCCCCATACCACCTTCCTCCTGACCCAGATCACCTTCTCCAAACCATGCCAACTTCCTCCCCCTCCATATCACCTTCCTGACCCATATCGCTTTCCTCACCCCATACCAACTTTCTCTTCCTCCATTTCCCATTCCTGCCTCATATCACTTTCCTCACCCCATACCAACTTACTCTTCCTCCATTTCCCCTTCCTGCCTCATATCACTTTCCTCACCCCATACCAACTTACTCTTTCTCCATATCACTTTCCTGCCTTATATCACTTTCCCCACCCCATACCAACACCATCCCCCTCCATATCACCTTCCTGACCCATATCACCATCCCCATCCCGTACCAACTTAATCATCCTCCACATCACCTTTCTGACCCATATCACCTTCCCCAAGCCATACCAACTTACTAACACCACCTTCTTCCTCCCATATCTTCTCCCTTCCAATATCACCTCCGTCTCCATATCACCTTCCTCCCCATATCACCATATTGTTCCCCATAATATTTCTCTCTCCCATATCACCTCCCTACCCAAAACCACCTTCCCTACCCTATATCATATTCCTCCCCCTCATATCACCTTCTTCCTGTATCACCTCCCTCCTTCATATCACCTTAATTCCCCATAACACCATCTTCTGTCTCCTATATCCCCTCCTTTCCCATATTACCTCCCTCTCCATATCCCCTTCCTCCCAATTTCACCACCTTCCACCCATCACACCATTTACAACATTTCTCTCTCCCATATCACCTTCCTTCCCAAAACCATATTCCTTACCCTATATCCTATTCGTCCCTCCCATATAACCTTCTTCCTCTCATATCAGCTTCCTTCCTATATTACAATCTTCCTCCGATATCTCCACTCCATAACACCACCTTCCTTATCCCATATCACTCTCTCCTCCATATCACCTTCCTTCCCATATCACCTTCTTACTCCCATACCACTTTCCCTTCCCATATCACCTTCTTCCTCATATACCACCTCCCTTCCCATATCACCTTCTTCCTCCCATACCACCTCCCTTCCCATATCACCTTCTTCCTCACATACCACCTCCCTTCCCATATCACCTTCTTACTCCCATACCACCTCCCTTCCCATATCACCTTCTTCCTCCCATACCACTTCCCTTCCCATACCACCTTCTTACTCCCATACCACTTTCCCTTCCCATATCACCTTCTTCCTCACATACCACCTCCCTTCCCATATCACCTTCTTCCTCCCATACCACCTCCCTTCCCATATCACCTTCTTCCTCACATACCACTTTCCCTTCCCATATCACCTTCTTCCTCCCATACCACCTCCCTTCCCATATCGCCTTCTTCCTCCCATACCACCTCCCTTCCCATATCACCTTCTTCCTCACATACCACCTCCCTTCCCATATCACCTTCTTCCTCACATACCACTTCCCTTCCCATATCACCTTCTTCCTCACATACCACCTCCCTTCCCATATCACCTTCTTCCTCACATACCACTTCCCTTCCCATATCACCTTCTTCCTCCCATACCACTTCCCTTCCCATATCACCTTCTTCCTCCCATACCACTTCCCTTCCCATACCACCTTCTTACTCCCATACCACTTTCCCTTCCCATACCACCTTCTTACTCCCATACCACTTTCCCTTCCCATATCACCTTCTTCCTCACATACCACCTCCCTTCCCATATCACCTTCTTACTCCCATACCACCTCCCTTCCCATATTGCATTCTTCCGCCTATATCACCACCAAGAAAGGTTCAGTTTAATTGTATTCTAATCATAATAGATATTTATTTTCAACTGCAATATGCCATTGACAATTCCCACTGCAATATATAAATAATGCTTTAATTAGAGCAAATTAAAACAATGACACCTTGCATGGTTATACTGTAGCTAGTTATGGTGTAACATACAGCTGCATTGATTTCCTTATGGTAAAGCTCTACTTAGAATGTTCATTTCCCTTTCTAGTGCCTGTAAAATGCTGTTACTATAGATACATTTGGTTACATTGTGACTCAGAGCCTTGTTTTGTCTTTAAAAATACAAAGCAAGAAACAGAAAAGTGGCAACAACAGCACCTTACTGCTGGACTACAAGAGGAATAAGTATATAAAAGGTCACTTATAGTTAGATGTGGTTGCTAAGTGGGCTTATGCTCTAAAGTTGCTAATTATGCTGCAATTAAAAATGGTCTTGTTTAAACTTCTTAACCCTTTTTAGTGCCAGAAAGGCAACACACTGTGATGCATAGAGCTTAGTACCTTTCTGGATACCTTTCTGACATTTAAATAGTTAAAATGAATATATACCCCAACAGTACATGGCTCTTAATGGGCAATTATCAAGTTTTTAGTTAGTTTGCTCCTATGGGAGCAGTCAGGGAAAATACTTTGGCTACACTGTGCATCCCCATAATTGCTCCCAACCAGAGGCAGATTGTAGGGGAATACCAGCCCGGGCATTTTTTTTTTAAAGCAGCCCACTAGCTGCACTGACGTCCCCATTGATGCCCCCTTGTGGTCCCTGTGTGGCATGGGAGAGCAGGCGCCAGGATATTATGTCATATCCTGGCGCTCTGCATTAACAAAGAACACAAAGGCTGTCAAAGAGAGTGCCTGTGGCAACACAGACCTCTCCTTCAAAATATCGTGGGATGGTGAGATGGGATCCTCTGATCTCCCCCACCGGCCCATGATCTAGCGGCCCACCGGGGGATGCCTGATCCCCTGATAGGACAATCCGCCCATGATCCCAACAGCTGTTCAGCCAGTGTAAGGGGTTAACTAAGACACAGACAGGTGTAGTGCTCAGTCACTGCAGGCTCTCCAACCTGATATGCATATTGCTAGAAGAAAGGTTGCAGTGGCACTCGTATCAACCGCCATCCAAAACCACTCGTGGTATAAAAATTAACTTTTATTTCAACATGTAAAAAAGTAGGCACCATAGATTACTAAGGAGGTGAGAGACAAAGCAGACTAGACCCCCACACAGTAAGGTCTGACACGTTTTGCTCTAAACAGAGCGCTTAGTCATAGACACAACCAAATTCCTTCACCTAACAACTTATATAGCATTTAAAAATAAAAAAAAAACAATTGGAAAGGCCTGTAACCTTTCTACAGGGACGTGCACAGACATTTTGGGGGGCAGGGACTCAAATGAAAAAAAGGGCGTAAGCGGAGAGGATCCGACACGCAAGAGGAGAAGACCCGGCGCATGTAAAAAGGACCCGGACGGTATGTTAAAGGGACCTTACACTTAAAAAGGACCTGGACGTAAGAGGAGAGGAGAGCAGCCCCCCCCCCCCACCACCACCACCGGTAATCAAAATTGAAAAACGGACTGGGATAAGATAAAATCGGACTGGTTACATTTTTTTTGTTTGTTAAAAAGGCACGAGGGCACTTTGGACAAAAAGGGCAGGTGCTCAAGCCCCGCTTGGTGTCTATGTGTGCACGTGCCTGCCTTTCTACATCATGAAGCCTACAGCCAATCATTGGGGATTTATCAGAAGGAACAAATTTAACCCTACATAGTCTAAAAGAACCAAAAAAGACTTTTAAAGGGAAGTCAAGTCCATATAAAAAAACAATACAAAACAAAGGTTAAATAAAGGTTAAGAATGTCTCAACTTCTTTATATATACTTGTTGTTTTTCAAGATGAATCTTACTTGCCCACTTTGTGTATTATTTGTGACTTTGTATTGTTTTTTTATTACTGTCCTCTCAATAAAAACGTTTAAAAAAAAAATGTCTAAAGGTAAAAATAAATATAATAAATATAGTTATAATATAATAAGCCCGTCCTTATTTAACTCTAAGTCCCTTGACTGGAACTCAACTCAGAAGTCTGTGACTCTTAGCCAAAAGGCCATAGGTTTCAGCACAGTCCTCACAGACCTACTGTGCTGGATTTCCAAGCCTGATACAGAGGGTCTATGGGGACCTGCATCAGGTTCTGCACAACGCAGGACTGAACCCCAATACCATAAAAACAAATGGTCAAGCATGTGGTCCAGGGCCTCTGTCCCTGCCCCACCCCCCCTTCAAAGGCAGAGGAAACAAAAAGAGAAGGAAAAAAATACAGGGTCTGGCTTACGTATGGCCAATTACTATTAAAGGGATAGTATTGCTTGAAAATAATTTTATATTATATTGTAGCCCTTAAAAAAACATAAAAAATGATATAAGTCTTTTCTTCCAAACCTTTATGGTTTGGGAGATATTAGCAAGTAAATTTAATAATAATAATAAAAGTAAAATTCCCTTTTCCTGGCTGTTTTTGCCAAGTCTGCCATCTAGTGGACAAATTTGGAATCCGGGCCACAGATCAGCCGGCAGCTCTTTAGCAGTGCCGAGATCACTATCTTTAAAAATAACTGCTTCATTGGAACTGTCTACAAAGTGTGTCTAGCTTGCAAGCACACTTTGTAGACCATTTCAATGAAGAAATTGTTTTTAAAGATCACAATCTCGGCACTGCTGAAGAGCCGCAGCCTGTCTGCGGACCAGATTCCAAATCTGAAGGCTTGAGCAGTGACGTCTTTCCAGGGAAAACTTTAATTTAAAAACCATAAAGGTTTGGGAGATAAGACTAATATCATTTGTAATGTTTTTTAAAGGCTACAATATAAAATAAAATTATTTTCAAGCAATATTATGCCTTTAACCTTTTATTCGCTGAGCCAGCACATGTGAGCAATCCCATGTTCTTGTTCACCCAGGGAAAGGCTGAAACTTACTCCTCCTGTAATGATCACAGTGCACCTTCAGGACATGTCAGGACCATCGCTGGCCCTTAAAGGATCGAAAGTCGTGATGGTCCTGGCATGTCCATGGCCCTTATGGGGTTAAATATATCACCAAGTTCCCATTGACTGGGAGGTGGGTTTACACAGGCCATAAAATTGCCCTTTCATAGTCTCACTTTGCAGCCAATCACAAACGAGTAGAAGGGTTCACTCAAGCACCATACATTTCTTTATTTTTAAAAATGGTGGTTAGCCCTCTCTGTTTCTGGATTGAAGAGGGATTGCCAGAGGGGTTAACCATGATGGCTGTGATGTACGTCATGAATAAGTTAGGTATATTTATATAATTACGGTGTAACACAAGGACTTACCTAGGTAGGAGTCCACCATGCAGACTGATGTATATCTATATAATTACTATGTGTAATATAAGGACTTTCCGAGGGAGGAGTCCATAATACAACAGTCAGGTGTATCTGTAGAATTACTCTGCATAATAGAAGGACTTACCTACGTAGGAGTCCATCATACAGCAGTCAGGTGTATCTATATAATTACTGTGTGAAACAGAAGCACTTACCTAAGTAGGAGTCCACCATACAGCAGTCACGTGTATTATATAATTACTGTGTGTAACAGAAGGGTTTACCTGGGTAGGAGTTCACTATACAGTAGTCAGGTGTATCCATATAATTACTGTGTGTAACAGAAGGGCTTACATAGGTAGGAGTCCATACAACAGTCAGGTGTATCTATATAATTACTGTGTGTAACAGAAGGACTTACCTAGGTAGGAGTCCATACAGCAGTCAGGTGTATCTATATAATTGCTATGTGTTACAGAAGAGCTTACCTAGGTAGGAGTCCATACAACAGTCAGGTGTATATATATAATTACTGTGTGTAACAGAAGCACTTACCTAGGTAGGAGTCCATCATACGGCAGTCAGGTGTATCTATATAATTACTGTGTGCAACAGAAGGACTTACCTAGCTTGGAGTCCACCATACAGCAGTCAGTATATCTATATAATTACTGTGTGTAACAGGAGGACTTACCTAGGTAGGAATCCACCATACAGCAGTCAGGTGTATCTATATAATTACAGTGTATAACAGAAGCACTTACCTAGGTAGGAGTCCACCATACAGCAGTCAGGTGTATCTATATAATTACTGTGTGTAACAAAAGGACTTACCTTTGATGGAGTCCACCATACAGTAGTCAGGTGTATCTATATAAATACTGTGTTACAGAAGTACTTGCCCAGGCAGGAGTCCATCATATGGCAGTCAGGTGTATCTATATAATTACTGTGTGTAACAGAAGGACTTACCTAGGTTGGGGTCCACCATACAGCAGTCAGTTATTTTTATATAAATACTGTGTAACAGAAGTACTTACCCCTGCAGGAGTCCATCATACAGCAGTTAGGTGTATCTATATAATTACTGTGTGTAACAGAATCACTTACCTAGGTTGGGGTCCACCATACAGCAGTCAGTTATTTTTATATAAATACTGTGTAACAGAAGTACTTACCCCTGCAGGAGTCCATCATACAGCAGTCAGGTGTATCTATATAATTACTGTGTGTAACAGAAGGACTTACCTAGGTAGGAGTCCATCGTACAGCAGTCAGGTGCATCTATATAGTTACTGTGTGTAACAGAAGCACTTACCTAGGTAGGAGTCCATCATACAGCAGTCACGTGTATCTATATAATTACTGTGTGTAACAGAAGGGCTTACCTAGGTAGGAGTCCATCATATAGCAGTCAGGTGTATCTATATAATTACTGTGTGTAACAGAAGCATTTACCTAGGTAGGAGTCCACCATACAGCAGTTAGGTGTATCTATATAATTACTGTGTGTAACAGAAGCACTTACCTAGGTAGGAGTCCATCATACAGCAGTTAGGTGTATCTATATAATTACTGTGTGTAACAGAAGCACTTACCTTGGTAGGAGTCCATCATGCGGCAGTCAGGTGTATCTATATAATTACTGTATGTAACAGAAAAACTTACCTAGGTTGGAGTCCACCATACAGCAGTCAGTATATTTATATAAATAATTACTGTGTGTAACAGAAGGACTTACCTAGGAAGGAGTCCATCATACAGCAGTCAGGTGTAGCTATATAATTACTGTGTGTAACAGAAGGACATACCTAGGTAGAAGTCCATCACACAGCAGTCAGGTGTATCTATATAATTACTGTGTGTAACAGAAGCACTTACCTAGGTAGGAGTCCATCGTACAGCAGTCAGGTGTATCTATATAATTACTGTGTTTAACAGAAGGACTTACCTAGGTAGGAGTCCATCGTACAGCAGTCAGGTGCATCTATATAATTACTGTGTGTAACAGAAGCACTTACCTAGGTAGGAGTCCACCATACAGCAGTCAGGTATATCTATATAATTACCATATGTAACAGAGGACGTACCTAGTTTAAAGTCCATACAGAAAACAGGTATATCAGGTCCTGCTGTTATATATGTGCAAAAGAATGACCTTTGAAGGTCAGAGCACTTCATAAGAAAGCCAGTCTGCTATTAGAATGACATCTACATTTCTTAAACAAATTAAGTCACTTATTTATAATATATATTTTTTTCTTGAAAGGACCACTTATGCTAACATACACTCTGTTCTAATACAGAACACATTTAACTCTTTGAGTGCCAGTGCAATGTGTAGGATACCTCTCTGGGACTCAAAGGGTTAAAACCTTTGGGTGGCAATAGGATTGTCAATGCACACGGTCACAAACATTTGTGGACTGTACAGTCATTCAAAATATATAACACTGTATGTTCTGTTGTAAGAAGACTCAGGGAATGCTTTTTCTTTTCACTCCTGAACTGATGAAGAAGCTGTACTTATCTGTATAATTCACGTGGGGGAGATTCACTAAGCGGTGATAAAAAGGGGATAAAGAGGAGATAACTTCTCCAGTGATATCTCTTCTCCAGTTCCTATGTTATTCTATGGAGCCTATGCGCTAAGATTTCTTCAGCTTTGGTGATCTTAATGCATAGGCTCTAGTGATGAGCGAGCACCCCAATGCTCGGATGTTCGGGTGCTCTGACCGAGCACCCCCTGAGGCTCGAGTGCTCGGCCGAGCACCCGAGCCCCATTGAAGTCAATGGGAGGACTCGAGCATTACACCAGGCACCCCCTGCTCTGATGAGGGGAGGGTGCCTGGTCCATAGGAAAAGGGCAGAAAAAGATGGAAACACTACAGAAATGGTTCAGGGACAGCATAGGGAGGATGTCTGGATGCACCTTGGACTCCAACATCGCTGCTGGGAACGATCTTTCGCCCGTAGTACGCCATTTTTACAGACTGACCGTAAAACACACAAAAAGGAAAATAAAAACGACTTTAGGCGAAAAATTGTTACCAAACAGTATTTGCTGTATATTTACTTGTATATCATCTGCAAATTCTCCCAAAAATTTCATCGATTTTCTGAAGTGAGGCCATGATTAAGAGGGAAACGTGCGCAGAGGCAAATTATCCCAAAAATTTCCTTGATTTTCAGAACTGAGGCCATGATTAAGAGGGAAACGTGCGCAGAGACAAATTCTCCCAAAAATTTCCTTGATTTTCAGAACTGAGGCCATGATTAAGAGGGAAACGTGCGCAGAGGCAAATTATCCCAAAAATTTCCTTGATTTTCAGAACTGAGGCCATGATTAAGAGGGAAACGTGCGCAGAGGCAAATTCTCCCAAAAATTTCCTTGATTTTCAGAACTGAGGCCATGATTAAGAGGGAAACGTGCGCTGAGCTGACCATCTAAAACATTATGGGTGAGGGTCTGCTGCAGAGCTTACCATCCTAAACATTATATGCGAAGGCCCGCTAGTGAGCTGACGCTATAAAACATTATATGAGAGGGCCCGCTAGAGAGCTGACCCAATAAAACATTATATGAGAAGGCCCGCTGGTGAGCTGACCTATATAAAAATTGGCAAACAGGGCCCGCTGGTGAGCTGGCCCTATATAAAAATTATATCACAGGGCCCGCTGGTGAGCTGGCCCTATATAAAAATTATATCCCAGGGCACGCTGGTGAGCTGGCCCTATATAAAAATTATATCCCAGGGCATATGGAAGAGGAGGAGGAGGATGAGAACATTAAGAGTCAACCATATACCCGTTTTTGGGGTGGAAGGGGTGAATGGGAATACAGAGTATTCCCATCATTGTAAATAACATATATAAAGTGAGTTTATGTTCCCCCGGGGCTTTCCTCCAGTGGAGTGGAGAAGTCAGGGGAAATCCAGGCCTTGTTCATTTTTATAAGTGTCAACCTATCAGCATTGTCGGTGGAAAGGCGGATACGCTTATCTGTTATGATGCCACCAGCAGCACTAAATACCCGCTCAGACAGAACGCTGGCGGCAGGGCAGGCCAGCACCTCCAAGGCGTAGAGTGCCAGTTCATACCACGTGTCCAGCTTGGACACCCAGTAGTTGTAAGGCACAGAGGGATCATTGAGGACGCTGACACGGTCTGCTACGTACTCCTTCACCATCTTCCAAAACTTTTCCCTCCTTGTGACACTAGGCTGCGCATCAGGGTGAGGGTGCTGGCGGGGTGTCATGAAGGTGTCCCACGCCTTGGAGAGTGTTGCCCTGCCTTTCTCGGAACTGCTGTGTGCTCCCCTTTTCTCCCCTTCTCGGTTGGCCAAGGTAGCACGTACTCTGCCGCCAGCGTTGTCAGATGGAAAATTTTGGAGCAATTTTTCAACAAGAACCTTCTGGTATTGCACCATTTTGCTTGTCCTCTCCACCGGAGGAATGAGAGATGAGAAATTCTCTTTGTAGCGGGGGTCCAGAAGGGTGAACACCCAGTAATCCGTGTTGTCTAAAATGCGTACAACGCGTGGGTCACGGGAAAGGCAGCCTAACATAAAGTCAGCCATGTGTGCCAGAGTACCAACAGTCAAGATTTCGCTGTCCTCACCAGGAGGCTGACTCTCAATATCCTCATCCTCTTCCTCCTCTTCTGCCCACCCACGCTGAAGAGATGGAACTAAAGTTCCATGGCTACCCTCTGTAGCGGAGGCAACCGTGTCTTCCTCCTCCTCCTCCTCCTCCTCCTCCTCCTCCGCCTCCTCCAATTGTCGCTGAGAAGACGAAGTGAGGGTGCTCTGGCTATCACCTTGTGTAAGCTCTTCCTCCCCCATTTCCACCTCTTCCACATGCAAAGCGTCGGTTTTAATTGTGAGCAGCGAGCGTTTCAGTAGACACAGAAGTGGGATGGTTACACTGATAATAGCGTTATCGCCGCTCACCATCTGTGTCGATTCCTCAAAATTGCGTAAAACCTCGCAGAGGTCTGACATCCATTCCCACTCCTCACTTCTGATTACAGGAAGTTGAACGGAGAGGCGACGACCGTGTAACAGCTGGTACTCCACTACTGCCCTCTGCTGCTCACAAAGCCGGGCCAACATGTGGAAGGTGGAGTTCCAGCGCGTGCTCACGTCACACAGCAGCCGGTGAGCTGGCAATTGTAAGTGCTGCTGCAGCTTCAACAGGCCGGCCGAAGCTGTAGATGACTTACGGAAATGTGCACACACGCGGCGCACCTTGGTCAAGAGATCATGCACATTGGGGTAGGTTTTTAGAAATCGCTGCACCACTAAATTAAATACATGCGCTAGGCATGGTACGTGTGTGAGCTTGCCGAGCTCCAAAGCCGCCACCAAGTTACGCCCATTATCACACACAACCATGCCTGGTTGCAGGTTGAGTGGCGAGAGCCACTGCTCGGTCTGGTGACTAATCCCCTGCAACAGCTCTGAGGCCGTGTGCTGTTTGTCCCCAAGGCAGATCAGCTTCAGCACGGCCTGTTGACGCTTCCCCACTGCAGTGCTACACTGCTTCCAGCTACTGGCTGATGGGGGAGTGGCGGTGTGTGTAGAGAATTCGGAGGTGGAAACGGAGGAGGAGGAGCCAATAACGTAGGTGCTGGTGGAAACCCTGATGGAGGTAGGGCCCGCAATCCTCGGCGTGGGTAGCACCCGTGCCATCCCAGGGTCCGAGTCGCTCCCAGCCTCCACGACATTCACCCAGTGTGCCGTCAGGGAAATGTAGCGTCCCTGGCCACAAGCACTTGTCCATGTGTCAGTCGTTAAGTGGACCTTCCCAGTAACTGCGTTGGTCAGGGCACGGGTGATGTTACGGGACACATGGTGGTGTAATGCGGGGATGGCACACCGGGAAAAGTAGTGGCGGCTGGGGACCGCGTACCGAGGGACAGCTGCTGCCATCAGGCTGCGGAAGGACTCAGTGTCCACAAGCCTAAATGGCAGCATTTCGATGGCCAGTAATTTTGAAAGGTGTGAGGTTAGTGCTATGGCCTGTGGGTGGGTGGCTGGGTATTTTCTCTTGCGCTCAAATGCCTGGGGTAACGACATTTGGACGCTGTGCTGGGACAGGGAAGTGGATGTGGTCGCTGATGGTGCTTCAGATGCTACAGGTGCAGGGCGGGAGGTATGCGGGCCTGCGCCTTCGACAGGCGATTGGCCGGCACCGAAAACAGGGGAAGAGGAGGCAGTGGTGTGGCCTGCAGACACAGATGGGCGATCCAGGCGTTCCTCCCACTTACTACGGTGCTTGGATGCCATGTGTCGGATCATGCTGGTGGTGGTGAGGTTTCTAGTGTTCATGCCTCGGCTCATTCTGGTGTGGCACAGGTTGCAAACTACAAATCTTTTGTCGTCCGCACTTTCCTTAAAAAAACGCCATACCGCGGAACACCTACCCCTTGGCAAGGGAGATTTACGCAAGGGGGTGCTCCGTGGAACATTTGCGGGCCGGTTTGGTGCGGTCCGCCTTCTTTCTGTAGCCACACCACTGCCTCTTCCAGCCTGTTGCGGTGCTGCAGATGGCTCACCCTCAGGACTGCTGTCATCGCTCGGCTCTACACCTTCCCAGGTGGGGTCAGTCACCTCATCGTCCACCAAGTCCTCCTCCACTTCCTCACTCTGATCATCCTCCTCAAGTCTTGATCCCACCACATACTCAGTCATTGACAACTGTATAACATTCTCCTCAACAAGGTCTTGAGAAGGAAATAGTGGTTGATTTAATGGCAACTGTGTCTCATCATCATCATCATCATCCACTACTTCCTTTGACCTTAAATGCCGTTCACATCTGTCATCTTCTTGTGATTGGGTAGCCTCTAGAGGTTGTGAATCAGGGCACAAGATGTCATGTTCCTCTGCAAGCGTGCTTGGAGAGAGGGTCAAATGAAGGATTGGTGATGAGACGAGCTCATCACTATATCCCAGTGTGGGATCACTTCTTTGACCAGACCGTGTATGGTGGGAGGAAGGATGATCAGAGTGAGGATTATGTTGACCAGACTCTTGGCTACTGAGAGTGGACTTGGTGGAAGACAGGGTGGTGCTTAACCGACTGGAAGCAGTATCAGCTGTCATCCAACCGACCACCTGTTCGCACTGGTCGGACCTCGAGAGTGATGTCCTGCGACGCCCTGTGAAATCAGACATGAAGCTAGGTATGGTGGATGTCTTTCTTTCTTGTGCTCTGGCACCAGGCACAGTTTCTCCGCGTCCTGACCCGCGCCCTGAACTTTCAGGATCACGTCCACTTCCCCGTCCCTTTTTACCCGCCTTCTTCATCTTACACGATATATATGACTTTAATATATATGAGTTTGAAAACTTAACAGTATTTCTTACTATTCTGCAACTCTGCAGAGTACACAGAATAGGCTGCTAAACTGCGGTGACACACACTGAATGGAATAAGTGACTTTAATATTTGAGTTTGAAAAATTAACAGTATTTCTTACTATTCTGCAACTCTGCAGAGTACACAGAATAGGCTGCTAAACTGCGGTGACACACACTGAATGGAATAAGTGACTTTAATATTTGAGTTTGAAAAATTAACAGTATTTCTTACTATTCTGCAACTCTGCAGAGTACACAGAATAGGCTGTTAAACGGCGTTGAAACACACTGAATGGAATATGTGACTTTAATATTTGAGTTTGAAAACTTAACAGTATTTCTTATAATTCTGGAACTGTACAGAGTACACAGAATAGGCTGTTAAACGGCGGTGAAAGACACTGAATGGAATATGTGACTTTGATATTTGAGTTTGAAAAATTAACAGTATTTCTTACTATTCTGCAACTCTGCAGAGTACACAGAATAGGCTGTTAAACGGCGTTGAAACACACTGAATGGAATATGTGACTTTAATATTTGAGTTTGAAAACTTAACAGTATTTCTTATAATTCTGCAACTGTACAGAGTACACAGAATAGGCTGTTAAACGGCGGTGAAAGACACTGAATGGAATATGTGACTTTAATATTTGAGTTTGAAAACTTAACAGTATTTCTTATAATTCTGGAACTGTACAGAGTACACAGAATAGGCTGTTAAACGGCGGTGAAAGACACTGAATGGAATATGTGACTTTAATATTTGAGTTTGAAAACTTAACAGTATTTCTTATAATTCTGGAACTGTACAGAGTACACAGAATAGGCTGTTAAACGGCGGTGAAAGACACTGAATGGAATATGTGACTTTAATATTTGAGTTTGAAGACTTAACAGTATTTCTTATAATTCTGCAACTGTACAGAGTACACAGAATAGGCTGTTAAACGGCGGTGAAAGACACTGAATGGAATATGTGACTTTAATATTTGAGTTTGAAAACTTAACAGTATTTCTTATAATTCTGCAACTCTGCAGAGTACACAGAATAGGCTGTTAAACGGCGGTGAAAGACACTGAATGGAATATGTGACTTTGATATTTTAGTTTGAAGACTTAACAGTATTTCTTCCTATTCTGCAACTCTGCACAGTACACAGAATGTGCTGCTACACTGCGGCGAAGCACACTGAATGGAATATGTGACTTTGATATTTGAGTTTGAAAACTTAACAGTATTTCTTATAATTCTGGAACTGTACAGAGTACACAGAATAGGCTGTTAAACGGCGGTGAAAGACACTGAATGGAATATGTGACTTTAATATTTGAGTTTGAAAACTTAACAGTATTTCTTACTATTCTGCAACTCTGCAGAGTACACAGAATAGGCTGTTAAACGGCGTTGAAACACACTGAATGGAATATGTGACTTTAATATTTGAGTTTGAAAACTTAACAGTATTTCTTATAATTCTGGAACTGTACAGAGTACACAGAATAGGCTGTTAAACGGCGGTGAAAGACACTGAATGGAATATGTGACTTTAATATTTGAGTTTGAAAACTTAACAGTATTTCTTATAATTCTGCAACTGTACAGAGTACACAGAATAGGCTGTTAAACGGCGGTGAAAGACACTGAATGGAATATGTGACTTTAATATTTGAGTTTGAAAACTTAACAGTATTTCTTATAATTCTGCAACTCTGCAGAGTACACAGAATAGGCTGTTAAACGGCGGTGAAAGACACTGAATGGAATATGTGACTTTGATATTTTAGTTTGAAGACTTAACAGTATTTCTTCCTATTCTGCAACTCTGCACAGTACACAGAATGTGCTGCTACACTGCGGCGAAGCACACTGAATGGAATATGTGACTTTGATATTTTAGTTTGAAGACTTAACAGTATTTCTTCCTATTCTGCAACTCTGCACAGTACACAGAATGTGCTGCTAAACTGCGGCGAAGCACACTGAATGGAATATGTGACTTTGATATTTTAGTTTGAAGACTTAACAGTATTTCTTCCTATTCTGCAACTCTGCACAGTACACAGAATGTGCTGCTACACTGCGGCGAAGCACACTGAATGGAATATGTGACTTTGATATTTTAGTTTGAAGACTTAACAGTTTTTCTTCCTATTCTGCAACTCTGCACAGTACACAGAATGTGCTGCTACACTGCGGCGAAGCACACTGAATGGAATATGTGACTTTGATATTTTAGTTTGAAGACTTAACAGTATTTCTTCCTATTCTGCAACTCTGCACAGTACACAGAATGTGCTGCTACACTGCGGCGAAGCACACTGAATGGAATATGTGACTTTGATATTTTAGTTTGAAGACTTAACAGTATTTCTTCCTATTCTGCAACTCTGCACAGTACACAGAATGTGCTGCTAAACTGCGGCGAAGCACACTGAATGGAATATGTGACTTTGATATTTTAGTTTGAAGACTTAACAGTATTTCTTCCTATTCTGCAACTCTGCACAGTACACAGAATGTGCTGCTAAACTGCGGCGAAGCACACTGAATGGAATATGTGACTTTGATATTTTAGTTTGAAGACTTAACAGTATTTCTTCCTATTCTGCAACTCTGCACAGTACTCAGAATGTGCTGCTAAACTGCGGCGACGCACACTGAATGGAATACGTGACTTTGATATTTTAGTTTGAAGACTTAACAGAATGTGCTCTAATCTGCAACTTTGCACACTAAACAGAATGTGCTCTAATCTGCAACTTTGCACACTAAACAGAATGTGCTCTAATCTGCAACTTTGCACACTAAACAGAATGTGCTCTAATCTGCAACTGTGCACACTAAACAGAATGTGCTCTAATCTGCAACTTTGCACACTAAACAGAATATATATATTTTTTTTTTTTTTTTTTTGTTTTTTTCCCCCCACACCAAATAACCTGCTGCCCCCACACACAGTAGTCCTAAAAAGGACTTTTGGTTCTTTTTTTTTCACAATTTTTGTTTTTTTCCTCCCTACACTGCCTTTCCCTTCCTATCCTCAGCTCTCCCTGGCTCAGACTGAGCCGAACTCGATGGTCAGGTGCTATACAGCACCTGACCACGGGTTCTGGCCAGCCAATCAGTGTAATGCCAGCAGCCAACATGGCTGCTGGCATTACACCGATGTCAGAGCCTCCCTGCACGTTTATTGGCTGCGCAGCAGCCGCAAAACGTGCGGGGAGGAGACCCGAACATGGCGGGCGAGCACATGCGGTACTCGTACGAGTACCGCCATGTGCCGAGCAGAGCGATGCTCGAGCCGATCCGAGCATCGGCCGAGCATGCTCGCTCAACACTAATAGGCTCTATAGAATATCATAGGAACTGGAAAAGTAATATTACAGGAGACGACATCTCCATTTTATCACCTCTTTATCATCGCTTAGTGAATCTCCCCCATAATGTGGTGTGCAAGCAGAAATAGCTTTCCCCACCTAATGAGAACAGTATGCATAATACTATTTACCTTGATAACTAACACCTCTTAATAGTAATCCCCTACTTAAGTTCCTATGGCCAGACTATTCTATTTGCCACTATGACATTTGCTCTTGTGTCTTTATTCCAGAGATAACATATTCCTTCAGTCCTAGATAACATGTCTATGGAGGTGGACATAATGGTTTATAAAAGAGGAGTGTTGGTACTGTGTTAGCCGTAGAAATACAGGAGGCAATTATAGTCAAGTTGGTACCCTTATTGGGTAACTAAGCAGAAATAGGATGCAAGCTTTCAAGACTTCTTAGGTCTCTTCCTCAGGTAGGCATGTTATAACATGCCTGAGGAAGAGACCTAAAAGGTCTTGAAAGCTTGCATCCTAAATCTGCTTAGATACCCTATAAAGGTATCAGCTTGACTATAATTGTCTCTTATAATGGCTGATGGCTGTTATTTTCAAACTGAAGAAGGTGTGTTTGCCTATATAGTATAAATCAAACACCGGAAGAGCTATGAGGAGCACCGTAGTGTTATCAAACAGATGAATAAATTCCACCTCCTTGTCCCCCTTGTCCTCACAAAACAGTAGTCTGTCTACCACATACATTAAGGACAGCTAATGCATAAACTTGTTAATATCCCTGACACAGACACAGGAAACTGCTCATGGAATCTGTACGACAGGCTGCTCCTCCTCCTCTCGTCCTCTACAAAAGGCAAGAAGCAGCTCAACACACAAAGAAAAAAGAGGGGTTCATCCAATAGTGTAATATTTCACAATCAATGCGAAATACAATAAACACAATCAGAAGTTGGGGATGTCTTAAGAACACCACTTGATCCATAAAAGTAGTGTCCTGTCATCTGCAAATAATTTTCCTGACCAGGACACCTCGCTGCTGGGTGACTATACTATTGAAACCTGGCCAGGATTATTATTTGCAGATGACAGCGACACAACTTTTATGGTTCAGGTGGTGGGTCTTAAGTCAGAGCTTACTTCTGATTGTCTTTATCTGTTTGATCTACGAGAGTGGTTGGACTTTGTGTAAAGAAAAGGCTGCAGGATGGACCAATTACAGAGCCTGGTGAAGTGGACTGTCTTATAAATTTACATTAGAGACTTTGCAGATTTAAACTCCTTCTGAATCCTTATTTCAACTCTGCTTGCATCTGGTGAAATAAAGTAAAAATACACCAGTGTACTCATATTTAGGCGTGGTCAGCAAAGGAGATAACTAGAACTGACAATCAAGCGCATGGAGAGCTCTAACCGTCTCCACTCTGCGACTTTCACACTGTAGCTGTACACCCCGTTGAACAAAGTAGCTTCCATAAATATGTGATTCTCCAAAATGTTTTAATAAAATATATCTCCTAAGATGAATCAAACATCTCTAATACAAATAAAAAAAACTTGATATATTAAAAATCTGAGCGTACGCGTTTCCTCAAAACCACTAATTATGTCTGTGAAATATTACACTATTGAGAGCCCCCTCATTTTTCTTTGCATGTTGAGCGATGAGCCTATGTAACCCTTTCAAGCCCAGAGGGATTAATTTCACGACCTTCTAGGATTTAAAGGGGCGTGGTTCCATATACAGTGAGCAGAGTCTGAGGCACTGTGGTACTGCTAACAACTAATATGTTCTCTTCCATGAACATGACACTTAAACTAAATGAAGATGTTCTCTCTTGAACAAGAATACAAGAGCTAAATTCATAGCGGGCATTCAAATTTTATGGCTCTTTTAAGCTTAGTATGGCATGGGTCATTATTATGGGGTGTTAGTTCTCCTTCCATATTGATCAAAGTTAAGGAAATGTTTTTATAAATTTATTGGGAATGTTCCAACATTTTTTTTTATTATGTAACAGCAAGTAGTATTTTGTCATTCATGTTACATTAACCCTTTGAATGCATTGGATACCCCTCTGGCATTCAAAGAGTTAATAAAGTGAATTATTTTCTGAAGCAGGGATTCCACAAACAATCCATGTCTATAGGATTTCCCTGCTTGAGAACAGGTGAGTTAAAGGAACACTCACACTTTTTTATAAAAACCTAAATGTTATAGTGTTTTTCCTGCTGAATAAAACAAGGGCACTCCCACCTCTGTCAGTAGTTTTATTCAAAAGTTATAACCATTCAAATAACCAGGAAGTGAATTTACTGTTTGTTTACTTCCTCATAGCTCTAATTGACAGGAAGTGACTCTGCAGTTTCTGTCTCATTCTGTGGAGAACTGTATGTCACTGACTTTCTGATCCTGTATGTCACTGACTTTCTGATCCATTAGCATGTAACAGAATACTAATTGGAATTTGATCACTAGAGGGCACTGCTAATGAAAAAAACACAGTAAACCATAATAACTCTGGAAATATGAATCCCTCAACAGTAGGGGTACCATTATTTTATTAAAAAGAAAAGCCCTACAAGCCCTACAATATCTTTTTAGCAGTATGCATTCTGTATTACATAGAAACATGTGTGCAGGCAGTTTATCATAGACAAAGCAAGTCCATCATACCCCGACCCTTCTAACCATCTTCTCTTGGATGCACAATAAACCCTAAGATCAGCTCATAGGGACAGCACAGTATATATACAGATAACAGGGACATAGTCAATTCCAACAATGTTTCTGTGACAACATTTTCGTAGTATCATAGTTGATGAGGTTGAAAAAAGAAAAACTTCCAGCAAATTCAACCTTTGCCATACCACCTTTGTTGATCCAGATGAGGCAAATACAAAAAAACAACTCTGTTGAAGTGCTTTTTTAATTGTGTCAACATGGTAAAAAAAAAACCTTTACTGACTCCTAAAGCCATTCAGATTACCTCCCTGGATCAACAAACTATTGACATTGAAAGCAACTGTGATAACTCTCTATATTGATCTGAGCTGAAAAGGTATCCAATACTTTTTAAAAGCATCTACAGTATCTGCTTCTACAACTGCCTAAGGCAAATAAATCTTCCTTTACTGTAATAAATCCCTGTCTTTGTTTTAAGTGAAAGAGCTCTTCCAACAGTCATAATGAATGACTAATTTTTTTCAAGCTCCTTTCGTAAATAGTTCCTCGAAGAGTTCTTTGGTCCTTGAATATATTTGTAAGTAATCATTATATATATATCCTGTTAGATATCTCCTCTCTAATATAAATAGACCCAGTTTGTCTAGTCTCTCTTTAAAATTAGAATTTCCCAGCTGATTTATCAGTTTTGTTGCACACCTTTGTACTTTTTCCAGTTCAATATCTTAATATAACTGAGGCCTTACCAAGGTTTTAGAAAGAGGTATAATTATTTTACTGTCACATGCACCTGTTCTTATTTTTGTTCTTATTTTTAACCCTCTTAGTGCCAGAAGGGTACACAATGCATTGTAAATCAATGTGTTGCGTACCCCTCTGGCACCCAAAGGGTTACACATGATCGTGCCTACATTTCCCTTGAGAAAGTAACTCGGCGTTACGAAACGCGTAGGGAGGTAATTATACCTGTATTTTAATGCAAGAGCAGGTTTTGACCTGTATTTTTAATACCGTTTGATACTAGAATATATATCTCCAATAGTCCTGTCCCTTGTTTTCTTTCGATGGTTGGTAAACATTTATATTTTGTTAGTTTGGTTCTTTATAACACTTGTTCATATTACTGTGGCTAACACCAACCTGGAGACCTGAGGATCGGTTTGGAGCGGAGAGGTGAACCAAGGAAACGATTTGAGGATTCAGGAATTTTTGGAGCGTGACCATGACTGGGGGTCAGACCCAGCCAATGTGAACTTACCTAGAGGCGGGCCCAGCCTCTTGTCTGTGTGAGTACCTTGTGAGGGGATTAATTTTAATTTTGATGTGGATGTCCTAATATACTGCACTTAAAGTGGATCACACTGTTTTTTTTTTTTTGTCTCTTTCCATGATCGTGCCCTGTTCCAGAATTATTACATTTTTCTTAGCATATCACCCTCAGTATATGAGAGCTGCCATAGCCATCCACCATTGTGTGCAGTCATTATTACTCATTAGATTCTTGGGAGCATTTGCATCTATTAACTTTTGTTATTCTCTTTTAAATTTAATTTGGCTTCTGACCATTTAAAATGAGGGGATTTCATGCTTGTCAGTAAATGGATTTGGTTTTCAATGTGTTACATCTCATTCTGGGTTATTTGTTCCTTTATTTTTTTCCTGCCCAAGGTCTCATTTTTAATGAGAATATTAGAAGTGCCTAGGGATCATAATTTTAACTAATTCAAATATCAGAGATACTGTAATGTGCAATCTTTATGCATACAAATGGTTACAATTTATAAGCCTTGTGCAATTTGCATAGAAAGATTGTTTTTTTATTAATTATTTTCAAATAGGATTTTTATCTTCCAATTAAATTGTTGGTATTTTCTATAAACCTTTGTCATAACTGGAGCTTTGGGATATAAAATCAAATAGTCCATAAGGTTTCTATTAAAATGTTTGCTCATTTGCTTTGACAAATGTGTTCATCCTAAATAGGTTTGTAAGGAATCTAGACTGGATTTAAGCTGAAATCTTTTCTGGGCTATCTGCTCATTTAATCTTCCAGAGAATGTATTGATGTTTATAGGAATGATTCTTAGACTTAGTCCTGATGACAGACACAAACCATTTCGGAACACTAACCCCTTATAATAATAACCCAACTAAGCTTATTATGGCCAGAAACTCCTAATAGCCACTATGCAATTTATCATTGTGCCTTGGTTGAAGAGATAACATCTTTAGTCAGTCCCAGATGTCATGTCAAGGGAGATTGATATGGTTCTTTTTGGCAGGACTCCTTGACCACAAATGCTACCCAATGGAATTTCCTTTTTATTGTCCCACCCTAAAGCAGGTAGAATGTATGACATGTCACTACTACAGTGAATGGAGTTTGGAATCCATGTACTGAATGAAGAATATATCTCTTGAACCAAGGTGGACGAGCAATATTTCTAGTGGATATTAAGATGTTACTGACACAGAAAGGTAAGTGGAGAGTTATTTTTAGGAGGTGATAATGATCACTGGAGGCAGTCCCTGCTTGAGCACAGTTGGGCGATTCGTGGCTCCACTCTGGAAATAATCTACTTTAGTATATATCCTTGAACCTAGACCTGTTAATAAGACCTGACCAAGAGCAGGATCTGAGCACCACTCATGGAGAACATAGGTTCTCAAACTTGCTCTTCAAGCCGAAGCCACAGTGCAAGTTTTAGAAGGCTCAGTCATTGCCATTAGTGGATGTCTGAAATTAACTGATCCACATATCAGTCCACTTGTGGTCAACTAAGAATGTCTAAACCTCCCCCTTTGGCCCACACCTATTGACTTCATACAGGTAATAAAAGTATATCTTTATACAAAATTACCTACTTCAGTAGATCTTGCAATCAAAAATATGAGATCTGGGGCCCATGGTTAAACTCCACACCATCTAATGCACCTCATGTAATCTAGTCACTTCTCTTTTAGCAAAATTCTATACTTTTTTTTCTCAGGTTTTATTAGTTAACCTGTGAACTAAAGAACAGATACTCTAATCAAACTACCCCCCACCCCATCTTAATTCTCTCTTTCTCCCCCACACCCCCACCCTGCTTGATCAGTTTTGTCACGTTACAGGAGTATAAGTTCATGCCCCAGTCACTCTCAACCCAGCAACTCTTTTTCTATGCAAGTTCCAAAAAAGAGTCAGCCTCTTTCCACCCAAAGCTTAATTGTCCAGCCCAGCAATCTCAGTTCACCAGACTTGCCATCATTGAACCTTGAAGCATATATACCAACTTATAATAACAAAAGTTTTGTGTTACTATATTTATCCAGGTTTTAAGTAGTGGAGCTCTAGCTGCCATCCAGTTCATGGCCACCACCTTTTTCGCCATCACCAAAAGTTCTTTAATCAGAGTTTTATCTGCAGTATTATCTATCTCATCTGGAAGGATAGATAGTAAACATAGTTTGGACTCCGTCTATAAAGGTCTCCCCATTATTGAGTTAATGGTTCCCATTACTTCTTTACAGAACTGATGTTCGAGTCACCCATTCTACTCAGTCTCACTGGTGTGTAATATGTCCTGTGTAAGATATTTAATTGTATTAGTTGATGCCTGAATGATGTCATAACTCTTGCAGGTCTTGCTCTAGCTGTCTTCCATAGGGCCAAGATCACCCTCCCATCTCCCTCTCGTAGGTCTGTCCTGGTCCCTTGCTGCTTGGTCTATCCATTGATACAAAAAAAAAACAGTTTCAGGTGCTCTCTGATAGTCATTCTAGTGAGCAAGGAAAATGATTGTATCATCGGAGCTCTTCTACTCCACTGGGCTTGTAATGCATGTCTGATGCAGAGATAAGAATAAAACAAATTATTTGGAATCTGGTATTCTATATGCAGTTTCTCAAAGGATTTGAGAGAATTGTCATGATATAGTTGCCCCAGGGTGGTTATCCCACAGGCCCATCTCGGGCCGAAATCCTTGCCATGTAGATGTTTCAACCCTGCGGTCCCCAAGAGCGGATTAGTTGGATCCATGGCATTGTATTATCAAGCTTCTGCACTGTGAACCATGCATCATAGAGGGCTTTGGCCAGGGGAGTTACTTCTGAAAAAAATTGATCGTCCTGCATGTAGGAATTATGAGAGAACATATTCCGGATGTACTAAGGCCTCATCTACCCAAAGTAGCTTGATATTTTGGTTGCGGAGAGACATATTCTACAATATATTAGCATTGGGAAGCCAAGTAGTATCTATAAATTTGGGCAAAGCAATGCTGCCTCTATTTTTGGGCTGTAGAAGAGTGTTAAATTTAATCTGTGCGCGCCCCCCTCGCCATAAGAAGTTCACAAGGATGTGATCTATTATTTTGAATAATTCTTTAGGGATGCCGGTTGGCGTATTTTGAAACAAGTAGAGGAACTTGGATAGGAATATCATTTTAATTAAATTCGCTGGTGGCGTTCCAATCTTAACTCCAAGGTAAGTACATTCTTCTACGCATTGCATGGTAAAGTTTAATGTAGCTGGGTCCCAAGTCCCAGCATCCATAGGGAGCAGAGAGGACTTAGACCAGTTTATTCTCAGGCCAGCGTAAGAACCAAAAGATTCCACCAATTCTAGAATAGTAGTTACAGAGTTATGCAAGTCACCAAAAAAGAATAATATGTCATCTGAGTATAAGGCTACTCGATCCTCTCTATTGCCCATCCGAAGCCCATGAATGCCAGGACTTGCCCTAACTAGGGTTGCCAGTGGTTCCAACGCAAGTGCAAAGAGTTCCGGTGATAGGGCACAACCCTGCCATGTACCCCTGTATAGGAAGAAGTCCGTCAAACTAATGACACTAGTTACCACTATAGCTTTAGGACTAGTATATAAAATTTACATCCATCGTATGAAAGCGGGACCAAAGCCAAAGAATTGTAGTACTTCCCATAAATAGTTCCATTCAATGGAATCAAAGGCCTTTGAAGCATCAAGCTAGAGTATCGCACAAGAGCCTGCATTATCATGAGTAATTTGAAGATGTATACAGACGGTGGAGATTGTGCAAAGTAGATTTACCCGGCATAAAACCCATTTGGTCCTCGTGAACAATTGTTGTAATCGTGGTTGGCTAACACCTTTGCTAAAATTTTAGCGTCAGTCGTCAGTAAAGAGATAGGCCTATAAGATTCACAGTGTATAGGGTCCTTGCCTGGCTTAGGCAGCACAATTATCGATGCTGATGTAAGTCAGGGAGGCGCTCGTCATCTATGGCTGCATACAAGGTGTTGAGAAGGTGGGGTGCCAGTACATCCGTGAATTTTAGATACCACTCGGGGACTTAGCCATAGGTAGACTGTGTATGGCCTCCATCATTTCCCTCAGTAAAATAGGAGCATCAAACATTTGACTATTTTCAATTGAAAGCTGGGGTAAATCACACTGTGTTAGAAATTCATGAATCTGGGCAGCTGTTTTAGTCGAGCAATATTTATATAATTGAGAGTAGCACTCTTGAAAAAATTCTATACTTTACTTGTAAGACAGAGGAGTTTGCCCCACCAACCACATTCTTCTTCTCTTTTCTTCATATTCCCTCTCTTTTCTCTCTTCTACTTTCTTCCCTATCTAATTTCCTTCTGTTGTTGTTGTTTTTTACATGTTATACTAAAGGAGCAGCCAAATGTTTTCAATTAAAACTTATATGGTATTATGGTATTTCTTGCTGAGTAAAACAAGTACCTTTTTACTTAGCATTAAGTTTTAGTTAGGTGTGTGACCAAAGGCATGTGTTGCCTACCCACCAACAATAAAGCACTATAGATTGAACACATTCCTAACTGCCTCAAATCTAGAGTTAACATGTATTTAGTATAATACAATTAACACATTAGCGTCATACCTGGGAACTTTTTCTTCTGGCCTCCCTGCCGTTGAGGGAGACAAATGATGCAATTTGTGTCAAAGGGGGCAGGGCTTTGTCATGACTGGGGGTGGGGCTTCATAAACATGTAAAAATGTAGGCGAATAGGCTGGGAAAGTAGTAGAAGTGGGCGGGGAGCGGGTGGAACATATAGGGAAGGAGCACAAATGGGCAGAGTTTCTTAAGAAACTAACTGTCGAAGGCTCCACAATTTACCCTGTAGACAAGGCCCGCTGCCTCGGGGTAACTTTGAACTCTTCTGTTTCCTTCTCCACCCACATTGACAACGTTACCAAAACCTGTCGCTTCTTTCTTCGGAATATAGCAAAAATCCAGCCATTCCTCTCTCACACTACAACAGAAACCCTCATGCATGCTCTTATCCTTTCTCGCCTGGACTACTGCAACTCTTTACTTATTGGTCTTCCTACTAATCATATAGCTCCTCTTCAATCAGTTCTTAATTCAGCCACCAGAATACTCTTCCTCTCCTCCAGAACAGTACTCACCCCACCACTCTTAAAATCACTGTCATGGCTTCCCATAAAGCGGCGTATCACATTAAAAATCCTCCTCATTACCGTCAAGGCTCTCCATCACTTATCCCCTCTTTATATCTCATCTTTGATATCCCACCATATTCCTGCATGTCCACTAGGCAGCACACATGCTGGACGACTCACTGCCCCTTTAACCACTATCATTGTTTCATGATTGAAAGCTTTCTCACATGCTGCCCCCTACCTCTGGAACTCCCTACCACACAGTATTCGCCAAGCCTCAACCCTCAACAACTTTAAATCTAAACTAAAAGAGCACATTTTATCTCTAGCAACAGCATAATATGGAAACATTATCATTATTATCATAAGCCAAACACTGAACTTCCTCCTCTACCAGCTTGTATCTGTATGTCACCCATTCTATACTTAGATTGTAAGCTCTACGGGGCAGGGACCTCTTATCCTAATGTATACTCACCTGTCATTCCCCTTATGACTGCCTATATAAGCACTTAATCACTGCACTTATTGTACCCCTGCTATATTAAATGTAATCTGTAAAGTGCCAAGTACACTGGTTGACGCTATATAAATAAAAATATACAATACAATACAATACAATACAAACTGCCCACACCCCGGAGAATCAGACTCTGCCCCGGGGACCCGGTAATGCAGAGTCACAACCTGAGTCTCCAGGGCAAACCCGGAGATTTCCCGCTATGCTTAACGTCCAGTGACGTGCCAGGACCTTCACACCAGTCCAGATGTCGCTGACATCATAGAAATCTGGGATGGCAGTGCGGCCGAGCGCCAGTCTGCCATCCCAGAATTCAAAGCAATGAAAACAAAATAAAGTGCTGTGGGCATTAACGGCTGCCTTACACCAGACTGGGAGGTTGTTAAGTGGTTAAAAAGCAGTAATCCTGTCTTACCTCTGCTGTGATCAATACCCAAGAGAGAGAAATAAGGAAGGTATTTATATCTTCCCTAACTGCAAAATCACTGACGAAGGAAGTGATGGGGCACAAACCTCCCAAAATACATAGAAAAACAAAAACACATAAAAAAAAGCATGGTGAACTCTACCTTCTTATGAATAGTCTTCAAATAGTAACATATATATATATATATATATATATATATGTGTGTTTTTATTTAGGAGAGCGTCCAAGACTATATTTCGGCTGCATGTGAAAAAAAAGTATGTCTAAACACCAGATCCTAACTTTTACCAATAAATAACCTGTGCCTTACTATAGATAATAAAGACAGAGGTTTACTTATATGTTTGGGGCCAAACACACGTCTAGCTTAGCTTCCATTGTCAAGGCATCACAGACAAGTTCCAACCTGCTTCAAAACTGAAGCGAACATGTATTTAGTATATTGCAATTAAAAAGCAGTTATACTGTCTTACCTCTGTTGTGAGCTCCTTCTACCTTCTTGGTTAGTGTCTCCCTGCACACTAGTTCTTTCACAGTTAGTTAAAGTATAAATGCCTCCCTTATTTCCCTTATTAGGATTTTTTGTTGCAGCAGATGTAAGCCTGTAGCACTGATTTTTAACCCGTTGGGTGCCAAAGGGGTACGCAACACATTGCTCTGCAATACGTTGCGTGCCCCTCTGGGATTCAAAGGGTTAATCATATTATCCTAAGTACATGTCCACTTCAGACTCCAGCATGCTGTGTTCCAGTATGTTATGATAGACAGGAAGCAGCAGTGTGAAAAGCACCACTGGGACAGAGCTAATAATTCTGTGCTAAAGTTGTCCAGAATTCCCCACAAGCCCTAAGAAGGGGAATCATGTCAGGGCTGTGGGGGGGTCAAAGAAAGCTTGTAAGGGGTATCTGCCCCTTTAATGTTTAAGAAGGGGTGGGGCATGGGAACCAATATAAGGGGGACACTTGGAGCATCACTTCCTTTTCAGAAGTGAATACCAAAAGTATCGGATCGGCTTACTTGTGCTGTCTTCCATGGCGTCATCTGCTTTTCTGTTGGCTGCAGTCCGGTGGTGGTGATTGGCTGCGGTAGCAGCTTTCTTGGAGGATGGATTCTACTGGCGTGTCTTCGGCAGGGGTGGCCGCCTGGCTTACGGGGAGCTTCCAGACGCAGCCACCTGTTCGACTGAGCCTTGGGACGGACAGTGGAACATCCCTCAGCCTAGCCCAGCCGGCTTTTGGAAGCAGTGGGTCCCCTTTTCTGGCTCCAGTTTCCTGATGCAGGTGTCTGTTGCAGCTCTGCAGCCCTCCAGATGGACTGGGGTTCTGGGGTCCTTTCCTCCTTTCTGTCTCCCTGGGTCCTGTTGCCTCTTTACTGTTCTCCTATTTTGCCTGCCTCAGCTCCTGGTGGCTCTGTTGGGCTGCTTTTGTCTTCCTTGTTTGTTTGCTGGTTTCCCTGTTCTCTCTCTTGTTCTGCTGCCCCTCCCCCCTCACTTTCCTTTTGCCCCTGTTCCTGGCTGCTCTGTCTGCTTTTTCCTTCTTGGTAGGTCCTGTGGGCTTTCTTCTCTTACTGTTTGGGTCTGTTTGTCCTGCTGTGGGTGCTGGGTGTGCTGAGGGTGATACTCTGGGACCCTGTCCTGGTGATGTGTGGTTGCAGGGCTCTACCTGCTGTGTTGAGTATATATAAAAAAAAAAAAAAAAAAGGTCAAAACAAATGACTGACTAACTATGTATCTGTGTGTGTGTGTATATATCTGGAAACTATATATATATGTGTGTGTATATGTAGATGACAAAATGTATATTTGTGTGTGTTTATATTCTAGGTAAAAATATGTGTGTGTTGATATATGAGAACATGCATATGTGTGTGTGTATATATATGAGAACTTATATTTGTGTGTGTGTATATATATGAGAACATATGTGTGTGTGTATGTATATGAGAACATGTATGTATATGAGTATGTGTATATATCTGTGAACATATGTATGTGTGTGTGTGTGTATGTATATGTGCACATATGTATCTGTGTGTGTGTATTTATATGTGTACATGTATATGTGTGTGTGTGTATTTATATGTGTACATGTGTGTGTGTGTGTATGTATATGTGCACATGTATATGTGTGTGTATGTATATGGGAACATGTATTTGTGTGTGTGTATGTCTATGTGAACATATATATATTTGTGGGCATATATATGAGACAATATGTGGGTGTGCATATTTATATGACTAAATATGTATGTGTGTGTACATATGGTACGAAATATTTGGTGTGTGTATATATATATATGTATATGTGTGTATATATATGTATGTATGACCAATATGTGTATGTGTGTGTATATATATATATTTGGAACAATATATATGTGTTTGTGTATATCTCATGAAATTAGAAGGCATAATAACGGCAAAAGGGCATTGATGGTGACGGTGGCCTGCACGGGCCTGGCTATAAAAAAAAAAAAAAAAATTAAATAAAGGCATAAATACTTATTTTAAAAATAAAATAATATTTAGACAGGTTGTGGGGGCCTTGGGGGCCCCTGGTGGGTTTTTTGTTTTTCTTTTTCCTTTGTCCTAGGTGCTGTTTCCTGTTCGGTGGACTGTACTGGCGAGTGGGGTTTTTTGGAGCCCCTGGTTTTGGTTCCCCTTTTTCTTTTCCAGGGTTTACCTGTGTGTCGGATTTCTTCTGCTGGAGCTGATTCTGGTGTGGCATGGATGGGTGCCTCTGCTGAGCTGGCTGCTACGCAGTCTGTACCTCCCATTGTGTGGTGGCAGGTATGGGATTGCCTGGGGCAGTGATTCTCTACCTGGGGTGCCGTGGCACCTTGTGTTGGTTTCCCTTTTCTTTTCAGGGTTCACCTGGGTAGCGGAGTGCTTCAGCTGGTGAGGAGCCTGGTGTGGCACTGATGGGTGCCTCTGCGGAGATGGAAGTTACGCAGTCCGTGCCTCCCGTTGCGATAACAGGTACGGGATTGCCTGGGGCCGTGATTCTCGGCCAGGGTGCATGGCACTGTGGAGTGCCGTGGGGATCAGCTTGGGGTGCCCCATGTTCTCTATGTCGATGTTGACACACTATGTGTATATTTACTTGTGTTTATGTTGTGCGCAACATGTTTAGTTTGTTTTTCTGGTTGTGCAATGAAAAAATACTGTATAATTATGTATTATTCCCTTCAGTATGCGTTTGTTATATTACATTAACAGTTTGGCTGCAGTCCCTGGTGTTGGGGGTCTGGGTTAGCCTAGGTTTGGCATGTTGGGAGCTCTCGGGGACCAGGGAGCGCAGGGGTGATCCCCCCCTCTTGCTCCTGGTGGTGGTGGTGGGTGTTTCTGGGGCTGGTCTTGTTTCTACTGGGGCGCCAGTTGCAGGGGCTGGTGTGGTTATTCCTTCGGCTGCTTCCCAGTTATTGGGGTTAGGGGCTGTGGCTGGGTGTTCACTCTTTTGGGGGGTTCCCATGGCGGCCGTTGGACTGCCTATTTTTGCTGGGCCAGTCCTTTGGGGCTACATTTGAGGGTTGAGGTTCGGGAGAAGTTTTGAAGGTTGTCATGGTTTGACTGATTTCGTCACACGCTATGCTGTTGATTACTGCTGCCTTTCCTTCCCTGGTGGGCTGAGTCGGCTGGAGTTGACCAGACTGCCTTGATCTCTCTGTTGACATGGTTGCGCACCTGCTTGTTTCTCAGCCAATCCCTTCCAGGCTGTTTCACGCAGCTGGCTCCCTTCCTCCTTGCCCTTATGTTTGCTTCGGTGCGAGGGCATTTTCCTGCGTCTGATTATCTGTGCATGACCTGCCTTCCTCTGACGTCCCTTCTGACTCCTGGCTTATTCTTGCTGTTGCTGATCTCTGTATTCCTGATCCTGGCTTGTCTGCGTACCTGCATAGGTTCCTGACCCCGGCTTGTCTTTTGGTCTATGCTCCTGGATTGCGGTTTTGCTTTGGTTGTTTCACTAAGGGGTTTTTTGTACTTTGCATTTGTCTGGTTCCTGGCCTTCCAGAGGAGCAAATTTGTGGATATTTATTCTTGGCTTTCCTTGGAAGAGGCTCCTCCGGACTGGGATATTCAGACTGCTGCTGGGACGAAGGCGGTGAAGTTGTGGTGGTATTGGAGGATACCCAAAGTTTTTTCAGGGATTGCTTTTGGGCGTTTTTTCAATTCTTGCTAGCGTGTTAGGTGGGCATTTTCTGCTGCGTGCTCCTCCTTGTTCTGTTACTAGGCCATGATTTGGCACGCCTGCTGGATTTCTGGGGCTCGAATAGGGTGTTGGATTTGTGTACAGTGGCGGCATGTTCTTTGCGGTTCGGGTCCTTGTTTGGGCTGGATTGGGTTGGCCTCTTTGGCCTGTGACTTGGGGTCTTCCGGTTTGATGAGGGACCTGGTTTTTCCTGGAAGTCTTTCCAATTGTCATCGCTTTTACTTTGTGGGTTGTCAGGATGCAGAATGTAAGGTTGTTTTTTGTACTCTGACGCTATGGGGGTGGTGCTGGTGGTTCATAACTTGTTTTCCTCTTCTGTCCCTGTTCTGTCTGCTTTGTTGTTCGGTGCCATCTGTCTGAGTCCTGATATATCTTTTTGGGAGCGGCGTGTGCCTGGGTTCTGTATGTGGCTGCTGATGCACTTTCTCGATTCCTGGTCGTGGAGTTTGGTAGGCATGTCTGGGGGCGACGGCTGTGGGGTACGCCTTGTCCTGACCACTGGTGGGATCTTGGTGGTCTACAGTGGTATCCGGGGGAGGTATTCATTGGCTCCAGCCTCTTTGGCAAGGTGTGCGGTTGCTTGGGATGAGTGGATCAGTTGGAGGCTGTGGTGGGGGATGCTGTGAGGATTGATGGGGTGTTGTGGTTGGTACTGGAATTGGTTTAGTCGGGGTGTATTCCCGGCGGCTATTGGGGGGCCGGGTGTCTGGGTTGGCTTTTGGGTTGTTGCGGGGGGACAGATTGTTCATAGGAATTTGGGGTGCGCAAGTCTTTGCGGTCTTGACTGGAGGTGGTGCAGTCTGATACTCGGTGCCTGGTTTAGTTCTCACTCTTGCAACAGTTATCTTCCAGGTGTTTGCTCGGCTCATTATGGTCAGTGTTTGGGGTGGCTTTTTGTTTTGCTTTTTTGTGGCTCTGCGTCTGGGGGAGTTGTTTAGTTCTTTTCAATTCAGTCCCGGTGTGTGTTTCTGGATTTTGTGCGTTTGCTTCTGGTTCTCTCTCGTTTCGTATCCGCCGCTTCGAGAGGGATGTCTATGGTTCTGGGGTTTGGGTGACTGTTTTCGGTGGCGGGTTTGGATATCATTGGGGCTGCTATGAAGGCGGATATGACTGGTTTGGGTACTGAGTCTGTTTGCTGTATCGGTCGGTGGGAGTCCGCACGGCTTTCTCTTATGTTAGGCCGGACAGGATGGTTGGGTGTTGAGTTGTAGTTTCTGTTGCTATACTGTGTTTTTTGTTTTCTGTTCAGGTCACGGCCTTGTTGCTGCTGGATTGTTGGCCACTTTCGTTATTTGGGTGTGATGGAGAGCGGCGGATTGTGGTGGTGGGTGCTGCTGTCTTTCGACCCTTTGTTTTTTCGTTGGTGTCCTGGTTTGTCTATCTGGGTCCGCAGTGGTCTTGCTTTCTTTCTGAGGTTGGTTGGTACGTTTAGTGGTCCCCCTTGGGTTCTTGTGGTGCACTTGTGGGGGTAATGACCTTGGCTCTGGCCCAGCTTGGCTTTTGGTGCGGCCATTCATGGGAAATTTTTCTGTTCTCCTTTGCCATTTCCCTGGGCTGGTGTTCCGTGGCCAGTGATTATTCCACGCCAGCGCTGGGTTGGTGACAGGGATCGCAGGGCATTGGAAGTACGGGATTTGTCTGACTCAACCCGTGTTGAGTGTGTCATTCACAATTGGGGGTTGTCTGTGCAACATTCTGTTTTTGTGGATTCGTCTTTTCCTTGTTTAGGTCAGATGGGGTGGCTCACTGTGCGGTTGGGCTACATTTTCTTTTTTCTTTTCGTTTCACTTTGGACATTTTTGGGGGGGGTTTGGAGCAGGCCATAGCTTTCTATGGGGGGAAGGGCCTGGCTGCATAGGATGTACGCATCAGGCCCTGTGGCGCTTTTGGCCCTTGCCAATAGGAAAAATGGTACATCATGTTTGGAATGCATGGTTAACAGGTGGATGTCAGGCCAGCGGCCTTGGGCATTAAGCACCCGGACCACGGTCGCGGGTTGTGGTCACCGCCCCTCATTGAGCGGCACAGACCAGCTAATGGGGTGTGGTGGAATGGAGGAAAAGATGGGTTGAGCCTTTTGGGGCTCAGTAGGGTGGGCATAAGTTTATGCCTAGCATTTGGCAAGGGCTTAAAGTTGTGGTGGTTATTAAATTTTAAGTTAATAAAGCTGTGGCCTGGTTTTTACATCCAAACAAGTTGTGTGTGTCTTTATTTGATCTATACCACATGCCCTAGACAAGAATTCCCCACAAGCCCTAAGAAGGGGAATCATGTCAGGGCTGTGGGGGGGTCAAAGAAAGCTTGTAAGGGGTATCTGCCCCTTTAATGTTTAAGAAGGGGTGGGGCATGGGAACCAATATAAGGGGGACACTTGGAGCATCACTTCCTTTTCAGAAGTGAATACCAAAAGTATCGGCCCTCCCTCCCTCCCTGTATTTGGGTTTTATTGTTAGTTTGGGGTTTGTTTTCTGGTGGGTTTTGGGTCATGAAAGTACCTGGGTTTACTTTATTTGTCACAGCTTTTGGCGCTTTTGGCCCTTGCCAATAGGAAAAATGGTACATCATGTTTGGAATGCATGGTTAACAGGTGGATGTCAGGCCAGCGGCCTTGGGCATTAAGCACCCGGACCACGGTCGCGGGTTGTGGTCACCGCCCCTCATTGAGCTGCACAGACCAGCTAATGGGGTGTGGAGGAATGGAGGAAAAGATGGGTTGAGCCTTTTGGGGCTCAGTAGGGTGGGCATAAGTTTATGCCTAGCATTTGGCAAGGGCTTAAAGTTGTGGTGGTTATTAAATTTTAAGTTAATAAAGCTGTGGCCTGGTTTTTACATCCAAACAAGTTGTGTGTGTCTTTATTTGATCTATACCACATGCCCTAGACAATGTGAACATAGCCTTGAGGTATGTGGGAGAGCGTTACTCTTTGAGAGCCAGAATGGTATCCAGTGGATTGTGTTGAAAAGCACTGGATACCTCTCTGGTACTCAAAGGGTTTAAAGAGGTATTGGTGTTTATTTAAAGGGATAGTAATGTTTCACAAAAACAGCAGCTCCGATTAATCTTCATAGTATTTGGGCCATAGAGAGTGTTATTTCAGTACTGTCAGAGTTGTAGTTCAAGAGTAATTGAATGATAAAGTATCCCCCTCCTGCCCTTTTTTACCTAGTGTAAGCCTCCTCCCCTCAGATGTGGAATCTGGTCCTGGGGCCGGACAAGTCACAGCAAGGGACAATCTTCTTACTGTGAGTATAAGTAAAACCCCGCCCTCTTGACAGGTATTTCAGGTTTTTCCTTATGATCACTGAAGATTGTCCCTCTCTGTGATCCATCCAGACAGTCTTGCTGCTCTGAGGTGAGCAGTGTTACATCAGTAAAAGACATGGGAGGGGGATACTTTATCATTCAATTACTCTTGAACTACAACTCTGACAGTATTGAAATAACACTCTCCATGGCCCAAATACTATGAAGATTAATTGGATCTGCTTTTATTGTGAAACATTACTATCCCTTTAACTCATTGCATTGCTTTAGAGATGTCTCTAGCATACAAGGAGTTAATTAGATCATACCCAATGTCTACTTCACCTTTGTCACACGCATCGTCTTGTCTCTTTTTCTTTGCTCCTATGCACCTGTTAAATATGTGCGACAACTGAGCCTTCCCCTTGTGTACAAAGAGCTGCACTCAGCATTCACACAGATGTATGTTCTACAATTGCTTAGCTGTCCAAAAGCAGACAAGTTCACCCAATGCCTAATTAGATGTAAGGTCTGCCAGATGTGTCACACCAGACGTATCCATACCTAGAAGCTAATGCCTTGTACAGTGACAGTGGCATAAAACACGCAAGTCAGCATTTCAATGATCAGCAGTTTTTGGATGATTTCAGACTATTTAGTAAATGTTGCATAAATATATACACCTGTGTCTGAATATTAACACCTTGAAGTCTAAAGAGATTTCCAAAACATTGCTGTACAATGCATCAGAGATGTCTCTATCATTCAAGGGAATAAATATCAGCTCCTCCTAATACTAACACCCATTTGCCTTAATCTGGGCTGAAAAACTCTAATGGCCACTGTTCTTGTAGAGAATATTCCAGAGTGGGAAGAACAGGGGAGGGCTGGCAACTTGTGGCCCGGAGGGCAAATACGATCAAATGGCCCCTTTCTACTATTGTTTCAAGCCACTGTCCCAGCCCAACTCCTTTTGTTAATGTTAAAAGTGGCATTAATATCATGAAACAAAGCGATACCACATAGCTCACAGTTGAAATGGGCTGATACTACAGAGCTTACAATTTAAGCAAAGCTACACTAATGATACTATAGAGCTTACAAGGTAAATTAGTTTCATTTGGATTGTAGCTTTGTGATATCATTTGTGTGGCTCCATTTCAATTGTAAGTTCTTTGGTATCACTAGTGTAGCTCCACTTATAGCAACAAGATGGATATTAAGTGAGGCAGTGGCCCACTGGTCCAGACATATGGCCGGCCCAGGGGGTAATTGCCCCCCTGCCCCCCAGGCCAGCCCTCCCCTGGGGAAGAACAGGTTCTCCCACCTCCTGCGGAAGTTTTGGAATGAAGGTCCACGTGGTGGCAAGGAGTGAATGTATGTGTATATAAGTAACAATGTATGTGTGTGTGAGTAACAATGTGCTTGCTCTTCCCAATGCGTGTCCAGGTCACATGAATATTTGGGACTCACTGAGGGAGGAGGAGGGAGTGAAGCACAAAGGGGGGCGGGGTGGAGGGGAGGTGATAGACATCCAAACGGTACTGAGCTATACCTCAGCAATCACACGGGTGATGTCAGCAACTAATTCTTTCAAATCAAATATCTCAGTACCCATAATGATTTACAAAGCAAGAGTAAGGAATTGTGGCATTATGGCAGGGGACAATTTAAATAGACATAACTTTCAGGAATATGAGAATTCCACATTAAAGGGATAGTAATACTTCGTTTTAACTTCATTTTATTTTGTAGGCATTAAAAAAACACGAAGAACGATATAAGTCTTATCTCTCAAACCTTTATGGTAAGCCATCTCTTCTCAGATGTGAATCTGGTTGTAAGACCAGACAGATAACAGCAGGGGACAATCTTCTTTGTATGAAAACAATGAAAGCCCTTCCCCCCCTTGACAAGTTTTTCAGCTTTTTCCCTTATCTTAATTGAAGATTGTCCCTCTCTGCAGTCTACCTGGGCACCTCCCTTCTGATCTGGCTGAACAGGGGGGGGACACTTTGCTTGTGAATATCTCTTAAACCATAAAGGTTTGAGAGATAAGACTTATATCATTCTTCATATTTTTTTAATGCCTACAAAATAAAATAAAGATAAAATGGAGTATTACTATCACGTTAAGTGGAGGGTTTTCTTTTTAGGATAAGATAGTGTTTTTTAAAAAGAGCAGTAAATGTTTGTTATAAAACTAAATTAATTGTATAAGACTTTTTCTGTTCAGTAAAACAAGGGTTTTCCCACTGGTGAAAGATACACATTTCTAGAGTTACTACAGTTTAAACTCTTGTTGTTTTTACATTAACAGTGACCTTTAACCCTTTGAGTGCCAGCGGGGTACGCAACTCATTGCTTTGCAATGCGTTGTGTACCCTTCTGGCACTCAAAGGGTTAATAATCAACTTCTAATTAGTTATTCTGTTACATTCTAATTGAAAAGAAAGTCACTGACAAACAGTTCTCCGCAAAATGTGATAGAAACTGCTGAGTCATGGTGTCAGAACTTTCAGGAAGTAATCACACTGTAATTCACTTCCTGATAATTTGTACTATTATAACTTTTGAATAACACAGCTGACAGTGGAGGGAGTACCCTTGTTTCACTTAGGGTTGCCACCCAGCCGGTATTTTACCGGCAGGCCGGTAAAAAATTGGCTTCTGTCCAATGTTAAGTTTATGGAGGGAATGCCTTGGCCAGTATTTTTTTGAAGAAAAGGTGGCAACCCTAGTTTCACTCAGCAGGAAAAGCTCTATAATATATAATATATAGTAAAACGTTTACTGCCCCTTTAACCCCTTGAGTGCCAGAGAGGTATCCAGTGCACTCAAATGGTTAACCAATTCGAAGATTCAGAGTTTTTCTAGGCATTGTTTCTCAATGCAAAGCAGTCCTTCTTAGCATCCATGGGGTTAATGTCCCTGGAACTGGACTTTGTATGTATTGTAATAAGGTATATAGAGAACATTTTATTGTAATAGTGAATCTGTTAGACACAACCCGTTGCTTCCAACAGAAAGATAAACTGAGTATTATTCATTTATAGTCAGCAGATCTTGTCTTTCAGAAGTTTAAACAGAAAAAAAGGATATGAAAATCCATGTTGAAAACGTTACAAAATCAGATTGAAAAGATACATATGAAAGCCTTCTGCTCAGTTTTAAAGGAATACTGTAGCTAAAATACAAGCTGCTATCAGATTATATATCATATTTTAAATAACCTTCCAATTGCCCTTATATCTGCTGTATGAAAGTGTGAGTGATACCAGGGCCTTAGGATACATCTACTGCTTCCTTTAGTGCTGCAAAATCCATAATTAGGGTCCAAAGGCTTTCCGGGTGGTGCACACACAGCTGTATCATCGGAATTCTATTGCTTGGCCAGCATCCACCACAAGAGTCGGTTGCATAAACTCATGTTGCGGCCTAATGCTCACAGCTTCTTGTTTTCACAATTCACAGTAAATAGCAAGAATAATGGGAACATCAAAGGAAACTATCTAACACTCAATGTTTGGCACATTATCAAGCATCTAGTATGAGCTAATAACACAGTCAGCCTCCCCCCATTTTCCTAAACACTAGCCCTAAAAGTACCCCCCTGACCCTACATTACATCAAACATTAACAATGAAGTAAAAAAATACTAGCCTTAACACTATCCCATGACCCATTCCCCACAGCTGTAACATTTGCCTTGAAGTCGCAGGTCCAGCAGGGTCTTCTCTGGCCTTCCTTTGTCATCCTCTTTATTTCTTCTTAAAGTCTTCTCTCTTCTTCTGTATGTCTTCTTTCTTCTTCTGTAAGTGTCTTTGAAGTCTATTTAAAAAAAAAAAAAATGTAAAAAAAATTAAATCCCCCTTGCTACATGGTGCCATCGCCGCAGCCAGAGAGAAAGAAAATAAATCACCCCATTGCATTACCTTCTTGGGCTGGTTCCCAGGCCAAAATGAGGGAGATCTGAACTGAGACTGGCTTTTATTAGCACTATCTCTGTTCAAATTTGTTCTCACTCTCCCATTGGCTGGGATATATGGTTACACAGGGCATGGAATGTGTCCTGCTGTAACCACATCTCCAGCCAAGCAGCTTCTAGCTGGAGTGGTCACGAATGCTCCTTTCATCATCCCTCCAGCTATTCAATGACTGACTAGCCTATTGCCAGCCAATGGCAATGTAGGAGGCAATTGAACAAACTCAAGGGAAATACTCAACACCTAGGTTTGTTAGGCGCTAAAATAACACAAAAAAGAGAGTAGCTGAAGGAGTGTTACTAGACACCGCATGCAATTGAATAGCAAATCGACGTGCAGGTCCACAAAACTGAGCACTAGAGGGGTGCACGACACATTGCTTTACAAGGTTTGCTTATCCCTCTGGTATTCAGAGAGTTAAACAAGTCACAGAGGCTGGACCTGACTTACATCTGAGGTGCCTCTAGGCAAAATCACCCATGGTGCCCTTAGCCCCACCTATAGCCAAACCCCCTCTTGTTTGATATTCTCCCCTCCCCCGATCCACTGTTGCTGGGAACAGAAAGTACTCTTACCCTATAATATATAGAAGCAGAAAGAAAACTCTTAACCCCTTGCTTGCTAGAGAGGTCTCCAATGCATTGCTTTAAAATGCATTGGGAGACCAATCTTGCATACAAGGGGTTAAATAATGGCTAGTAAAGGGGTCTGTAAATTGGCAAATATACTGGCCTCCTTAAATCATGAGCATTTAAATTGTTCTGGCCGCACCCACAACTCAGAATGTAGGTGTGGCCAGCACCGTTAAGGCTCCTCCCCCTGAACTTGTCTTTGTAGGCAGCTGTCTGCTTTGCTTAAAGGGAAATCTACCCTTACATAAAATAAATGATGTAACCTTATGTAATTTCCCAGATCATGCCATGGGAAAGGCATAAGGAGCTTGCAGACATTAAAGTGTGTGCCAGTATGCACTCAAGGGATCAAAGCACTAATGGAAGTGTGCCAACATATTCATTCCTTAAAGGGATAGTAATACTTAATATGTTAAAAAATTATGTTGTAGGGTTTATCCCCTGAGTAAAACAAGAGTACTCCCACTGCTGAAAGCTGTTTCATTCAAAAGTTATTAATTTTCAAAGTTGAATTTTTTTTAGGTGCAATATCACAGTGGCCTGAAATTGTACAGTGGCGCTGTTGCTACACGATCCTATGGACAGCTCTGGTCCTGGGACCATAAATCTCCATAGGATGGTGTAGCAACAGCGCCACTGTACAATTTCAGGCCACTGTGATATTGCACCTAAAAAAATTCAACTTTGAAAATTAATAACTTTTGAATGAAACACCTTTCAGCAGTGGGAGTACTCTTGTTTTACTCAGGGGGATAAACCCTACAACATATTTTTTTTTACATTTTAAAGGGATAGTAATACTTCGTTTTAACTTTATTTTATTTTGTAGGCATTAAAAAAACATGAAGAATGATATAAGTCTTATCTCTCAAACCTTTATGGTTTATGAGATATTCACAAGCAAAGTTCCCCTCCCCGCCCCTTTTTCCTAGTGTAAGCCATCTCTTCTCAGATGTGAGTCTGGTTGTATGACAGGACAGATAACAGAAGGGGACAATTTTCTTTGTATGAAAACAATGAAAGCCCTTCCCCCCTTGACAAGTTTTTCAGCTTTTTCCATTATCTTAATTGAAGATTGTCCCTCTCTGCAGTCTACCTGGGCACCTCCCTTCTGATCTGGTTGAACAGGGAAGGGATACTTTGTTTGTGAATATCTCTTAAACCATAAAGGTTTCAGAGATAAGACTTATATCATTCTTCATGTTTTTTTAATGCCTACAAAATAAAATAAAGTTAAAACGAAGTATTACTATCCCTTTAAGTATTACTATCCCTTTAATCTCTCTGTTCCTTTAACCGTGTGGACGCTAAAGACATCTCCAATGCATTGCTTCACAATACATTCAAGAAAACTCTAGCATTCGAACAGTTAAAATAACCATTTTAAAATAAACTATAATTTTTTATTGTTTTTTAGCATTTTTTTCTATGCAAATTTGTCAGCCTTCAAGGCCTCTAACAAGCCAAGCTACTGTAATGCTACAGTGTAAACCATGTATATTATTCTTGTGTATTGTTCAAAAGATAATTATATGTGTATCTATGCAGAAAGCTGCAGAACGAGGTCATGAATTCTTTTCTTTATGAACCACAATACTGTGCTCTGCTATTGTTTGCCCTGATTCTGTGAATATTCTTTTCTTTTTCAAACAATAAATCCATAGAATAAACCAACACTGACAATTGAATATAGCAATTTGAACTGTCTGGGAAATATAAATCCACGTGCCTTCAATGGATACACAATATGATCTTTGTACCAAACACTTTGTCTATAAAACTGTGCATTGCAGGATATAACATTTAAACTTGTTGCCAGGTGGCTGATCCTGAATACTATTCACAGTTTATTATGCAGTGGAACTCCAGCACTACTTAAAGAAGCAGTAAACTTTTTTATGAAAAAATATATGTTGTAGGGATTTTCCTACTGAGTAAAATAAGGGTACTCCCACTGCTGAGAGATTTATATTTCCAGAGTTATTACAGTTTAAACCCATGTTTTTTTTTACATTAGCAGTGCCCTCTAGTGGTCAAATTCTAATTAGATTTCCTGTTAGATTCTAATGGAGAGGAAAGTCAGAGACATACAGTTCTCCATAGAATGTGACAGAAACTGCCTGTCACTTTCTGTCAGTTAGAACTTCCAGGAAGTAAACATAGTAAATTCACTTCCTGTCAGTTAGAACCATCAGGAAGTAAACACAGTAAATTCACTTCCTGATTATTTGAACTGCTATAAATTTTGAATAGAACATCTGACAGTGATGGGAGTGACCTTGTTTTATTCAGCAGGAAATGTTCTATAAAATATGTGTTTTCATAAAAAAAAGTTTACTGCTCCTTTACGATATCTTACTTTCCGCAGGGAATAGTGTAGAAGAAAACAGGAAGAAGAAGAAGAACAGGCAGCATCCCTGTGTATGTCAATATGGACAGAGATATTGACCACTACCTACACCCAACAGGTGCATACTCACAAAGATATATGTTGGAATGAAAGCATATGCTCCCTCCAACCTCAAAAGCAGCTGGAGAAATTCTAATTGCCCCCAAACTCAGTATAGGACAATTCTCCTTCAGAACAGCTGCTCTACCAAGTGGCACAAACATTTTTTTTCACTCCAACCAGAAAGAAGAGAGAGAACACCAATAGTGAAATACCACCAGTCAGACAGACTGCAATCAGGAGGTCTGACCAAAAGGCATGCAGGGAATCATCAACCTGTCTCTGCTCTGGTGTTCTCTTCCCTCAATGGAACTCAGACGGAGGCTCCAAATCACAATATAAATGCATTTATTTAAAATGTTTTAAAAAGATATAGCAATAGAACAATATGACTTGAACACTAACATGTTTCACGGGTGTTAAAGAGATAGTAATGTTTCATAATAAAAGCAGCTCTAATTAATCATCATAGTATTTGGACTTTGGAGAGTGTTATTTCAATTCTGTCAGAGTTGTAGTTCAAGAGTAATTCAATGACAAAGTCTCCCCCTCCCACCCCTTTTACTGATGTCACAATGCTCAGCCACATCAGAAGGGAGGTGCCCAGGTGAACTGCAGAGAGGCACAATCTTCAATTAAGATAAGGGGAAAAACCTGAAAAACTTGTCAAGTGGGGCAGGGCTTTCATTGTTCTCATAAGAAGAAGTTTGTCCCCTGCTGGTATCTGTCTGGTCTATGGACTGGATTCCACATCTGAGAAGAGATGGCTTACACTAGGTAAAAGGGGCGGGAGGGGAAACTTTGCTTGTGAATATCTCTCAAACCATAAAAGTTTGAGAGATAAGACTTATATCGTTCTTCGTGTTTTTTTTAATTACTACAAAATAAAATAAAGATAAAACGAAGTATTACTATCCCTTTAATCCACTTTTTCAAAGCCTGTTTGAAAATACAATATATGAACGCCGCCTCCTGGAAACAAACCTATGTTTATAACTTCCGTTCCTTTGAACAGACCAGTCAATGAGTGACTGATTTCCAGTATCTAGCAAACCAGTGTTGTAACTGGGACTGTTAACACCTCAATACACTGATTGTTCACCAAGGGAGAGATTGTTTGTCAGTGAGTGAGTCTTCTTATCTAACGAAAGGGAGTAGGGACATTGAGCAGGGAACCAACTCACCTTTTCTTTGCTTTTACCTTCTCCCATCTTCCTTCCTCTTTAAGCTCCTACCCGGATCCTCACACTTCATCTCTGTTCTATTAGGACTTTTCTTTTTCTTCCCTTTTACCTTCTTTTTGTCTCCTCCTCTCACCATGAACACTAAGTGGACCCACCCCTGACCCTTCTTCCCTCTTCCTCTGCTCCTCCTTCTAGTGTACATTTGCTGTTCTTATTTTTATTTGCCTCCCGTTCTTCCTTTCCTCTTCCCTCTTCTTATTTTTCCTTCTGCATTTCCCTTACTATAATTCTTTCACTTCTTTCTCATTTCCATTTCTCTGTAGAGGTGTTGCAGAGAATACGGCTTTTATATGGATTTCCTCATTACATATTTCTGCAAATTCTGTTGATATATATGTTACTCTCTATTTGTCTACTTTTTTCTGATTGTATAATTGTATATGTTGCATTTATATTCTATGTATGAAACTTGCAACACCCAATGAAAATGAATTATACAAAAAGCTTGCAGAAGGTCCAGAGCACCATTGAAACTCCCCATTCTATACTTTATATGTAAAATGAACAGAGGGAAGCAGACACGTACTTCAGAATCTACAGCATCTTAAAGGAGCAGACGCAGCACATTCTCATTTTGAAAACCTATGTGTTATAAGGGTTTTTCATTCTGAGTAAAAGAAGGGTACTCCAATTCCTTGAAGGCTTTGAATTCAAAAGTTAAAACAGTTCAAAACTATTGCATTCCGTAGAAGCAGTAATCCAGAGAGCTTTCTTCCTGAATGTTCAAACTGACAGGAAGTGACCCAGCAGTTACTATAACATTCTATGGAAATCAGTTGTCAGGGACTCACCTCTCCCACATCATGCACCAAAATAACTATGAGAAATCTGGCCACACCAGGGCAATGTTAAAGTGAGATTTTTTTAGATGCAATAACATTGGAAAGATTCACTTCTGAGCTACGGTTGGCTGAAGCTTTTCACCTAAAAAGAGAGACATGAGAAAAAAGCACTTCCTAAGATGTCTAGGTATGCCTGCACGAAGTGACATTTTCCTTTTTCTTTTTGCCTTTTTAATGCATTGAAATCAATGATATCATTCCCTTCTCATGTGGAGAGTTTCTCAGATATATTTCTGCAGTGCTAAAGTATGAAATATGGGGTCAGTTTCCTGCATGTCATCAGTCTGTGCTTGGAAGAGAGAGAAAAAAGCAGCTGAAATTGTGATGCTACCTAGTATAGGGAGGCAGACAAGGAGAGGGAGTTGGAGTTGCTTGTTATGAGTATTTTTGATAGACAGTTGTTCTCTGGATGAGGATAATTATTAAGGAAAAATTGTGAAAAATTAAAAGACTACTTTTTGAATGTAAGTGACAGAGTCAGACAGGCTACCTTTGTATCTGGACTGGCTCGCTGATCCTGAGAATCTGCTGAGATTGTGACAGGTACTACAGAGACAGACATTAATACATCATAAGTTTAAGGCAAGACAGATACATTTTGACATACTGTTTTACTTACACACACCCTCCTCTATCCACAAGAACATGAGGGGCAGGAATATCTTGATCCTTGGGTGTCCTTTATTGCAATCTACTGATTCTGTAGCTAACAGGTCTTTTCTATACTGTACTGTAAAATGAATGCTTCAGTCCTTGTTAGAGAATGCTGCTGAATGCTAGCTACTAGTGTGTAGAAGCAGACAGTCAAAGAGTGGGGAGCTGGCATATTGATGCAAGCCAGCTCCCCAGACAATTGCAAGGAGTGTGTGTGTAATTTGTGTATAGTGAAACTGACAGCAAAAGGAAAAAAAAAAAGAAAAGAAAACAAATACCTTTGATTGATAGGCAACAGAGACAGGCAGGGGATCCTATTTTTTCTCTGGAGCAAAGACTTGGAGAGGAACAGTGACAGAGACAAAGATTTACATAATTCATTATTTTCTGACAGAGAAAAAAATTGCTACATGCTAACATCTCTTTCTTGGTCTTTATAGTAAAGAAAAAAACAATGCTACCATAATCATGTCCAACAAATCATCTTGGTCAGCATCAACATTGCCATTTACCAGGCCAAACCCCACCTACTCTCTCACTTTTTTATTATCTAGTATTAAAGGTCAGCATCTACCCTAGCTATAAGAATTTCAGCTGTTCAAAGTGCAGCTCTATTGACACCTACTGATACTATTACCGCATTATATAACTTATGTAGCAGAAGTTGTAATAGTCCCTCAGGAATCCCTTAGTCTATGAAACCTACAGTATGGATATACGTTACTCATAATGCAAAAACTAAACATGTTGCTATCTCTTGTCTCTGAAAGAAAAATGAGCATAAGGAAAGCAGGATCCCATTTAGGCACATCCTCTTTGAGATCTCACCTTAAGCACAACCACGGGTCTGATTGAGAGACACACATACAGGACAGCAGAGGTATCATGAATAGCAGCAGCAGACTCTAAAAGTGCATAGGGTCAAGGGACAACTAGTAGTAGTGTTGTAGATGTCTCAGGGAGCTGGTCAATATTTTCCTCTATCACAATACCATCCATGACTCCTACTGCTGCTGTTGTGCAAAGCACAGAGGATGATAATTCTGATTAATTTGGAGGGGACAAGTCACAGAGTCTCTACCTACACCATCTCTAGTCATGTATTAATAGAATTATATTACACAGTTATTTTTTTTTGTGAAAACAGAGATTTTAATTTGTTGAGTGCAGGAGGTTTAGAGAATTATGTCCTCCAAGGAAGCCGGCATTTTCAACATTTTGCTATCTGTTTAGGTATGATTCCCAGAGGTATATTTCTTGTTATATTCTTATACTAACAATGTGGGATGGCATTGTCCATCATGGTATGACTGTTGGGAGTATGTGTCTGAAATGTAGACACACTGATCAACACAGACATATGCAACACACAGGCAGAAACATACACACCCTAAGTGGCAGAAACATGCAAAAGACATGCACACACACAGACACACACAGTGGAGATGTACACAGGTATACATGTATAACAGATTACACACACACGCAACAGACATGCTCACACACAGGCAACAGACATGCAAGCACACACGCAGGCAACAGACATGCACACACACACACACACACACACACAAACAGAGATGCACAAACATACACAACATACATACACACACAACAGACATGCACACACACATGCAACAGACATGCACATACAAATATACAACAGACATACAAACACATGCAACAGACACATACACACAGAGGGAACACTGTCACAGTGATAGCCGCCCCCCATGTGTGGAGGTTCTTGCTGGTCCCCTGGATCTGTAGGTTCTGAATGTAGAAGTGTGGGCTGTAGCCACCCAGGGATTAGTGTAGGAGCGTTACGGTGCTGTGTAGGTAACAATCTTGTATTAAAGTGAATATCTTCAGTATTCAGAGAATTAGAAGCCAAATATAGCCCTCTAAGGACCAGAGAACATTGCTTCACAACATGTTGCTGCCCCCCGCCTGCTTCTGAAACCATTAAATCAGTGGTATTTGTTATTTCCTTTACTTTTAGGCAGAACTGCAGTATTATAGCTCTGTGTGTTTGGCATGTAGAAGTGGAAAGCAGAAAATAAAAGATTATGTGAGAAAGACTTATAGCAGCATGTTAAGCCATAGAGTGCAATGCAGTATACAGTGGTATGTCATGTCAGAGTTAACTCTTTGAGTGCTGGAAGGGCTTCCAATGAGTTATGATGCAATGCATTATTTATCTCTCTGGCACTCAAATTGTTAAATAGAGTGCTCTTAATGTATAAAGACGTTGTCCTGATTACATAAATAATGTAGAGTCAGAGCTCGACGTTACTGGCCTCGGTACAGCGGATACACTCTTCTCCCCACAATGTGCCTTGCAATGTCCAGATCCAGTGTCAGAGTCTCTGTTGATTCTGAAGGAGTAGACTTGAACTTAGGGGCTGGCAGGAGTATCAGCCATGGGGAGGCAGTGCTGAGCATCTGTGAGTTCAGAAAAGACCACAGATCAACTGTGCATCACAAAAAAAAAAAAAAAAAAAAAAAGCTCCAGAAACCCCAACATGGTCACACTGGAAAAAGTCAAGAGTATATAATGTTTTAAAGGGATAGTAACACTTCTATTAAAGTTTATCTCTGAGTCTTTTTTATATGTTTTAACATGTAGCACTATATTTAATTACTTACAGTGTAGTAGTTCAAACTCTTTTGAAGCTGAAAGGATACCCCAGAGAGGGACAATCTTAATTTAGTAAGTATAAGGAAAACCCTGCTCCCCTTGAGGAAGAAGGGCAGGATTTTCTTTTGCTTACTGAAGACTGTCCCTTGACGTGCTCCATCCGAACCAGACAGAGAGGCAGCGTGACACAGGGAAAGGGGCAGGAGGGAGATCCTTTCGGCTTCAATAGCATTTGAACTACAACACTGTAAGTAATTATAATTAGCTCTACATGTTAAAAAAAATATATAAATAAGACTTGGAGCTAAACTTTAATAGAAGTATTACTATCTCTTTAACCCTTGAGTGGCAGAGTGGTTTCTCTATGCCAGTGGTTCTCAAACTTTTTTTGTTCGGGGCACCCCTATCATGTATTAGAGAACATTCGGGGCACCCCTAACATATTTAATGTACTTTATCAAGAGCATAATGAAGGTACAATGCATAAATATACAGTTATTATTAGGTCTTACAATCATAATAACAAAAGGAAACATAATGTGCATAACAATTTCTATAAATCTTTATTTAAAAGACCATTTTTGTTAGTCTTCATAGAAAACATGGGGCACCCTAAGTTTATGTCCGGGGCACACCAAAATGCCACGGCACCCTGGTTGAGAATCACTGCTCTATGCATTGCAAAGCAATGTTTTGCATACCATTCTGGCACTCCAAGGGCTAATTATTTGAGTAGCATAGGCATCCAACGTCCCTCCCTCCCTTGTACGTTAAGTACCCAAAAACAAAAAAAAACACAGGAGGTGCCAATAGTGCCCTATCACTCAAATATGGAAACAAGAATAGCTTCAATAAAATACATACACTCACATTTAAGAGTTGCTGTACAAATACTTATGTACAGATACAGCTAATATAGCATACAGGGAATTTCTTACCATACCTGCACGGTACCAGCTGACCTCCACTCCAAATTCCTGATGAAAACGTGATGCCATTCCTGTTGGACGTTTCACCCGACTCCATAAGGAAATATAAATAAAAGGAGAAAGCTTCTCCGACAACGTTCCTTGCAATGCCAGATCCCAGCATCCCCTCTCATTGGACTTCCTTCTTTGTCAGCAGCCAGACTGTCTCCATCTGCTTGATCTCCGGCCGGGTTAACAACAACAGCCCAGACATGCTGGGGCTCTGCCCAACTTTCAGCTTTCTCCTTTCATTTATATTCCCTGATGGAGTCGGGTGACATGTCCATCAGGAATGTCATCAAGTTTTCATCAGGAATTTGAAGTGAAGATCAGCTGGTATAGTGCAGGGATGGTAAGAAATTCCATGTATGCTATATTAGCTGTATCTGTACATTTCGACCTTTAGTGCATCTCCCCCTTTGACTTCTGTCTCAAGAGACTTAGGGTGAGATGTTCTAACTAGTCTTTAACTAGTCTGAAAATGTTTTATATAATGGTTTATCAATTCTCATAAACATTACTATCCTTTTTTTGCATCATCTCCATCAAAAGGGTAAAAGTAGTCTTAAGAGTGGGCGTGTTTTTTTCCAGTCATACTGTAATATATTTGCAGAAAAAAAAATCTTCTTTCAGCTGTCACTTAGTTGTTTGATTTCCATATTTTTTTTTCTGACAAAATAAAAATAGACATTCAAAATATGAGCAGCTTCTGAGGACGAACAACAGCACAATGGCCTGTTCTACGGCTAGTCACCACTCAGAAGCATCATGTTTTAGCCTTCGAGTGCCATTACAAAGGAGAAATTTCCACATACATATTGGACTAATCACGCCGAAAAAGGGCGGTCCAGTTCCAAAATGACAGACAAGACCCCTCTGCACAGGGACACCAGCTAACCCCCGACATACTTTTCAGCCTTGTTGGGCCTCTCCAGTGAGGTGCAACTGGATTCCCTAGGCACTAAGAGCAAAGAATCCACATCTGGATTACCCTTCACCCTTAGTGAGACCCCCTAATAGTATTTAAAATACACATTAAAAATGTGAAAGGCTTCTGTGGACAAAAAAACAAATAAAAATAAACTAAACTTGTAGAAGATAAATGAAAGTACGATTAGCAGATAGAAGTGAGAAGCAGTATTATGGTGTAATTGTTAAAAAAAAATCTTTATTTCTTTCAAAATGTGTCATTTTAAAGACAAATTAAACATATTCTTAACATCAGAATTATTCTGAATTATTCATCAAGCTCATCTTACAGTCATTTTTTTTATTTATTATCACAAATTTTACTTCTGAAAATGCTGTCCTTCTTCTACCACCAACATAATCCGATAGTTTTTTCATTGTGATGACTTTTTGAACATTAGGGTCTTCGATCTTTGACATGGTCTCCCCTTTTCTTCATGGAAGCAAGTACAGCCCATGTCATTTCTGCATCTCTAATGAAATTTGGTACCACTGTGAGCTGATAACGTAACAACGATAAACAGACCAGAAAAATATGGTGCTATTCTGGGACTAATCAATTACACCAAACAGGACAAGTAAAAATTCCCATTGTGTTAACCCTTTGAGTGCCAGAGAGGTGTCCAACGCATTGCAAAACAATCAGTTGGGTACCCCTCTGGCACTTAGAGGGTTAATTGGGACCTTTAACCTCTTAGATGGTAGAAAAGTATCCAGTACATTACTTTCAAGTACATCGGAAACCTCTCTAGCTTACAAGGGATTCAAAGCCCCATTTAACCCCTTAACAACCATGCGGCCAGTAGTTAAAGGGATAGTAATGTTTAAAAAAAAAAGAAGCTCAAATTAATCTTTATAGTATTTGGGCCATGGAGAGTGTTATTTCACTATTGTGAGAGTTGTAGTTCAAGAGTAATTCAAAGATAAAGTATCCCCCTCCCGCCCCTTTTACCTAGTGTAAGCCCCCTTCCCTCATATGTGGAATCTGGTCTCTTGACCGGACAAATCACAGCAAGGGACAATCTTCTTACTGTGATCATAAGGAAAACTTTGCCCCCTTGACAGGTATTTCAGGTTTTTCCTTATGCTCATTGAAGATTGTCCATCTCTGAGATCCATCCGGACAGTCTTGCTGCTCTGAGGTGAGCAGTGTTACATCAGCGAAAGGGGCTGGAGGGGGAAACTTTATAATTCAATTACTCCAGAAATACAACTCTGACAGTATTGAAATAACACTCTCCATGGACCAAATACTATGAAGATTAATTAGAGCTGCTTTCATTGTGAAAGATTACTATCCCTTTAAGGACCGCGGAGCTTTTTTTTTACATTTTTTATTTTTTTTGGCAATTCAGCTTCAGGAGTCCCCAAGCGGTGCGTAGTCATACAGGGAACCCTGAATTCCATGTAATGCCAGGACCGTCACTGTTCCTTAATGGAAGTTTTCCCATGACGGCACAAGTCCTTAAATATTTAAGAAAATGAGAATCTGAGGGACTATTAACTGTCCTCAGTGGTGCAGTTGGTTTGCCACAAAGGCCAGATTTCCCAGTAAGCAGAGTAGGGAACTGCCTGGAGCTTCAAGTGTTAAGGGGAGGTGCCACAGTTGTGCTGGCCGCACACATTATATATTTTCGGTGTGAATAGAGCAACCTCATTGTTCCAGCAACAGTTTTATCCCTCTTATTTAACCCATTGGTTGCTAGCGAGATGGCCAACACGTTGATGATCTCTTTGCAATGCCTTGGATACCTCTCTGGCACTCAAAGATTTAAAGCATTTATTCAGTCTTACTTTGTATAGGCCATGCAATGTGGTGGATACCCCTCTGTCACTCAAAGGGTTAAAGATGCTATTCATTGAACAAAGACACAAGATCAAATTTCATAGGGGCCGTTAACATTGTTTAGCTATGATATGATAACACACATTGTTTGTACTCTTTCATCCAGACAGTTAGAATCCAGCAAGATGGGGGTGTTCTTAAAGCAGTAAATCCTATATAATAATTCACTAAGGATGTTTGTCAGGAGCTGTCATGAGCAGTACAGATGGCTGCACTCACTGCAGTCATGCGCAGTACAGACTGCCCGCTCCGTGGCTGATATGGAGTGGGCGCTCCGAATTCAGACTGGAGTCCTCTCTGCGCACCTTCCTGGGTGTGCTTGGTCCCAGGAAGGTGTGCAGAGAGGACTACAGTCTGAATTCGGGGCTCCCCACTCCGTATCATCCGCAGCGCGGGCAGTCTCTACTGCGCATGACTGCAGCGGTGGCAATGTGGCCCATGTAAGCGAGCCTTTGAACTAGTATCTTTATAAAATATACAACAGGATTACTCACATGTCCGTATAGGGCCGGTTGAACTACATGCAACCAGTAAGGCAACAGGGGAATACCTGTCCTTGCACAGGGATCTCCACCCTCTCTAATATGGAATGATGATTGGTGTACATTTTATTATGTACATTAGTACATTTTATTAATATATTTAAAATAAGTAAATACAAGTCATCAAGCCAGAATGTAACTCGTTTCAGGGCTAAACCTTTCCTCAATCTTTTCTCTGTTTTCTCTTTGAGGAGTGTCTTTTTGGGGAGCAGCTGGGAATAGGGTGACCATGTGTCCCAGACTGCCAGGGACAGTCATGAATTTTAATTGTATATCCCTTGTCCCGGGCAGCCCCCTTCTGGGACAATACAAAGCCCTTGAATGAAGACCCCAGAGCACAGAATTCTATACATTAGAAGAGAACTGCCCATTGTCTATTGTGACAGGAAGTGATGCCTCAGTTGGGCTACAAGAAAATGGCTTCCAGACAGAGCTCAAAACACTAAACCTGAGCCTTGATCCAGACATCAAACAGGAGCTGCAGTGCATTTTTGTTGTAGGGTAATGCTAGTCTAAGGCTTTGGAAGTGATGTACATTATCTTGTAGCCCACCAAAGGCATTGCTTTCTGTCACAGCAGTCAATGGGCAGTTTTGCCTCTAGTGTTTAGAACTAAGTGGTGTTCTCTACTCTCCTCAGTGTCCCTGAATGGCAGACTTGAAATGTGGTCACCCTAGATGGGAAGAATCCATGCGTTGGGCAGTACATGATCCCCCCCACATGCTTGTCTAGACAGTATACAATATGACTTTTCACAAATGTGAATACATTTTTGCCTCAATTTTTGACTTATTTCCTGGTTGAACTTATTTACCATATGAGCGCCTCCTTTTTTTCTTCTGTTTTTCATCCAGATAGGTAGCAGGAGCAGATGCACTTAATTGTTGTGATCAAAAGAATCACTTTATCAAGGGAATGACTAATATAGTTGCATAATACAGAAGTTACTGTTCAGAACCAAATACACATTGCTTGAACAGGTGACCATTAGAGGTAATAGAGTACTCAGTGAGGGATTAACCCTTTAGTGACCGGCCGCGCGCTCACGCGGCTGGCACTTGACGATTTTTTTTTTTTTTGCCATTCTAGCGAATAAGTTCCGGGATGTACATGTACGTCCCCTGTCTTCCTGGGACATCCGGTGAGGACGTACATGTAAGTCCGCTGGCGGGATGGGGTTAAATAACATAGCGCCCTCTGTGTTAATCTTCTCTTACTGGACTAATTTATAGCTAAAACTCTGAGCCAGTTACTTTGTGAAAGAGCTATTAAAGTGATAGTAATGATTCACAAAAACAGCAGCTCCAATTAATCTTCATAGTATTTGGGCTGTGGAGAGTGTTATTTCAATACTGTCAGAGTTGTAGTTCAAGAGTAATTGAATGATAAAGTATCTCCCTTCTGCCCATTTTACTGATGTAACACTGCTCACCTCAGAGCAGCAAGACTGTCCGGATGGATCACAGAGAGGGACAATCTTCAGTGATCATTGATCATAAGGAAAAATCTGTCAAGGGGGCAGGGTTTTCCTTATAATCACAGTAAGAAGATTGTTCCTCGCTGTGACCTGTCCGGTCAAGAGACCGCTCTCCATTGCCCCAGTACTATGATGATTAATAGGAGCTGCTTTTATTTTGAAACATTACTATCGCTTTAATAGCAGTGTGAATTGTGTTGGCAGTTTATATTTCTGCTTTCACCAGTCTTGTCTAAGTAACTGTTTGGAACAATTTCACTTGAAAGAGTTGAACTTACATGTGTATAACATATCTTTTTAATTAGGTTACATACCTAGATGTCAGTGGGGCCGGCAATATATTGCTTTGAAATGTCTTGCTTCCTACCCCAACTTACACTATAAAGCAGAGGTTATCAGCCCGTGCCCTCAGTGACCACTAACAGGCCAGGACTTAGGAATTTCCCCGCTAGAAAACAAGTGTGTTGATCAGAGGCTCAGTCGTATTGATTAACTCACCTGTGCTTTTAAAAGGAAATTCTAAAATCCTGGCCTGTTAATAGCCACTGAGAGCACAGGTTGAGAACCACTGCTATACAGTGCCAGACCATTGTAGAGAGTTTTTAACCCTTTGAATGCCAGGGGGTAAGCAACACATTACATCCCCTCTGGCACTGAAATGTTTAAGTTACTTTTTCTGTAAGTGAATGATTTAGAAGAAGATGAAAGTATTTTTTTACACAGACTAATTTATAAGATATATACAGAAGTTTATACCCACATTACTGTGGGTTTTATTGATGTGGAGCAATCTGATACACTGGTATATACACCACACAGTGTTATCTCCTAAATAGAGGAGCAGAGGGATTTGGGTGTCAAACAGGGACTGTCCCTCCTATACTGTATAGTTCCAGGCCTTATACACAGACACATGCAGACTGTATACTATACAGCAGAGGTTCTCAGCCCATGCCCTCAGTGGCCACTAACAGGCCAGGACTTAGGAATTTCCCTGCTAGAACACAAGTGTGTTGATCAGAGGCTCAGTCGTATTGATTAACTCACCTGTGCTCTTAGAAGGAAATTCTAAAATCCTGGCCTGTTAGTAGCCACTGAGAGCACAGGTTGAGAACCACTGCTATAAGGGTTGAAAGTAGCAATGAATAGTTTGGAATAAATGATTTCTGAAAGAGTTCTTTATTTATTTTTAACCCTTTGAGTGCCAGAGATGTACGGAACGCATTGCTTCGCCTTGGATGCTAAGTCTTTAGGATTCGAGGGGTTAAAGTTGATAATCAGATCATACTGGCCTTGCTGACAGATCACTAATGGTGATTTTTTAAAATGAGATTTTAGACTGATGTACTGTCAAAGCTACAACAAGTGAAATGTCATTTGTGAGTCATTTGTAAGGATGAGAAGAACTATCTGGACATCGGGAACATCTGATAATATGAAAATCTATCTCTTCCCTCACATAAATCAAACGAAGATTTCTTTTGTTTCAGACCATATTTAAATCTATTTATGTCTAAGGACCGTACGTCATAAAGAAAAGTGGAGGAATTCTGGGGTAAATCGACTATATTCTATGATAAAACGAAAAATGATTGTTGAATTAAATGTGTATTTTAACCCCTTGAACGCTAGAGAGGTCTCCAATGCATTGGAGGAATTTGGGTGTAAATCAGCTTCACTCTGTGGTAAAACTCAGTTTCCATCTAGATTTAAATGGTGATTTTTAACCACTTGAATACTAAAGATATTTTTTTCTCTATGGTTATTGGGTCCTTCCATTGTTTTTCTCTACCCTGTTCTTTATTTTCCACCCTATGGCAAGTATAGTATGACCATGTGTCCCTGACTGCCCAAGACAGTCCTGGATTTTAAGTGTGTGTGTCCCTTGTCCTAGACAGCCTCCTTCTGGGACAATACAAAGTCCTGGAATGAAGACTCCAGAGCACAGATTTCTGAACACTAGAAGCAGAACTGTCAATTGTCTTCTGTGACAGGAAGCAATATCTCTGCTGGGCCACAAGAAAATGGCTTCCAGGCAGACCTCTACACACTAGGGAACTGAGCCTTGATCCAGATATCAATGGGGAGCTGCAGTGCATTTTGTGTTGTAATGTAATGCTAGTCTGATGCTTTAGGCTTGATGTACATTTTCTTGCAGCCAACCACAGGTAACACTTTCTGTCACAGCAGTCAATTGGAAGTTCTCCCTCTAGTGTTTAGAAGTCTGTGGTTCACTCTTCTCTCTGCAGTGTCCCTGAATGGCAGAACTGAAATGTGGTCACCCTATGCAAGTATCAGTTTTAGACTGTTCATAGGCAGTTATCAAAAGGGCTCGTAGCCCATCTATGGCCAGACCCCTACTTCTTACATGATGCCAGGTTCACCCATTGTTGTCTTGTATATACCATACCCTTGGCCTACAACAGTGGTTCACAAACTGTTTTCTTTGGAACCCCAATGTTCAAAATGTTCAACAGAGCAGTGGAACAAGACTAGTGTCACCATTATCATGTATGTTGTTCTGTGATTACCAGTGGATGTGTGAAACATTGTAACATTTTACTGTGTAATAGATTGTAAAAAGCATAGCCTCCTTTATGGAAAGAAATAATAATTCTTCAATAAATCTACCTAAAGTTTAATTAATAATTTAATCTTAAGTAATTGGTACCATCTACCCTTCAGATGTGTTTGATATAGATGTTATGTTAAAGGGATAATATTTCTTAATATGGGAAAAATATATATTGCAATATTTATCCTGCTGAATAAAATAATGGTTCTTGCACCGCTGAGAGCTGTTCCTTCTGAAGGCTATCACAGTTCAAACTTCCTATTTTTGGGTGCAGTACCTCCATGGCCTGGAATTTTATGGTGGCACTGTTGCTACAGAAACCTATGAAAGGCTTTTGTAGCTAAGGATGATGTACTAAGGTAAAGTGATGCAATTATGGTGTAAATACAAATTCAAAAAAATCACATTGATTAAAATGGGACTTTTAACCTACCGAATACTAAAGAGGTCTCTAACAGATTGTAAAGGAATGAGATGGGGGTCTCGCTAGAATTAACCCTTTGAAGTCATTTCACACCCTACTGGCATGTAAAGGGTTAAAGAGGTTGAAATAACCATTTAACTCAAAGGGGATTTTATTTGTTCCCTACTGTGTTGTTGACTTTTCCCAGAATTGTACCACTATCGCTTATTATATGAGCCCCAAAGACAATAGCTGTCCATAGACTTATACAGCAATAGTGCCACCATATAATTTAGGGCCATGTCAGTACTGCACCCAACAAAATGCAAGACTGACCCGCAAAAAACGATATTCTAAACCATCTCTCAGCAGTGAGGTCCCCTTGTTTTATACTAGGGAGAAGATGGTACTGTGTTAGCAGATGACAAGCTGAGTAACAGTGATACCTTTATTGACTGACTGAGTAGCTTTAGAGTGCAAGCTTTCAAGACAAGTTAGGGCTGTTCATCAGGCATGTATAGACTGAAGGCTGAATATAAATACATGAAAGGTTATACATTCATGCAAATTCCCTTTAAATATGAATTCTACTGAAGGTGAAACTCTTATCCCTCCTCCTCCAATTTTGCCAAGAATAGGCTGGCATATTGTGGTGCCATTTGCGTTTGAATGCCCTTCCTGTCTGTTGTATGTATCTTTCCTGCTCAAATGTGAAATAATTATGCATTAGGATCAAAGGCATAACTAGAAGCCTCCGTGCCCTGGAAGTGCCATGCCTCTCCCCTTTGACCACATTGGCCCCCCTCCACATTGCCCCCCAATCACCACAATGCCCCTCAATCTCCACAATGCCCCCATCTCCTACCTCTCCGGAGCTCCCGCGTGGTCCTCTTCAGTAATGCAGAGCGCTGGGAGATGATGTCATCTCCCAGTGTTTTGCATTACTAGAGCTCCGAGGGAGGTTGCGGGCAGCAGGCAGAGGGGTCTCAGGGGCCCGGTCGCAGGTGCGACCCCTTAGTTACGCCACTGATTAGGATGAAGTGGTTACTGGTTCTGTGGTTATACTTTCATGCACATTCCTTTTAAACATGAATTCCCTTGCAGGTGAAACTCTTATCACCAGTGTTTGTATAAATAATTCTTTAGATTGCAATAGAGGCATCTCTTTGTAGCTGGCCAAATGGTAAGAAACTTATTTATCTTTTTATTTGTAAATAGCTTTGATAAAGTTAGTGTGCAGGGAGCTGTGACTTGCAACCAAAGATGGTTTAGTGTATGGAATGCATGGGTCAACTCTTCAAGCAGCACAGGGGAGCACAATGCATCACTTTACAGTGCATGGCACACCCCTCTGTCACCCGAAGGACACAGAATATGTTTACTGGATGCAATAATGTGACATCAATTCCTTGTCATGGTTCAGGCCACAGTTCAGGGTGTTAAAGTTGGTTAGCAATTTATATTCCCAGATGTTTCTGTCTCTGTGTCTGGAAATATCCTATTAGTACAGTCTCCGATCTTGAATCCTGTCAACAGCTTTAGAAAAATATCTCTTTTCTTGTTCATACTGGACCTATGATATTTCATGTTTTGATGCTGGGGGGCTGTTTATAGGGGAGGAGCAGGTTTGAGGAATAGTCTTTTTAATCTGCCATCAGTATGTAGTATTGTTCGGTGCTCTTTGGAGGTTTTGTGCAGTACTTCAATCCGGGGGGGGGGGGGGTGTAGGTGACTAGTAATGGCGCTCTGTTCTCTTCCTGGTGTTGTTTGTATTCCAGGAGATTTCTGGTTACACTGATGGCCCTCTGAATTTGGATATTCATGAATTTGACATTATATCTATGAGTGATAAAATCTCTACTGAAGTTTCTAAGATTTTTATCCCCGTCAGAAGTCTCAGAGAATATGCGGTTTTAGCACAGGGCAGTGGTTCTCAACTCCTGTCCTCAGGACTAGTGATGATCGAGCACCCCGATGCTCGGGTGTTCGGGTGCTCTGGCCGAGCACCCCCGGAGGCTCGAGTGCTCGGCCGAGCACCCGAGCCCCATTGAAGTCAATGGGAGGACTCGAGCATTACACCAGGCATCCCCTGCTCTGATGAGGGGAGGGTGCCTGGTTCATAGGAAAAGGTCAGAAAATGATGGAAACACCACAGAAATGGTTCAGGGACAGCATAGGGAGGATGTCTGGATGCATCTTGGACTCCAACGTTGCTGCTGGGAACGATGTTTCGCCCGTAGTATGCCATTTTTACAGACTGACAGTAAAACACACAAAAAGGAAGATAAAAACTAATCTGCGGCTAGGCACACTAAACAATATGTGACGCTAATCTGCGGCTAGGCACACTAAACAATATGTGACGTTAATCTGCGGCTAGGCACACTAAACAATATGTGACGCTAATCTGCGGCTAGGCACACGAAACAGAATGTGACGCTAATCTACGGCTAGGCACAGTGAACGGAATATGTGACGTTAATTTGTGAATTTGCACACTAAACAGAATGTGACAATAATCTATGGCTAGGCACACGTTTAAAATGGCCCTTTTTGTCGCTGCGTTGTAAAATCATTGGCTCTGTGCACCTAACAGAATATGTCAGCTTTTCACTGCACTGTGAAATATTTGTCCCTGTGCACCTAGTACAATGTCACCTTAGAACATGTCCCCCCCCCCACAAAAAAATGAAATTCTGCCACCCCCAAAAAAAATTAAATGCTGCACCCACACACAACAGTCCTAAAAAGGACTTTTGGGTCTTGAAAGAGTTTCAACAATTTTATTCTCCCTACACTGACTTCCTGTGCATCTAGTATTATATGTCACCTTTCAAATATCCCCCCCACAAAAAAAAGGAAATTGTGCCCCCCCAAACAAAATATAAATGCTGCCCCCACACACAACAGTCCTAAAAAGGACTTTTGGGTCTTGAAAGAGTTTCAACAATTTTATTCTCCCTACACTGACTTTCCCTGCCTAAGCGCATCTCTCCCTGGCTAAGAATGAGCCGAACTCGCGCGTCGGGTGCTATACAGCACCCGATCACGGGTTCTGGCCAGCCAATCAGTGTAATGCCAGCAGCCAACATGGCTGCTGGCATTACACTGATGTCAGAGCCTCCCCGCACGTTTATTGGCTGCGCAGCAGCCGCAAAACGTGCGGGGAGGAGACCCGAACATGGCGGGCGAGCACATGCGGTACTCGTACGAGTACCGCCATGTGCCGAGCAGAGCGATGCTCGAGCCGAACCGAGCTTCGGCCGAGCATGCTCGCTCATCACTACTCAGGACCCATTATCTGTCTTTACCAACATTCCACATAAAGAAGGTATTGCAGTCCACAAAACATTCCTATAGCAAGAGGGCTTACCCACAGAACCTTTACACTAAAGCATAATTATTTTATTTTTGGCCAAGAACTATTCATACAAAAGACAGGAAATGCCATGTCAATGCAAATGGCACCACATTATACCAACCTATTCATGGCAAAATCGGAGCTGGAGTGATAAGCTTTTCACCTTCAGTAAAATTCAAATTGAAAGGGAATTTTCATGAATGTATAACCTGTCATGTATTTTGTCTTCACCTTCTACCTATGAGTAAGGACCATTGCGGTTCGAAACGCGTAAGGGAATTATCGTGGGGTGATTGTTGTCCTTACTGTGTCTGGATGTTTTTATTTATTCTTCACTAAAGCTCTGGTTCTTTTATACTTTTGCAAACGTCAGCGAGCGCGGACATTCTGTTCTTTCCCATATGTTTCAATTAGAGGAGTGGAGTTCCTTTGTTCCGGCACCAGTTGTACAGTTGGCGATTGGCGTCAGCTTGATGGTCAAGCATGGAGGTGAGCATTCGCACGACGGGGTGAGTGAAGCATCCAATTTTTTGTGATATAACTTGTAGTTTTCGCTACTTTGATGTGCCATGTGTTATATTGTTTCCTGCTAGAGCGGTCTAGTTCTGTATGTATTTTATCTTCAGCCTGCATTCTAAACATGCACAACGAACAGATCTAAGTTGTCACAAAGCTTGCACTCTAAACCTACTCACTTAGCCAGTACAGGTATCACTTTTATTGTACCAATCTTCTGCTGGTTTTATTCATTTGGCTAAATCCTGTAATACATATTTTTTTACATATTAATGATACCATCCCTTTAACCCTTTGAGTGCCAGAGGGGTATGCAATGCATTGAGATGAGCAAAACATGCCAATTTCTTTTTTATAATTTTTTCTTCCTCTTTTTTCAAGCAAATAAGCTTAAATAGAAAATCATAAAAATGTCCACTCTACAGCCAATGAAATACCTTTGAGAATATGGTAATTTCTGTCTATGCTTTCTACTGTAAGCACCCAGAACTTCCCAGCATATTGTTATGTCTGCCTGTGTAGTATCTGTATCTCAGCTGCGTCTACACTCAGGTAGGATCCCCTAACAGTCAAAACTTTTTTAAAAGTGGAACTATCACCCCAACTAGAGTCCACCCCACCTAATTAGGCATCTAGAGATAAGCTTGACAATCAAACTGTTATGTAGAATAAAGATCGCGTTCGTCAAAAATCCTACCTCAGCTGACACTGATGGCCAGGCAACAGCACAGACAGGCGTATGCACATCTGCGTCATCAGTCCGGGTCTCCTCTAGGAGGTGTTGCATGGTACCTTAAGGTACCAGAAGGGACTGACGGAGCACAGATGCCTCTAGAGTGCTGTTGCCTGGCCGTCAGTGTCGGTTGTGGAAGGATTTCTGACTAACGCTGTCTTTTTCTACATAACAGTTTGATTGTTAAGCTTATCGCTAGATGCCTAATTAGGTGGGGTTGACTTTAGTTGGGGTGATAGTTCCCCTTTAAAGGCATAGTAGTGTTTAGAATATTGAGCAGCTCAGATTGTTTCTTATACTATATAGTCCTGATGTCTAACTCTCTCAAAGATCATAACTTCATAGTTATGCAGTAATGGTATGATGAATATTAGCCCTCCCATCCCTTTTCTCACCTCTTCTCAGATCTGAAGTCCGGTTGCTTGACCAGACAGATCACATCGAAGGACAATCTTCCCTCTGTCAGTATAAGGATATCCACCTATCCAGAGGGCAACTGGCTACCACAAATACTTCAGCTCCATCTCTTTGCCTGACACTAGTGTAAAAAATTGCAGCAGCTCTCTCTCTCTCTCCCAAGCAGATACTGAAAACCCTTTTCTACTGGTCAGTTAACTTAGCAGGAATACATTGGGGGCAGAATGCTTCATGGGTGGGGAAATGACATTATTATTCTTTGAAAAACTGGGAATACAAGCAGAAAATTTTAACTTTTTTGTGAATTACTGTGGAAAAATTGTCATTCATCTCTACTTCCTGGATGCTAGATTGGTGTGCATCTCATTTTTGAAGAAAGGGTTTAGAGACTTTTCAAAGCATCCAAGGACTTAACAAGGTTTGAGTGTTAGGGTTCCAAGGGAATTTAAAGGGATAGTAATGTTTCATAAAAAAAGCCGGTCCAATTAATCTTCATAGTATTTGGGCCATGGAGAGTGTTATTTCATTACTGTGAGCACTGTAGTTCAAGAGTAATTGAATGATAAAGTATCCCCCTCCCGCCCCTTTTACTGATGTAACACTGCTTACCTCAGAGCAGCAAGACTGTCTAGATGGATCACAGCGAGGGACAATCTTCAGTGAGCATAAGGAAAAACCTGAAAAACCTGTCAAGGGGGCAGGGTTTTCCTTATGATCACAGTAAGAAGATTATTCCCTGCTGTGACCTGTCTGGTCAAGAGACCAGATTCCACATCTGTGGGGAGGAGGCTTACACTAGGTAAAAGGGGTAGGAGGGGGATACTTTATCATTCAATTACTCTTAAACTACAACTCTGACAGTATTGAAATAACACTCTCCAAAGTCCAAATACTATGAAGACTAATTGGAGCTGGTGTTTTTGTTAAACATGACTATTACAATTGAGTTCCAGAGGGGTAGCCATGCACCACATTGCACCGGCTACTCCTCTGGCATTCAGAAGGTTAATCTGAAGCTAAAGAGTTCCACCACAGCAAAACATATTGCGAACCACTGCTTTAAAACTTCCAAAAAAATCTCTTCAACCCCTGGAATGCTAAAGAGACCTTTTTGCTGTTTAATGTTACGATAAGCAGTGGTTCTCATTTTTTTATTTTAGATATGTATTTATTTATGTATTGATTGGTTGATTGTTGTGGTAGATTCATTTAATTGCAAATCTGTAGCTCAGTAGAGGAGTCTATTCACTGCAAATTAAACCGGATTCATTATTATATAATGTGCTAATTTTTGCACAGTACAAGCTAGAAAATAAAGTGTTCAAAAAATAGGAGCAGGTGTCTGTTTCTAGGCAATGGGCGCGCTCAGAACCCAGAGCTTGGCTAGAACATCTGAGATGCCCATTACAATTGGGTGCTCTAGTGGGAAATACTGCTGTTTATGGGTCAGACTTCAGCTTCAATCATAGCTCAGGGGCAAAAAGACAATAAGCCGTTCTCCAAAATGATCTTTAAAGGACCAGATGGGTGCACAACACATTGCAAAGCAATGCGCAGCACATCATTCTGGTCCTTAACCCTTTGAGTGCCAGAGGGGTACGCAACGCATTGCAAAGCAATGCGTTGCGTACCCCTCTGGCACTCAAAGGGTTAATAAAGGTTTAGTATTGGATAACCAAGGAAGGAAAATATTTTTCGATTTTTAAATTGCCATGGCGCGCTTCATACATTCATTAACCCTTTGAATCCCAGAGGGTTATCCAACGCATTGCAAAGCAATGGGTTGGATACCCCTCTTGCACTCAAAGGGTTAAGGCTGATGTACTAGGAAAAACTGAAGCAATTCCAGCGCAAACCATTTGCACGAATGACAAACACAAATAACCTTTCCCTTTAATTTAAATGGGACTTTTAATTAACACCCTTGAATGTCAGATAGTTCTCTAAGACATTGCAATAAACCTCTCTAGCAAGTTGTTAAAAGTCCCATTTAAATCAGTGTGAAATTTAAGAATTGTACACACTATTCTTCCTTCCTGACAGGCATAAACTACCATTCCACACTTCTGTCCCTTAAACATGCCACTCTCTGACAGCCATATGTTAACATTTCACATTGCTCTCCTTCCTACCTGAATCTTCCTGACAGTCATATATTAACATTCCACATTACTCTCCGTCACACCTGCCTGACGGCCAAATACTAACATTCAGCACTACTCTCTCCCACCTGCTTCTCCCTGACAGCCATCTGCTAAACAATCCACAGTGCCGCCCTTCCCACCTGCCTTTGCCTACTGGCCAGATATTAACATTAAGCACTACTCACCCTTCCATCTGCTGTTTATACCCATCTAGATACTATCATTTCACATTGCTCTCCCTTCCAACTGCTTCTGCTGTCAACTAGACACTCACATTCCACATTGCTCTCCATTCCACCTGCCACTTCATGCAGACCAGTATGAGATAACTTGTTTACAATGACACAATGACAATCATGCAGATCATGTGAAGATAGGTGCACCCACTGATGTGAGTGTGTGACATTTCCATTTTAAAGAATTAAAAAAAAAACATGTATTATAGGACTTTTCCTGCTGAGTTGGCAGGAGCTTTATTCAAAGGTTATAACAGTTCATAAGGTCACAAGGTGATGAAGCTGTTACTATTACATTCTATGGAGATCTGTAGCCAGTGACGCACCTCTCCCATAAAATGCAACACAATAACTGTGTGCGCATTAGATGAACTGTACGAGAACTGTCTGGAGAACTGGTTGCACTGGAAATATAAAACAACTAGTGTAAAAGCCAGTGAACACGGGCCAAGGTCCGGGAGATGTTAACCCTTTGAGTGCCAGAGGGGTACGCAACGCATTGCTTTGCAATGCGTTGCGTACCCCTCTGGCACTCAAAAGGTTAAGAGGCCGGTCCTGCTCTGCTTCCTGCCACCGACGCAGTCATGCACTGTAGAGACTGGCCGAAAGCACAGAATGCTCCCAGCACAGAACTCCCAGCATTCCTAAACCTCCCAACATTCTGTGCTCTCAACACAGAACTCCCAGCATTCTGTGCATTTGGGCAGTCTCTACTGCGCATGACAGCTTCTGACAAACATCCTAGCAAATTATTATATAGGATGACTGTTTAAACCCAATAAAAACAAATAATATCAGAAATTGGAGTGCCCTTTTTTTCTGAGCAGGAAAATCCCTATATACTGTATGTTCTTGCTCTTGGACGTGCCACCTTGAATCTGTGTTTACATATTTGAAAACTGTATTCAAGGTGTTAATAAAAAATCCAGCAGATGCACAGTTTTACCCTCCAAGTGCCAGAAGGGTAGCCAATGCATTGCCAAGCATTGAGTTGGCGACCCTACTAGTTAAGAGAGATTAATTGTTTTATTTCTGAAAAAGTGAAAGTGAAAAGCTCTATTAGCACATACATCTGCTGGTCTTTTGGCTAACATGATACAAATGTGTTTTGAAATATGCAAGTTAATGCAAAGTTAAAGGGATAGTAATGTTTCACAATAAAAGCAGCTCCAATTAATCTTCATAGTATTTGGGCCATGAAGAGTGTTATTTCAGTACTGTCAGAGTTGTAGTTCAAGAGTAATTCAATGATGAAGTATCCCCCTCCCGCCCCTTTTACCCAGTGTAACACTACTCATCTCAGAGCAGCAAGACTGTCCGGATGGATCACAGAGAGGGGCAATCTTCAGTGATCATAAGGAAAAACCTGAAAAACCTGTCAAGGGGGGCGGGGTTTTCCTTATGATCACAGTAAGAAGATTGTCCCTTGCTGTGACCTGTCTGGTCCCAGAACCAGATTCCACATCTGAGAGGAGATGGCTTACACTAGGTAAAAGGGGCGGGAGGAGGATACTTTATCATTCAATTACTCAAAGGCACTCAAAGGGTTAAGCTTTTGAGAAATGATTTACCTATAAAATGTGAAGGGAACCCTAAGAATACCAAGGGGGAGATTCACTAAGTGGTGATATCCCTTATCCAAATACTATGTTATTCTATGATTTCTTCAGCTTTCTAAATCATTTTTTTTTTGCTTGTGAAAGAATACATTGAGATTGTCTCAATTTTAAGTATGTCCTGGACTAATTTTATGCACCTCAGAGGGGTGAAGGGCTAAGCTGACCTTGCCAGGACTAGAACCTGTGACCTTGACCTGATTCTGTAGCTGCTGCATTAACCAACTGAGCCATCTGACCAGCTTTCCATTCTTTTTTTTTTTTTTTTTTTTTTCATAGTTATAACGATACAGCAAACAGGGAAGAACAGGAATATAAAATGTACAAATGTAATATGTAAAGAGATAATGCAGTATATAGCTACAAAAAGCAAAAAATACAGAAAATGTGGACGTTGCAGTATAAAATTTGCCCGCAAGACTGATCCCTGTCAATGCACTTGTAGCATGGATAATGAGAAGGGAGAAGAGAAAAGAAAGGAAAGAGGAGAAGCAAACTGTAAAAAAAATAATAAAAAAAAGGAGGAATAAGAGAAGGAGGGAAATGTCACTAGGTTGCAGCCAGTCAGAGTGGGACCCGGAACTTAACTCAAATAAATCTATTAATATCAAGATAAGAGGAACTGAACACTAAGGGGATGGAGCCACCAGTGCCTTGGGCATGGCAGCTGACTTGTGGACTAGCCACCAAGACCATTGAGCTGTAAATCTAGTCAATGAGTTCATTTTGACGGTATGACGTTTTTCAAGTGAGTAAATGGAATCAATGTTTGATAGCCAGAGGGAGAGGGGTGGGGATTCTTTACATCTCCAGTACATAGGAATGAGACATTTGGCTAAGGCAAGGAGCGAGCAAGTTATGTACCTGAGGTGGGAAGGAATTTTTAGTTGTATGTGGCTCCCATAGGAGAAGAGACACAACAGAGGATCACCTGACCAGCTTTCTTAATGTATACGTTCCACAGAATAACATTGTGATTGGAAAAGTGATAAACTGGAGAAGTCTTCTCCACTTTATCACCTCTTTATCACCGCTTAGTGAATCTCCCCCCATATTGTATGGTAGGGGTACTTTGAAAAAACAACCGGGAAGGGACCACTGGTCTACTGGTTGTGTGAGTTGCAATCTGCACTCCTTGGTGCTGAATGAGTAAGAATAACATTGATTTCAGGTGAAATGTGATTTTCCAGTTATGTATCTGGTTAATGCTATAAGTTCCTCATTTTCTAGTCACTGTTTCTTAGAGGGAAGCTTCCTGTGCTTTTCATATCTATTTCACAGATCAGTGCTTGGGTGTGTAAGAAAAATGATGCTTCACAAAAGTAACCTTCAAGCTTCATGTTGCAAATATCAAAGGCCAAGTAAGGAGACATTTGATGAAATCTGCAATATCTTATCTTAATAAACACTGAAGCTGATATGCTAACAGAATTAGAACAATTCTGGAGCCAACCAACTGCTCCATGAGGGCCAAATCCAAATCCCCATTTAGTTAATGGGACATTTAACTGTGTGCTAGAGAGGGTTCCATAGCATTGCTAATCATTTGCATGTCCTCTGCGGTATAATTGATTTACTGGTTTTCCCCATAATTTAATCATTTCTTTGCAGTTTATCAGCCTCAGAAAGAGCAAAACAGAAATATATATATTAACAAAATGCATAGTGAGTGAACAGAAATAAAATCTAAATCAAATCAACATTTGGTGTGACCACACTTTGTCTTCAAATAGCATCAATTCTTCCAGGTACAAAGCCAAGGATTTTGTAGGCATATAGTCAGGTGTATGATCAAATAATTATATCAAACAGGTGCTAATGATCATCAATTTAATATGTGAGTTGAAACACAATCATTAACTGAAACAGAAACACCTGTGTAGGAATAAAACTGGGTGAGGAACAGCCAAACTCAACTAACAAGGTGAGGTTTCTAAAGACTGAGCACAGCGAGAAGACACAAGGTAGTTATACTGCATTAGTAAGGTCTATCCCAGGCAGAAATTTCAAATTTCTTTTGAAGAAGCACAAAGAAACTGGCAATAATTAAGGACCACAGGACCAAGAAAACTTAAAGCAGAGAAGTTTGGTCAGAAGTGGTCTTCATGCAAGGCTTGCAGCCAATAAACCATACCTCAAAAATGGAAACGAGACCAAAAGACTCAATTATGCACGAAAACAAAGGAACTGGGGTGCAGAAAAATGGCAGCAGATGCTCTGGACTGACGAGTCAAAATTTTAAATATTTGACTGTAGCAGAAGGTAATTTGTTCACCGAAGGGCTGGAAAGTGGTACAAGAATGAGTGTCTAAAGGCAACAGTGAATCATGGTGGAGGTTCCTTGCAAGTTTGAGGGCTGCATTTATGAAAATGGAGTTGGGGATTTGGTCAGAATTAATGGTCTCCTCAATGCTGAGAAGTACAGGCAGATATTTATCCATCATGCAATACCATCAGGGAGGCATCTGATTGGACCCAAATTTATTCTGCAGCATGACAATAACTGCAAACATACAGCCAAAGTCATTAAGAACTATTTTCAGCATAAAGAAGAACAAGGCATCCTAGAAGTGATGGTATGGCCCCCACAGAGCCCTGATCTCAATATCATTGAGTCTGTCTGGGATTACATGAAGAGAGAGAGAAGCAACTGAGCTGTCTAAATCCAAAGAAGAACTGTGGTAAGAACACCTTACCTGCCAAGTTCCTTAAAAAACGGTGTGCAAGTGTACTTAGAAAAATTTATGCTGTGCTGAAGGCAAAGGGTGGTCACACCAAATATTGATTTGATTTAGATTTTAATTCTGTTCATTCACTATCATTTTGTTATTTGATAAAAATCAACTATTAACATGTCTAATCTTGTTTTTTTCATACCTGCCTAAGACTTTTGCATAGTCAAAATGTCAAATTTGGAACTGTCACCGCTCCGGTTGCTTCCCCTCTGGCCGCGTCTCTTTCTGCGGCTTCTTCTTCCGGGTCTCGGCGCGTCCGGTCTGCGCATGCGCGGTCTTCGGCTGCCTTCAGCCCGAGAGCTGCGCATGCGCCCGGACGGCACTCGGGTTGCTAGTCCTCCTCCCTTCTATTCGGCGTTTTATCTGGCCCCTCCTTCGTGGCTCTCTCATTGGGTGGTCCTGCTATTTAAACGGGCTGCCCCTGGCGTAGGGCGCCCGTTCCACAAGCTTGTTCCTTGTCTGATTCTGGGCTCTGAACCTCCTTCTGGTCTCTTCGCTGATATCTCCACTCCTGGCTTGACCTTTGGCTCTGTACCTGACCACGCTGATATCTCCACTCCTGGCTTGACCTTTGGCTCCGTACCTGACCACGCTGATATCTCCACTCCTGGCTTGACCTTTGGCTCCGTACCTGACCACGCTGATATCTCCACTCCTGGCTTGACCTTTGGCTCCGTACCTGACCACGCTGATATCTCCACTCCTGGCTTGACCTTTGGCTCCGTACCTGACCACGCTGATATCTCCACTCCTGGCTTGACCTTTGACTCCGCCCCTGTCTCTGCCTGGTTTCCTCCCTGTCCAGCTGGCTTGGTTTCCAACGGTTGCTAGGTACTCCTATCCTGGTTGCACCCCAGCTCAACTGGGGTGGAACAATCTGGTTTCGCGACCAGCACCTTTAACCAGCTTCGGCTGCAGCAAGGGAGTACCTGGCACGCCGTCAACGCTCATGAGCTCCGCACTCCAGCTTCGCACGCTAGCACCTGACCAAAGCCAGCACCACACGGTTTCCTACCCGCCGTGTGCGTGACAGTTGGAACGGGCCAGAACGTAGCTTAGCACCAGTATGGACCCGGCCGAAGCATCCCATCTGTCAGCACGGCTCGACGAGCAGGAACGAGTACTGGCTTCCCATGCGGTACACCTGCAACGCCTGGAGTCCAAACTAGACACCGTGCTGGATTTACTTCGTTCCACCACTGCATCGTCTTCTGCAGCTGCTGATCCCGTTACCTCCGCTGCCTCCGGTATCACGGCGACTCCTCCTCCGGGGTATATTCCCCCCCGCATTCCGCTTCCTGATAAGTTTACAGGCCGGTCAGCTGACTTCCGCGGTTTCCTAAACCAATGCCAGTTGCACTTCCGAACCTTGCCGCAGACATTCTGTACTCACGCCGCCCGGGTCTCCTTTATCATCTCGCTCCTTAAAGGCGAAGCGTTAGCCTGGGCATCACCGCTCGTGGAACAACGCTCACCACTGCTTGAGGATTCCAACTCCTTTATCGCAGCCTTCAAGGCCGTTTTAGACGCCCCTGGCAGAAGTGCCTCAGCTGAGTCAGCCCTCTTGGCTCTGCGCCAAGGATCCAGGACCGTAAGCCAGTACGCGGTGGAATTCCGCACTCTTTCCTATGAGACAGATTGGAACCAGGGTGCTCTGAAGGCGGCATTTCGACGCGGACTCAGTGAACGCCTCAAGGATGCCCTGACCTACCGGGATATCCCCGACGGGTTGGAGGACCTCATCTCCTTGTGCCTGGATCTGGACCGGCGCCTGCAAGAAAGGCAGCAGGAACGAGACCGCAGCAGGAGACGAGTACCTACTGTTGTTCCTCCGCTCGAGGACCGTCCTGTGGCGGAGACCCCCATGGAAATTGGGGGTGTCACCAGGCTATCCGACGAAGAAAGACAGTGACGGCGAACCTTAGGCCTCTGCCTATACTGTGGGCAGGCGGGTCACATGTTGCAACGGTGTCCCATTCGTCCGGGAAAAGACACCGCTTAGCCGACACCAGAGGCGGTCGCCTAAGCCGAGTTCAACAGCCTCCCCAAGGCCGATCCAGGATCTTCGTCCCTGTGACCATTCGATGGGTGTCACATACCGTCACAGCCACTGCTTTTGTTGACTCCGGAGCCGCCGGGCTTTTTATAGACGGCATCTGGGCCCAGGCCCATGGCGTGCCCTGTCGTTCCAAGGGGACCCCTTTGCTTGTTTCCACTTTGGATGGTGGGCCCTTGGGCTCAGGGAAGATCACTCAGGAGACAGAGCGCTTGGTCCTTACTACCGGAGTACTGCACTCTGAACAAGTGGTTTTCGACCTGGTTTCCTCCCCTTTCGCCCCGATCGTCCTGGGGCTCCCTTGGCTTCGGCAACATAACCCCATTTTTGATTGGCAGTCTGGCGATCTAGCGCAATGGAGCAAGGCCTGCTTTACGTCCTGCCTCCCTGCTAACCCGGTGTCCCTACACCCTTCTGTCTCTGCCGCCTTCTGTTCGCAAGAGGCCTTGCCGGCCGCCTATCATGACTTCCGGGATGTTTTCTCTAAAGTCCAAGCTGAACGCCTTCCTCCGCACAGGCCATACGACTGCCCGATCGATCTCCAGCCCGGAACTCAACCTCCCAGAGGAAGGACATTCCTGCTTTCCCCTCCTGAAATGGAAGCCCTTGCCACATACATCCAGGAAAACCTTGCCAGGGGTTTCATCCGAACCTCTACCTCACCCGCCGGGGCGGGTTTTTTCTTCGTTAGCAAGAAGGACGGTTCCCTTCGCCCGTGCATCGATTACCGGGGGCTGAATCGCGTAACTATTAAGAATAAGTATTCTCTTCCGTTGATACCCGAACTGTTCGACCTTCTTCAGGGCTCCTCCTGGTTCACCAAGTTAGACCTTTGGGGGGCCTACAATTTGGTCCGCATTAGGGCCGGGGACTAGTGTTGAGCGAGCACCCCGATGCTTGGGTGCTCTGACCGAGCACCCCCTGAGGCTCGAGTGCTCGGCCGAGCACCCGAGCCCCATTGGAATGAATGGGGCGACACCAGGCACCCCCTGCTCTGATGAGGGGAGGGTGCCTGGTCAATGCCCCCTTCATCTCCGCTATGCCCCCTTCATCTCCGAATGCCCCCTTCAGCTCCGCAATGTCCCCCTTCAGCTCCGCTATGCCCGTCTTCCACAATGTGCCCCTTCATCTCCGCTATGCCCCTCTTCCACAATGTGCCCCTTCATCTCCGCTATGCCCCTCTTCCACAATGTCCCCCTTCATCTCCTCTATGCCATAGAGGAGATGAAGGGGGACATTGTGGAAGAGGGGCATAGCGGAGATGAAGGGGCACATTGTGGAAGAGGGGCATAGCGGAGATGAAGGGGCACATTGTGGAAGACGGGTATAGCGGAGATGAAGGGGGACATTGTGGAAGAGGGGCATAGAGTCTATGCCCCTCTTCCACAATGTCCCCCTTCATCTCCGCAATGCCCCCTTCATCTCCGCAATGCCCCCGTACCTCCAGTCCCTGGTGGTCCAGCGGAGCGTCTTGTGATCTGTGCCTCTTCCGGCACAGATCCCCGCCACCCGAACATGGCGGGAGAGCACATGGCGGTACTCGACGAGTACCGCCATGTGCCGAGCAGAGCGATGCTCGAGCCGATCCGAGCATCGGCCGAGCACGCTCGCTCATCACTACCGGGGACGAATGGAAGACGGCCTTTAACACCAGATATGGACATTATGAATACCTGGTGATGCCCTTCGGACTTTGCAATGCTCCTGCCGTCTTCCAGGCCTTTGTAAATGACGTGTTCCGGGATATGCTGACTTCTCATGTCATCGTGTACTTGGACGACATTCTCATCTTTTCTCCCACTCTCCAGCAACACTGCCTGCAGGTGAAGGCTGTCCTTCAACGGTTGTGGGAGAACGGACTCTACGCCAAACTGGAGAAGTGCGAATTCGAGAAGAACAGACTCCCCTTTCTGGGATACATCGTCTCCAGCTCTGGTCTTGAAATGGACTCCAAGAAACTCACAGCCATTCTCGACTGGCCACAACCCACAGAACTTAAAGCGGTACAGCGCTTCCTAGGCTTCGCCAACTACTATAGGAGATTCATCCGGGGCTACTCCTCCCTAGTGGCACCCATTACCGCCCTGACCAAGAAGGGTGCGAACCCACGGCTCTGGCCCAAGGAAGCCATGTCTGCATTCTCCACCCTGAAGACTGCCTTTACTACAGCCCCGGTTCTCCAGTATCCAGACATCACCCGACCTTTTGTATTGGAAGTGGACGCATCTGAGCTAGGAATTGGGGCGGTTCTGTCACAAAGAGACCCGAAGACTAATCGCCTCCACCCATGTTCCTTCCTATCCCGCCAGCTGACCCCAGCCGAAAGGAATTATGATGTTGGCAACAGAGAGCTTTTAGCCATGAAGATTGCCCTCGAGGAATGGCGACATCTCCTGGAAGGCTCAGGAATTCCTTTTCTAATACTCACCGAACACAAGAACCTGCAGTACTTGGAGACAGCTAAGCGCCTCTCGTCTCGCCATGCCCGGTGGGCTCTTTTCTTTTCTCGCTTCCAATTCACCGTCACTTACATTCCGGGCACTAAGAACATTAAGGCCGACGCCTTGTCTCGGCTCTTCACCGCCCCTGCCTCTCGTATCCCTCCGGAACCCATCCTTTCATCCCACAAGGTACTTTCAGCGCTATCCACCAGGACTCTGGCTCAAATCCAACATGCCCAAAGAGACCTGGACCCGTCCTGCCCCACAGGGCGGCTTCTTGTGCCCGCACGATTCCGTCCAGAAATCTTACAATGGGCACATCAGTCACCAACCTCCGGTCATCCAGGAATTGACCGCACCTTGGATTTTATTCAGCGCCAGTTTTGGTGGCCCTCCATGCCACTGGATGTTAAAGACTTCGTCCGAGGCTGTCATCATTGTGCCAGACACAAACGACCTCGCTCTCGGCCAGCTGGTCTTCTTCATCCCCTACCTGTGCCGTCTTCTCCTTGGTCACATATTGCTATGGACTTCGTGGTGGATCTGCCCCCATCCAAGAAAAACACAGTGATCTTAGTCGTGGTGGATCGATTCTCCCGCCAGGCGCACTTTATTCCTCTCCCCAAACTGCCCACCTCTCAGCAATTGGCTGAGATCTTCCTTCGGGAGGTGTTCCGTTTGCACGGCCTGCCTCTCCAAATCGTATCCGACAGAGGTAGTCAGTTCACCTCCCTGTTTTGGAAAGCCTTCTGTGCTCGCTTGGGCATCGCTGTGCACCTGTCTTCCGCCTACCACCCTCAGTCCAACGGGCAGACCGAGAGGACGAACCAAGCTCTCAAGCAGTACCTACGGCTGTTCGTGGGACCTCTCCAAGACAACTGGACGGATCTCCTTCCACTAGCAGAATTCGCTTTCAACAGCAGCCGCCATGAGTCACTCCAGTGCTCACCCTTCTTTGCCGCTACCGGATTCAATCCGACATCCCTACCTCTCTCATCCTCCTCTGGAGTTCCTGCTGTTGACTCCCATCTAGACGACCTAGAGGCCCACTGGCAACGGATCCGTTCCAAGTTGGTGGAGGCCGCTGCACGATACAAAAGGGCGGCTGATAAACGTCGTTGAACCGGTCCCCAGTTCGTGGTTGGGGATGAGGTTTGGCTTTCCACCAAGAACCTGAATCTCCGTCAACCCTCCGTCAAGTTCGGGCCCCTCTGTGTTGGGCCCTTTCGAATCCGCTCCCAACTCTCTCCTGTGACCTTCGCCCTAGACCTGCCGCCCTCCATGCGGATTCCCGATTCCTTTCATGTATCTCTGCTCAAGCCTCTTCTTCGCAACAGATTCTCCCCTCGACTGGTGGCAGTGCCCCCTATTCAGGTCAATGGCCGGGAGGAATACGTCGTCCAACGGGGCAGCCCGTTTAAATAGCAGGACCACCCAATCAGAGAGCCACGAAGGAGGGGCCAGATAAAACGCCGAATAGAGGGGAGGAGGACTAGCAACCCGAGTGCCGTCCGGGCGCATGCGCAGCTCTCGGGCTGAAGGCAGCCGAAGACCGTGCATGCGCAGACCGGACGTGCCGAGACCCGGAAGAAGAAGCCGCAGAAAGAGACGAGGCCAGAGGGGAAGCAACCGGAGCGGTGACAGGAACATAACGAAAAGAGACTGAAAAATGTGGATTCATCAGCAAACAAAGGTCTATGACATCAATGAAAGAGGAAAGTGTCTGAAATGGAAACTGACAGGCCACATAGCAATGAAGACCTGATGGTAGATGAACCAAACACGTTTTGGAGGGGATTCTTCTTGATACTAAACACCCAATAAGAAGACCAAAGGCAAGATGAGTTGATGAAATTACCAGATTTGTTGGCTGTGGCATCAAAAAGTACAAGGTTAAAACTAGCTGAAGAGGCCTTCCTTGCAGTGGATCGACAATGGCAGAAGATGATGATGACACACATATATATATATCTATGTAGACTATAATGGCATCTCTCGAAGAGAAAGAAAGAAAGAAAGAAAGAAAGAAAGAAAAAGAAAGATATTAGATAGATAGATAGATAGATAGATAGATAGATAGATAGATGCTAATATATCCTTTACATTTCTACAGTATTTCTTCACCTGAACCTTAGAAGAAAACTCTAGGCAAAGGGCCATATGTTCAAAGAAGTAGTGAAATAGCTTTTGTCATTTATAACGACTTTTCAAAGTACAGTGTCGCTGGGCTCATTAATATTTTCAGAGAGTGCTGGTTATGCCTGGAAATATGTTGTTTGTCCTGATTGAAATTGTCGTATGTAAAGACAAAAAATGCCTTAACTAACAACAAAAATGTATTAACTGAAGACAAAAATTCTCACATTCAGAACACATTACCTCCACTTTTATCTTAACGTACAAATTTTGTCTTTTGAAAGACATTTTTTTGTCGGTCGTTACGACAAATGTTCTTTTCCTCTATACGACACTGAAGAATAGTTTAGCCACGCCCTTGCCCCGCCCCTTTTCCCAGCAAATCTGTAGCTATGTCGTTGTTCATGCATACGACTTATTTTTGTCGGTCATACGACAATTTTTTGTTGTTATCCCTTTGAACATACGGCCCAAAAGGTTGCCATGATTAATTTTTTTTTTTTTTTTTAAATATATTTTATTATCAGATCACTCCATACATATACAAAGAAAGAGGTACACAGAATAATTGTCAAATACAGTAAAATTAAGCAAGCATGCATTACAATAAAAGGAATAAATGCATATGAATAAGATATATAGAGCCGACCTGAGGTTTTTATAATGATTTAACCCAAACTCCAGATATCTAATCTACCTAAACTAAACTATAACCCCCAATCCCAGTTCCTCTCTCCCCCAAGCCCGCAGCATCCCCCAGCCCCACCCACCAGCCAAGAAGTCCACAAAGACCTGACATGTACAGGAATCACATACAAAAGGTACATAACAAATACACATCACCGCCATCCACATAACAAACAATTATGATCACAATCAATCAGCTCCAATAGATTGCACACCGTCAGGAGTGTCAGCAGCATCCGCCCTAGCTGTCCACCAAGCCTGCCATCGCCCCCAGATCCTATCAAACCTAGCCGGTGTACCTCGGTGTAAGTAAACCAATTTATAATGTGAAAAGCATTGTGAGACTAGGTTTATCCATGCTTTACAATTGGGAGCCTTGTTTGACATCCAGTGTAGAGCCACCACCTTTCTCACCATCACCAGGAGCTCACTCAAGAGAGTCCTGTCAGTTGCATCCTCAATCTCATCGGGAAAAATAGAAAGCAGACATATCTTCGGGGTCACAGGAACAGGTCTTCCCATTACCAAGGCTACAACGCGCATCACAGCAGTCCAAAACCCCCTGACTCCAGGGCATTCCCAAATCATATGCAAGTATGTACCCTGAACAATAACACACCGAAGACAACAATCAGATCCAGAACCTCTAATTTTAAACAGTCTGACTGGTGTGTAATAGATTCTATGTAAAATGTTCAGTTGAATCATTTGATGTCTAGTCGAGGTCGCCACCAGGGCAGGCCCTGCCTTAACGAGATCCCATTCCCAATCCTCCAACGGACCCACATCCTTTTCCCATTTAGTCCTGGAAGGAAACTCTTGACGCCCTATATGGGAATCTAACCACTGATAAATAAAAGAAAGCGGTATCTGCGGTTCTAGGGCCATCAATCTAGTAAGAAGTGGAAACGTAGAGATTGTTGGAAAACGGTCACCCCATTGAGCTCTTAGAGCATGCCTAATACACAAATACGAATAAAAAAGATTATGTGGTATATGATATTCCTCATGTAATTGTTTGAAAGTTTCAATTGGTTATCCCAATATAATTGTCCAAGAGAATCAACCCCGAATCTAGCCCACAAGGGGCCAAAGTCACTACCAAGTAGATGGTGTATCGCTGCATCACCCCACAGGGGAGTATCTGGATCCATGGCTACATATCCCAGTAACTGTTTCAGCTCCATCCACGCCCCGTATAGGGCTGTTGTCAGAGGAATTTGAGTCTTAAAAACAGCAGGTCCACCATGTAGAAACTGGGATAGTCTATATGCAGGCTGCAATAGAAGTGCATCTACTTGAGTAGTCTGGTAACGAGGTCGGGGAGAGACAAAATCAATCACATATCGAGATTGCGCTGCCAAGTAGTACCTATAAAAATTAGGCAAGGCGATACCTCCCTCCCGCTTTGGTCTCATGAGTGTAGTTAGTTTGAGTCTAGCCCGATTCCCCCGCCATATAAATCTAGAAACAATTTGGACCATGATTAATTTTTAATGCATATTTAAAAAGAAGATTTTATTTATGTAAAAAAAAAATGTGATTTTATATTTACCATCCAATTTGCATCCAGATTTCTGACCATAATTACATCTCCAGGAGCGCCGCCTCAGGTTTTGATTTGTGTGTTTTGAAATTGATTCCTTTTCACAGCCAGTCAGCAGCCTCCTTATGTTTCACATTGTTATGAATGGTAATTTGGAAATATACATTTGTGCATTCATGGTCTCAACTAAATCAAAGAACGCCATGTGTATGAACATACTGCGAACACATGAAAAATCATGGTGCCCAGGATACATCCAACTGATAAGGCTCCCCCATTATATGTAATGGCTCTTTCATTCCGTGATACCACTCAATGTTATTAAACTAAAATGAAAATGTAGAACTGACCCAAAGCAATGTGTTGCATATACCTCTTGAGCTCAAAGGGTTAAAGGGAATGCAACATACAGGATCTGAGCTGCATACCTGTGTAGTCAGATAGTAAGGAATAGGGGTGGCAGAAAAGTGAAAATAATTTCCCACATCACTTTTTTTGGTAACAGTTTTCTCCTTTTCGGCAATGCAAAATTTTCTTCCTTCTCGCCAATTCCAACAAATCTTTTGTCTATTCCAACACATTTTTCACCTATGTTTGCTATGGTGCAACATTTCCCAGCACAATATTACATCTTCTGAGGCCTGTAGTAGGGATGGGTGAAACATTTTTCCTCAAATCAAAATCAGTGAAATATGACACTTCCTGCTTGGTCACTAATTTACAATGAAAATTGCAATTTTCCCTCTTTTTTTGCCTAGTTCATTGTATTGAAATCAATGGGAGGACTGAACTTTTCCCCACCCCATATACAAGGTACTCAGGATCTCACAGCAGCCATTCTGTGTTTGTGAGAGGAGAAAGCAGCATGTTTGTGAGCTAGAGAAGATAGGCAAATAAAAGGCGATTGAAGCTTAGTTTAGAGAGTCTTTTAGGTAGGACATTTTATTGTAAGAGTAGAGGAGTCTGGGGGCATTCTGGGGGAGAAAAAAGGTAAAAGGAGGTTGAACCCAAATAACCCAAAATTCAGTGTAACTGACTGGCAAGACATACAGACTGGCAGCTGGGGACCAAATTGCTTGCTGATTTTGCTGTTATTGTCTCTGTGCTGGGGAAGACTGGGGAAAGAAGCTGTTGATTTTGCTTTTTTTTTCATAATCTTTATTGAAAGCGTTCAATGACAGTGCAAATAAAGACAAGTAAAACAAGAAATTGCACAAAAGCATACAGTAGTGAAACTCCCGTTTACCATTAAAATATTAACTGAACAGGATTATTAAGCATGTTAAAGGTCAACATGGAAGAAGTTGGTAGCGTATCCATCACTGGAAACAGCGGAAAGTCAGTAGTGTGAACGGAGTGGATTATAGTGTATGAGGGAGACAGTCTTACAGCGTCTGTAGCACAAAGCTGTGTGTAAGAGAGTGTGTGAGGGAGGGGATGAAAGAAGGAAGGAAGTGGAGGGGGAAGAGGGGGAGGAAATGTGAACTCTCGCGCATCTCCTGCCCAACCAAGCGTTCCCACCACGTGAGACCAACAGATACAAGATATAGATTGATCTCTCAATCAATTAGCTATCAGCGGTATTGTCCAAAGGTCTAAAGACAGGATAAGTGGACAAGGTAGATTGTGTTAAAAGGCTAATGGTCATGGGCTTAAGGAAATCCACTGCGACCACAAGTTCTCAAAATCACTTAAAGTACCTGAGGCTAGCGCGTGATAGAATTGCATGGCGATGGCGTGTTCAAGTTTTGACAGCCAAAGGGTGACAGATGGGGCTTCACTCTGCTTTCAGTGAAGAGGGATCAGAGCTTTGGCAGACGTAAGGAGGTATGGTATAATGCTCCACACTTTTTGAGGCATGGAGATGGTAAGGTGATCTTTGAAAGCAAACAGGCAAAGCCATTGGTCAAGGGGTATTGGAGTGTTCAGTCACCTAGTGATGGTTTGGGTTACTGCCTGCCAAAAAGGGATGATAAGGGGACAAGTCTACCAGATGTGAAGCATTGTGCCCGGTTGATTCTGACATCTCCAACAGTCTGGGGACATTTCTGGAAAGAATGATGAGATTTGGGTGGGGACCCTGTACCACCTGCATTTTGCTTTTTAATTATAATTTACTTTTGATTTGGACTGACTGTTATAAGATAGGATGGACAACTTAAAAATAATAATAATAATAAAAACAAATAAAAATGACATACAAATAAAAAACTAAATAAATAAACAAATAAATATATTAGGTGACAGACAGCTAACTTAGAGCCTGACATGAAAAATGTATTTTACTTTTACTTATACACTACTACTTTGAGGAAAGGTGTTTTGGTGCCTCACTGTCAGATGCAGCAGTTGGTTCAGCTGCTACACCTTTCTCCGTTATGCCATCATTAACACTAGAATGCGGTTTGTTGTAGTTGTCAGGGTTCTTATTAGATATTTTTTATACTACTGGCTTTGGTGGTAGTGCTGGGACTTTGGTGGGACTTGACAAACTGCATCCACCCTGGTAGGAGAGGGATCATCATCATCATGTATTGCACATGCTGCAGCTAACATTGCTGCAGTCAGTTTTTGAACTACTCCAATGTCCTTGCACTTCACCTTTCCACCTCCCCCTGCCCCTTGTGTGTTTGCCCGAATATTATTCAGTTACTGTGTGTGTTTTTACTCTCTACAGTAAGCAGCTGACTGAGTGTGTTTTTTTGCCTTAGCATTCAGCAAAATTCTCAGCGTCGTCTGCTGTCTATCGTCTGCCTCAATAACACAGCTCACGTCCGGCTCCGAGGCAGCTGTCTGTCACCTAATATATTTATTTGTTTATTTATGTATTATTTATTTTAGTTTTTTATTTTTAGTTTTTTTACTATTATTATAATTTTTTTTTCTAAGTTGTCCACCCTATCTTATCACAGTCTGTCAAAAAAAACTGCAGCTAAAGTACAAAGTAAACAACAGAGACAATAACAGCAAGATCAGCAAGCAAATTGGTCCCCAGCTGCCTGTGTCTTGCTAGTCAGTTACACCAAATTTTCAGGTATCTGGGGTCAACCTCCTTCCTCCCTTCTTCGCTCCCAGAGTGCCCCAAGACTCACCTAATACAGAGAACAAATCCTACCTAAAAAACTCCCTAAACTATGCTTCAATTCCCTTTATTTCCTTATCTCTTCTACCTCAAAAATGAGCAGCTTTCTCCTCTAACAAACACAGAATGGCTGCTGTGAGATCCTGATACCCTATATGCCTGCAGGAAAAGAAGATAAAACTTTAATTTGGTGGGAAAATAATTTACTTCCCATTGATTTCCATGTGAAAAAATCATGAAACGTCACTTTTCGCTGGAAACTATTCACCATTTTTCGCCCATTTTTTCTAAAGGTGAAAATTTTTGACCATCACTACTCAGAAAGCGATAAAATATCCAACAATGTGCCCATTCCTGAATTCTTCTCCATCCCTTGGATTCAATAGATAACTGTGGAATCCTCTCTTATTGAGTTGAGAAAGCATAGCCACCCAGCTCCTCATGTGACTCGCTACTACCATCATCATGAGGAACCACGCCACCAGCCTGAGTGGTGCCTCAACTGGCAGCACAGCCTGCACGTTGATTCTCAGTCATGCTGGTGGGGAGGAGGACTATTTTTTTAGACAAGAATTGGGGAGATGCACTAAGGTATAATAAAGAGGTGATTATATGGAGTCAATGCACAAAGATTTCTCCAATTTGAGGGAACTTACTATTAGTAGTAATAGTATAAACACCTATTTTTTTACACATTTATATCCCTGACACTGATCTATCTGAATTTATTTCCAGGAAGCCATCATTTTGGGACTGCAAAAGCATACAAATGTGTAACAATGTAAGTAAGATACAAAAAAGACATTGAAGCAACATAGATAAGCAACTTCTATGGCACACAGATCACTCAAAGCTGCAGAAAGATTACAGATTGGATAAATATCTCCACTTTTGCAGTCCCTGGTGGGAAGTGCTCTACAAATACAGATCCAGGGAGCTTAGGGTCAGGACGTTTAAAATAAAAATAGGAACTGGGAATGCCTCTTGACACACAATCTTGGCACTGCTTGCTCTCAACTTACATAAATCAGCGAGAGACACTGCAACCATAGAGCTAAGTTATAAACTCATGTTGAGATGGTATCTTACATGTCAACTCCTCTCTTCTTTTTCCCCAACTACCACTGCTCTGTAGCAAAAGACACTATGCTGCATATATGGTGGTCATGTCATCTCATTTCCCAATTCTGAACTGACACTTAATGCTGCCATTGGGATCTCATTCTCACTAGACCATCTTCTATGTCTTTTCTTCACATTCCCTCCCACCTATGCACGTCTCCCCAAGTCTACACGAATATGTATTCAAACATTCTTGAATGCTGCCAAGTCTTTGATCCCCCTTCATTGGGGTAGCACTGTTTGCCCTTCACTACAAGAATGACTATCCAAGACAAAGTACTGCTTCAAAATGGAAAGACTCCACTTCATCTCATCCCACAACTCGGCCTCACTCCCACCATCGTGGACCAAATGGTTTGATTATGTTGCATCTATGACCCTTACAAGTAACTGATCACTTCCTACTTCCACTTTGCATTGTTACCTTGACCCTTGTGCTCAGCCCTCACCCTCTCCACTGGGTCACCCTTGAACTCTGTTCACCCAGCCCATCTCTCTTACAGAATTGGTGCCCCGGGTGAGATTGATGCAATCTGGTTGGCATTGGTTGGGAGCTTTTGGCGCTCATCATACCTGGATATTACTCTGTCCCACTGAGTAGACCTGGCATGTCCACCACCCCCTCACCTCCTTTCCTATTTTTTATGTACCTCAACACCACCTTGGCTTACATCTGCTCCTTGTAAGACTCTACATTAGAGCCATTATCAGAACACTTAATTTCTCCACTCCTACATTACTGTTTCTTCACCACTATCAAACCTCCTGTAAGCTTACATGTCTACCACATTTTGAACTCAATATGGTTATTGCAGTTCCCTTGTCACTCTCCTCCCCTGCGGCTCCCACCGCTAATGTAATAATCCTTTACCATCTCTTCGACTTCCCTTCTAGCTTAGATGCCAATGCTGTTTTGCTTTTATTACTAGTAATATCTGTCACTGCCAGTTTTGCAATACCTCATTTGTAACATTGTACTTCTATACCTTTGTACTTAATTTCTTTATGCAATAAAGTTTTTTTTATAACAAGTGTTTAGGCAATTTGAGTTTACATATAATGGTCTTGCAGATCAAGTAAAAAAGGAAGCTGTCTCTTTAACCCACTGAATGCCAAGAAGGTGTGCAAATAATTGTATACCCATGAGTCACATATCACTGACACTCAAAGGGTTAATGTGTTTATTATCACATGTTAGTGTGAGTTCAATCAATTACAGGGCTCAGCCTCCTGGTTATTATGAACCACAAACTGTGAAATTGTGCATACAAAAACACACACATACAAACACACAAGGATATACACAAAAACATTCACATACACACACATACACACACGAACATACACACAGACACATACATGTACACCCAAATACAGACTCATACATGCACACAGATACACACACACATATACATACACATGCGTACATACACACACATACATACACACACATAAAAACATACACACATACACACTAACATACTTGTACACTCACATACACACACACACATATATGCACACACACATGCACATTCAAATATACTCATATACATACACACACATACATGTACGCCTAAATACACTCACACACATAAACATAAATGCACACACATACATACATACACACATAATATAAAAAATATGCTCATATACACACTGACATACAAGCACACTCACATACATGCACATACACATATAAAAACATGCAAAAAACTCACATCCGCACACACACTCACATACACAAAAACACATATAAACACGCCCAGTCACACACACACAGTCTCTCTCACACATGCATATTGGATCTGTGCATAATACACAAGGTGTTAATATCTGTATATAAATCTTCGGTGCATTTCCAGTTCATTCTCCTCCATTACTGTGGTCCCCTTCACTGCAGATCAGTACATTTCTGATGCCTTATAACAAGCTGCAGCCGCTTGGAACTGCCAGGGTTCAGGTAAGCTAATGGAAATTAAACCTATGTTTTCCATTTCCACTCTACAACTGCTATGTTATGCTGCCAGTTACAATTAAGGTGTAAATCAGTCCTTGGAGAGTGCACTGGCAACTTCCCATCATCATTAAAAATTCATTTTAAATTCCCTTTTATAGCTATGATCATCTTACCCCGTTTGGCAGGTACTCTTGAGAAAGTTTGCATGTGTTCCTTTAAGTGTTCCACTGGAATTTGTACTTGGTAATAGAGATACTCAAAATTAAGTGTTTTATCATTGCTGACTGCAGTGTAATCTATACGCCATGCTTCACAGGGCTGTTTTCCGTTTGTTGTTGCCGATTTTGGAACATTTTCTCATTACTGTGTAGCAAGCCTGGTCCCAGCAGCTTTTCTTCCTAGGCTGTGACTGATGACAGTGGGTTCTGTACAGAAAATGATCTTCTGTGTAAATGCATGCCTTGCCCAAAGACTGTTGTCTCTACAGGTGATCTAACACCTCCTAATGATACCCCAAACTCACACTTACCTTACTGTAACCAGAAACGCCTAATGACCCCTATGACTTTTGTGCTTTGTTCAAGAGAGATAATGTTCAATCAGTTTGGGATGTCATGTCCTTGAAGGCAGACATGCCAGTTACTGTTAGGACCACAATACACAAATTCTTCCCACTGCAAATGGTAAACTTAACGCTTTATGGATCATAGAAGAGTGCAATACATTGCTACACAATGCGTTGTGCACCACACTAGATATTAATAGGATAAGTAGGCTGTTGCACTCTGTCTTCTTTAGTCTGAATATATTGGAAGCAACTGCCTAGGACTGACTGAAGATCTGGGGAGAGATGCACTAAGCAGTGATAAAGAGGTGATAAAGTGGAGATGATTTCTCCAGTGATATCACTTCTCCAGTTCCTATGTTATTCTATGGAGCCAATGCATTAAGATTGCTCCAACTCTGGAGATCTTAGTGCGCAGGCTCCATAGAATAACATAGGAACTGAAGAAGTGATAAACTGGAGAAGTCATCTCCACTGTATCACCTCTTTATCACCGCTTAGTGAATTTCCCCAGATATCTAGGACTGACTGAAGATCTGGAAGAGATGAAGTAAGGAGTGATAAAGAGGTGATAAAGTGGAGATGATTTCTTCAGTGATATCACTTCTCCAGTTCCTATGTTATTCTATGGAGCCTATTCACTGAGATTTCTCCAAAGTTGGAATTCTTACTTGATTGGCTCCATAGAATAACATAGGAATTGGAGAAGTGATATCTCTGGAGAAGTCATCATCACTCTATCACCTCTTTATCACCGCTTTGTGAATACCCCCCCACCCAGTCTCTCCAGTTTCTGTTACCCTATAGAGCCTATGCACTAAGATCTCCAAAGTTGGAGATCTTTGTGTGTAGGTTCCATAGAATAACATATGAACTGGAGAAGTGATATCACTGGTGAAGTTATCTCCACTCTATCACCTCTTTATCATACCTTTGTGCATCTCTTCAGTCAGTCCTAGATATCAGGGGAGATTCACTAAGGTGTGATAAAGAGGTGATGAAGTGGAGATAACTTCTCCAGTGATGTCACTTCTCCAGTTCCTATGTTATTCTATGGAGCCAATGCACTAAGATTTCTCCAACTTTATCACATGTCTTTATCACACCTACATGCATAACCCCCATTATCTCTTGAACAATGGCAAAAAGACAAATTTCATAGGCCCATTAGGATTCTCTGACCATAATAATGTAAGTGGGAGGTGTTACTTCTCTTTTAACCCTTTGAGTGTCAGAGGGGTACGCACCGCATTGCTATGCAATGCGTTGCGTACTCCTCTTGCACTCAGAAAGTTAAAGAATGCTTATTTATTCCCTATAGTGAACTTGATCTGTGCATGAATTCTGATGTCAACCAATATTATAAGAAGAAACAAAGAAAGAAAACTATTTGACTTGGGGCTTTTATCCTCTTGAATGCTAGATAAGGCTCCAGCAGCTTGGAGGGGGTTAGAATTCCAATTTAACCCCTTAAGGACCACAACACTTTTTTTATTTCTCATGCAGCCACTCTGCCATCTCAGAATTCAATGACATACCAGGACCGTCACTGATCGTTAACATCCGGACCAGCATGGCGGTCCTGGCACATCACCGGTTCTTAAGGGGTGAAATCAATAGGGGGTGGGGTAATTGTTGTTTATGACACAGATTGTTTGCCCCAGAATTGCTCCATATTCAACACAGCCTCTGGCATTTACATTTTCTATTTGTCAATAATCTATTTTTTTTTTTTTACTGGTTTTTTTTTTTAAGTGCAACTACTTCCAAAAAAATGACTCCCATCACAATCAGCAGACTTACCACTGGACTTCAGGAGCAGTGCCTAAGTGGCCTGACCTCATTGTGTAGGTAGCAACCCAGCACCAATGTGTGAGACCTGCACTGCCCAATAAAGAGTAATCAGCTACTTCCTCATTGGTGGGCAGTGCACATGCTCAGTATACAGCTGTCTGCTGAAGTAATCATCTCCTCCCCTTGCAGCTCTAAAGATATTGGCCCATATTTATAAAAGCAAACTGTCAGATCATCTTGCTATGTGACCTGCCCATTTCCATTTAAAGGGTTAGTAAACCCCCAAAATAACTGTTGGAGAATTGATAGGGATAAAAAAAACATGTAATGCCCTTATTACCAACTCTGAAACAGTTATGGTTTGAGAGATATAAGAAAATAAAGACCTCCGTTCCCTTCCCTTTCTGCCTGACAAGCTGTAAAGCTAAACAAACACCAGAAAGGGCGCAAGACCACAATATGTATGCTGTAGAGTAAATATATGATAAGATACTCACAGCTGTAATGTAGTACCGGTTCCACACTTCCAAAACTGGTTAGAGCTAATGGGGATTTTAAGATCCGCCCCAATTCGGACTCAACTCAAAGATGATAGATCCACCGTTGATAAAGTAAATGTTTAATAAAATATAATAATTTGACAATAATTTAAATACATGGGTTTACGCGTTTCAAAGTACAAGACTTCTTCATCAGAACCCAAAATCACACAAAATATTGTCACAATAAAATCAAGAGAACACACTTACCAAGCTGCATGGCCCAAAGATTCTCTTTTATAAACGCCAACTCAAGCTGTACAAACTAGCAAGGTGGAAATGACTAAATTGCGCCACAAATCAATAGGAAGTGTATGCGTTCCAGCCCAACCCGCCCTCACCAGGAAGTAAATAAATACCATTGGTTAGCGAAGTGAGAGAAATAACCCGCGTATGCGTTCAAGACCAACAGGATCTGCAAAGCCCGACGCCCGACTGTAGGCGGCTCTTCAGGAGAGCTGTCATCTAGATATCTAACTATAATTACTTCATCGGTATGATCTATAACGTGTGCCTGGCTTGCAAGCACACGTTGTAGACCATACCAATGAAGTAATCATAGTTAGCTATGTCGATGACAGAGCTCCTGAAGAGCCACTGTCTGGTTCCGGAAGCAGGATCTCATGATGTCCGCTGTATATTTTCTTACATCTCTCAAACCATAACGGTTTGAGAGATGGGAATAAGGGCATTACATGTTTTTTTATTAGTCCTATCAATTCTCCAACATTTTTTGGGGAGTTTACTATCCCTTTAAGGTGCTTTACTCTTTCAATGATGTCATAAACCTTTGCTGACAAATCCATGCACATTTATTTTTGGTCCCTCAAAATTTGATGTTCCATACTTCCCTGTGTAACCTAGGGGACGATTCATTTAGCGGTGATAAAGAGGTGATAAAGAGGAGACTTCTCCAGTGATATCACTTCTCCAGTTCTTTTGTTATTCAATGGAGCCTATTCACTAAGATCTCCAAATTTGAAGACATTTTAGTGCATAGGGTCCATAGAATAACATAGGAAGTAGAGAAATGAATCTCCCCTCTTATGTTTTTGTATGGCTTTGACATTCAGCGTCCATGTTTCACAGGCATATGTAAGAACTGGTCCAAAAATGTCACTTCAGGCAGAGTTGTAAAGATAGCACTACTAAGTTTTCCAAATGCTTGCCATCTCAGTTTTATTTCTGTCCAAGATAAATATATGTGTCCACCTCTTCTAGTTCTTCAAAAAACAGAAGGGGGAGATCATCATAGTGTATCAATTGAAAACCAAAGCTGAATAAGTGGGATAAAGAATATTACTCACATTCCAGTTTGGTTACTATTCAGTAGCAAATGCTCTTGTGGAGGATACTGTGACTGCCACCACACTGATGTACGCTCAATCACTCCTTCACAAGGCGGCCACAGGAACACTGGAAAATGACAGGAAAGTATACACAGAAGGAGAGCTCAAACAAATAGTGTGTAAAATTATAATCACATTTCAAAGGGATATACGTTGAAACTTACGTGATAGATTCCAACTGGCCCATTTCAAAGGAGACCGGTGGATGAACTAGCGGGAAAATGTTGCCAGTCCTCCCTGCAAATTGGCAACAAATTTGGCTGTGGCACGGCAAGGGTTAAATCCACCATGGAACAGATTGATCCAAACAGGAACAGATGCAGAGTGGACCAATAGATATATATTTAACCCCTTAAGGACCACCGGTCCCGGGGTGTGTGGTCCTTTAAGGACCAGATAGGGAAGTATGACGTGCCGCCCCATGTGACATGTGTGCCGGCACGCCGAATGAGGGACTGAAAGAGATCGCTTCTGTCTTGGAGCGATCAACTTCAGTCCCCGGTATTACTCACCGCGCTCCTGCAGTGGCACGGTGAGTAAAAGTATGTAACGTACCAGGACCGTCACTGGTGCCGGACCAGCGTGACGGTCCGGGTACGTCATCGGACGCAAAGGGGTTAAAGTGTTTTACTGTATAAAACAATACAAAATAAAAACAAAGTTTGTTATGCTATTACAAATCTCCTGACATGTTTTGTGATCTGCTGATCACTTCTTCGGAGGAGATATTTAAATACGCAACTTTGTTTTTATTGTCCATTTGCGGGGAGGATTGGCAACATTTCCCCACTGGCTCATACACCTGTTTCCTTTGATATGGGCCGGTGGGAATCTATCATGTAAGTTTCATCCTATATTCCCTTGAAACGTGATTATAATTTTACACTCTATTGGTTTGGGCCCTCCTCTTGTGTATACTTTCCTCTTCTAGTTCTTGTCTATCTATTCCGATTTTCCTTTGTATGGTAAATTTGTTAAACATGACTAGTGTTTGGTTGATATTTGTCTTCAGAGCAAAGTTTTTGCTTTCCTGTTGTAGCTCTTAAAGGGATAGTATAGTCCTATAAAAAGTATGTCCTAAATCGTAGCTGCAGTAAAAAAACATTCAATGTGCTTAATCCTTTCTCTTAAACCATTATGGTTTGAGAGATGTAATAAAATAAAGACCGCCATTCCCTCCCCCTTCTCATGCGTCCCCAGGAAGTCAATGCACTTGCGACATCTGTCCTGCAGCTTCTTAAGTCCCTGCAAATAAAATTCTTCTGACTGCTGGTGTAACCACTCATCTGCAGCATTAGTTGCCTCCGAAACACTCCCAAATTGTTGTACCTTTAGGTGCTTTTTGAGACTGGGGAACAGATGATAGTCAGAAGGAGCCAGGCTGGGTGAATAGGGTGGATGGGGCATCACATGAAAGCCTAAGGAGGTCAGTTTTGCCATTGTGTCACCTGCAGTGTGTGATGAGGCGTTGTCATGCAACAGGATGACACCTTTGGAGAGCTTTCCTCTACGTTTTTCCTTGATGTTTAGCCAAAACGTTGTCAACAACTTCATAGAATAACACAGGAACTGGAGAAGGGCTACCACTGGAGACGTTGTCTCCGCTTTATTACACCTTAGTGCGTAACCCCGCCTTGTATCCTGTAACATCTATATAGAGAATAACAGATGACAAGCAGTGTGACTAGATCACTAAGTACTTGGTTCTGCAGCTTTATCGAGTCACATTTTACAAAACATATTAACACACTAATGAGAAAACTAATCACAGTCCATGACTGGTGATTTCTGGGCTAGTTAATCACATGGGGAATAAGGGAAGCAGATGCAAAGCTATCATAGCAAAGAGCACTTGTAAAAAAATAACATCAAAATGATCAAGGACAGCAACGGATTTTACTGCTCACACTAGCACCCCTCTAGCACTCAAAGGGTTAAAGGAGAACCAACCCCTCCTATTAATAACCCCTCATTTACCTATGTCCAGAAACTCCTAATAGCCCCTATGCATTTTGACTGTATGCCTGTATTCAACAAATAATGTCTTTACAAGAATAGTAATGCTTAGTATTAATCCATTGAGAGCAATGTGTTTCCTACCTCTCTGGCTCTCAAAGGGTTAAAAAATATATATATTGCAGGGTTTATCCAGCTGGATAAAACATGGGTACTCACAGTGGTGAGGGATGTTTTATTCAAAGGCTGTTGCAATTGAGACTTGCATTATTGGGTGCAGTACCTCCACTGCCTGACATTTTACAGTAGAGCTGTTTCTATTGCATCCTATGGAGGTTTATGGTTAACTGTCCATAGCTGTCCATAGACTGTGTTAGCAAATGCACCACCATAAAATGTCAGGCCATGGAAGTCTGAGCTGTAATAACTCTTTCATTAAACATCTCACTACTGTGGAAACACCCTTGATTTACTCAAAAGGGTATAGATGTCATATAAGTAAGTCTTGCTTCACTGAGAGGGTGGTAGATAAGTGGAACAGCATACCAGAAGAAGTGGTAGAGGTTAATACAGTGAGGGAATGTAAACATGCATGGGATAGACATACGGCTCTACTGAACATAAGACAAGACCAAGGACCAAACAAGGTTTGAGGTTTATACAGTAGGAAAATGGGCAGAGTAGATGGGCCGAATGGTTCTTATCTGCCATCAGATTTTATATATATATATATATATATATATATATATATATATATGGTCTTATGACCGAAACATCGACCATATTCCCTTGACCATTTGTGCAAACAAAGATATTTGACCGGCTGAAGTTTGCAGTAACAAACATCAAGTCCCCCAAAAGCAAGTGGGAAAATGTGTTATGGTCTGATGAAACAAAGGCTGAACTTTTTGACCATAATTCCAAATGGTATGTTTGGCGCAAAAACAACACTGCACATCACCCAAAGAACCCCATACCCACAGTGAAGCATGGTGGTGGCAGCATCATGCTTTGGGGCTGTTTTTCCTCAACTGGAACCGGGGCCTTAGTCAGGGTGAAGGGAAATTTGGCACAAAACCTTCAGGCGTTTGTTTGAAAGCTGAAGATGAAGAGGAAGTTCACCTTTCAGCACAACAACGACCCAAAGCACACATCTAAATCCACAAAAGCATGGCTTTACCAGAAGAAGATTAACATTTTGGAATGGCCCATCAGAAGCCCATACCTGAATCCAATTGAACATCTGTGGGGTGATCTGAAGAGGGCTGTGCACAGGAGATGTCCTCGCAATCTGACAAATTTGGAGCGTTTTTGCAAAGGAGAGTGGGCAAATATTGTCACGTCAAGATGTGCTATACTAATAAACTACTACCCAAAAAGACTGATTGCTGTAATAAAATCAAAAGGTGCTTCAACAAAATATTAGTTTAAGGGTGTGCACACCTATGCAACCAGGTTATTGTGAGTTTTTTATTTTTTATTTTTCCCCCTCAACGATTTCAGTTTGTTTTGCAATTGAATTGTTCACGTTATAGGTCACATTAAAGGTGGAAAAAGTTCTGACATGATTTATCTTTGTCTCTTTCTTTAACATCACAAGGACCTGGCATTTTAGATAGATAGATATACAGCAACAAGGTGAGGGGGGATTCACTAAGCAGTGATAAAGAGGTGATAAAGTGGAGATAAAGTGGAGATGACATCTCCAGTGATATCACTTCTCCGGTTCCTATGTTATTCTATGGAACCAATTCACTACGATCTCCAAAGCTGAAGAAATCTTAGTGCACAGGCTCCATAGAATAACATAGGAATTAGAGAAGTGATAAACTGGAGAATCATCTTCACTTTATCTCCACTTTATCAACTCTTTATCACTGCTTAGTGAATCTCACCCGCTGATGGTGGATGGACCAAAGAAATTTTGGAAAGGATTCCACTTGATACTAAAGACCCAAGAAGAAGAACAAAGACAAGGTGGGTAGAGGAAATTACCAAGTTTGTTGGTACACAGTAGCAACAAAAGGCACAGGACCAAAGTTGTTGGAGGCTTGCTACAGAGGGCTTCATCCTGAAGTGGATCGATCATTGTTTAAGATGATGATGATCATCAAAGTATATAGATAGATAGATAGATAGATAGATAGATAGATATAGGAAGTATGTAAATCAAAAACAAGCACACTCAGGACTTTATGATAGAAACACAGAAACATAGAATTTGACAGCAGATAAGAACCATTTGGCCCATGTAATCTGCCCATTTTCCTACTGTAAAAACCTCAAACCTTATTTGGTCCTTGGTCTTTTCTTATGGTAAAGGGATAGTAATGTTTCATAATAAAAGCAGCTCTAATCAATCATCATAGTATTTGGACTTTGGAGAGTGTTATTTCAATACTGTCACAGTTGAAGTTCAAGAGTAATTCAATGACAAAGTATCCCCCTCCCGACCCTTCTACTGATGTAACACTGCTCAGCCAGATCAGAAGGGAGGTGCCCAGGTAGATTGCAGAGAGGGGCAATCTTCAATTAAGATAAGGAAAAAGGCTGAAAAACCTGTCGGGGGGGGGCAGGGCTTTCATAGTTCTCATAGTAAGAATATTGACCCTTGATGTGAGCTGTCTGGTCTATGGACTGGATTCCACATCTGAGGAGTGGGGGCTTACACTAGGTAAAAGGGGGCGGAGGGGGAAACTTTATCATTCAATTACTCTTGAACTACAACGCTCACAGTAATGAAATAACACTCTCTATGGCTAAAATACTATGAAGATTAATTCGGACTGCTGCTTTTGTGAAACATTACTATCACTTTAAGAACAATCTTATGGCTATCCCATGTATGCTTAAATTCTGTCACTGTATTAACTTCTACCACTTCTGCTGAAAGGCTATTCCACTTATCTACTACCCTCTCAGTGAAGTAAAGCCTTCTTACATTATATCTAAACCTGTGTCCCTCTAGGTTTAGACTATGGCCTCTTGTCCAAACATTTTTACTCCTTTGAAATGTACTTCCCTCCTGCACTTTGTTGACATCAACTCTCCATTCTGTCTTGCTTCCTTAAAGGGATAGTAATACTTAAAATGTAAAAAACAATATGTTGTAGGGTTTATCCCCCTGAGTAAAACAAGAGTACTCCCACTGCTGAAAGGTGTTTCATTCAAAAGTTATTAATTTTCAAAGTTGAATTTTTTAGGTGCAATATCACAGTGACCTGAAATTGTACAGTGGGGCTGTTGCTACACCATCCTATGGAGATTTATGGTCAATTGACCAGAGCTGTCCATAGGATCGTGTAGCAACAGCGCCACTCTACAATTTCAGGCCACTGTGATATTGCACCTAAAAAATTCAACTTTGAAAATTAATAACTTTTGAATGAAACACCTTTCAGCAGTGGGAGTACTCTTGTTTTACTCAGGGGGATAAACCCTACAACATATTTTGTTTTACATTTTAAGTATTACTATCCCTTTAACAATTTTTAAAATGCGTCTTCTATCTCTGTGAGCTGTAGCACCAGGAAGACACCTGACTTCTTTGCCACCACATGACTATCCTCCAGAGTCATGCCTCTTAATATAGAATCTCTAATCTGCAAATAAAGTTTTTTACACTTTGGCACAGCATCATGAAGGCCTGAGAGTGCCTCTTTTCAATTTACATGCTTTCTACAAATTGTGGCAAGATTGATGTGCCAGGCATTTATCTCTGTCTAAGCGTGAGTGTTCCTACAAGCAAAAAAAAAAAAAAAAAAAAAAAAAAAAAATATATATATATATATATATATATATATATATATATGTATATATATATATATATATATATATATATATATATCATTACATTTGTTTTCTGAACAATTTTTCTGAACAATTATGAAAGTCAAAACTAAACCATGAGGTCAAGTGCACATTTCTAGTTGATAACAAAGTATCCGCACAACAACAAAATTCTTCATAAAAATAAAATATTTTATTAAATATACAAAATCTTGGAGACACAAAATGGGACCACTAACAGATCACCCTGACAACTCCCTAATGCGTTTCGGACTGAACCAGTCTGAAACGCGTTAGGGAGTTGTCGTGGTGATCTTTTAGTGGTCCCATTTTGTGTCTCCAAGATTTTATATATTTAATAAAGTATTTTATTTTATGAAGAATTTTGTCATTGTGCAGATACTTTGTTATCATTGTTTCATATTTGGGAGAACGAGAGTATTCCCTATCCAGCACCGACGGATCAGCTGTGTTTGATGCTCATTGGAATAGGTGGAAGATTTTCCCGAGCTGGAGTTATAAAGTGAAGTAAGTGAGTGAAGATCACAGTATTACTTATATAATATATATGCAGATACTTATATAATATATATGTAGATACTTTGTTATCATTGTTTCATATTTGGGAGAACGAGAGGATTCCCTATCCAGCACCGACGGATCAGCTGTGTTTGATGCTCATTGGAATAGGTGGAAGATTTTCCCGAGTTGGAGTTATAAAGTGAAGTAAGTGAGTGAAGATCACAGTATTACTTATACATTTGTTAGTTTTTGTTACCCTGTGAATTACCCTACTTCAGATGATACATTGTATACCTGAGCGGTTATTTGCTTGTACATTTCTAGTTGACAGGTAAAGAAAAAAACCCATGTATGTTGACTGAATGAATACAATTCATCTTTAATTGTTGTTTGGAACATTATCATGTCATATTTTATATTCCTTCTACTGTGTGTTACAAAGAATTAAAATACAGGAGATGTCCAAGGTAGGCAAATTATCTCTAAAATACAAAGCCAGCTTGTCTAAACAATGTTCTGGGCAATTATCACTAATAAATATAAGACAGAATTCAGCTGAAGATGATTTAGTATTTGACAGAGGTCTTCAGAGTTCAGAAGCTCGATGCACAATGAATAAAAAAACAAATCGTATGCAACAATAGTGCATTTGATTTTTCTGCAATTAAAATGACCTGTGAAGTGTAACAGTTTGAACTTTACTGTCCTATATTATAAATAAAACCATTTATCTGTGATTGCCATGTTTTAGCAGACTTCTTTATTATATCATCACTAGTTACAAAGCCTGTATACACGGGCTGATCCGGAGCAGGGAGCTCCGGATGACTCACAGCCTGTCTGTGCTCCTGGCTCTGGGGCAGCAGCGGAGGCGCTGGGTGACAGTTTGCTGGGTGACAGTTTGTCACCCAGCCACCTCCGCTGCTGCCCTGGAGCCGGGAACACAGACAGGTTGTCAGCCTTCCGGAGCTCTCCGCTCCCATTCTGCGAGTCCCGCTCAGTTTGTCACCCAGCCGTCTCCGCTGCTGCACTGGAGCTGGGAGCACAGACAGGCTGTCAGCCTTCCGTAGCTCTCCGCTCCCGTTCTGCGAGTCCCTATTGCGCATGTGCGGTTACGCACACAGTGAGCGACGCATTGTAGGACTTTATGTTATAGGATAAATATAAGACACAATTCAGCGAAGATGATCTAGCATTTGACAGAGGTCTTCAGAGTTCAGAAGCTCGATGCAGAATTAATAAAAAAACAAATCGTATGCAACAATAGTGCACTTGATTTTTCTGCAATTAAAATGACCTGTGAAGTGTAACAGTTGAACTTTACTGTCCTTAGAAGTCTTTTAGCAGACTTCTTTATTATATCGTCACTAGCTTCAAAGCCCGTATACACGGGCTGATCCGGCATGGGGAGCTCCGGATGGCTCACAGCCTGTCTGTGCTCCCGGCTCCGGGGCAGCAGCGGAGGCGCTGGGTGACAGTTTGCTGGGTGACAGTTTGTCACCCAGCCGCCTCCTCTGCTGCCCCGGAGCCAGGAGCACAGACAGCCTGTCAGCCTTCCGGAGCTCTCCGCTCCGGATCAGCCCATTCTGCGAGTCCCCACTGTGCATATGCGGTTACGCACACAGTGAGTGACACATTCTAGGACTTTATGTTACAGGATCATTAGATTAGAAGGGCATTTCAGTGTCAGAAGGTCCAAGATAAATTGTTTAGCTGTCCATTATTACAATAAAGACTGCACGATTACAGTGGATGGTCTATCGCCAAGAGTACCAATGGTTATCAAACTCATTTTTTTGTTTTGTTTTTTTAACCCCTTAAGGACCCATGACGGTCCTGGATCATCATGGGTTGTTATACCCTTAACCTCTTAAGGACCAGCACGTGCATGCGCAACCGGCACTTGAGGACCACAGGGCTTTTTTTTTAAATTTTCATTTCCGGTTCAGGGCTTCCAGAGAGGCGTGCCACCGCTCCGGGAGCCCTGAACTCCATGATGTGCCAGGACCGTCACTGGTCCTTAAGTACCAGACTGCCGTGATGGTTCTGGTACATCAGTGGTCGGGAAGGAGTTAAGGACCCATGACGGTCCTGGACCGTCATGGAATTCCAGACACCCTGCGCAGCTGTACACCGTTCTGGGAGTCTGTAATTGGATTGTCAAAAAAAAAAATGCACCATGGTCCTTAAGTGACCGCCTCATGCGTGCATTGCCGGTCCTTAAGGGGTTACAGATGCAAACCAAATTCTTAACCCCTTTGGATCCCAGAGGGACATGAAATGCACACTCAAAGGGTTGATGTGTTATTGTTATTTGGCACTATGAGTGCAAAATATTTGTCACAAAGGTTCAAGAAAGTAAATACAGGCTAAACAAATTTATCTTGATGATTCCTGTTGAAATCTATGGGAAATTTTGTTGCGATACCCATACCTGGTAACTTCTTTGGTCTGGTCTGGGCTCCCCGGATCAGAGACATGTGGTGCCTCTGAGGGGAGAAAAATGAAAAGGTTTACTTCACAAAAGGGGTGTGGCTTTATCAGAATAGACTGGGGAAGGAGGAGAAGTGGGCGGGAAGTGGGAGGAACAGGGAGGGAAGGATCACAAGTGGGCAGACTTTCATCAGAAACTCCCCACATCCAGAGAGTCAGACTCTGCCCCAGAGACCGTAGTCTCTGAGGCAAAACCGGAGAGTTCCTAGCTATGGTGATGCCATTATCAACTGCAATATAATCTAGGCCTCAGTTGGCGTTGTCAGTTTGGGCCTTATTCAGGAAGCATTTCTAGAGAAAGTCAACCTCAACATATGGGAGGAATACAAAGTCCCGAAACTCCTATTGAGTTAACCATTTGAATGCCCACAGGATTCTCAACGCATTGCAATGCAACACATTGCATTCAAGGGGTTACATTTCCCATTTCAATCAAGTTGTTTGTCTTTAAAGCGGAACTTTCACATTGCATAAAGTCGCCCTGCAATAATTAAGCATATGGAGACTAGTGCCATAATACTGTCTGTCCTGATCTCCTCTAGGAGGCGCTGCACTGTGCTACAAGGTAACCTGAAGGGATTGATGGGGCAGGCGCCAGGGGAGGGCTGGCCTGGGGGGCAGGGGGGCAATTGCCCCCTGGGCCGGTCATAAGTCTGGGCCGGAGGGCCACTGACTCAATCAATTTCCCTCTTGTTGCTGTATATGGAGTAGACAGAGTTTATAGAGCTTAGTAGCGTAGCTCCATTTCAGTTGTAATCTCTGCAATATCACTAATGGACCAACAGTTCAGTTATCAGCTCTGTAGTATCACTTGCCTTACTTCATAACATTAATGCCGGCTAAAACATTAACAAAAGAGGGGTGATCTGGGATATTGGGCTGGAGGGATAGTAGAAATGGGCCGATGGATTGTACTTGCCCCCCAGGCCAAATGTTGCCAGTCCTCCCCTGGCAGGCGAGCAGACTGCACTAACCTGGCCTTCAGTCTCTGAAGATTAAGGATTAGTTTAGAATCTTCCACTTCTGAAAGGTAATAGAAGTATCAGTATTATGATGCTAGTCGCTATATGCTTAATTATTACAGGGCGACTTTATACAAAGTGAAAGTTCAGCTTTAATTTGCCCCTTATGGTGCAATTGGTTTGCTCTAGAAATCCTTCCTTTTAGCTTTCTGAATAAGGTGCAAACTGACGATGCCGACTGAGGCCTAGATTGCATTGCAGTTGATAATGTTATCGCAACAAACTTTCCCATAGACTTCAACAGGAATCTGCAATATAAATTCAATGATAGTTATCATCTGCAATGAAATCCAGTTATAAATATGTTTTAGTGTCTCTGGAAGTGATAAGAGGATAAATACCCCTGCACATTTCAGTCTAAATTGTCAATGAAGACTCATGTGGAGCTCAAAATCATAAAGCAATGAATTCCAGCAGTGCAACATCTTGTCTGATACTCTGAGCCAGGACATTGCTGGGAATAGATCTGTGTGTAAGATAAAGGTTCAGTACACCATTGATGGAAAGGTATCATAAAATTATTGTATCTCATTTCCTCATACGGGCACATTTAGTAACATAAACTCACTTTTGTATATTCAGCTTTTTCAACACAGTGTTTTTTTTTTTTTTGTAATATGATTAAACACATTTCTAGTAAGTTAAAAGGATCGTAATATTTAATTATTACTAATCCCTATATTAAAGTCATATTAAAAATAAATGTATTGCCCCCAGTGTCATCTCTCAAACCTTTGGTTTGAGAGATAATCGCTCCTAAAGTTGCCTTCTCCCTCCCCCTTCCCCGTAGTCAGCGTTCTAGCTGACTGCAGAGAAGCCTGTCATACGACTGTCAGGCGGCTCTGCAGCTGAGCCGAGATCACGTTAATAAAAAATAAATCTTTCACTGAAATGGTCTTCTACGTGTGCTTGGTTAGTGAAATATTTTTTTTTTTAATTAACACGGTCGCGACTCTGCTACAGAGCCGCCTGATGATCGTAAGACCAGGGAGGGAGACGGCAACTTTAGGAGCAATTATCTCTCAAACCATAAAGGTTTGAGAGATAACACTGGGGGCAATACATTTATTTTTAATATGACTTTAATATAGGGAATAGTAATAATTATTACTATCCCTTTAAAGGGAGCATACCGGTTTACACATCAATTTACTTATTTCATTTTATTTATTTATTTTAATTTTATTTATTTATTTTTTATTAACTAACTGTCCTCCTTATCCCTGTCATGAGAAAAACAAAAAAATTCCCTGTCTAACTGATTCCTTGCCCAGACCTCTCCAACTCAGTGACCCTCAGGCCCATTTTATACTATGCCTGTGGGAAATCAACTAAACTTTGCTTTGTGTTGTGTGTAAATTCAGTCTTCCCATTGCTTTCAATTAAATGAGCTACGGGAAAAAAAAAAAAAAGGACACTTTCCCTGGAAATTTCCCACTAAGTGAGAAGTGCAATTTTTTGTCTAGTCAAGATGAAAATTTTTGCCCATCCCTAGGGAAGACTTTTCTTTTCCAAAAACTCTCCATCCTAAATTTCTATGGGTGGAAAGATGGATGGATAATTTTACCAACCTCAAAAATTGCATGTAAGACAATCTTGTTCTAATTAAAGGAGCAGTAAGCTTTTTTTATGAAAAAATATATATTGTAGGGATTTTCCTATTGAGTAAAATAAGGGCACTCCCACTGCCAAGAGATTTATATTTCCAGAGTTATTACAGTTTAAACCCATGTTTTTTTACATTAGTAGTGCCCTCTAGTGGTCAAATTCTAATTAGTTTTCCTGTTACATTCTAATGGAGAGAAAAGTCAGAGACATACAGTTCTCCACAGAATGTGATAGAAACTGCCTGTCACTTCCTGTCAGTTAGAACTATCAGGAAGTAAACACAGTAAATTCACTTCCTGGTTATTTGAACTGCTATAAATTTTGAATAAAAAATCTGCCAGCGATGGGGGTGACCTTGTTTTATTCATCAGAAAATGCTCTGTAAAATATGTGTTTTCATAAAAAAAGATTACTGCTCCTTTAATGTTTAACCCCTCCATTGCAGCACTGGCTGGAAATTGTTGATTGCAGTGCATTCCCAGTCAAATCTGCAATGGATGGCTTAGGTGATGGGCCTGGTTAGACAAGCGGTGGATGGCAGAGCACAAGTAGTTTTTGGTGCATTTAACCTCTCCGATGTCAGTTGTGATTTAAGGAACGGTGTGAGTAGTGTGGTTTTGTGCACATGTGCACACTGGGTGAACTATGGTGTTATGATCTTTAGAGGCTGATTAGACCTCTTTTCAGACTCCCCAGGCATGAGCTGTTGAGCTTCGCAAGACCTACCCAGTTGGAAAAGGGAGCCTTGCAAAGACAAATCTGTTACAGTGTGAAAGTCCAGTGGATGATTGCAATGCTTTTGGAGCCATTTTGATGTGTATACCAAATTGCAATTCTCAGCATACATATTGGCCGTAACTGAAATACAGAAATAAGAAAAAGGCTATGTAAAAACACTTCTCCTCCTTTGCCAACTGAATTTCTATTCTAATGGAATGGAATCTCAGCCATGGAGTAGAAAACGATTATGTAAGATAGCAACATAATTGATGAGGGTGAAAATAAGATGTATCCTTCAAGTAAAGCCCATGCCATATCACCCATATTGATCCAAAGGAATATCGCCATAATAAAAATGTTGACATGAGAATCTCTCACTGCATGACAGCAACAGGGAGGAGTCTCAAGTTGCCACAGGTATTAAAGACTCTTGCGTCATTCCCGCTGACACGCGCCTGAAAGTGACACAGCGGACTGGAAGATGAGTCGTATCCTGCATCATTCTGAACCACTCCGTCGTATAGGGAAAGGACACGGTCGGCCGTGGAAGGTACCTGAAGTGACCAAGCCGTAAGCAAGGAGAGACACGGGAAATGACACCCGAGCGCCACTCCCGGACTAGTCCCTCAGCAGCACCCCACCAGACGACGCTGGAACTAAGGTAAGAGCTATGACAGGTCTTTAAGGGGTTAATATATAAATTAATTTAGTTTCTAAGCACACATATTATACTTACTAAATATGACAATAACATATTCCTTTCAGATCAGTGTTCATTTATAGCTTACTTTCTTCACAAGCATTTTACACCAAAAAAAAAAGGAGAAAAAAAATCTGGCAAACTTAAAACCGAGATGGTTATTAACCCTTTTTATATGAGGATAAGATGTTTTCAGATCCACTTTATAACAATTTTATGAGGATAAACTATTCCTCTCATAAGTATTTCCAGAAGACCCCATGTTTTTGATGCTGGGTATGGTCTCATAAAATCAACTATATCGATATGCATTGGGGAATTGAAAGCAAATGCAGATTGCTAACTATTACATTGATTGATTGGTTTGTATGTCGGGGAAGTATCCAACATACAGTTGTGGAATGGTGAATAATTCCTTTTTAATTGGGTGGCTTTACACTTAACACTCATCACGTTTATATACATCCTTAGACTCAAACTTGAGAACCAAAACATGTAATGTGATTGGCTAACAGAACTATAAAAAATTCACCACCAAGACTCATTGGATAACTGATCCTGATGAAGAGGCCAAGCAGCCATTAAATCTGGTGATCTGAGAATAAAAATTGAACAATGAGGACTGTGGACCACTGACAACAGAGACAACCACATGGGAGAAAACAAAATGAGGAAAAGGGCATCGTTAAAGATAAGCATCACTTGAAAGAAATGGTTCTATATACAGCCTTTATCTAAAGGAATGAGGAATGGGATGTACAGCATAACAGAAAAACCTATTGATTCCTGTCCATAACTGCACCTTGAACAAATAACCCCTACCTCACCAGAATACAACAGGGAGTTTCAGACATTTCCGGCTTTCTTTAAATAATTCCATTCTTCCTCATATCTTGGTCTCATTGTCCCAATGCAGATATTTTTATATGGTACATACATCATATATCGTTTGTACATTTTTTATTGATTTTATATTTTGCTTTCCTGTAATACGAATAATAACAATTTATATATGTATGTTGTTTTCTTGATTGATTAGATTTATCTTCAATTGTTTTTCTCTCATGCACTTATACTAAACTAGTGTAAAAGCCCGTGTACACGGGCCAAGGTCTGGAACCCTTTCAATGCGTTGCGTACCCCTCTGGCACTCAAAGGGTTAAGCGGCCTCAACCTCACTGCTCCACACGAAGCAGTCTTGCGTTGCCTCACTCACGAGATGCAATCACGGTCTGTAGAGATTGACGAACGCACACAGTCTGTACTGCACATGATGGCTTCTGACAAACATCCTAGCAAATTATTATATAGGATTAGCTAAATATTACACGTAGATTTCTGGTGGTGCTTTTCTTTTTTTTTAATATTTGAAAAATTCCCCTGATAATCACTGAATAAAATCCCAACTCATAGATAGGGATGGGTGAACATGTTTCACCTCAAACAAGAAACATGTGAAAGATAGCACTTCTTTCTGCTGGATTAGCCATGAAAAGTGTTGTTTCTCTGCTTTTTTACACTTTTGTCATTGCATTAATATCAGTGATAATACTCTTTCCTCCCCCACATACAGATGGACAGTTGCAGAGGCTTAAGTATTAAACAGGTGTCTGCTGACTGTATGATATCAGTTTGTGTTTGGGAGAGAGAAAGGTGCTAAAATTGTGATGTTACCTAGCATAGCCTCTACTTAGACTGAGTGACAAATACTTTGATAACAGACATAAATACATCATATATTCAAAGCAAACAGACAGGTGCAACTTTATACTGTTTGTACTTACACAATCAGTCATTTCTATGTCTGCATGAACAACAGGGAAAAGCATATACTGATGTATTCATGATGTATGCTTTCACCAGCTGCTTTACTTCAAGCTACTGATTTTGAAGTTAACACATTTATCTCATCCTGTACTGTACTGAAAATTTAGCACTGCAGGGAAGATCTGAGAGAAGGAGAAACCTGATGATGACATTTTGACACTAGCTACGTGTATTGACAGGTGGACAAAGAGGGGGAGCTGAAGTGGCTTGTAATTGCAGGGAGTGTGGGCGTGATTCATTTGTAGACAGTGACAGAAAAGGACTAAAGCATTTTGCAGAACACATTATCATCATCACAGAAAGCAATGAATACAGGTCAGGACCAGCAGTCTAACATTTGTAGTGATGGCTGTGGCACTGTCACATCTCTATTGGACTTTCTTTTAAAATATGGGTTGGTAACTGATGAATTTGAACACCATCTTCCTCCAAGGAGTGGACCCACTATGTGTGAAATAGTTACAGTAACATTTCAGGATAACTGTGTTCTATGGTGAAATGATGATCCATTAGAGTACTGGAAAGCAAAACAGTGTGTGTGACCATCCCTGACATGTACTGTTATGGAAATTCTTAGTTACCCTTCAAATGTACAGTCAGTGCATGTTTATAGCACATCTGTTATACTGTTAGTGACAATAGGACACATATATATAGCAGCTGTGTTGGTTGACTTCCATTCTATAGGTGGCTGGGGGAAAGGAGAGGAAGGGTTAGGGAGTGGGGAGTTCTTCCACCGGGGTTCTCCAACTACACATCCGTCCGGGTCCAGTAATAGCTGAGTGTATGCTTGAAGTGAATGTTGAAATGATGAAGCTCAATGCTGCCCGTCTGTTCACTATCTCCTTGGCAGGTATTCAGGGACTCTGGTGAACTGTATAGGTCCCGGCAGTACATTTGACACGTTCTTCACAATGGGATTCAGAAGACTGGTTCAATGTTAAACATTGGGCAAAGTAGCAAATGAATGTTAATAATATACATTTCTGCTAATAACATAGAGTAATTAACAAAGATATTGATCATTCAGTTTTCAATTTTGTGTGCTCGTTGATCATTTTATTCACTAGCTTTCAGTTTTTTTTATTTTATGTTTCTTATTAAAAATTAAGTTTTAATATTCTACACAACTTCTTCTCATTGACATTACCATTAGATAATTGGATTAAAAATGTTGAGTGCTAGTTCTGTAGGGTTATCTGTTTTTCCTTCGAAATATTAACAGTCCTCTGTAGCACCCTCCCTATGCAAGGTTATTCTATTTTAGGTGTATACGTGTCTAGAGTAATCTTGGGATTTAGAGTGCATTGGATTTTTTCTTCACTTCTTACTGTAGCAATAACACATAAAATGGGTTTAGCCAACAAATAGTAGGAGTGAGAGGTCTTTCACACTTAGCACAGCAAGTTATACATTGTTGCACAGGATTCGCTGTGACACATAAAGAGTTTGAATTTTGCATTAAAACTGGAGAATAAACAGTGTTGAATGGGAGCAATATTATTCAAATTAAAATGGAGAAAGAAGGTCATGGGAGCACTCTAAGTCAAAATTTAAAGGAGAAGGGTTAAAATTTGAATATGAACATTATTTGTCAAATTAAAATGGTGAAGAAAAGCACTGTAAGTTGAATTTTAAAGGGGAAGGGTTAAAATGTTGAACGTGAAAAGTTTTTGTCGAATTAAAATGGTGAAAATAAATCCTATAAGTCGAATTTTCAAGGAGAGGGGTTAAAATGTCGAATGTATGGACCTTAAAGAGGTACTCAACCAATAAAAATAGGATTTGCTAAAAAAACAAAAAATATAATAGGAGCACACCCTATATTAATTTACTTAAGTGGTATACCACACAAACCTAATGTGGGGTGTGCTCAAGCCTATAAATATGAAAACAAAAATAAATAAAAAACAAAGCAACAGTATGGACCTTAAAGAGGCAGTCAACCCAAAAATATAGGTCATGGGAGCACTCTAAGTCAAATTTTAAAGGAGAAGGGTTAACCCTTTGAGTGCCAGAGCGGTATGGAACGCATTGCAAAGCAACGCGTTCCATACCGCTCTGGCACTCAAAGGGTTAAAATTTTAATGTGAACATTATTTGTCAAATTAAAATGGTGAAGAAAAGCACTGTAAGTCGAATTTTAAAGGGAAAGGGTTAAAGTTTGAATGTGAACATTATTTGTCTAATTAAAATGGTGAAGAAAAGCACTTTAAGTCGAATTTTCAAGGGGAAGGGTTAAAATGTCGAACGTACAATATTTGTCGAATTACTGTGGTGAGAGAAAGCACTGCAAGTCAAATATTAAAAGGGGGGTTAAAATGTCGAAGGGGGGCAACTCTATGTCGGATTTTGATAATGTGGGGAACACATCTAACACTAAACTTGATCTTTCTGTCGTCAAATGTATACCTGTTTCCTTGGACTTTACATTTTGCATGGTTTTTTTAGGCAGTAGTTGAATAGAAGCAGACAGCGCCAGTTTTGTTACTTCATAAAAATGTGCTGTCTACGCCAATTTTGTTTTACTGTGGTTCGGCAATAGAATACCAAGGTAACACATGTTTGCAAAATTCACGTTGCTTTTTTTTCTTGTAACGCCGGTTTTAGAGCGGGTAATAGAATCGAGCCCTATAACAGCAGCACTGAGCAGGAAGAGGGAGTTGCACAGTTTCCATAGTCTACAGCAGTTGGAAGCAGTATTATGAACACCGATGATTAACTGATAAATAATATGCAAAGTTATATTAGAATCTTATATAATATTGCATATAATTTGTCTAGCATTTCTTCCTATTCATCATGATCATGATATATCCACTACCACCATACACATTCACCACATTAAATTCAACCTTTCATTTTTAAACTATTTTAATGTTGTTTAATGGCATAGATTATAATTTAATGTCATCACCGTTAATGTTTTTATGAATACAATTTTAAAATTACACTAACGTAAAAGTGTTTTTTGATTCAGAGCACATAGACAGCATACAGAGTTTTATTCAATTTACACACATGTACATTCAATATTTAATGATGTATAAGACTTTACTTTAGAGAGGGACCTGCAAGATCTTTTCACAATCCATTTTATTTTAATTTATGTGTCCTCTTTAACTCCTTTATTATAGTGTCATGCATTTTCATTCAGATATCTGTACAGACTAATCTACTCATGTGACATACACAGCTGGTATACCTTAACCAGAATTATTAGCAGGCCTGCAGGAGCAGATGGAGGACAGGTGTATTGTACAGCAGTAACTTAATGAGTAAGTCTGTAAAATGATATTTTTGTTTACAAGCTTATGCCCTTTAATATAAATTGTAATTTAAAGGGGTAGTAATGTTTCACTATAAAAGCAGCTCCAATTCATCTTCATAGTATTTGGGCCATGGGAAGTGTTATTTCAATACTGTCAGAGTTGTAGTTGAAGAGTAATTGAATGATAAAGTATCCCCCTCCCGCCCCATTAACTGATGTAACACTGCTCAACTCAGAGCAGCAAGACTGTCCAGAAAGATCACAGAGAGGGACAATCTTCAGTGATCATAAGGAAAAACCTGTCAAGGGGGGCAGGGTTTTCCTTATGATAAGAAGATTGTCCCTCGCTGCAACCTGTCTTGTCAAGAGACCAGATTCCACATCTGGGGGGAGGTGGCGTACACTTGGTAAAAGGGGCATATCTATCATTCGAGCTTGAGCCTACGCTCAATGTTATTATATCAAGCTCTTAAGCCTTAAATAACTCCAGTCCATTACTTCCCAATGTGATGTCCCCTAAAGGGTTAATGTCTAGTACTGTGACTCTCAGCCAGAACGAGGTGGGTGTTCCAAGAGTACCAGTTCAGGGTGCCCCACTTTTTCCATACAGATTTTGACAAAAATGTTGAAGTTGAGATTATAATGTATATTTATGGAAATGAATATGCACGATACACTCTTTGTATTGTGACTGTGAGACCCCAAAACATTATATTTCTCTATTGTATTATCTCTTGGCTCTTTGAGTATCAGAGGGGTTCGCAACACATTGCACAGAAATGCATTGCATACCCCTCTGGCACTCAAAGGGTTAAGCTCTTGAGAAATTATTTACCTATGAAATGTGAAGGGAACCCTAAGAATTCCAGGGGGAAGATTTACTAAGAGGTGATGTCACTTATCCAAATACTATGTTATTCTGTGGAGCCTTTGCACTAAGATACTGAGCTTTTTTCAACTTTGCAGATTTTTTTTTTTTTTTTAAAGCATTTTTACCAGGAAGAATACATTGAGATTGCGTCTTGTTTTCAAGTATGTCCTGGATTAATTTTATCTACCTCAGAGGGGTGAAAGGCTGAGATGATCTTGCCAGGACTAGAACCTTCAACCTTGAGGCTTGAACAGATTCTGCAGCTGGTGCCTTAACCAACTGAGCCATCTGACTGGCTGGCTTAGTAAATAGGTTCCAAAGAATAACATTGTAACTGGAGACGTGATTACACTAGGTACTGGATGGGGAACTCTGACAGTACTGAAATAACACTCTCCATGGCACAAAAACTATAAAGATTAATTGGAGCTGCATATACAAAAGGGTTATCCCTGAAAGCAGGCCTTTCAAAATAGGTTTAAAAAGGGATCTATCACCTCTATACAAGTTTGTCTAAAAAGTAAGTTTATATAGTGACTAGCTGGTATTTTATTCTCTTTTTTTTTAATTCTTTGTTTGGCCGAAGTTAAATTCTTTAACAATGATCCTGTGCCTTTATTCCGGACACACTGCGGTTACAACTCAGCACCGTAGTCCGTCATTCTTCCTCCGCTCCCCTCCCTCCATCCAGCCTCCTCCATCGATGGAAGATTTCTCCTTGTAAGCTGGAGCAGTCTCTGGCCAATGAGAATTCTCCGGCTTACATGCAGAAAGCTTCTGTCATTGGAGGAGGCTGGATCGAGGGAGGGGAGAACCGGAAGAGTGACAGACTGTGGTACAGAGCTGTAACCGTAGTCTGTCCAGAAGGAAGGCACAGGATCATTGTTAACCCCTTAAGGACCCATGACGGTCCTGCACCGTCATGGGTTGTTATACCCTTAACGACCCATGATGGTCCAGGACCGTCATGGCTTAAATGATAGCAGCGTGCCTCCGTGCACTCTGCTATCCTTAATTCCAGGCTGAGACTGAGCGCTCCGAGACCGGGGCATTCAGTCTCAGCCCTGTATCAGCGATCACATGTACCGGCATTCTGAGACAGAGGTAAGCACTAGTGTTGAGCGAGCACCCTGATGCTCGGGTGCTCGGGTGCTCTGACCGAGCACCCCCTGAGGCTCGAGTGCTCGGCCGAGCACCCGAGCCCCATTGAATAGAATGGGGCGACACGAGCATTACACCAGGCACCCCCTGCTCTGATGAGGGGAGGGTGCCTGGTCAATGCCCCCCTTCATCTCCGCAATGTCCCCCTTCATCTCCGCAATGTCCCTCTTCCACAATGTCCCCCTTCATCTCCTCTATGGCATAGCGGAGATGAAGGGGGCATAGCGGAGATGAAGGGGGACATTGTGGAAGAGGGGCATAGACTCTATGCCCCTCTTCCACAATGTCCCCCTTCATCTCCGCTATGCCCCTCTTCCACAATGTCCCCCTTCATCTCCTCTATGCCCCTCTTCCACAATGTCCCCCTTCATCTCCGCTATGCCCCTCTTCCACAATGTCCCCCTTCATCTCCTCTATGCCCCTCTTCCACAATGTCCCCCTTCATCTCCGCTATGCCCCTCTTCCACAATGTCCCCCTTCATCTCCGCAATGCCCCCTTCATCTCCGCAATGCCCCCGTACCTCCAGTCCCTGGTGGTCCAGCGGAGCGTCTTCAGATCTGTGCCTCCTCCGGCACAGATCCCCGCCACCCGAACATGGCGGGCGAGCACATGGCGGTACTCGACGAGTACCGCCATGTGCCGAGCAGAGCGATGCTCGAGCCGATCCGAGCATCGGCCGAGCACGCTCGCTCAACACTAGTAAGCACGCAAAGCATGTTTACCTCTGTGTGTCTCCTCTTTTTCTGTCTCCCTTGCTATCAAAGTAAGGGAGACAGAAATAGACGGGAGACACCTAGTGGTAAAAAAACCAGCAGCTGGGGGTATTAACCCCTTCACTGCCGGTGCAGGAGGCTGGCTAAATGCAGGTCAATTTTTTGACCTGCAATTATACACTTTTTTTTTTTTTAATAAAAAAAAACACAACACACTTTTTTTTTTACAAAAAAAATTTTTTTATTTAAAAAATTATATATATAACTAAACAATATTGCAAGTGTGATTGTTGTGGAGCCATGTAATACACTTATATATACCACCAAATACCAGGTATAAAAAAGTGTCAAAATAAGGTGGGAAAAAGGGACATGGGGATTTTCACCCAGGGGGGACAGTGGCCACTTTAAACTGCGCATTTTGTAGGTATGACTGACCAGTCATACTTTTCATGCAGTATCCATACAAATTTAACCCTTTGTGGCCAATTGATCCCAAGAGAAAAATCAAAAATTGTGTTTTTTTTTACTTTTTTTTTTACATTTTCATAAAGTAAATGGTGAGTTATCTATATAAGTGGGGTATCAAATGAAAGCCCTATTTGTGCGTAGAAAAACAGTATATAATTTATGGGGTGGAATAAAAGCCTAAGAGGGAAAACACTGTTGAACAAAGACATAGTCAAAAAGGTCAGAATTGCTCCGGCCCTTAAGGGAAAACGACCTCAGATTTTCCCGGTCCTTAAGGGGTTAAAGGTTTCATTTCGGGCAAACAAAGAATTTAAAAAAAAATGAAAACAGAATATCAGCTATTCACTATGTAAATATATTTTTTAGACAAACTTGGGGTGATAGATCCCCTTTGCAATGCGTTGTGTACCCCTCTGGCACTCAAAGGGTTAACTGTTGGTATAAAGGCTAAGTAAACCACTCCAAAAATTATAATTGATTCTTAAACATTGGGAATGTTATATGTGCTCATCATGGGCCAATCTCCTTCCACCTTCTTGCCATCTGCTCACTTCCACCCCCAGCCCCTTCTTGCACTTACCCCCCTATGCTCCTATGCTACTTTTTCATGCTACCACTGTCCCATCCTCACCCTGTGTTCCCTTCCTTTGGCCCCCCTGTGATTCTTACTGGATTTATTTTTCAAGGTCCTCTTAACATATATGCTAAATGAATCACTATTGAATTACTCATCTCCACTTAATAACTGGTTTCAAGGAGCTGAGAGGAATTTTGTTAAGACCCTGTTAATTATTTTTAGCAGGAAAATTGTCAGGACCACTGCATTTTAGGGATTCCCACAGGATTTGCTAAAAAAACAAAACATATAATAGGAGCACATCCTATATGAATTTACTTAAATGGTATACCATACAAACCTAATGTGGGGTGCACTCAAGCTTATAAATATAAAAAAAAATTAAAAAATAAAACAAAAGTATGACCCTTAACCCCTTAACGACCCTTGGCAGTCATAGTACGTCATGAGTCGACCGGAAGGAGTAAAAAAAAAAATGCTCCATGGTCCTTAATAGTGATGAGCGAGCATGCTCGGCCGAAGCTCGGTTCGGCTCGAGCATCGCTCTGCTCGGCACATGGCGGTACTCGTACGAGTACCGCATGTGCTCGCCCGCCATGCTCGGGTCTCCTCCCCGCACGTTTCGCGGCTGCTGCGCAGCCAATAAACGTGCGGGAGGCTCTGACATCAGTGTAATGCCAGCAGCCAACATGGCTGGCCAGAACCCGTGATCGGGTGCTGTATAGCACCTGACCAGCGAGTTCGGCTCAGTCTTAGCCAGGGAGAGATGAGGATAGGAAGGGAAAGTCAGTGTAGGGAGAAGAAAAGTGTTGGAACAACATATAAAGACCCAAAAGTCCTTTTTAGGACTGTTGTGTGTGGGGGCAGCAGTTATATTTTGTTTGGGGGGGCACAGATTTAAAAAAAAAACGTCACATATTCCGTTCACTGTGCCTAGCCGCAGATTAGCAGCACATTCTGTTTAGTGTGCACAGTTGCAGATTAGCAGCACATTCTGTTTAGTGTGCAAAGTTGCAGATTAGCAGCACGTTCTTTTTAGTGTGCAAAGTTGCAGATTAGCAGCATATTCTGTTTAGTGTGCAAAGTTGCAGATTAGCAGCACATTCTGTTTAGTGTGCAAAGTGTAAAAAATAAACGTCACATATTCCTTTCACTGTGCCTAGCCGCAGATTAGCAGCACATTCTGTTTAGTGTGCAAAGTTGCAGATTAGCAGCACATTCTGTTTAGTGTGCAAAGTTGCAGATTAGCAGCACATTCTGTTTAGTGTGCAAAGTTGCAGATTAGCAGCACATTCTGTTTAGTGTGCAAAGTGTAAAAAATAAACGTCACATATTTCGTTCACTCTGCCTAGCCGCAGATTAGCAGCACATTCTGTTTAGGTGCAAAGTTGCAGATTAGCAGCACATTCTGTTTAGTGTGGAAAGTGTAAAAAATAAACGTCACATATTCCTTTCACTGTGCCTAGCAGCAGATTAACAGCACATTCTGTTTAGTGTGCAAAGTTGCAGATTAGCAGCACATTCTGTTTAGTGTGGAAAGTGTAAAAAATAAACGTCACATATTCCTTTCACTGTGCCTAGCCGCAGATTAGCAGCACATTCTGTTTAGTGTGCAAAGTTGCAGATTAGCAGCACATTCTGTTTAGTGTGCAAAGTGTAAAAAATAAACGTCACATATTCCTTTCATTGTGCCTAGCCGCAGATTAGCAGCACATTCTGTTTAGTGTGCAAAGTTGCAGATTAGCAGCACATTCTGTTTAGTGTGCAAAGTGTAAAAAATAAACGTCACATATTCCGTTCACTGTGCCTAGCCGCAGATTAGCAGCACATTCTGTTTAGTGTGGAAAGTGTAAAAAATAAACGTCACATATTCCTTTCACTGTGCCTAGCCGCAGATTAGCAGCACATTCTGTTTAGTGTGGAAAGTGTAAAAAATAAACGTCACATATTCCGTTCACTGTGCCTAGCCGCAGATTAGCAGCACATTCTGTTTAGTATGCAAAGTTGCAGATTAGCAGCACATTCTGTTTAGTGTGCAAAGTGTAAAAAATAAACGTCACATATTCCTTTCACTGTGCCTAGCCGCAGATTAGCAGCACATTCTGTTTAGTGTGCAAAGTTGCAGATTAGCAGCACATTCTGTTTAGTGTGCAAAGTGTAAAAAATAAACGTCACATATTCCGTTCACTGTGCCTAGCCGCAGATTAGCAGCACATTCTGTTTAGTGTGCAAAGTTGCAGATTAGCAGCACATTCTGTTTAGTGTGCAAAGTGTAAAAAATAAACGTCACATATTCCTTTCACTGTGCCTAGCCGCAGATTAGCAGCACATTCTGTTTAGTATGCAAAGTTGCAGATTAGCAGCACATTCTGTTTAGTGTGCAAAGTTGCAGATTAGCAGCACATATTCCGTGTAATATGAAGAAGGCGGGTAAAAAGGGACAGGGAAGTGGACGTGATCCTGATAGTTCAGGGCGCGGGTCAGGACGCGTAGAAACTGTGCCTGGTGCCAGAGCACAAGAAAGAAAGACATCCACCATACCTAGCTTCATGTCTCAGTTTACAGGGCATCGCAGGACATCACTCTCGAGGTCAGACCACGGCGAACAGGTGGTCGGTTGGATTTCAGGTGATACTGCTTCCAGTCGGTTAAGCACCACCCTGTCTTCCACCAAGTCCACTCTCAGTAGCCAAGAGTCTGGTCAACATAATCCTCACCCTGATCATCCTTCCTCCCACCATAGAGGGTCTGGCCAAAGAAGTGATCCCACACTGGGATATAGTGAGGAGCTCGTCTCATCACCAATCCTTCATTTGAACCTCTCTCCAAGCACGCTTGCAGAGGAACATGAAATCTTGTGCCCTGATTCACAACCTCTAGAGGGTACCCAATCACAAGAAGATGACAGAGGGGAACGGCATTTAAGGTCAAAGGAAGTGGATGATGATGATGATGAGACACAGTTGCCATCAAATCAACCACAATTACTGTCTCAAGACCTTGATGAGGAGGATGATACACAGTTGTCAATGACTGAGTATGTGGTGGGATCAAGAAATGAGGAGGATGATCAGAGTGAGGAAGTGGAGGAGGACTTGGTGGACGATGAGGTGACTGACCCCACCTGGGAAGGTGGAGAGCCGAGCGATGACAGCAGTCCTGAGGGTGAGCCATCTGCAGCACCGCAACAGGCTGGAAGAGGCAGTGGTGTGGCTAAAGAAAGAAGGCGGACCGCACCAAACCGGCCCGCAAATGTTCCACGGAGCACCCCCTTGCGTAAATCTCCCTTGCCAAGGGCTAGGTGTTCCGCGGTATGGCGTTTTTTTAAGGAAAGTGCGGACGACAAAAGAATTGTAGTTTGCAACCTGTGCCACACCAGAATGAGCCGAGGCATGAACACTAGCAACCTCACCACCACCAGCATGATCCGACACATGGCATCCAAGCACCGTAATAAGTGGGAGGAACGCCCGGATCGCCAATCTGTGTCTGCAGGCCACACCACTGCCTCCTCTTCCCCTGTTTTTGGTGCCGGCCAATCGCCTGTCGAAGGCGCAGGCCCGCATACCTCCCGCCCTGCACCTGTACCATCTGAAGCAACATCAGCGACCACATCCACTTCCCTGTCCCAGCGCAGCGTCCAAATGTCGTTACCCCAGGCATTTGAGCGCAAGCGAAAATACCCAGCCACCCACCCACGGGCCATAGCACTAACCTCACACCTTTCCAAATTACTGGCCATCGAAATGCTGCCATTTAGGCTTGTGGAGACTGAGTCCTTCCGCAGCCTGATGGCAGCAGCTGTCCCTCGGTACGCAGTCCCCAGCCGCCACTACTTTTCCCGGTGTGCCGTCCCCGCCTTACACCACCATGTGTCCCGTAACATCACCCGTGCTCTGACCAACGCAGTTACTGGGAAGGTCCACTTAACGACTGACACATGGACAAGTGCTTGTGGCCAGGGACGCTACATTTCCCTGACGGCACACTGGGTGAATGTCGTGGAGGCTGGGAGCGACTCGGACCCTGGGATGGCACAGGTGCTACCCACGCCGAGGATTGCGGGCCCTACCTCCATCAGGGTTTCCGCCAGCACCTACGTTATTGGGTCCTCCTCCTCCGTTTCCACCTCCGAATTCTCTGCGCGCAGCGCCACTCACCCATCAGCCGGTAGCTGGAAGCAGTGTAGCACTGCAGTGGGGAAGCGTCAACAGGCCGTGCTGAAGCTGATCTGCCTTGGGGACAAACAGCACACGGCCTCAGAGCTGTTGCAGGGGATTAGTCACCAGACCGAGCAGTGGCTCTCGCCACTCAACCTGCAACCAGGCATGGTTGTGTGTGATAATGGGCGTAACTTGGTGGCGGCTTTGGAGCTCGGCAAGCTCACACACGTACCATGCCTAGCGCATGTATTTAATTTAGTGGTTCAGCGATTTCTAAAAACCTACCCCAATTTGCATGATCTCTTGACGAAGGTGCGCCGCGTGTGTGCACATTTCCGTAAGTTATCTACAGCTTCAGCCGGCCTGTTGAAGCTGCAGCAGCGCTTACAATTGCCAGCTCACCGGCTGCTGTGTGACGTGAGCACGCGCTGGAACTCCACCTTCCACATGTTGGCCCGGCTTTGTGAGCAGCAGAGGGCAGTAGTGGAGTACCAGCTGTTACACGGTCGTCGCCTCTCCGTTCAACTTCCTCTAATCAGAAGTGAGGAGTGGGAATGGATGTCAGACCTCTGTGAGGTTTTACGCAATTTTGAGGAATCGACACAGATGGTGAGCGGCGATAACTCTATTATCAGTGTAACCATCCCACTTCTGTGTCTACTGAAACGCTCGCTGCTCACAATTAAAACCGACGCTTTGCATGTGGAAGAGGTGGAAATGGGGGAGGAAGAGCTTACACAAGGTGATAGCCAGAGCACCCTCACTTCGTCTTCTCAGCGACAATTGGAGGAGGCGGAGGAGGAGGAGGAGGAAGACACGGTTGCCTCCGCTACAGAGGGTAGCCATGGAACTTTAGTTCCATCTCTTCAGCGTGGGTGGGCAGAAGAGGAGGAAAAGGATGAGGATATTGAGAGTCATCCTCCTGGTGAGGACAGCGAAATCTTGCCTGTTGGTACTCTGGCACACATGGCTGACTTTATGTTAGGCTGCCTTTCCCGTGACCCACGCGTTATACACATTTTAGACAACACGGATTACTGAGTGTTCACCCTTCTGGACCCCCGCTACAAAGAGAATTTCTCATCTCTCATTCCTCCGGTGGAGAGGACAAGCAAAATGGTGCAATACCAGAAGGTTCTTGTCGAAAAATTGCTCCAAAATTTTCCATCTGACAACGCTGGCGGCAGAGTACGTGCTACCTTGGCCAACCGAAAAGGGGAGAAAAGGGGAGCACACAGCAGTTCCGACAAAGGCAGGGCAACACTCTCCAAGGCGTGGGACACCTTCATGACACCCCGCCAGCACCCTCACCCTGATGCGCAGCCTAGTGTCACAAGGAGGGAAAAGTTTTGGAAGATTGTGAAGGAGTACGTAGCAGACCGTGTCAGCGTCCTCAATGATCCCTCTGTGCCTTACAACTACTGGGTGTCCAAGCTGGACACGTGGTATGAACTGGCACTCTACGCCTTGGAGGTGCTGGCCTGCCCTGCCGCCAGCGTTCTGTCTGAGCGGGTATTTAGTGCTGCTGGTGGCATCATAACAGATAAGCGTATCCGCCTTTCCACCGAAAATGCTGATAGGTTGACACTTATAAAAATGAACAAGGCCTGGATTTCCCCTGACTTCTCCACTCCACTGGAGGAAAGCCCCGGGTGAACATAAAGTGATTTTATATATGTTATTTACAATGATGGGAATACTCTGTATTCCCATTCACCCCTTCCACCCAAAAAATGGGTATATGGTTGACTCTCTTCCATATACCCTGGGATATAATTTTTATATAGGGCCAGCTCACCAGCGGGCCCTGTGATATAATTTTTATATAGGGCCAGCTCACCAGCGGGCCCTGTTTGACAACTTTTTGTATAGGTCAGCTCACCAGCGGGCCTTCTTATATAATGTTTTATTGGGTCAGCTCTCTAGCGGGCCCTCTCATATAATGTTTTATAGCGTCAGCTCACTAGCAGGCCTTCGCATATAATGTTTAGGATGGTCAGCTCCGCAGCAGACCCTCACCCATAATGTTTTAGATGGTCGGCTCAGCGCACGTTTCCCTCTTAATCATGGCCCCAGTTCAGAAAAATAGAGGAAATTTTTTGCAGAATTTGCCTCTGCGCACGTTTCCCTCTTAATCATGGCCCCAGTTCAGAAAAATCGAGGAAATTTTTTGCAGAATTTGCCTCTGCGCACGTTTCCCTCTTAATCATGGCCCCAGTTCAGAAAAATCGATGAAATTTTTTGCAGAATTTGCAGATGATATACAAGTAAATATACAGCAAATACTGTTTGGTAACAATTTTTCGCCTAAAGTCGTTTTTATCTTCCTTTTTGTGTGTTTTACGGTCAGTCTGTAAAAATGGCGTACTACGGGCGAAACATCGTTCCCAGCAGCAACGTTGGAGTCCAAGATGCATCCAGACATCCTCCCTATGCTGTCCCTGAACCATTTCTGTGGTGTTTCCATCATTTTCTGCCCTTTTTCTATGGACCAGACACCCTCCCCTCATCAGAGCAGGGGGTGCCTGGTGTAATGCTCGAGTCCTTCCATTGACTTCAATGGGGCTCGGGTGCTCCGCCGAGCACTCGAGCCTCCGGGGGTGCTCGGCCAGAGCACCCGAACACCCGAGCATTGGGGTGCTCGATCATCACTAGTCCTTAACTGACCGTGCCGATCGGCCGGTCGTTAAGAGGTTGAAGAGGCACTCAACAAATAAAAATAAAACACAATTATATATGATATTTTTGATATATATCATTGTGTATTAATTTTTATTGGCTGAGTGCCTTTTTAAAGTCCATACCTTTGCTTTGTTTTTTCTTTTTAATTTCCTCAGGAATTCCCACAGAAGGAGTAATGTGCCATTTTCTACCTTTTTTATTTTTGAGCAAAAAGGTTTCACCCAGCCTTACTAATGACCTCTCTAACATTCAAGGGGTTAAATCCTCTTTTAACTGAATAGAATTTTGTGTTTGTCCTCTATAGTACAGTGGGTTTTCCCAAGAATGTATCCAGTTCATCTTAGCAAATCTCACTGCTGCCAATGCCCACTTCAAAATCATTATTAAGCAAAGACTTGGGCCTAGGAGAGTACCTTAGGGTAAAGTATGAGAATGTTCCATAGATAATAACTCTCACCTCTCTTTTCTTCAACCTTTTTTCTACCCAAGTGCAAGTCCTTTCTATATTTTGATCCTTTCAGTGCCAAACAGATATGCAGAAGTTAGTGGAACAGTTCATTGCACACCCCTCTGGACCACAGGGAGTTAAATGAAATTTGGGATAGTACAGTGATGGGCCAATTTAACGTACACATTAGGCAGCAGCCCTGCAGGTTTCTTTGTAGGTTTGGGACAATAAGGGTCCCAGGTATGGACTCTACCCAAACTTGATTGGTTAAGCTCCCATGTGACCTAAAGATTGGTGTTTGCCAGCTTACAGTGCAGGCAGCTGGGAATATTACCAGTCACGTGGGAGTTCCAAAACACCGAGACTAATACCAGTGACTGCACTTAACCCTTTGAGTGCCAGAAAGGCATCCAATGCATTGCTCTGCAATTCACCAGATACCTCTCTGGCACTCAAAGGGTTAAGGGTATGCACTGCAACATATGATCATTGTAGTACGTACCAGTGGACATACCCCCCCATTGTCGCACTTTAATGTCAGCAACCCCAATACGGCATCCCCATACATTATTAAACGTAACCGTTTGAATGCTGCACAGTGGCTCAGTGGTTAGCACTCTTGCCTTGCAGCACTGGGGTTCTGGGTTCAAATCCCACCAAGGACAGCATCTGCAATGAGTTTGTATGTTCTCACTGTGTTTGCGTGGGTTTCCTCCGGGTACTCCGGTTTCCTCCCACACTCCAAATAAAACATACTGATAGGTGAATTTAGATTGTGAGCCCCAATGGGGACAGGAACCAATATGAGTGTAAAGCACTGCGCAATCTGTGTGCGCTATATAAATAAAGGATTATTATTATTGCAATGTGTTGGATACCTCGCCGGCACTCAAAGGGTTAAGCCTTAGTGTGTATAAAATAAATGTTTTTCTGTTACCGTGGACGCAAGTTATAAACCCTGCCAGAAACCTGTCCTTGGGCAGTCAGAAGATTTGTGACAAGACACAATATAAATAAATAAAAACATGTTGTATCTCTATCCACTGCAGAGATTAGTGTCAAAATGTCTGGTACATGTGCAGCAACCATTAAGCAATGAGGTGATGTATTAAGTCAGGGCTGTCCAAGTCTTGTCCTCAAGGGCCACCAACAGTCCAAGATGTAAGGATTTCCCTGATTAAGCACAAGTGAGTTAATCAGTGGATCATTCATTGTGACAGACTCACCTGTGCTTAATCAGGGAAATCCTTACATCCTGGCCTGTTGGTGGCGCTTGTGGACCGGACTCAGACAGCCCTGTATTAAGTCAACTGGAACAACTCTAAACCAAACCAGCTACACCACTGGCTGAGAAATATCAGTCCCCAAACTCCAACAGACTTAAGCCATTGATTGCCAGAAGGGTGCACAATGCATTTTGATCTCCTGAACTCTCTCATATTTGAGGGGTTAAAACCCCCATTCAAAGCAGCTGAATTTGTTATATGTCTACTATTGTGCCTGTTTGTTGCAGAATTGTTCCACTTCTACGTAGTACATCAGCCTCAGTGGGGTGAATGTACAATGCTAGTCTGATGCTAAATCAAGAACTGGAATCAGTGGTTACTACCTACTCTCACTAATGTCAATTTATTACGTTATGTATGACAAAAATCCTCCCATTTAAGGGATAGTAACACTTAATATTTAGTAAAATTATATTGTGTGGTTTAGCCTCCTGGGTACAACAAGGGAACTCACACTGCCGAGAGGTGTTTTATTAAAAGTTTTAGCAGCAAAAAATGTGAATTTTTTAGGTGCAGTATCAATATGATCTGAAATTGTACAGTGGCGCTGTTGCTATATCATCCTATGGAATTTTCTGGTCAATTGACCATAAACTTTCATAGGATGGTGTGGCAATACTAGATACTTCACCTAAAAAATTCACGTTTGAGCTGCTATAACTTTTTAATAAAACATGTTTCGGCAGTGGGAGTACCCTTGTTGTACTAGCCTGCAAAATGTGATGCAGAAAGATCTATGAGTGAGCCTTTTCCTACTACTAAAAATAAGAGGTGGTAATAATGAGGATGAAGATAACAATAATGTTATGCCTTTCACCTCCTCCACCATAACATCTAGCCATTCAGTCTGTAAATGTAGTGGCTCCTCGCCTAGTAATAGAGACATTTGAAGAAGGACAAAATCCTAAGATAGAGTTTGAAGTTTATGGCAAGTCATTGATAGGTAATGGTGATGTGGCTTTGTTGGAGACTAGGAAAAAATTATAGGCAAATGTACAAATAATAGAAAGCAGAGAGCAAGAACAGCCTGAAATTCCTGGTAAAGTGATGTTTGGTAGGGCACTTGATTCATCATCATTTTCATCACCACCATCATCATCATCATTTTAGCCCTGCCAGAGTCTAAAAGTGGGGATATAGATAAGGAGGACCCTAAGTCTTTGGTATGAGATGATGCTACCAGCATTGAAAATGATGATTATTTAGAATATGTCCCACCACACAGATGCTTCTTCTCAATTGCTTCTTCAGATACTGATGAAGTGCAAACTACTGATGACAATAATGTGCAGCCAAAATGATCTGTTGTATCTGAAAGTTACCTCTTCAGCAGAGCAAAATATGTGCCTTTAGGTTTTTGAGTAACTGGTAGGGATGGGCTAAAAGTAAAGAAAAAATACCTGCTGGAATTATCACGGAAAACCATCAATTTCCAAATAAAATTCCCACCCATACAGAATACCTAAAATGCCAACCTGTTTGCCACTGCCAATAAATTTCCTCAAGAACTTTTCCATTTTTCAACTATGTTTTCCATGACTGCAAGATTTCCCACCACAATACTACTGCTTCTGAGGACCGAAGTGGAGAAATCAATGGCTGAAAGTAAAAGTTGTGAGCAGACTGAGTCCTACATCAACACTTGCCTTGAAAAAATTGTTAGCAGGCTGAGGGTCTTTGTTCATTGCCACAACACAAAACCCCTGCTTGTGTAATACTGGCAAAGCCATAATTGACCAGCAGGGTGAAACACATGGCCTCAGTACGTCAAAGCCTTTGTTTTCAACAAAAGAAAAGAGCAGCATGTCAACCGCAAATATTTTGGCAAGTTAACTATTCCACAGGTGTACTTTTGGATATTTTTTTGTGCATGTTTTGACTCCTTCCTATGAACTCAGTAAGTGTGGGTTGGCAGTACATAGTGAAATAACTGTGTAACTTTATTGCTTTAACAACATGACTTTTGTAGGTGGCAGGTGTGGCAACATGTGTGGGCACTCTAAGACTCTTGGAATCTCTAACAACAAACTCAGAGTCATACTCATCTGCAGCAGGAGCCATAGGTATTATTTGAAATGTAGGGAATCTAGGCACCCTCTCTGAGACTTCAACAACACTTACATTATGTGCCCCAGAGCCCTGGAACTTTTAGGTGTGCTTCTGCTGCTGCTAGTTGTGGCCCCTCTGACCAGTGATTGTACTTCAGGTGGGATCTCAAAGAGGATATGCCTAGGTGTGATCCTGCTTTCCCCCGCTCACATGCTTCTTACACAGAAAACAGATAGCAACATGATTAGCTTTTGGATCTCCATACTATAGAGTTCATATACTGAGGGGTTCATAAGGGGCTACTGCTACTTCTAGTGATAGATGTTGCAATTGTATTAGTTAATGTCAAGGGTCCTGCACCTCCAACAACAGCAGAACACTCTTCATAGCTAGGGCTGTGAATGTTGATGACTAGTGATGAGCGAGCACCCCAATGCTCGGGTGTTCGGGTGCTCTGACCGAGCACCCCCTGAGGCTCGAGTGCTCGGCCGAGCACCCGAGCCCCATTGAAGTCAATGGGAGGACTCGAGCATTACACCAGGCACCCCCTGCTCTGATGAGGGGAGGGTGCCTGGTCCATAGGAAAAGGGCAGAAAAGGATGGAAACACCACAGAAATGGTTCAGGGACAGCATAGGGAGGATGTCTGGATGCATCTTGGACTCCAACATCGCTGCTGGGAACGATCTTTCGCCCGTAGTACGCCATTTTTACAGACTGACCATAAAACACACAAAAAGGAAAATAAAAACGACTTTAGGCGAAAAATTGTTACCAAACAATATTTGCTGTATATTTACTTGTATATCATCTGCAAATTATCCCAAAAATTTCCTTGATTTTCGGAAGTGAGGCCATGATTAAGAGGGAAACGTGCGCAGAGGCAAATTCTCCCAAAAATTTCCTTGATTTTCAGAACTGAGGCCATGATTAAGAGGGAAACGTGCACAGAGGCAAATTCTCCCAAAAATTTCCTTGATTTTATTGAACTGAGGCCATGATTAAGAGGGAAACGTGCGCTGAGCCGACCATCTAAAACATTATGGGTGAGGGTCTGCTGCAGAGCTGACCATCCTAAACATTATATGCGAAGGTCCGCTAGTGAGCTGATGCTATAAAACATTATATGAGAGGGCCCGCTAGAGAGCTGACCCAATAAAACATTATATGAGAAGGCCCGCTGGTGAGCTGACCTATACAAAAATTGTCAAACAGGGCCCGCTGGTGAGCTGGCCCTATATAAAAATTATATCACAGGGCCCGCTGGTGAGCTGGCCCTATATAAAAATTATATCCCAGGGCATATGGAAGAGGAGGAGGAGGATGAGAAGATTAAGAGTCAACCATATACCCGTTTTTTGGGTGGAAGGGGTGAATGGGACTACAGAGTATTCCCATCATTGTAAATAACATATATAAAGTGAGTTTATGTTCCCCCGGGGCTTTCCTCCAGTGGAGTGGAGAAGTCAGGGGAAATCCAGGCCTTGTTCATTTTTATAAGTGTCAACCTATCAGCATTGTCGGTGGAAAGGCGGATACGCTTATCTGTTATGATGCCACCAGCAGCACTAAATACCCGCTCAGACAGAACGCTGGCGGCAGGGCAGGCCAGCACCTCCAAGGCGTAGAGTGCCAGTTCATACCACGTGTCCAGCTTGGACACCCAGTAGTTGTAAGGCACAGAGGGATCATTGAGGACGCTGACACGGTCTGCTACGTACTCCTTCACCATCTTCCAAAACTTTTCCCTCCTTGTGACACTAGGCTGCGCATCAGGGTGAGGGTGCTGGCGGGGTGTCATGAAGGTGTCCCACGCCTTGGAGAGTGTTGCCCTGCCTTTCTCGGAACTGCTGTGTGCTCCCCTTTTCTCCCCTTCTCGGTTGGCCAAGGTAGCACGTACTCTGCCGCCAGCGTTGTCAGATGGAAAATTTTGGAGCAATTTTTCGACAAGAACCTTCTGGTATTGCAACATTTTGCTTGTCCTCTCCACCGGAGGAATGAGAGATGAGAAATTCTCTTTGTAGCGGGGGTCCAGAAGGGTGAACACCCAGTAATCCGTGTTGTCTAAAATGCGTACAACGCGTGGGTCACGGGAAAGGCAGCCTAACATAAAGTCAGCCATGTGTGCCAGAGTACCAACAGTCAAGATTTCGCTGTCCTCACCAGGAGGATGACTCTCAATATCCTCATCCTCTTCCTCCTCTTCTGCCCACCCACGCTGAAGAGATGGAACTAAAGTTCCATGGCTACCCTCTGTAGCGGAGGCAACCGTGTCTTCCTCCTCCTCCTCCTCCTCCTCCTCCGCCTCCTCCAATTGTCGCTGAGAAGACGAAGTGAGGGTGCTCTGGCTATCACCTTGTGTAAGCTCTTCCTCCCCCATTTCCACCTCTTCCACATGCAAAGCGTCGGTTTTAATTGTGAGCAGCGAGCGTTTCAGTAGACACAGAAGTGGGATGGTTACACTGATAATAGCGTTATAGCCGCTCACCATCTGTGTCGATTCCTCAAAATTGCGTAAAACCTCACAGAGGTCTGACATCCATTCCCACTCCTCACTTCTGATTACAGGAAGTTGAACGGAGAGGCGACGACCGTGTAACAGCTGGTACTCCACTACTGCCCTCTGCTGCTCACAAAGCCGGGCCAACATGTGGAAGGTGGAGTTCCAGCGCGTGCTCACGTCACACAGCAGCCGGTGAGCTGGCAATTGTAAGCGCTGCTGCAGCTTCAACAGGCCGGCTGAAGCTGTTGATGACTTACGGAAATGTGCACACATGCGGCGCACCTTGGTCAAGAGATCATGCACATTGGGGTAGGTTTTTAGAAATCGCTGCACCACTAAATTAAATACATGCGCTAGGCATGGTACGTGTGTGAGCTTGCCGAGCTCCAAAGCCGCCACCAAGTTACGCCCATTATCACACACAACCATGCCTGGTTGCAGGTTGAGTGGCGAGAGCCACTGCTCGGTCTGGTGACTAATCCCCTGCAACAGCTCTGAGGCCGTGTGCTGTTTGTCCCCAAGGCAGATCAGCTTCAGCACGGCCTGTTGACGCTTCCCCACTGCAGTGCTACACTGCTTCCAGCTACTGGCTGATGGGGGAGTGGCGGTGTGTGTAGAGAATTCGGAGGTGGAAACGGAGGAGGAGGAGCCAATAACGTAGGTGCTGGTGGAAACCCTGATGGAGGTAGGGCCCGCAATCCTCGGCGTGGGTAGCACCCGTGCCATCCCAGGGTCCGAGTCGCTCCCAGCCTCCACGACATTCACCCAGTGTGCCGTCAGGGAAATGTAGCGTCCCTGGCCACAAGCACTTGTCCATGTGTCAGTCGTTAAGTGGACCTTCCCAGTAACTGCGTTGGTCAGGGCACGGGTGATGTTACGGGACACATGGTGGTGTAATGCGGGGATGGCACACCGGGAAAAGTAGTGGCGGCTGGGGACCGCGTACCGAGGGACAGCTGCTGCCATCAGGCTGCGGAAGGACTCAGTGTCCACAAGCCTAAATGGCAGCATTTCGATGGCCAGTAATTTTGAAAGGTGTGAGGTTAGTGCTATGGCCTGTGGGTGGGTGGCTGGGTACTTTCTCTTGCGCTCAAATGCCTGGGGTAACGACATTTGGACGCTGTGCTGGGACAGGGAAGTGGATGTGGTCGCTGATGGTGCTTCAGATGCTACAGGTGCAGGGCGGGAGGTATGCGGGCCTGCGCCTTCGACAGGCGATTGGCCGGCACCGAAAACAGGGGAAGAGGAGGCAGTGGTGTGGCCTGCAGACACAGATGGGCGATCCAGGCGTTCCTCCCACTTACTACGGTGCTTGGATGCCATGTGTCGGATCATGCTGGTGGTGGTGAGGTTTCTAGTGTTCATGCCTCGGCTCATTCTGGTGTGGCACAGGTTGCAAACTACAATTCTTTTGTCGTCCGCACTTTCCTTAAAAAAACGCCATACCGCGGAACACCTACCCCTTGGCAAGGTAGATTTACGCAAGGGGGTGCTCCGTGGAACATTTGCGGGCCGGTTTGGTGCGGTCCGCCTTCTTTCTGTAGCCACACCACTGCCTCTTCCAGCCTGTTGCGGTGCTGCAGATGGCTCACCCTCAGGACTGCTGTCATCGCTCGGCTCTACACCTTCCCAGGTGGGGTCAGTCACCTCATCGTCCACCAAGTCCTCCTCCACTTCCTCACTCTGATCATCCTCCTCAAGTCTTGATCCCACCACATACTCAGTCATTGACAACTGTATAACATTCTCCTCAACAAGGTCTTGAGACGGAAATAGTGGTTGATTTAATGGCAACTGTGTCTCATCATCATCATCATCATCCACTACTTCCTTTGACCTTAAATGCCGTTCACATCTGTCATCTTCTTGAGATTGGGTAGCCTCTAGAGGTTGTGAATCAGGGCACAAGATGTCATGTTCCTCTGCAAGCGTGCTTGGAGAGAGGGTCAAATGAAGGATTGGTGATGAGACGAGCTCCTCACTATATCCCAGTGTGGGATCACTTCTTTGACCAGACCGTGTATGGTGGGAGGAAGGATGATCAGAGTGAGGATTATGTTGACCAGACTCTTGGCTACTGAGAGTGGACTTGGTGGAAGACAGGGTGGTGCTTAACCGACTGGAAGCAGTATCAGCTGTCATCCAACCGACCACCTGTTCGCAGTGGTCGGACCTCGAGAGTGATGTCCTGCGACGCCCTGTAAAATTACACATGAAGCTAGGTATGGTGGATGTCTTTCTTTCTTGTGCTCTGGCACCAGGCACAGTTTCTCCGCGTCCTGACCCGCGCCCTGAACTTTCAGGATCACGTCCACTTCCCCGTCCCTTTTTACCCGCCTTCTTCATCTTACACAGAATATGTGACTTTAATATTTGAGTTTGAAAACTTAACAGTATTTCTTATTATTCTGCAACTGTACAGAGTACACAGAATAGGCTGTTAAACGGCAGTGAAACACACTGAATGGAATATGTGACTTTAATATTTGAGTTTGAAAACTTAACAGTATTTCTTATTATTCTGCAACTGTACAGAGTACACAGAATAGGCTGTTAAACGGCGGTGAAACACACTGAATGGAATATGTGACTTTAATATTTGAGTTTGAAAACTTAACAGTATTTCTTATTATTCTGCAACAGTACAGAGTACACAGAATAGGCTGTTAAACGGCGGTGAAACACACTGAATGGAATATGTGACTTTAATATTTGAGTTTGAAAACTTAACAGTATTTCTTATTATTCTGCAACTGTACAGAGTACACAGAATAGGCTGTTAAACGGCGGTGAAACACACTGAATGGAATATGTGACTTTAATATTTGAGTTTGAAAACTTAACAGTATTTCTTATTATTCTGCAACTGTACAGAGTACACAGAATAGGCTGCTAAACTGCGGTGAAACACACTGAATGGAATATGTGAGTTTAATATTTGAGTTTGAAAACTTAACAGTATTTCTTATTATTCTGCAACTGTACAGAGTACACAGAATAGGCTGTTAAACGGCGGTGAAACACACTGAATGGAATATGTGACTTTAATATTTGAGTTTGAAAACTTAACAGTATTTCTTATTATTCTGCAATTGTACAGAGTACACAGAATAGGCTGTTAAACGGCGGTGAAACACACTGAATGGAATATGTGACTTTAATATTTGAGTTTGAAAACTTAACAGTATTTCTTATTATTCTGCAACTGTACAGAGTACACAGAATAGGCTGTTAAACGGCGGTGAAACACACTGAATGGAATATGTGACTTTAATATTTGAGTTTGAAAACTTAACAGTATTTCTTATTATTCTGCAACTGTACAGAGTACACAGAATAGGCTGTTAAACGGCGGTGAAACACACTGAATGGAATATGTGACTTTAATATTTGAGTTTGAAAACTTAACAGTATTTCTTATTATTCTGCAACTGTACAGAGTACACAGAATAGGCTGTTAAACGGCGGTGAAACACACTGAATGGAATATGTGACTTTAATATTTGAGTTTGAAAACTTAACAGTATTTCTTATTATTCTGCAACAGTACAGAGTACACAGAATAGGCTGTTAAACGGCGGTGAAACACACTGAATGGAATATGTGACTTTAATATTTGAGTTTGAAAACTTAACAGTATTTCTTATTATTCTGCAACTGTACAGAGTACACAGAATAGGCTGTTAAACGGCGGTGAAACACACTGAATGGAATATGTGACTTTAATATTTGAGTTTGAAAACTTAACAGTATTTCTTATTATTCTGCAACTGTACAGAGTACACAGAATAGGCTGCTAAACTGCGGTGAAACACACTGAATGGAATATGTGAGTTTAATATTTGAGTTTGAAAACTTAACAGTATTTCTTATTATTCTGCAACTGTACAGAGTACACAGAATAGGCTGTTAAACGGCGGTGAAACACACTGAATGGAATATGTGACTTTAATATTTGAGTTTGAAAACTTAACAGTATTTCTTATTATTCTGCAATTGTACAGAGTACACAGAATAGGCTGTTAAACGGCGGTGAAACACACTGAATGGAATATGTGACTTTAATATTTGAGTTTGAAAACTTAACAGTATTTCTTATTATTCTGCAACTGTACAGAGTACACAGAATAGGCTGTTAAACGGCGGTGAAACACACTGAATGGAATATGTGACTTTAATATTTGAGTTTGAAAACTTAACAGTATTTCTTATTATTCTGCAACTGTACAGAGTACACAGAATAGGCTGTTAAACGGCGGTGAAACACACTGAATGGAATATGTGACTTTAATATTTGAGTTTGAAAACTTAACAGTATTTCTTATTATTCTGCAACTGTACAGAGTACACAGAATAGGCTGTTAAACGGCGGTGAAACACACTGAATGGAATATGTGACTTTAATATTTGAGTTTGAAAACTTAACAGTATTTCTTATTATTCTGCAACTGTACAGAGTACACAGAATAGGCTGTTAAACGGCGGTGAAACACACTGAATGGAATATGTGACTTTAATATTTGAGTTTGAAAACTTAACAGTATTTCTTATTATTCTGCAACTGTACAGAGTACACAGAATAGGCTGCTAAACTGCGGTGAAACACACTGAATGGAATATGTGAGTTTAATATTTGAGTTTGAAAACTTAACAGTATTTCTTATTATTCTGCAACTGTACAGAGTACACAGAATAGGCTGTTAAACGGCGGTGAAACACACTGAATGGAATATGTGACTTTAATATTTGAGTTTGAAAACTTAACAGTATTTCTTATTATTCTGCAACTGTACAGAGTACACAGAATAGGCTGTTAAACGGCGGTGAAACACACTGAATGGAATATGTGACTTTAATATTTGAGTTTGAAAACTTAACAGTATTTCTTATTATTCTGCAACTGTACAGAGTACACAGAATAGGCTGTTAAACGGCGGTGAAACACACTGAATGGAATATGTGACTTTAATATTTGAGTTTGAAAACTTAACAGTATTTCTTATTATTCTGCAACTGTACAGAGTACACAGAATAGGCTGTTAAACGGCGGTGAAACACACTGAATGGAATATGTGAGTTTAATATTTGAGTTTGAAAACTTAACAGTATTTCTTATTATTCTGCAACTGTACAGAGTACACAGAATAGGCTGCTAAACTGCGGTGAAACACACTGAATGGAATATGTGACTTTAATATTTGAGTTTGAAAACTTAACAGTATTTCTTATTATTCTGCAACTCTGCAGAGTACACAGAAAAGGCTGCTAAACTGCGGTGAAACACACTGAATGGAATATGTGACTTTAATATTTGAGTTTGAAAACTTAACAGTATTTCTTATTATTCTGCAACTCTGCACAGTACACAGAATAGGCTGCTAAACGGCGGTGAAACACACTGAATGGAATATGTGACTTTGATATTTTAGTTTGAAGACTTAACAGTATTTCTTCCTATTCTGCAACTCTGCACAGTACACAGAATAGGCTGCTAAACTGCGGCGAAGCACACTGAATGGAATATGTGACTTTGATATTTTAGTTTGAAGACTTAACAGTATTTCTTCCTATTCTGCAACTCTGCACAGTACACAGAATGTGCTGCTAAACTGCGGCGAAGCACACTGAATGGAATATGTGACTTTGATATTTTAGTTTGAAGACTTAACAGTATTTCTTCCTATTCTGCAACTCTGCACAGTACTCAGAATGTGCTGCTAAACTGCGGCGACGCACACTGAATGGAATACGTGACTTTGATATTTTAGTTTGAAGACTTAACAGAATGTGCTCTAATCTGCAACTTTGCACACTAAACAGAATGTGCTCTAATCTGCAACTTTGCACACTAAACAGAATGTGCTCTAATCTGCAACTTTGCACACTAAACAGAATGTGCTCTAATCTGCAACTGTGCACACTAAACAGAATGTGCTCTAATCTGCAACTTTGCACACTAAACAGAATATTTTTTTTTTTTTTTTTTTGTTTTTTTCCCCCCACACACAATATAACCTGCTGCCCCCACACACAGTAGTCCTAAAAAGGACTTTTGGTTCTTTTTTGTCACAATTTTTTTTTTTCCTCCCTACACTGCATTTCCCTTCCTATCCTCAGCTCTCCCTGGCTCAGACTGAGCCGAACTCGATGGTCAGGTGCTATACAGCACCTGACCACGGGTTCTGGCCAGCCAATCAGTGTAATGCCAGCAGCCAACATGGCTGCTGGCATTACACCGATGTCAGAGCCTCCCTGCACGTTTATTGGCTGCGCAGCAGCCGCAAAACGTGCGGGGAGGAGACCCGAACATGGCGGGCGAGCACATGCGGTACTCGTACGAGTACCGCCATGTGCCGAGCAGAGCGATGCTCGAGCCGATCCGAGCATCGGCCGAGCATGCTCGCTCAACACTATTGATGACCTTTATTGTCGATTACTTTGTGCTTGTGTGTGTGGCTGGGTGAATGTTAAACTTTGAAGTGATAACTGTGCTGATAATGACTGACAGAATGATTGTATACTTTTAGGCATCTTTGCTTGGACCGAATCAGACTTTGCAATTGATTTCTCAAACAGTTTATAAACAGGCACTGCTTCTTCCCCACACTTCCCTAACACAGAGAACTGCCAACAGAAAGGAGCTTGTATCACAGCTGCCTGTGTCTTCAGAGTCACACACCATTTTAGGGTATTTTGGGTAAATCTCCTTCACTGCCTTCACAAACACACACCCATACCCCCTTAACATAGAGATAACAGCCAGATCGAGAAGGAATTTGGATCACAGCTGTCTGTGTCTTCTCAATCACAAAAAATTTTGGGGGCTTTTGGAATAAATATCCTTTGCTCCCTTCACACACACACACACACACACACACTTCCCTAACACAGAGATAACAGCCAAATCAGGAAAAAACTTGTATCACAGATGCCTATCTGTAACGGTTTGTTTTGACACTCAGACCAGTAGGTAAAATAAAACAATATTTTATTGAAAGAAAATAAATACAAATGATCGCCCTCACAGTTGACAGCAACAATTGCAAGCTATAACACAGTACACATAGCTTCAATAATATGGATAGAAGGCACCCAACATAGGAACAGTGAATAGGGAACTGGCCCCTAAAGGGTGAATGAGAGTAAATTGTCAGTCTCAGCTGTGGGGTTTGGCACGCCCGTGTGGTGTATTGATCAAGTGAGCAAATGTGCACAGCACAGAGTTCATATAAAGATGGGTCGTAGATGTTCAGTGACCAATGTGAGTGATAGCAGCACTGTAACCCAAAATAGCCCCCACGGGCGTTCGTCAATAGACCACTGAGCCTGCAAGTGCGAAAGTATGTAGCCCCCACGGGCGTGATCGAGACTAGCCTGAGATGCGAAGCTGGTGTTTTAGCCCCCACGGGCGTATAACCGGAGACCAATGTGAGCACAACACGAGCCAATAGCCCCCATGGGTGTTTACCTACCTAGAGCTTGGAGCCTAACCTTGCCACCAATAGCCGCACCGGACACCTCCGTTGATAACCGTGAGACCAAGAGCCAAAGATGCCCAACCGGCCTAACAGGATAGACTACTCTGCAAGCGTAATCGGGAGTCGCCGTCCAAGTAGTGGCCAACTCAGCAGCAGTAGACTTACAAGGTAACGGTTCTGTATTTAGAAAGGAGGTCCGGTCAGAGAGCAGCGGCAGTGCAAGGGTTAAAAGGTACGTTTGAATCTCCCAGGCTCAGTACGGTAGCTTAGCTCTGCAGCGTGTATAGGCTTGGTACGAGAGGCACAGCTTACGCAAGTCAGCAAGGGACTCTGCACTGATGGATGGGTTAACCAGGAGGGTAATGGTCACACTCGATCGGCACAGTGATGCAGGATTCAGAATGTCGCGGCGGCGACAACAACCAAGCAGGCCGCGATGATCTTGAAGCAGGAAGTCGGCCAGCCGGATCGTAGCACGTAGAGGGTTCACTGACAAGCCGGGTCGTAGCACGTAGAAGATTCTCAGACAGGCCGGGTCGTAGCACGTAGAAGATTCTCAGACAAGCCGGGTCATACACAATCAGGAACACTGGAGAGTAGTCAGGACAGGCCTAAGTCGGTACACAGGAATCGGATACTGGAACACAGCAACAGCAAGTCTGGCTCAGAAACACCACGAAAGGGCATCTGAAAGATATAAGAGTCAGGTATAAAAATGTCACCAAGGGGCGGGCCAAACCAAGTGAACAAATCACAGTCTGCCACAGATGAGAGTGACAGAATAATCACAGGCACTGTGATACTATCTCAGTGAACAAAGATTTTGGGGTATTTGTGGTAAATGTCCTATCTCCCTTCACATTCTCCCAGAGTGCCCCCAGACTCCTAAAAACACAGAGAACATATTTCATGCCTACAGGACTCACTAAATTACTCTTCAACTTTGCTTTATATGCAACTTTTTCATCAGTAGTATTATCCTAGTCACTAATTTCTCATTTTACTATTATAACTTATGATGATGATGAGTTACAGATCTGTGCAGGTGACCCCCAGCACCTCCACCACCACTGTTCAGAGCAGCACCCTCACCACCACCAACAGATGTTTACTGGCTATTACCACTAGTACCTCAACGACTACTAGTCATCATGATAAACAGACAGATAAAATTCCTACATAGACCAATGTCCTGCCAACCCACAGTTGCTGAAGGCTTTCAAATAACTCAAAAATTCCACAGTAGTCATCCAAAAGTTCCCCAGTGGAATAGCAAACTTGCCCAAATGTAGGTGGTTGAAATGCTGCCCTTTTCATTTGTTGAAAACAAAAGTTTCAAAGGATTAATGCTTTGCACCCCACCGGCACTTTACAAGCCCCAATTTTTTTCTACAAAAGCTGTGCCAGAGTTATACATACAAATATACATGTTGATTGAGGTAGATGGCAAAGGTTTGCAAAAATCCTATGATACGAAAAAATTCACCTAATCACAAATATGTGGAAAAGAGGCTCTTTACCCCAATGAAGTGGAATGGACAGCCGTTTCTTTGTTAATGCAACTCATCAGCATGAGGTTGATTTTAGTGGCTTGTTATTGAGGCCTGGCGTACTTGTGAAGCACAAACTGAAAACGTTATGGTGGGAAAAAAGTGAATGAAAACCCCTTCCACCTGAATTTGGTGGGTGGTAGATACAATGTTAAACAAATATTTTACACATCAGTCAAGCCATAAGACTTGCTTTTGTCACAGAAATCTCACATTTGCAGTGTTGTTACTACTGCAAGGAATTCTTGGAAGGCATATGCAAATAAGCTAAACAAGGAATCACCTTTTTTGCCTCAGATTCCACTTTATACATGGATTCCTTAGAGTATGTGTATGCTGAGCAACAGCTTTAAGACACAACTCAGGAAGAGATGCAAAGTGAACCACTCATGTTTTTGAAAAAAATAATTTTTATTTTGACATGGAAAATATAATACAACATTTCTTTGTACAGTAATGCTTTTCAGTACAGAGTGCATTCATGCATTTAATACAAAAACATGCTTAATGCCTGTGATGCAGTGCAGTTTGGCAGCACACAGGTACATCTGAACTTTATTGAAACATTACTTTATTGAACTCAACACTTGCACTTTATTTCACTGTATTAAAGTCTCTGTGTAGTTGTAGGAGGGTTTCTTGGACTAGTCATACCCCACAACATTTCCAACATGGCATCCATCTTTCTTTCCAGGCTTCGTAGGTGATTCTCATAAGATTTGTTCTTGTTCATCTTAATTTGATGAAATTCTTAACAGTTCTGAGGGATCCATTATTTGGCCCAATTATTCTGTCATGAACAACTTCGAGTTATTTTATTCCCCTGGTACCAAAGGTCAGGTGGAGCTTGAGTACGTTGCTAGAGAGCATTGCTTGGGTACATAGCCAGTCTCAGTATTCCCTAGCAGCTGCTGAAGCTGAAGTAAAGGTGCTGGCCGTGAAGCCAGATGTCCAATTCCGGTTGAGCCAGAACCCTGACCAGGATAGGAATACTGAGCACCGGGGAAGATAGGATCCATGTGAGCAGAAATAAATTTGGCAACCAGTACGCTAAGTAGGCAATGTGAGCAGGCACGACTGCTCTGCAATGCGCTGGATACCTGAGGGAAGTATCCTTCAATGACAATGTACAAGGAGCAGGCACGACTGCTCTGCAATGTAAAGGCCACAGAAAGGGATAAGGAATCTGAAGACTATCCCCACAATATCCACTGCCTATAGCCCAACAGCTGACTGAGACATAGACCTGAGAAAACCCCTTCCTCTCAGAGAAACTCTAACCCAGCAACAGGGAACCAGTGCTCAAACGGGGGCTCGAGTTCCACGAGCGAAACGGCTGCCAACCAGATAAGTAGAGAGCCTCTATTCCTCTTGGCCCGGAACCACAGAGTCCTACACAGATCCCTGACCACCAGTGATTTCAACTGGACAGTCGCAAGGAGATGTGGGTCTGTGGTGCCAAATGGCACAATAGTAGAAGGAGAGAGAGAGCTAGAAGAATGGGGATGCCCACTCACTCGCGCACTGGAAGAAGCAAAGTGTGGCCAGCCAGAGCCAGAGGGAACCGAGAAGAGAGAAGGAAACAATCTCTCCGAGCACACGGGAGGGAGAAAACAGGCAAGCCCCCACTGGGGAGAGTACCAGTAAGGAAGAGGCATCCAAAAACAAGCAGAGATCACCAGAGGCAGATAGGCTAATGTAGGACATGCAAGAGTAGTCTAGAAACAAGTCAAGGAGTCGAGAACCAAGAGAAGTCTAAATGGAACAAGCCAAACGCTGAGTCAAACACCAGGAGACAAAACTAGCTGACTAATTGGGCGCTGAGGCTAGAAGCCCAGAGCTATAAAAAAGAGTCACATCCAATAGAAAAGAGGGGTGGAGAGAGAGAGAAGGAGAATGGAGAAAAAGGTGGGAAGCATAACACCAACTTATTTCTTTGTTTCTGCAAATTCATTTTTCGTTGAAATTACACTGTTTTCCAAGATCTGAAACCTGTCTTGTGAAACAGCTGACTCATTTTTAAGAAAGAAAAAACTTCACTGACCTTTACATGCCATTCAGAGTGTGTTCCTGTATAGTGCAATTGTCTGAGCATGCTGAGAATTTGCAGTGTCCTTCTTTTCAACCCAGTCCCACTTCGCCTCCCTCTCGTAGGCCCACACCCTATACCTCAGCATTTTCCCCCTTATTTGCTTTTCTACTCTATACAGCCTCCTTCCCTCTCCTTCATCTGTTTCCTAATGTCTGCTTGTTCTTGTCCCCTTTCCTTATGTTTCCATCACTCGTTCCCTTACCCTTCTTTCTACTTGGTCTGCTCCCCTTCCCTAATGTTTCCTTGACCAATAACCCTTCCCTTCTGTCTTCTTGGCCTGCTGCCATTCCCTTCTGTCTCCTTGGCCTGTTGCCCTTCCCTTCTGTCTCCTTGGCTTGTTGCCCTTCCCTTCTGTCTCCTTGGCCTGTTGATGTTCCCTTATGTATCCTTGGCTTGTTGCCCTTCCCTTCTGTCTCCTTGGCCTGTTGCCCTTCCCTTCTGTCTCCTTGGCCTGATGATGTTCCCTTATGTCTCCTTGGCCTTCTGCTCTTCCCATCTTTCTCCTTGGTCTGTCCCTCTTCCCAACTGTTTCCTTTATCTGCTCTCCTTTCTTTTCCTTGGTTCACTCCTTTCCCCTTTTCTTGTCTGGTGCTCCTTTCCTCTTCTTTTCTGCTTCCCCTTCCCCTCTCTTGACCGGTTTTACTTCCCTCTTCTTGGCTGTCTCACCTTTGGTTCCCTTGACCCACTGTTTTTCCCTCTCCTTGGGCCACTCACCCTTTGCTTCCCTTTCCAGTTCCTCTTTCATCCCAGTTAGCTCTTCTCTCTTCTTGACCTGATCCCTTTTGCTTTTCTTGGCGTACTCCTATTCAGTATCTTTTAGCCCACAACTCTCTGCTTTCCTTGGCACATGCTCATATTTTCTCTCCCTTTGGCCCACAACCCTTTGCTTCTCTTGGCCTGCTCCTCTTTTCTTGATCATCTTCCCTTTGCATCACTTGGCATGCCTCCCTTTGCCAACTTTTATTTGCTTCCTTTGGCCCACTCCCCTTTTCTTCCCATGGCCCTTTATTTCATCCTTTGGTCCTCTTCCTTGTGCTTCCAATGGACCATGCCCATTCCCTTTACTTCTCTTGATTCCTTTCCTCCTGATGAACCCACTTCCTTTCTTCTCCTTGAGCCACTCCCTTTCCTTGTCCTTGGGGTGTTTCCCCTTTCCTTTACTGGCCAACTTCCCTTTGCTTTCCTCTCCTCTATTCCTCTTGTTGTGCTCCCATGTTTCCTGCTACTACCTCCTCTTTCCCAAAGCCCCCCTACTACTGCCCCCTCTATCTACATGCTCCCTTATACCACCTTCTTGTTCCCTGCTACCACCTCTTTTCTCCCTAAGTTCGCCAACTCCTTCTTCTTTTTTCTCATGCTCCATACTGCCACAGCCTCTTTTTCTGGCACACTATCAGCTCCTTACTTCTTCCATTCATATAGGGTCACCACTTCTACTCCATGTGGTACACTCGAGACTCCATACCCTCTCTTGCCCACTATCCCTGATCCTTTCTCCCCTCTGACCTTTGTGATCTGTTCCATATTAGCTCAAAGAGACTTGACATTTTCTACAAGTCAACTGAATTGATTTGTGTAACATTTCGCTCATCTCTTAATATAGGATTTAAAGGATTGAAGTGATAGGCATGTGACTTTTTTCAACCCCCATAGCTATATAATTATGTAACATAATGATATTTATAAGTTATCTATTTTACCTTTGCTTAAGTAACGGAAAACTACTGCAAATATCTTGTTATTAAATGTTCCTGTTGGTCCTCCTGAATTTCTCTGTGTTTTGTTTTCCAGATCCAGTGTGTTGACATAAAGTTGCAGAGATGTAATATAGCTACGTGTCTCACCAATTTGCTGCAATATCACATGTTCCCAAATGAAATTCCAGCCTTAATGAAGACTGTACAGAGAATGCCATTTTCTCTGGAAACTTTCATCAATCATTCTGAAATGCCAATAATCTGCTTTAACAAAAGGTCGTTTCCAAATCATTAAGAAAATTAGTGGAACATGCTCTACATTCTGAGAGGTCTGTTTATAACAGTGGAACAACCAACAGAAAAAGCATTTAATTAAAGGAAGAAATGCATCCACAAATCAAGCGAATGTGCTTTGCAAAGCATTGTAATGGAGAATATGAATATGTTGCAAGGTAGTGTAATGGGGAATAAGAATGAGCAAATAATTTTGCAGTGGGAAAAGTAGGTGGAAAACTGACTTTTCTAATCCTGTGGGAATTCCTGTGTGAAAGCTGCTTGCAATGATGTTTTCACTCTCCAATATCCCTCCAGGATGACATCACCGTAAATGGCCTTCTAGTGGGAAGGTCATTTTCAATTTTGTCCTACAGCAGTTTTGAGAGTGATTGTGTTTGTATATGTGCATGTGCACCCAGTGAATGTGGTTGTACTCATGTGTGTGCTGATGTGTCCATGCATATCAATGTGCATTCAACAAGCAGATGTCCCTCAAAATCAATGGGTCTAAATTTTTTATTTCCGCAGCTTTTTCCTACCCGGGGGAATTTTTGCAGAAAGAAGAAACATTTTCCTATTCTGTGGAAATTCATTGAAAGGAAATAAATCTTTGCAGATGTTCATAATGTCTCTAGCATCCATGGGTTTAATGAACTGAATATAAAGTGTAGTGTCTACTAGGGTTATTATTATTGTTTTCAGGAATTGTATCCTCTCAGTATGTGACCGTGTAAATTATAACATACTTTAAGGAAAAAGTATATATATATATATATATATATATATATATATATATATATATACTGAGGGCTTTTATTGCCTTCTTTTGGATTAAAAAATAAATACACAAATTGAACCGCTCAGGTGGTAATCAAAAAAGAACACACACTGGGGGTAATGCATAAAACTGCCCAGTATATATAAAGTCAAATAAACAATAAGTGATAATCAGATGCTTCACTCACCGGTACCAGTTCCTGGGCGTTAAGTCCGATGACGATAACTTCATGTAGCAGCAGCTCCAACGGGAGTAGGTGCAACGTCAAAGGAGAGTCCACCTCCAAAATCATTAACAATAATACACAATGACGGCAACACAACTCCTTCTGAAGAATGTATATATAAATATAAAATCTTCTCTTTATTAGCACAATTAAAAACTCTCAAGAAGTGCAAAGGTGACAAGCAAAAACACACGTGCACCCCCTAACGCGCTTCAGACCCGTAGGTCTTTACTCATAGGTATAGGTACCAGATGGACAGGTGAGCATATATATCCTAGACTCCTCACCTGTTGACCCAGAACCGATGCAAACATAAAAGCAGATATCAATTATACTGCAAATAAAGCCTCTGCATATATAATATAAAAACAAACCATGTGTTTAAAGATATATTACCAAATATATATAAAATATAAAGATAATTAGACATGTATATTGTAATAGATCCGTATTACATAAGAATGTGATATAGGACATAGATCAAATGGTTAACCACAGCAGTTGTGAGTTCACACTTAAAGGCAATTATATAAATCTTTATGAAAGGTAAGAACAGGCAGCAGCACATTGGGGGACAAAAAGGGAGAGAAAACCCAGGGAACCAAGATAGATATAACACGAAAGAACAGCATAAGGGACCAATCCTATGGCATCGATGGCTAATAAAAGCCAAATATTGATATCTGCTTTTATGTTTGCATTGGTTCCGGGTCAACAGGTGAGGAGTCTAGGACAGGGCTCAAAATTTCCACTCTCCATTAGCCAATGGCGAGTGAAAATTCAGCCCTGGCGAGTAGAAATTCAGCCCTGGTGGGTATGTTATGTCTTGCACTGGCGAGTAACTTTTCAGGCCTGGCTAGTAGCAAAGGACTTCACATTTTAAGCCCTGGTCTAGGACATATATGCTCACCTATCCATCCGGTACCTATACCTATGGGTAAGGACCTACGGGTATGAAACGCTTTAGGGGGTGCATGTGTATTATGAGGCAAAGGTTGAACTTGATGTACTTGTGTCTTTTTTTCAACCTAATTTACTATGTTATTATGTTAAAATGTATATGTATATGACATTTTCATATGATAATGAAGCTAATCAATTACATTTCATATGCTAATTATTTATTTTCATTGCAACATCATGTTAATGAAGGTTTCAGTGATGTGTCATATGCTAATGAATCTCTGTGCAGTACCAGAAAATGATCCCTTTCACTTTGCCCATCCAACAAATCTGGCATGCAAAGGGTTAAGTATAATTGCAACCATGTCTCTTTAATCAGATCTTTCACCAAGTTAAACTAGTGGTAAATTAAATTGTTATTCTCACAGCATACTCATAACTGAAAAACAGAGACAAGGTTTTCTTTATAAAAGACAAATAGAAACACTGTAAAACATAATGAGATATTTAAGCATTGTTTGTGGAAACAATTTATTTTATTTAATTCATTATGGAACTTGCTTCCTGTAATAGTCCTGAAAGACTCAGGCATGTTTTGGAGAAGTTTTGTTGTCATCAACGCCTATCGTAATTGAAATGATTTACAAAGAATTGTTACTCCTAAATGCGAATGGCAAAGTCAATTATGGAGCGGGCATTCTAACGCTGGCTTTATTAAGAGAGTTAATCGAACACAAAAACCTATGATGTCTCCTCTCTTGTTCGTAGTTACGTACTTTTTGTCACTCCATTTGTTATAAAGGATAGTTATTTGTCAATAAGTTAATGAAAACAATAATTAAACAATGTATTCCATAAATATTCCATAAATATATGCATATATTTATACATAGAAGTAGAAGAAGTCTAGAGGGATCAGCTGCACCTCACCGACGAGGCCCAAGAAGGCCGAAACGTACGTCTGGGGTTAGCTGCTTCCCTTGTTCAGAGAAGAATTGTCTGGCATTTCGTGGCTGGACTGTCATTTCGGCAGGACCAGTATGATATGCTTCAGAATATTTCTTCTCTGTGTATGGCATTTGTGAGCTAAAAGAGATTGCACCCTGGACGCGAGGACACAGTCCCAGTGAGCTTTTGCATACCCTTGCAGGCTCATGAGTCTAGTTGAGCATCTCTGACTTCTTCTACTTCTATGCAAATTGCTCTTAGGGTTAGTCACCCTAAGGGTAATGGGGGAATCCAGACGTGGACCCCTTGCTCACAAGTGCCTAGAGGGATCAGCTGCACCTCACCGACGAGGCCCAAGAAGGCCGAAACGTACGTCTGGGGTTAGCTGCTTCCCTTGTTCAGAGAAGAATTGTCTGGCATTTCGTGGCTGGACTGTCATTTCGGCAGGACCAGTATGATATGCTTCAGAATATTTCTTCTCTGTGTATGGCATTTGTGAGCTAAAAGAGATTGCACCCTGGACGCGAGGACACAGTCCCAGTGAGCTTTTGCATACCCTTGCAGGCTCATGAGTCTAGTTGAGCATCTCTGACTTCTTCTACTTCTATGCAAATTGCTCTTAGGGTTAGTCACCCTAAGGGTAATGGGGGAATCCAGACGTGGACCCCTTGCTCACAAGTGCCTAGAGGGATCAGCTGCACCTCACCGACGAGGCCCAAGAAGGCCGAAACGTACGTCTGGGGTTAGCTGCTTCCCTTGTTCAGAGAAGAATTGTCTGGCATTTCGTGGCTGGACTGTCATTTCGGCAGGACCAGTATGATATGCTTCAGAATATTTCTTCTCTGTGTATGGCATTTGTGAGCTAAAAGAGATTGCACCCTGGACGCGAGGACACAGTCCCAGTGAGCTTTTGCATACCCTTGCAGGCTCATGAGTCTAGTTGAGCATCTCTGACTTCTTCTACTTCTATGCAAATTGCTCTTAGGGTTAGTCACCCTAAGGGTAATGGGGGAATCCAGACGTGGACCCCTTGCTCACAAGTGCCTAGAGGGATCAGCTGCACCTCACCGACGAGGCCCAAGAAGGCCGAAACGTACGTCTGGGGTTAGCTGCTTCCCTTGTTCAGAGAAGAATTGTCTGGCATTTCGTGGCTGGACTGTCATTTCGGCAGGACCAGTATGATATGCTTCAGAATATTTCTTCTCTGTGTATGGCATTTGTGAGCTAAAAGAGATTGCACCCTGGACGCGAGGACACAGTCCCAGTGAGCTTTTGCATACCCTTGCAGGCTCATGAGTCTAGTTGAGCATCTCTGACTTCTTCTACTTCCATATATTTATACAGTTGAAATATCTTACAGTCACACTTTTTTTCACTGCAGTGTTTTACATTTCCTGTCTCCCTATTTCATTTTAATATCTTTCTCTCTCTCTCTGTCTCCCTCTCTCTCTCTCTCTCTATATATATATATATATATATATATATATATATATGTATATATATATATTTAGAGAGAGAGAAAAAGAGAGATAGATAAATAGATAGATAGATAGATAGATAGATAGATAGATAGATATACAGTTGTAATCAAACTTATTCAACCCACATTGAAAATCAAGCAATAAACAAATCAAACAAAAGCAATTGAAATAGCTCAACACAACGAATGCTTCCAGTAGTTTCCCCAAATTCAACTGAAAATGCAACTTATAATGACTTCTCCAGTCTCAAAATTATTCAACCCCCTGAATAGAATCCCTTACAACAGCACAAATATGCAAAACAGATGTTGTCTCAAGAACACCTGATGCAACTAATCAAGGGCTTCATTAGTTGCACCAGGTGTACTTGAGCTAGAACACATGAAATACCTGAACTGGCTAGGCGTTTGTTGAGTTTCATGTTTGACTGCATGTTAGAACTATGGGCCATATAAATACGCCACAGAAGTTTTGGTATTCTGTTCTATGGAGCGATGAAACAAAACTGGAACTTTTCGTCCCTATGGATCAGCAGTATGTCTGGAGGAAGAAGAATGAAGCATACGCTGAAAAGAGCACTCTACCTACAATTAAGCATGGTGGTAGCTCGTTGATGCTCTGAGGCTGCTTTGCATCCTCTGGCACTGGAAACCTGCAGCGTGTGGAAGGCAAAATGGATTCAATGAGGTATCAGGAAATCCTAGTAGAAAACGTCATACCATCTGTGGGGAAGCTGAAGCTTGGACGTCATTGGACCTTCCAACAGGACAATGATCCCAAGCATGTCTCAAATTCCACCAAGGCTTGGTTGCAGAAGAAGTCCTGGAAGATTCTACAGTGGCCATCACAGTCACCTGACTTGAACCCCGTAGACAATCTCTGGTGGGATTTGAAGGCGGTTGCTGCACGCAGACCCAAGAATACTACTGAACTGAAGGCCATTGTTCATGAGGAATGAGCTAAGATTTCTCATGAACGCTACCAGAATCTGGTGTCTGACTATGCATCTTGTTTGCAGCAGGTCATAAGAGAAAAAGGGCGCTCTGCTAAGTACTAAAGATGCTTGCTCTGAAGGGACTGAATAATTTTGAGACTGGGGAAGTCATTATAAATTGCATTTTCAGTTGCATTTGGGGCAACCACTTGAAGTATTTGTTGTGTTGAGCTGTTTCAATTGCTTTTGTTCATTGCAAACAGCTGAAACTCGAAATTTTGACAATACACCTGATTTGCAATCAACTCTGACAGAATTGAAGTACACTGTCCAAGGCCCAAATACTATGATGATTAATTAGAGCTGCTTTTATTATGAAACATTACTATCCCTTTAAAGGAAATCTTGATGAAAGTTGTACCTGAGCTTTCGTTTAGAATCAGAAAGAAAGCAAAATCTAACAGTAAATGTTTCCTTTCTGTGCCACTTACACAAATGAAAAACAACAGGTTAAGTTCAGGGGTAGCTTTGATTGATTGGTGACATTTCCAGGAGTTTTCACAGATCCAAGGTTTCATTGGCCCTGAAGGAAACAATTTGTCAAACTGGAAAGTTTTATTAAAATCAGTCATGGGTTCTGAAGGAGCATGTTGGGGAAATGTGTTGTTCCTTTTCATTAAAATCCAATTATTGTTTTTTTTTGTATAGAAGTGAAAGTCTAATTAGTGATATTTTAATAACACAAAATAAATCTACTGACCCATTTCTGAACAAATATATTGTCGAATCTGTACTTTAGAATTACGCTGACTGCATCAGCTAGTCCAAAGATAGGCAGCCTTTGGGTCTAAAGCTGCTGCAGACTACATCTCATCCTTAACCAGTCAATGACTGGTTGGGGTTGATGGGAATTGTAGTCACCAACAAATGGAGTGTCAAAGATTGTCTTGTCCTGAGCTATTCTGTATGAATGTCTAACGTGTGGAGACATCTAAGCTAAAAACCAAAAGGTTAACTAGTGATGAAGAAGTTTAGATTTTCTTAAAGCGGAACTTTCATCTTCTATAAAATCACCCTCCAATAATAAAGCTTATGGCGACTAGCGTCATAATAGTTCTATTACCTCTCAGAAGTACCCGATTCTGACGTAATCCTTAATTTTCAGAGACAGGAAGCCAGAAGGTGAAACCTCCTTTAATTTCAGTGGGTATCAATAGTGAGTGTTTGCCATACAGGGCATTAAACACTAGTAATATACCCCTGCCAATCTGCTCAAGCTCAAAATGCAAAGACAGCTTCACCAGTAAATCTGATCCCAGATGAGCAGAGCTGTCAAAGATAACTAACATCACGATAGATGCCCTTTAAAGGAATAGTAATATTTCAAAATAAATGCAGCTCCGATTATTCTTTATCATTTTTGGGCTTTGTAGAGCATTATTATCATTCTCTACAATGTGTAGTTCCAGAATAATTGAATCATAAATGTCCCCCTCCCACCCCTTTTACCTATGTAAAGCTGCACAGCAAGACCATCCAGATGGATCTCAGCGAGGAACAATTTCCTCCTTCAAGGGGGCAGGGTTTTCCTTATGCTCACAGTAAGAAGATTGTCCCTCACTGCAAGTTGTCCGGTCAAGAGACCAGATTCTACATCTGAGGGGAGGTGGGTTACATTAGGTAAAAGGGGAATGAGGGGGACCCTTTATGATTCAATTACTCTGGAACTAAACATCGTACAGTATGATAATACCGCTCTACATGGCCCAAAGAATACAAAGAATAATTGGAGCTGATGAATTTTGAAACTTTACTATCCCTTTAAGATAAAGTGTGGACTCCTTTAGTGGTGGTTTAGTTTTCCTTTAACATCCCTATTTTTGTTATCTGTGAGCCTTGTATTTACTTATATTGCAGCACCAGAGATTTTCTGAAAGTTTTAATCTATGTGTTCAACAGATGCCCACAGAGTCTGTTTTACTCCTGTTCTTTTATTAATGTCTTTCATCACTGCGGTCCTCTAATATCAGTGACAGAGAGATGTATACCCCTGTTTAGCTACCCTTCTCTAACAGTACCACCTGCTGTCCGGTGTAAGAATTGCTTTCCCATTTTCTTAACTACCCAGATCTCTACTTGCTGGGACTTCTCTACTGTTAGACTTACTGATCCTACTAGAATCCCTCTCCTGTCTCTACCTATAGGGAATAGAGATCAATCTTGGTGGTTGTACAAAGCAGGAGCTTAACTTGAAGGGGAAAAAGGTTTGCTGTAAAACTGTCGCATAATCTTTCTATTGATCTCTTTGAGCATCTCTAGTATATTTCTGAAAGCTACATTCAATGAAGAAATTACTTTTCAGAACTTCTTTTCCATATAAATAATATATATATATATATACTAGTTGAAGAGCCCGTTACATGGGCCACAGCGCCACTGCCAGCCGGTCGTGGGGCAGTCATGCACAGTAGAGACTGCCCGCACTGCTGCTGATACAGAGCTGGATGCTCCTTCGGAGCACCCCACTCTGTATCAGCCTCGTTACGGGCAGTCTCTACTGCGCATGACTGCATCGTTACAAACTTTCTAGCAAATTATTACATAGGATATATTAAGAGTCAGAGACGCTCAACTAGGAAGGAGCCTGCAATACAAACTATTCCTAGAGAGCCTGCAAATTTGTATTGCAGGCTCCTTCCTAGTTGAGCATCTCTGACTCTTAATATACATATACAAATTATAGGGGAATCCAGCTTTGGACCCCTTGTTCACAGTGCTTAGAGATCAGCTGCATCTCACTGATGAGTCCCACCTCCCCTCGGCCCCCTGACCCACCCTGACCCATGCCCCATATCCCCCCCACACACACACACACACACACACAATCCCCCAGGTGAATGCCCACAGAGACTTTAACACAGTGAAATAAAGTACAAGTATTGAGTTCAATAAAGTAATGATATAATAAAGGTCAAATGTACCTGTGTGCTGCCAAAGTGCACTGCATTGCAGGTATTAAGAATGTTATTGTTTTAAATGTATGCATGCACTCTGTATTGGAAAGCATTACTGTACAAAGAAATGTTGTATTGTATTTTTCATGTCAAAGTAAAGATTATTAAAAAAAAAAAAAAATCTGTCTGTGGTTGGCTGCTTTTCTTGTTCGGAGAGGAATTGCGTAGCATTTTGTGGTTGAACTGCTGTCTTGGCAGGACCAGTATGATATGCTTTAGGCTATTTCCTATCTGTGAAAGGTACTATTGGGATAAAAGAGACTGCACCCTGGGTAGGACACCACTTCTAGAGAGCCTACAAACTTGTATTGCAGGCTCGTTCCTAGCTGAGTGTCTCTGACTCTTGATATATATACATATGTATGTTTTTTAAAAGACAAACATTTCTTAATGTGTTTTCTATTATTCTATTATCTCTATATGTAAATGTCTTTCCGTGCATATATCAGAAATGTAAGAACTGGCATTGATTTGTCTTATTTGTATTCATAACGATCTGCTGTCATTAAGGTATGGAATGTATTCTCTACTTCTCTATTTGTCATAATTCTTCATCTTTTATTCAAGGCAGACACTGTGGGCTATAGATACAAGGTTAGGCTGGGTCTATTCTGGTTCAGACAAGTGCACTATTGAGGAAAAATCAAGATTCACCTTGAGTCAGGCTGGGATTTTAACCCTTTAATTTCTTGGTAGATCTCCAGTGCATTGTGAAGCAATGTACTGGACATCTCCCTTGCAATCAACAGGTTAAAAGCACCATTTAACGCAATGGTCATTTTTATCTAGAGCGGTCGGTTTGCACCAGAATTACTCCACTTTAGCATTAGAACATATGCCCATTTATTTGTAGTAAAATAACTGTTTAATAATTGCATCCCATTGATACAACATGTATCTGTTTATTCTTCTCTTCGTATTTTATTTACTCCTTCTCTCTTGCTCTCTTTGTCTCTCTCGCCCTTTATCTCTCTCCCACCCTCGCTCTCCCTCTCTCTCTCCCTCTCCCCTTCTCTCTCTCTCTCCCTCTCCCCTTCTCTCTCTCTCTCTCCTCTACTTCTCTCTCTCTCTCTCCCTCTAACTCTCTATCTCCCCTCCATCCCTCTCTCTCCTCCTTCTCTCTCTCCCCCTCCATCTATCTCTCTCTCTCCCTCTCCCCTTCTCTCTCACTCCCTCACCCCTTCCCTCTCTCTCTCTCTCTCCCTTCCATCCCTCTCTCTCCTCCCCTTCTCTCTCTCCCCCCTCTATCACACTCTCTCCCCTCCATCCCTCTCTTTCCTCCCCTTCTCTCTCTCTCTCCCTCTCTCTCCCCCCTCTATCTCTCTCTCTCTCCTCTCCTTCCCTCTCTCTCTCCCCTTCCTCTCTCTCTCTCTCTCTCTGTCTCTCTCTCCCTCTCTCTCTCTCACACTCCCTCTCTCCATCTCTCCTTCTCTCACTTTATTCCTAAGGTTAACTATTTAACACCACTGAATGGCACATTCCTGTCTGTATTTAAATAAGCATTCAAGATTTATTATGGGAAAAATATAGACAAATATATATACATATGTCTGCCTCAATGGACATAACATTGAGGACTGATTGAAGATTGTATTTCTTGAACAAAGGCAAAAAAAGGGGCAAAATTCATGAGAACATTAGAATTTTCTTGCTATAGTAAGTTAAGTGGTAGTTATTATTAGGAGGAATTAGTTGTATATTAAGCATATATTTGTCATACCCCATTTTTATTTAGCACTCTAATTACCAGTTATTCACTTTGTCGGCCACTGTACCTTTCTTCTTTCCCATAAGTAGAAAGATGACAGTTGGTACTTTGTTAGATGTAGAAATGCAGGAGGCAAATATAGTCAAGTTGATACCTTTATTGGCTAACTAAGCAGATTTAGGATGCAAACTTTCAAGACATCTCAGGTCTCTTCCTCAGGCATGTTATACAGATAAAATGAAAACCTCTCACTTAAATACAAGTAAACATTGCATTGTTTAGAATAGAAATCAGTTAAGATCATCTCAGTCCAGAGTTCAGACCCATGTTTTATGATCAGTCAATGGTAAAGGAGTGTGATACAAACTACAGTCATCCTCTGGAAGTGTCACAGGTATTCACACTTCCAGTGAGACTCTGTTTTAAAGGCTAATCCTCAATGTCATACTGCCTATCTCTGTTCAGCCCATTATTTAAAGAATTAAACTGGAGCATTAATTTAACTTCCCATATTTTTCTCTCCCTCTGAGTGAGAAACAGTCCCACCCCATCCTCTTAACTACCCAGATTGCTAATTGCTCAGACTCCTCTACAGCTAGACTTACTGTTCCTTCTTGAATCCTACTCCCTGACACTGTGTCCATTTTAACAAAAATGTTCTCCCACTGGTGTCTCTGTCTTTTTGTAGTGGTCGGTCTGTTTCACCCACATAGAGAGCTGTTGGGCATTTTCCACACATGATGAGGTATATTACATTGGATGATTTGCAGGTGAAGGTATTGTTGATCATATAGTGTAACTGGGTGTTTGGTATGAGTACCTTGTCCGTGGTGAAAATGTGTGCACAGGTTTCACACCTTATTTGTAGGCAGTGAGATGTGCAATTTCTTTTATTTTAATTCAGGGCTTTCCTTACCATCAGTTGTTTTAAATATGTCTGAAGGAGAGTAAGGGAGGCTGTGGGAATTTAAAGCTACCCAAATTCCAAGAAAAAATATGTTGAGGTACAAAGAACAACATAAGGGAAAACGCAAAATATCAAGAGAATTTCAAACAACATTACATATGGGTGAAAGACTTAAGAATATATTCCATCAACCTCCATTACGCTCCTTCAGACAGCCTCCCAATTTAAAACAACTGATGGTAGCCAAAGCCCTGAATAAAAATAAAAGAAATGGCACATATGCCTTCCTACAAAGGAGGTGTGAAACCTGTGCACGCATTTACACCACGGACAAGGTACCCATATCCAACTCCCCGTTACACCATAAGATCAATGGTCCCTTCACCTGCACATCACCCAATGTAATATACCTCATCATGTGTGCAAAATGCCCAACACCTCTCTATGTGGGTGAAACTACATAATAATAACTAGTATTTATATAGCGCCTTTCTCCCAGTGGGACTCAAAGTGCTTTCAGCACACACTCTAGGAAAGAAACCAAATCGGCAGCGGAATAATAGATGTTATCATTATCCGATCAATGGTACTCATTTATCAACCTCAGAGGGATGAAGAGCTGAGTTGACCCTGCTGGGATTCGAACTTGCAACTTGAGGTTCGAATGGCACTGTAGTCAGGACATTTACCACTGAGCTATCTCACTGACATAAAAGGCTTAATTTCCATAGATCCAGTTTTAACAACAAAAAGAAACACCAGTGGGAGAACATTTTTGCCAAAATGGACACAGTGTCAGGGGCATTAAAGGGATATTAACTTCATTTTATCTTTATTTTATTTTGTAGGCATTAAAAAAACATATAGAACGATATAAGTCTTATCTCTCAAACCTTTATGGTTTGAGAGATATTCCCCTCCCACCCCTTTTACCTAGTGTAAGCCATTTCTTTTCAGATGTGGAATACAGTCCATAGACCAGACAGGTAACAGCAGGGGACAATCTTCTTCCTATGAGAACAATGAAAGCCCTGCCCCCTTGACAAGTTTTTCAGGTTTTTCCCTTATCTTAATTGTAGATTGTCCCTCTCTGCAGTCTACCTGGGCACCTCCCTTCTGCTCTGGCTGAGCAGTGTTACATCAGTAAAAGGGGCGGGAGGGGACACTTTATCATTGAATTACTCTTGAACTACAACTCAGACAGACTTGAAATAACACTCTCCAAAGTCCAAATACTATGATGATTAATTAGAGCTGCTTTTATTATGAAATATTACTATCCCTTTAAACTCACTGTAATAATGGAACTTTTTCACACTCAGAGGTAAAGAAAAATGTGGGAGGTTAAATTAATGCTTCAGTTTAATACTTTAAATAATGGCCTGAATAGGGATAGGTAGTTTCTGGCACGTTATTACATTGTGAATTAGCTTTTAAAACATATTCCCACCGGAAGTGTAAATACTTTTGACACTTAAAGAGGATAACTGCAATTTACATCACATTTCTTTACCACTGACTGATCAGTCTGGGTCTGGACTGAGCTGATCTTATCTGCTTTCCATTATAAACAATGCAACATGCCTGAGGAAGAGACCTGAGAAGTCTTGAAAGCTTGCATTCTAAAACGGCTTAGTTAGCCAATAAAGGTATCAACTTGAATATATTTGGTTCCTGTATAAGTTAAAGGAGCAGAAAACTTTTTGTATAGAAACAATATATTGTAGGGTTTTTCCTGATGAGTACAACAGCGGTTCTCTCACTGCCAAGAGAGTCATATTTCCACAGTTATTACAGTTTAAGCTCTTATTTTTCTATTAACAGTGCCCTCTAGTATATATGTAGAATCCAATTAGTTTTCCTGATTCCTGTTGCATTTTCTGGGAGAAGTTAGTCACTGACCAACGCATCTCCATGGAATGTGACAGAAACTGATCAGATATGCTATCTGTTTGAACTTCCAGGAAGTAATCACACTGTAATTCACACCCTGGCAATTTGAATTGTTATAACATTTGAATAAAACAACTGACAGCAGTGGGTACATCAGCAGGAAAAGACTTGTAACATATAGGTTTTCATAAAAAATGTTTACTGTTTCTTTAACTCTACTTCTGAGATTTCCCTGCGCTCACTGCTTTATGTGTGCCATATGTAGAAGGTTCCCTATATGGACAAATCTCCAATGCTCTTGTGTGTCTGTTCTCACAGCACAGAGCTTCTATGTATGTAATGGTAAGCACCTCCAGTTAACAGGCATGTGCATATAATGGGACTGTTGCAGATTCATTGATATGCGTGGGTACCCAGGTATAATATCATTAGGTGTTGTACACATGAAGCAAAAGAGAAGTAATTTCTGAGCAAACTCACAAAAAACTCACATTTATTTAAGTGGATGCTTTTAACCCACAGAATTCTAGGTCTCAAGCAATGTGTTAAAGATGTCTCAAGCATTCAAAAGGGTTAGGAAGATGGTGGGGGAGGGGGAAGTGTACAATACACCATGAAGCAATGCATTGCCCACACCTCTGTTCTTCGAGGTGTTAAAATCTCCATTTACATCAATGGGAATTTGGGCATGGTACAGATAGTTTGCTCCAAAATTACTCCAGGGAGGAGATTCACTATGAAACAATATGATGACAATCATCATCATTCTGCCTTGTGAATAAGACATACTTTGCTAAATGCGCTAAGAATTATGTACTGAAGTGGAGGGGTAGTGACATTGGTCATTAGCCTTTGATGTCTGTGTAAATCATGCATCTACCAGGCTTTCGTCAATCTGCTCAACAGCAGTGTAAAGTTCTTCATAGCAGTCTAATGTAAAGATCCACCCTTTCTATTATGGAAGATTTCACATGACATAGCTATGGAGAACGTTGAAATACATGTTTATATGGAGAACTTTGAAACATGAGGAGCTCTGAAAAACTCTGCTACGGAGATCTTTGAAGTATACTTCACTGGATAACTTTGAAATATAACTCTGCAGAAATACTTTAAGAATATCAGCGCCAGTCACGGTTCCGGAACGTTGGGACAATTAGAGAAGTTTACTATCCACTGTAATCATTTACACTGAATGCCTGGAGTGTTTCCATAGAGGGAATTTGCTAATACATTTGGTGCTCTATTCTGTTTGCTAACTCTGCAGAAAACTGTATAATTCTTTACTGATTACTCCAAAATGCTAAAATCTTGTTTGTGGTGATAATGTTCCTGAATAAGTGTAATCGAAGACTTGCATGGAAAATCAACATTTTTCAAGACTCAGAGAGGAGAATTTGTTTCTATGAGGACAATGTTCCCAGGTATCAGTCATTATAGTCACGTTAACATAAAAACACAACTCAGAAATGTGAAAAAAAAACTGATTAGGTCAAAATTAAATATTCAAATAAGGCAATGATGAAGAATATACTCAAACATAACTGCATATGATAAAGTATCTTGGAGTTAAGGGAGTCATAATCAAAGAGATAAAATGTTGAGCACAGATTAGGACATAAGGGTCTAGATTCTATTACAGGTGCTAATTTTATCTCTGCTTTTATCTCCAGTTTTCCCCATAGACTTCAATAGGAAAATGTTTGATAAAACGGGTGTTAACATTTAGCACCTGCAATAGAATATAGCCCATGATGAGGTAGACTCACGTCAAAGTCACTTTTATACTGCGGCACAAGACCCTTATTGAACATTAGTGCATCTCTCCTAGTTCTTCTTAGCACATGAGACTCCTTGTGGTTTTTAGACTTGTGCAAATCGGTTCAGCCAATTTCGTAATTCGGACAAACAAGGGTCATTCTGCGTCATTTGGGCCATCTGAAAGGAAAAAGTTGTTAGGTTTTTTAAAACTGAATACGACCAGCCCTGGTTCAGAATGTCATTGAAAATTTCGGACATTCAGCAACAACTACCCGCGTGCGTGATACTTTCCCTTCATACTTTCCCTCCCTTTCTAGACAATTAGCTTCTTTGTTTCATGATGGGGGTTGGACTAATGATACGTCAGGCACCCAGACAGACTGCATTTCCTGTTAGTCCATGTTTGGAGCTCAGAGAGAGCAGAAGGAGACAGAGAGTGTCCAGTTGTTGTGTAGGCAGGCAGGTAGCATAGGCAGGCAGCCAGCATTAGTACCTTACTGCCACCACAAGGGAGAGTCATCTTTGTTCCTGTGCAAAATATAAAAAATAGTAGGAATTTGTTTGAATACTTTTCAGAGTGACACAGCCAGTCTCACAGTTGTGTAGGCAGGCCTAGTACCTTATTGCCACCGCAAGGGAGAGTAATTTTTTAAAGTATATTAAATCCAGGTGAATAATTCGGAATGTCGCCGAATTTCGTCCAAGTCGAACAGGTCTGGTCCAAGATGTGGATCCTCCGAACGACAAAAAAAAAAAATTGTCCGAAGTTGAATTTTACCAAAAATTCTTGCCGTGCACAAGTCTAGTGGTTTTCTTTATGTGGTGATGTTTTATTTATTTTCATTTTTCTTATACTTGTTCCTATCTTTATTTATATATCCAGATTATGTTCAAAAACCTTTTCTAAAATATAAGTAGAAGACATAGTCATGCTATTTTCTATTGCTTGTCAATTTAAATAATTTATGGCATAATGAATACTATATATTTATATTGATACATTTACTTCAACAAAACTCCATATGCCTCTTTAAATAAATCATATAAATAACATAATAAATATGTAATAAACACAAGCATTAGCTTCATCCGTCATCATTTTATGGTTTCATCAGAGTAAATTTGTTTTGACACATGACCTTTTTTTTGCAATAAATATTAGTCCTTTGTCTAAACAATTAAACATTTTCACATAAAAAATTAGTCTTCGCCTTAAGATATGTTTGTCTGTCTTCTTAGCTTTCTGCTTAGTTTGTTTCATAAAAATGCTCCAATTGGCAGCCTGTTTGGTTCCTACGGAAAAATCTTTTCTTGCTTATTTCACACAAGTTGTAGCAAAACATTAAGACAAGTTTTCCCAAGGCTTATACATTTATATATGTGTTATAAAGATATAGATATTGAGTACAGTTAAAACATTTATTAAGTTATCATTATATAAATGTCTGAATTATATTATTAATTATTTTAATAAAATTGATACATGACGTTCATATTGTAAGAAGAACTCTAACAAGCCTGAGGCAAACCAAGTATTTCATAGGAGATACATATTATTTCTTAATTTTTTTTTCTAAGTTCCAAGCAAGTTTGTTTTGGTCTTAGAACTTGCAGTTACAAAGGAGTATGCAGGTGTTGCCTGGTGGTGGCTAGATGTTATAACAGAGTTTGATAAAGGCTAATAACAGGTAATATGCACCACAGACCAGCCTGTTCTGAGAGGTACAACTAACTCAAGGTTATTAACATTCAAGAGTGAGGTGAGAGAAGTATAAGACAGACAAAAAGTGAAAGGAGAGAATCAGAGACTTGATAAAGCAAAAAAAAGGACAACTGGGTTTTAAGGCAAAGGTTAAACTTGATGGACTTATGTATTTTTCCGACCTAATTTACTATGTTACTATGCAAGTGAAAGAACATGGAAAAAGGATAGCAAGCTAACTGAAGAGATAGTGGTGAAAGAGAAGACAAATGACTCTCTGAGAGGCGGGAGTAGAAAGAATAGTCTTAGGAATGTGAGACCAATCTGTAACCTCAATGGATATGCCTAAGTCTGCCTTAAAAGCTACTATAATGTATCTCTTAACCCAGTGACATTCTGCAGCAAAAGTTTGTACATTTTAGACAGTAATCTGGGAGGATATTAACTGTGAGACACCAAGGTTTCAAAAGTGGAAGGAGCATTAGATAGGAACCCCAAAGCCAGGACTCCCAGAAGGAAGTGATATACCTGTAAATAATGCTAATGCTGGGACTGGCGGGGGCAACTGGCACCCGCTGGTGATCCAGAACCGGTTATAACTGGTGACTTGGTCTCTTTCAGGGGATATTGGAATGTCCTTGAACTATAGGACTCAGCTCGCCATCTCCTTTGGGACTCGTGGGCTCTGGGAATTGGACATTGTTACCTCTCGACTTGGGGATCTTGGTCACGCTGGTGTGTGGGGCAGAATATCGATCCCCTTACAGCCCCTGTTCATTTAGTCCTCAATTTTCTTTCTTACCTCTGCGACAAAGGTAAATCCTACAGGGCAATCAACGTCCATAGATCAGCTATTTTGGCCGCTCACGTCACTGTACAAGGACTTCCTATCTGCAAAAACCCTCTGGTTTGTCGCCTTATGCATGGTATCAGACTTGCTTTCCCTCGGTAGCCCAGACATTCCTCGCTTTGGGATGTTTCCATGGTCTTACAGTTTTTGTGGACATGGCCTGAGAATTAACTCCTCTCACTTCGCTAATTGTGTGCTAAGCTTACTCTTCTATTGTGTTTGATTTCTTTCCACAGAGTTTCGGATATCAAAGCCTTCAATGTCTACGGTATTTCCTTTTCTCCTGAGGGCATTATTTTTTCCATTTCACATTGTACCAAATCTGACTCTAAATCTACCTGAACCGAAACTTTGTGTAGCTAACGTTCTACTCTGTTATAGCGACAGATCTGCTGCCGTTCACCCTCCTAATTTGAGGCAGCTCTTAATTTCTTATGTCAAGCCTTTCAGACCAGTTTCAACACCTACATTGTCTCGTTGGGTGTGATGGATCCTGTCCTTAGCTGGTATCAACTCCAACTTTGGGGCCCATTCCGGTAGAGGAGCTGCCGCATTGGCAGCTTTCTCTTCGGGCGCCTCTTTATCTGATATTCTCCATTCAGCAGATTGGTCTCGTGAGAACACCTTCCGGATCTTCTACTTTTGTCCGTTGGATCATCCCGGTTTATCTCTTTTGGCAGAGCGTTAAAACTGCAAATATGAGCCTCCTGTCATGGCTTAAAATTATGGATTATCCTAGCTTTAGTGAAGAGATAATCTGAATTTTAATAATGATAGGAGGCGAGCATTTTTCCACCATCTTCTGGTTTTCTTTATTCCATTCTTCTTTCCCCCCCATCTCTTCTTTGGTGTCCATCTATGTCAATTTGTTCAATCAAATTCTAGATTTTATACCTCAATGGGCCTATTCATTTCTACACTCAGTTTACTTTTCTGCTAATATATGCATTTCATCCAGTTTATTATGTCAATACTGTGACCTTCTTTTCTGTTTTTTTTTAGCCTAATTCTACACTTGGGGTGCAGTTCTAGTTTATCCTGCTACTTCCAGAGTCTCTGGCTAAAGTTCCGTTTGCCTCCTTTTCCTTTGGAGTTTCGACTGCCAGTACAGCCTAGTAGGATGTTCGCCTTTTTCCTGACTTTGCTTTACCTGGGACATTTATATTTTCCTGTTTGGATTCGCTACAAGAAAGAGGAAATAGAAGGGGTTTACTCAGCTAGTCATACCTGTTCTTTTCTCTGATTGGTTGTTCCTAATGTTTTCCTTTGCTTCTATTGGGTGATGTAGTAAAGAAAGTTCATGCAAATACTCGCCTCCTGTCATTATTAAAATTCAGATTATCTCTTCACTAAAGCTAGGATAATCCATAAATTAATGTGTTCACCATGCATAACACATTTGTGAGCCTCTCAGACTACAGAAGGAAATATGGAGTTCTTAGCATTAGTCTGCAAATAAGAAGTAAAGGGTGTTTATATTTTGGAGCTAATTACATTATCTTCCAAAAGGAGCTCATAAAGGAAGATTTTGGTAATAGTAATAATAAGTGGTTGAACCATGTAATAGGGTCTGTAGAAGCTGACTAGATATTATGCCGTGTTTGTTGTTCAATAAAAAAATGTATATTTTCTTAAATAAGAATTATGAAGGGGAAATAAAAAGTGTAGTGCCAAGGTGTCTGGGAAAGATATGTCCAAGTATCCACCAAGTCTAAGTCAGATAACAATTTATTACATTTTTTATGAAGTGAAAATTTAATATGCAATTTCCCAGAAGAACTATCCAAATAAGCGGGAAGGGTTAAATTCAAATCCCCTCCAAATATTAAGCGGCCTTGTTTCAATTGCTCATGTTGGGAAAAAACCTTCTCAAAAAAGCTAGGATGAACTATATTAGGGGCATATATACTGGGTAAATTTTAAATCTGGTTATGTATTATTTCCTTAATAAAGAGTAACCTTCCCTCAGGAGCAATCTGTTGGGTTATACATTTCCATCGGCCAGATAGGATAGATACACTTTGGTTTTTCTCACAGACAGAATGGAGGGAATGGTGAATTGAAGAATTGTGGGTGACCACTGACTGTAGGACAAGAAAATACTTTCTTGTATAAAGATTGTCTGAGAGCCGTATCTAACAAGCTTTCTCAAAAACCATTACCCTTTTCTCTGGTACATGTAATCCTTGGCATTTAATGAATAGACTAAGAGACAATAAGGTCATTATGACATATTATAGGTACTCTTGATGAAACACATTCCCTTATGGAATACAGAAAACAAAGAGAATAATCCCCCTCTCTCTGTAGCAGGCTATAGGAAAAAAAGGAAGAAAAGAGAAGAGAAAAAGGAAAAAAGCATATATAATTTGGAGCCCATCAAGTGGGAGTTGGTGAATACAAAAACCCACATGTAACAATTTGTAAACACCATGTGGTAGAACTTTAATGAAAAGATCTAATAAAGTACCCAGTTAACTATACTCTGAGATAACACATAGGCTGGGGAGAAGAGAATATATTTCAGAAGCTTATGCATATTGAATGACATAAAAAGCATAATGGAGTGGGTACGGGTGAATGAGAAGCAAGCTAAATATAAAACATGAACTAAAAGATAATCATGCGTCACCATTGACACCAAAGCCTAGAAGCAGAGAAAGACTGTAAATAGTCAATAAGGATTAGAGGAAGATGGCACTAAATTTGCAACATGAAGCACAGATCAACAAACCACTGTTCCAGCCCCTAGACTTTGAAGGACGTTTTACAGGGTTGGGGCAGGAATAATATATAATACAAAGAACACACAACCTCTATGAAACTGTAGGCGTCTTGGACCATGGTAGATCCAGTATCAAGACTTTGCCAAGTTGGTCATCTTGTGCCTTCTTAACCTGGAAAGGACATGGAGTGATTCATCTATCTCTGCATTCCAGACTAGAGCATATCTAAGATTTTTGAAATGGGAGAGGAACCGTTATGCCCAAAGTTACAAAAAGTTATTGATATCCTTATAATTATGAAGAACCACAGATACACTGCTGTGATGTGCCCATAGACTCAAAGGATAGTCTAATTTATATCAAATTTGCTGCATGCGCAGGCGATCGGTCAATTATTTGCTGTTTTTGTGTGCGTACTGGTACATATAATTGAATAATTTTATATCCACACCAGCATATTTAGTGGTATTCTACCAGAATATTTAGTGATGCCCAATTATCTGCATTTGTTCAGCAATAATAATAATAATGAACACAGCAAATCACATTGTGTGGTTTCCCACCTGGAGGGCCTTTAGGCTGTAATGCTCTATGAGACCTGTCCAAAAACATTAGGGGCTTCTTGTGATGAACCAAGTTTTGAGACAGATGGGCATTGTAGGGAATAAAAAAAAAATCTGGGTTATTGATCCAGGTAAACCCTACATCCTTATGTTATACCTCTACCCCCTATTATTGAGGTCCTAAAACCATAGTGTTAAGTCTCTGGTGGCATCCTCCTCTTGAAGATGTATCTGCTTGAAATTAAGGATCTGTGTTCTCAGCCTTCCTAGCCTCCTCCAGCTCATTCATTCTGTGGCTCAGCATGGATATATTGTTTTTCCAAGCCGCTAGCTCAGTCCGCATAGTATATGATGTCTTCCATCATATTTCTGATGTCATACTTAGTAGAAAGGCTAGCTAGATTAGCTTTAGTCACAATGTGTGTGCCTGGCATGTTGCTGGTCATACTGGTGGCTTCTTCACTGGAGCTGGAGAGGGAGAGATGGGGAAATGAGTCCAGAGGACCAAGAGGTGATTTGCAAAAAATCCAAGTAACAGTCTTCAGAAGTGGCTACCCTAGCAGCTTTCTAGTGTCTGAACTCCGCAGGGTCCAACAATGCAGAGAGATGTAAGTGCTTCTTCATGCTCTTCCATTTAGCTGGCATGCAACAGCATTGCTAGAACAGTGAGGTATAAATGATGTTGAAGCATGCAGGTTGCTTAAAGGTTGTTCAGATACCCATCTGCCCAGAGATGAGAAACTAAACATCCATTTTGGAAAGTAGTCAGGCTCAGCCATTGCCTGGGACCTTTAGCCCCTTCAATGCTAGAGAGCTATCCAGTTGCATTGCAATGCATTGGAGATCTTGCAAACGTTTAAAGGGTTAAACGTTCCCTTTAAATAAATGTAGGAGACTGGCAGAGTAAAAGTGATAGTTACCAGTCACCTGCTTTTTCCATGGCTAATGCAGCACCACCTTTTACCTATATTTAAATTACTCTGAATATAAGGCAATTTTTATTTCTTGCCTTTGGTGCAATTTGTTTGCTACAGAATTGTTTCAGTTCTTCCTAGTATATAAGTGTCACTGTGAGTTGATCTTTCATTGAACCATTTGAGTGCCAGAGGGGTAGGCAATGCAAAGGGTTAAAAGGAAAACAATGGGCAATTATCACAGCTGATAACATTATCAAATGATTAATGTACACTGTAATGCAAATAACTGACATACCCACTAAAAAAATACAGAAAGCGAAATGTGAACCACCCCATATTTAATTGTTTAAAAAATAGTGATTATTTTTATTTTAACAGAATATATTGATTTATTTTCTATGTATAGTTTCTATACCATTGGCTGGCAGGGAATGATGGGGTTTGTAGTTTTGCAGCAGCTGGAGGGCCTCCTGTTCGTTACCACTGTACTATTCTTTCCAGTCTTTTTTCCCTGTTGTCAGAGCTTGTGTTATTATGCCTCACCCCAGTCACCTCACATAATGATGTGATGCTGTATCTCTCCTCTAACCTCTGTCTTGGGTCATGAGTATGTGATTTGGCCAGAAATTAAATCAGGGTTGCTCATCCATTTCACTTCTTTCCCTGTAAACACTTCCCTGCCCACACAGGGTGAGGAAAGCATACAAATGCCAGGCTGCCCCTCAGGTGCATTAACCATGATGTGAAACAGTAAGGATGAATCTAATTTACTGTAATAAGGAAGATGGGATCAATATTTACACTGCTTTTAATAGACAGACGGCAGTGTTTCCTTACAGTCTGCCCTTCCATATCATCCAGTGTTCAGTTGCTCTTACGATGCTATGGGAAAGTTACTGAGGCAGGTCTGCTAAGAGGAATTGGAACAATTATGGGTTAAAACAAATACACTGTAGGTGACCAATAAAATAACATAGATTCAAACTGGGCTTGTAGCCCTCTTAAAGTCAAATGCCAACTTAAAGGGATAGTAATGTTTCATAATAAAAGCATTTCTAATTAATTATCATAGTATTTGGACTTTGGAGATTGTTATATCAATATTGTCAGAGTTGTAGTTCAAGAGTAATGCAATGACAAAGTATCCCCCTCCTGCCCCTTTTACTGATGTAACACTGTTCAGCCAGAGCAGAAGGGAGGTGCCCAGGTAGACTGCAGAGAGGGACAATCTTCAATTAAGATAAGGGAAAAACCTGAAAAACTTGTCAAGGGGGGCAGGGCTTTCATTGTTCTCATAGGAAGAAGATTGTCCCCTGCAGTTATCTGTCTGGTCTATGGACTGCATTCCACATCTGAGAAGAGATGGCTTACACTAGGTAAAAGGGGCGGGAGGGTAAACTTTGCTTGTGAATATATCTCAAACCATAAAGGTTTGAGAGATAAGACTTAAATCGTTCTTTATGTTTTTTTAATGCCTACAAAATAAAATAAAGGTAAAACGAAGTATTACTATTCCTTTAATGTGAAGCAATCTGTATAACTGTCTGTCTGGCTAGCTAGCTAACCTTGACTAGTTCTTACCAGGCTTATTTGTTGTTAGCATTGTAATTGCCTGATAAACAGTAACTGAGGAGAATGGACCTCCAGGTCTTACTGTATAGACACAGAGGATAAATATAATTCCAGTTTCATTTGCTAATTGCCAGTGTTTTTAAGCATAAGGTGACCCTTTTATAGACTTGCACTAATGAACCTTTATTGAGCCATTTTGAACATTTCCCACATCTTAGTATAAATGTATCAGATTTGGCTGACGGGTGTAGGGGGGGGGGTCTCTTGCCTACAAATGGAGTCAATTTTCTGACTTTTTCCTTCTCTGTTCAGGAAAGAAGTACTTCACTCCTCTTACAGTACATTAGTAAACAATTTGTATGAATGGATTTCTTGAGGTGTGAGAGGTTTCTGTATACAATACAGTGGTGATGTTCTACATTGCATTTAAATCAAGTACTATTTTTCTCTCATTCCCAGCACTTGTGTGGAGAGAAGGATTTAGCCGTTTCAAATGTATGATATATATTACACAGAATCAGAAGGAATAACACTGTTTTCATAGGTTCTGGCAGATGGGTGACAGTTCCGATATCTAAGGGCAAGATGTTCAAAAAAGTCTTCGTAATGAAAAAATTGTGAAATCATGAGTTGGTGGTAAAAGAAGGACAGTATTTTCAGAAGTAAATCTGTCACGTTTGAAACGTTTTAAAATGCATCTAAAGAATTAAAAATGACGCTAAGAAGATCTTGATGAACATTGCCTTTAAAGATGTTGATGTTACAAATTGTCTTTGATTTTGTCTTTGAAATGAAAATTTCCAAAGAATCAAAGACATTTTTTGTCTCTGAAACGACAAATTGCTTCTCACTCCTGCTAACAGTACTTTGATTTGTCTTCTCCAAGTTTAGACCATTTTTATATTGTTGAGAACAAATGACGTTAATCAGACAAAAAAGTGACCTTGAAACAAATATTTTTTTCTGAAAATACCTTACAATATGACCATAGATAAAATGACGTAAGAATTTTTTTAGTCTGATTACAGACAATTTCACATACCACCACTTACTGAGCATCTCGCCCTCAGTAGTTTGCTCATCTCACTGTGTTCCACTACTGATCCGGAACACAGAATATTTAATCTATGGGCCGGCCCACGTGTGCACCAGTAAATATTTCTGACTGTCGCTCATGTTGGTTGGTCATCATTGGAGGCTTCAATGAGTATCATAACTCTAATTCAGATTGGATAAAAGATCTCCCTGTTCCACCCATAGGGTACCATGCAGACCTTTCTTACTGAACTTTATTGCATTACATCAGGAACATTGTAAAGTTGCAGTACACTGGATTTTGGTGTGACTACATTAGGTAATAGTCACCAGTGTGAAAGGCAGCATAGTCCTGCATATTACCTTTCACCGCTAGCAACAGGTCCAATGCAACATCACTGTATTAATGTCACCCCTGTGAAAGGGCCTAATGGCAATTTTTAGCACTGCCTGCACTTGCATAGTACATACTTATTATTGGGGATTCAGTGCTAAAAACAACCATACAATTAAGTAATTCTGGGAAGACTAAATGCATCCTGGGTATCCTTATAGGACACAATTCCCATGCAGTTAAATGGGGATTTTTACACCCTGAATGATAGAAAGGTTTCCAGCTCATGTGGAGAAATGCTATGGAGACCTAGGATTCATAAATACATACATATAAACACACACACAGCCATACACATAAACACACATATACAACCATACACATAAACACACACACACACACACACACACACACACACACACACACACACACACACACACACACAAAACCATAAACATACACATACAACCATACACATAAACACACACACACAACCATACACATAAACACACACACAACCATACACATAAACACACACACACACAACCATATACATAAACAGACACACTAACACTCCAGACACCACCATACAAAATAACACACATATACATAAAACACACATACACACATAAAAACACACACAAAACAAAACACACAACTATACACATTAACACACACACAACCATTCTCAAAAACACATAGACACCCATAAAATACTGCACATAAACATACACATGCACACACACATACCTAAACACACACATACATAAAACCATACACAAAACCATACACATAAACACACACATACATAAACACACACATACATAAACACACACATAACCAAAACACACACACACTCACATAAATAACCATACTCACAAGCACACACAGACACACATAGAAACATATATACATAGACACACACACATACTCACACATAAATAACCATATACAACGATACACATAAACACACATATATGCACAAAACCATCCACAAAACACACACAAGTAAACACACTAACATACACACACACCCATACAACAGGCACACAAAACCAAACACATACATACACACAACCATACATATAAACACAAACAAACCCATATACATAGACACACAAATAACCATACACACAAACATACACGCACAACCATAAAAACACACATACACTCACATGCCACCATACACAAACACATATATACACATATACACACATATACATATACACACATACACACAGATTGAAAGACTTTTAGAGGTCAAACTTGTTTTGTAGGGAGGAGATAATTATGCTGTTAGTATTAGTGCCACCTGGTGTCCGAAAGACAGTTTTCTATTTATAATGCTCTCTGAGGAAGATCTTGAGTCACAGACTACAGCTCTGCACAGCAAGTAATAGGAATGGCATTACCCCTTCACCACAGAAAATGGTAATTTAACCCTTTGAGTGTTAGAGTGATAGACGCCCCTCGACACTCAGAGGATTAAGGGGAAAAAAATTAACACATTTGAGCCACAATACCATTTGAATGGAAAATCTTCCAGAAAAGGTGCTAACTTTAACTCATCAGGAAAATCTAACTGTATCGATCTTGTAGTTATTCTGAGATATTGCACTCACAAACAGCCTGTATCACAAAGGAACGTACTCTTTTCTATTATAATCATAATAGTATTAGTAACATAATAACACAGTTGACAAGGCTGAAAAAAAGACATTCGTCCATCAAGTCCAGCCTATGCCAAAAACACCCCTGTTGATCCAGAGGAAGGGCAAAAAAACCCACAAGCAAGCCCTGGTGCCATTTCAAATTTAGCCCCAAGTGGGTAAAAAATATTTTAATTCCTGACTCCAAATGGTAGTCAGATAGTTCCCTGGATCATCAGATGTATCATAAGACAGAACACAAAAGAGAGTTCCTTAAAGGGACAGTAATGTCCCAGAAAAATTCTTTATCGTTTTGTAGTGCTTAAAAAATTAAACTATATGCAACAAATATTATCTCTCAAACAGCTATGATTTGAGAGATATAGGGATTCAAAGTTTCCCCCTCCCTCCCCTTCTCCTCATGTCAGCTGTAAAGCTGACAGCAGGAGATCAGTGTTGGCCGACACGAGGAGGCTCTTCAGCAGAGGTGAAATCTCGTTATTTAAAACAAATGACTTCACTGGAACGGTCTACAAAGTGTGCTTGCAAACCAGGCACACTTTGTGGACCTTTCCAATGAAGTAATTATTTTCCAATAACGCAATTTCGGCTCTGCTGCAGAGGCGTCGGTTGGTCCCCGGACAGGATTCCCCTGCAGTCAGCACAGCACTGACAACAGGGAACTTTTAATATGAATATCTCTCAAACCATAGCTGTTTGAGAGATAGGATTTGTTGCATATAGTTTAATTTTTTAAGCGCTACAAAACTATAAAGATTTTTTCTGGGACATTACTGTCCCTTTAAAGTGCAGTATTTACTTTAACCCTTTCAGTGCCAGCGGGGTGCCCAGCACATCACTTTGCAATGCTTTGTGTATCCCTCTTTTGCTCAAAGTGTTAAAAAAATAAAACTAATTTCAAATGCGCTCATACAAATAAAAAGTTGAACAGCCCATAGATAAAAGTCTACAGTCCCTGTTCACAAACAGCTGCACTAGTTCTGTATAAGGTGAAGTCTCTAGCACAGATTTATCCACCTTCTCTGTTCCAGAGTTCTCCCGCTGCAACTTCAACCGTAGACTTTCTGCTTCTCTGCATCTTTTGTTGCTCCAGGAGGCTCCACCCCAATGTGTTTAAAGGGATAGTAACACTTAAAATGTAAAAAAAATATGTTGTAGGGTTTATCTCCCTGAGTAAAATAAGGATTTTCCCACTGCTGAAAGCTGTTTTATTCAAAAGTTATTACAGCTCAAAGTTGAATTTTTTAGGTGCAATATCACAGTGGCCTGAAATTGTACAGTGGTGCTGTTGCTATACCATCATATGGACAGCTCTGGTCCCGGGTCCATAAACCTCCATAGGATGGTATAGCAACAGCGCCACTGTACAATTTCAGGCCACTGTAATATTGCACCTAAAAAATTCAACTTTGAGCTGTAATAACTTTTGAATAAAACAGCTTTCAGCAGTGGGAAAATCCTTATTTTACTCAGGGGGATAAACACTACAACATGTTTTTTTACATTTTAATTATTACTATCCCTTTAAGCAACACCACTGACTTCCTCAATATGTATATAGGCCCTTTTGCCAATCAAGGGGTTAAAAGCCTCATTTAAATTCTTGCCCCTATGTTTCCCTTGATTTGGTGCAGAATAAATCCACTCTTGTTTTGTGTGTAGAGCTCATAGGGGGAGATTCCCTAAGCGGTGATGAAGAGGTGATAAAGTGCAGATGACTTCTCCAGTGATATCGCTTCTCCAGTTCCTATGTTATTCTATAGAGCCTATTCACTATGATTTTTTCAGCTTTGGAGAGCTTAGTGCATAGGCTCCATAGAATAACATAGGAACTGAAGTGATATCACTGGAGAAGTCATCTCCACTATATCACCGCTTAGTGAATCTCCCCCATAGAATTCTTCTTGCATCAAAATAAAATTGTGCCATATAACTCGCAACAGCTCCCTGATTGGCCACATCTATTAAATTGATTTATAGTCATTATAAAACATGAACAGTCAAACACACCTTCAGCATCAATCTGAATATCAAATATGATTTTTTTTTGGAATCAGCTTCTAAGAGAGCAAAGAAGATGTCACTTGGCAGAATAGAATCTTATGAATTTATATCACCCCTTGAATTTAATATGGAGGAGGGAATGTGCTTGGCTTTTTTTTAATGGAATACAAATTCCTGAGGGCAGAACACAAACAGGAGATGTGCCCTAATCTAAGTGTTGCTTATTTAAGGAAAATATTGTAATGCATACACTCAGCGATGTCTAGGCTATGCTCATGGATTCATATATGCATGGATCTGTCTTATTTCATACACATCACAGACTAATAACTAAAGCACTCATCTACCGCATCTTACCAGCACACAACTATTCTACTAATGTAGGAAAAATGGACTGTGATCATCAGTTCAAGTTAAAAAAAAAAAAAAATGCGTATAACACTTTCCTATGATTATTATAGTACTGGTTTAGAGTATTTCTGTTGACTAAGAAAGGGCTCTGTAAATATATTACATGTACACTGACTTAGGTTTCTTCTTTAAAAGGAAACAATTATATAAAAAAGTGTTAGGCTTAATTAAATTTATATTTTCTAGATGTAAACCCACAATTATATTAACCCTTTTAGTGACTGAGGGGTACGCAATGCATTGCTCTGCAATGAGCTGCGTACGCTTCTGGCACTCAATGGGTTAATTTGGGCAGAAAATCCTAAAGATCACTGTAAATCAATATATTGTAGTAAAGTAATCTTTAAAGGGATGGTAATGTTTCAAAATAAAAGCAGCTTCAATTAATCTTCATAGTATTTAGGCCATGGTGAGTGTTACATTGTGGATTAACCTTTACAACAGTCCCCCTGGGATTGTAAATACCTTGGTCCCCTCAGAAGAAGACTGCAATTTACAGCATTCTTCTCTACCTTTGACTGATCAAAGAACCAGAGTCTGGACTGAGCTTCCTTATCTGATTTACATTTTAAACAATGCAATGTGTACTCGTATATAAGAGTTGTTTTTATATTTATCTGTATAATATGCCTGAGGAAGAGACCTAAAAGGTCTTGAAAGCTTGTATCCTAAATCTGTTTAGTTAGGGAATAAAGGTATCACCTTGACTATATTCATCTCCTGTATTTCTACAGCTAACACAGTACCAACTCTCACTGGAGAAGTCAACTCCACTTTATCACCTCTTTATCACCATTTAGTGAATCTCCCCACTGGACCCCAGATTCTACCCATTAAAGAGTACCCAATGGAAAGTTTCTGCACAGTTATTAGGCATGGGTAATGCAGACTTCTACAGGTTTGGATTGTGTGCTGAGGAGTTGATTGCATCGTACTTATTGTAATTCAACACACCCACTGTAGGGGATCTTCTAATTAAAGGTAATTGTTAGACAATATAGGCCTAGACTCCATTCCATCTGAAAATATCTACCAATGGACTATTTTCAGCAATGAGAAATATTTTCTGCTGCCCTTGAAGCTACAAGGAAAGAAGGTGGGCAGCCACCTATTCCCACAGGATAGATCAGACAGGGGAAAATGGGGACAATAGACCACTGTCCCCTGTCTAACTTTACAGTGCCCCAATGCCATTCCCAAGTACCTTCCTCATATTTACACTTAACATTGGAAACTCCCAGTTACCAGATTACAGATATTTTGCCCCACTATCAAGGGAGGGGTTAACTGATATAAGAAAAATATGCTGACCCCTGATATTCAGTCTAAAGTCACAGATTGCTTCTCGGCCATCTCACACTGCATGGCTCATAGACATCACAAACCAAGCATGTCTAAAACCGAGATAGTCCTTATCCCACACAGGCCCAGTATTGCCCTTCCAAGTATTATCATAAATTTACTATCAGAAGCATGGTGCCATGGGGTGATACCTGATGCTGCTCTATCATTCTCTCCTCATATTAATGCCATCACCAAATGCTTCTGCTTTCTCTTGGGTACCATAGCAAAAATGAATCCCTTCCTCTGCTACTCCAGAACTAAAATTCTAACACAAGCACTCATCCTTTTCCTTCTTGGACTACTGTAACCTTTTTCTCTCTGGTTTTCCTGGCTCTTGACTCCATACACTTCAATCCATACAGAATACTGCAGCACAGGTTAACTTACTGTCAATAAGGTTTGACCCTGCCAGCCACCACCTCCATCACTCCAGTAGCTGCCTATCAAAGTCTGGATATCTTATAAAATTCTGCTTCTGTCATTAAAGACCTTTCTCTCCTCTACCCCTCCCTACATTTCCACTCTGATATCCCGCTGCACCTCATGTTGCCACTTATGATTGGCCAACAACATTCTTTTGCCAGCTCCTTTTGTGTCTACAGCTCTCGTTCATATAAAAACTTTTTCCCTCATTACTCCTTATCTGTGGAATTCTCTACCACCTAGCCTGCGCCACTACACTTTTTCCTTGAGGTCTTCAAGTCTCACTTAAAATATCGCCTCCTCAACAAGGCTTCAACAAGCCAGAAGATTCAGACATCCTATTTACAAGGCTCTTATAATTTACTTAAATGTATGTATTTCCCTATCCTGACCAAACTCTAGCACTGTATTTTGCACTTACCCCTTATGTACTCTGAATGTCTCCCTTCACCACGTTAGACTGCAAGCTTTCGAGCAATGACCTCACTCCCGCTGTTTCACTTTGCTAAGCACTTATTAACCTGTACTGTTTAAACACTTGTAAATTGTAAGGCTCTGCGTACACATGTGATGCTATTATAAATAAACATATTCATTCATTCATTTTTACAGTTCATTGTGTATTACATGGAATTCCACTGATAAGTGGAAGAGTTATAAAATGTGAATTATAATTAAGAATTATTTTTACATGTATAAAATGTCAAGGCTAACTAATTGGGAGTTTTGCACAAAGGCAAAGTGGAGCAGTTCTGGGGTAATCCAATTGCACCATGGGGAATACATAAAGATTCCCATTGATATACATAACAAAGGAACAGGAAAAGTGCAAACCACCTATGGATATCTCTATAGATTGTGCCAATCAGTAATGTAGCCAAATACTCACAATTCCTGTACGAGAGTGCTGGTTGTAGGTACAACCAGCTTATTCAAATGGAGTAACAACTGCCCAGTTCCAGTCACTCCTCCCAGGGCAAAAACACTAATGAATGCGCCAATGAAAGTGATCCATACCTTCCTGTTATACAGGTGAGTGGGGCTGCCAACAGGTACACTCAGGGCTTCAGCTCCCATGCAGCTCCATAACTCAATTTATCCGCTGGGGTGATGGGCACCCCCAAGTCACCTGGCTGTAGGCAAGCACCAGGTTGCCTTGCCCATGATTCGGTCTGACCATAGGGGACAAATAAAAATTCCTAAATTTCCATGCTCTTGAAATTAATTAATCAAGATTTTTTTATTGACCATGCAATTGGTTTATTCCAGAATAACTCCAGTCTGCTTTTATACATATGGACCTTTGAGGGAGATTTATAGAAGTGGAATTAAGTGAAAAGAAGCATTAAAATGGCTGTGAGATTGTTGCTGGTAGTTATAAAATTATTAAGGTCCATTTAGGAGGACATAACGCTGTGCAGTACAGTGATTAAAAAATGCAGGGAGGAAGTTTGTAAAAAGCAGAGCATATTTATAAAGAACTGTTGCTATTTGCGACACTTTAACATCATAATTTACTCCAAATATTTAAAGTGGGTCTTTCATGCATATTAATGTGGTCATGTGCACATTACGTCATACGGCAGAGATGGAGACCTAGCTGGGAAAACTCCATTCATATACAGTAAAATCTCGGGTATAATACTCACAATTTTACCCCACTTCACCTTATGTGAAGTGGGGGGGTGTATTATACACGAGAGATTTTAAATAAAGTAAAAAATTGAGGCTGGTAGATAGCTTCCCTCCCTCCCTCCCCCAGCGATATTCGCTCTGAAAATAAGACTTACCAGTTTAAATGTAAGTCCCCGCTGAGAAGAGCAGGCATACCGGTATGTAAAGCTTCAGTGCGGGCGGCAAATGGAAGCATTCAATGGGCTTTCAGGACCTTCCACCTATGGAATTGCCCTGTGAGGACCTGAAAGCCCATTGAAGGAAGCGGGCGGCAAATGGAAGCATGCCGCCCGCACTGAAGCTTTACATACAGGTATGCCTGCTCTTCAAAAGATGAGGACTTGCATTTAAACTAGTAAGTCTTATTTTCAGAGCGGATATCGCCAGGGGAGTGAGGGAAGCCATCTACCAGCCTGCCAGCCTTAACCCTTTGATGCACTCAAAGGGTTAAAAAAGATTTCAGTAGCGGGGAAAACAAGAGTGCGTATTATACATAGGCACTCTTGTTTTCCCCTAAAATCTTAGGTATAATATACACCTGCGTATAATACACAGGTGCGCATTATGCCTCAGATTTTACGGTACTCAGGAATAGGGTGTGGGGTTGCGTGATGAACACCACGTAGAGTGAAGGGCAATGGGAGTCTAGTATAGAAATACAAAAAGGGAGGGCTGTGTACACTGAAGAAATGAACAAATGGAGCATCTTAGAGAGCATCCACCCTGAAAAGTGGGAAGGAGTCTGGGCGAGATGTTAAAGAGAGTGGGAACAGAACAAGGAGAAAGGAGGGGGGAAAGAAAGAAGAAAAAAAGGGGGGAGGAGAACTAACAACATCTAGAGAGCTTCTCTCCCTAGGACGGTCAGAGACAGAACGGGATGTGAGCACTCCCCCCCCCCCCCCACACACACACACAAAACCACAGGGGAGCACCAAACATTACTGTGGACTCATGGGTCTGAGGTGGAATTAGATAAGAGTAGTGAATCAAGTACCATGGGGTCCCCACTAGTGACAGAGTGAGCTCAATGCAAGGGTCAGTCTGCCTTGTTGTTCAGGAGAATGAGCCAGGAAATATGTGGAAATGGAGGCAGACTTAATTACGTAGGTATTTCAAGTATTCCACGAGGGGATCGTTTGAGCTGTGGGTATGGAAGTGATCGAGTGAAGCCTTTCCATCTTGTAAAAGTAAGTGGCTTTAGGGAACCATTCCACTATTAGTCAATGTGACCCCAGTGGAGGGGAATTAGAGATTTAGCTGCATTCAGAAGAGTCTGGATACATGACCATTGAGGTTTGGGGAGGCACAAAATGTTGGCCAGAGAGAGGAAAAAGAGGCAGAGAAGGGGGTCTCATGGGAGAGAGGCCGAAAAAGGCACTATTAATGTGTCAGAGAATTGCTTCCCATTATGAGGATATAGAAGGGCCACCAGATATGTAAGTAATTTGTAGTTGAGCTCCCTAGTGGCAGTATCTCTCATTGATCTGTGTAAAGTGAAAGCAATTGAACGCCAAGTGGCGATGTCAAGAGAGGATACCAGTTCCACTTCCCAGAGATGAAGAAAATAGAATGTTATAGGACATTGAGGAGAGAAGGGAATGACAAAAGGAGAGTGGGAGTAAGGTAAGAGGCTTGTTAGTTAAGAATTTCTTGAAGATGGAAAAGTCTCTGAGTTTCAGAGGTGATCTGCATTCTCAGATTACTCAGTGTACGATTTGATGAGAATGGAGCCAGTTCAATGTATCAAGAAGTTGGAGAGCTTGAGGTGGGGCTGAAGCTAAGAGAGTAGTCTGTGACGAAAGGAAGTTCAGAATGTCACTTGACCTTGCTTGAAAAGAAAGTAAAAGGGAGTCACCCAACCCACTTAGGAAGTTAGGATTGCCTATAATGGACTAAAGAGTGGAAGGGGAGGAGGCTAAGTTAAGAGACGAGTTTAGATATCGCCACACGGATAAAAAAAATGCCTGAATACTATGTAGTCACAAATAAGGCTATGTAACTCAGGATTGGAGGACCAACATGTCTGTAAGGGATCTAAGGGACCCAAGAATTTGTCTAGTGTGTGAACCCACTACGTTATGGAGTTGGGGATGAAGTAGAACTTTTTGCTAAGGCCGAGGCATAATAGTATCGCCAGACGTCCAGAAAGCCCAGGCAAACGGATTCAATGGACTGTGTCAAGATGGAGATCCAAAGGTGAGGGTTTTTTTTCCCAGCCCAAATTAAGGATGAACAACGAGTGCAAGGTATTTATGTTATTTTTGGGTACTGAGATTGGAGGTCATAGAATACGTATAAAATTTTGGGGAGCACTAACATCTTCAACAAGTTTATCCTGCCTATCCAGGATAGAACAAGGTGTTTCCAGGAAGCAAGATCCTTGGAGATGTTGTGGATTAGTGGATAAATATTGATGTCACAGAGGGGGGTCAAATCTGGAGATAAGTAAGGTAAAATATGGAAGAAGTGGTCCTTTTAAATTTAAAGCAACGCTGCATGAATGCAGATGACCGGTTAGACAAACCCGCCACTAATATTTCTGATTTCTCATAATTATTCTAGCTTGAGATAGGAAGCTGTATTCCTCCAGTAATTCAATTAAGACAGGAAGCGAGAGTTGCAGACGTGATATGAAGAAGAGGACAACATATGCAAAAGCCGTAAATTTGAAAGTATGTCTACAGGATTGTAGGCCATATGTTTTAGGTGAAGAGCGGATAACATTGAGAAGGGGTCCTAAAGAGAGGATAAAGATAATCGGGGATAATGGGCAACCCTGAAGTGTATCATTCATGATTGGGAAAGAATCTGAGAGAGTACCCATTAAGAAAACATGAGTCGAAGGGGCTGGCAATAGAAGTCAGAAGGCGAGGTTGTTTGAGGATTTCAAAAATATATTTCCAGCACACCCTGTGGGATGCCTTTTTGGCATCAGTGGAGCAGAAAGGGGATATTCTTACTGACTGTGAGGTACATTAAGGAAATCGCCTTAGTGGTATTATGACTGGGATGAAGCCACATTGGTCAGGGTGGAGTAGATGAAGCAAGTGGGGACGCAAGTGGTTGGCTATGATTTTAACAAAGAGCTTTAGATCTATATTCAATAGTGATACAGGGTGATAACTACTGCAACAGGAGGGATCCTTTCCTTGCTTGGGGATGACAAAAATGTGAGATTAAAGGGCCTGAGGTGGGAATGAAGAGCCTGACATGATTGCGTTGAACACTAAATACTGTAAGTAATCAAAGACTTCTGGTACTTGTGGTGGTAGACGAGGGAGAACCCATCGGACCCAGAGCTTTTGTCCAGAGGTATTGATTGAATGGCGGTATTAAGTTTGGACTCTTTGATGGGCAGGTCAAGAGATTCCCTATGTTCAGGGGATAGAGAGGGGATGTTGGCCTTGGCTAGAAACAGGGTTTGTCTAGATTTCCAATCCTGTGTTTGTGGCAAGGAGGTATCTGTGAGATCATAAAAGGAAGAATAGAAATTTTTAAAATGATTGGATGATCACTGATTTGTTGAGGATAGATTCATTCAGGCTACAGATTGTGGGCAAAGGGGGAAGGGACGGTGATTCTAGAGTGACAGAAACTGCTGAATGATTGGACCAGGATATTGGATCCATGGTAGAGGAGAGTAAGCAGTGCAGTAAGAAGTGAGAAATAAAAATATAATCGGTCCTAGAGTATGTGGTGTATGGGAATGAAAAGAAGGTATATTCCCCCGTTGGAGATTTGAAAGCTTAGAGTGTATGCATTTAAGATAGGACAGTTTGAAAAAGGATTTAGATGAGGATGAGTCTAAGTGGGGCCCAAATAATTTTTAACATAGCGTTAAGCATATCCATACTTGTATTATCCTTAGTAAGTCCGCCATTATTTAGAACTATAACTTCTTTGGAGACTCACCGGCAGACTACATCGCAGACATCTTGCCAAAGAGGCATCTGTGCTAGTGATGAGCGAGCATGCTCGGCCGAAGCTCGGTTCGGCTCGATCATCGCTCTGCTCGGCACATGGCGGTACTCGTACGAGTACCGCATGTGCTCGCCCGCCATGTTTGGGTCTCCTCCCCGCACGTTTCGCGGCTGCTGCACAGCCAATAAACGTGCGGGGAAGCTCTGACATCAGTGTAATGCCAGCAGCCATGTTGGCTGCTGGCATTACACTGATTGGCTGGCCAGAACCCGTGATCGGGTGCTGTATAGCACCCGACGCGCGAGTTCGGCTCATTCTTAGCCAGGGAGAGATGAGCTTAGGCAGGGAAAGTCAGTGTAGGGAGAATAAAATTGTTTAAACTCTTTCAAGACCCCAAAGTCTTTTTTAGGACTGTTGTGTGTGGGGGCAGCATTTATATTTTGTTTTGGGGGGGCACAATTTCCTTTTTTTTGTGGGGGGGATATTTTTAAGGTGACATATAATACTAGATGCACAGGAAGTCAGTGTAGGGAGAATAAAATTGTTGAAACTCTTTCAAGACCCAAAAGTCCTTTTTAGGACTGTTGTGTGTGGGGGCAGCATTTAATTTTTTTTTGGGGTGGCAGAATTTCATTTTTTTGTGGGGGGGGACATGTTCTAAGGTGACATTGTACTAGGTGCACAGCGACAAATATTTCACAGTGCAGTGACAAGCTGACATATTCTGTTAGGTGCACAGGGCCAATGATTTTACAACGCAGCGACAAAAAGGGCCATTTTAAACGTGTGCCTAGCCAAAGATTATTGTCACATTCTGTTTAGTGTGCAAATTCACAAATTAACGTCACATATTCCGTTCACTGTGCCTAGCCGCAGATTAGCGTCACATTCTGTTTCGTGTGCCTAGCCGCAGATTAGCGTCACATTCTGATTCGTGTGCCTAGCCGCAGATTAGCGTCACATATTGTTTAGTGTGCCTAGCCGCAGATTAACGTCACATATTGTTTAGTGTGCCTAGCCGCAGATTAGCGTCACATTCTGTTTCGTGTGCCTAGCCGCAGATTAGCGTCATATTCTGTTTCGTGTGCCTAGCCGCAGATTAACGTCACATATTGTTTAGTGTGCCTAGCCGCAGATTAGCGTCACATATTGTTTAGTGTGCCTAGCCGCAGATTAACGTCACATATTGTTTAGTGTGCCTAGCCGCAGATTAGCGTCACATATTGTTTAGTGTGCCTAGCCGCAGATTAGCGTCACATTCTGTTTCGTGTGCCTAGCCGCAAATTAGCGTCACATTCTGTTTCGTGTGCCTAGCCGCAGATTAGCGTCACATATTGTTTAGTGTGCCTAGCCGCAGATTAACGTCACATATTGTTTAGTGTGCCTAGCCGCAGATTAGCGTCACATATTGTTTAGTGTGCCTAGCCGCAGATTAGCGTCACATTCTGTTTCGTGTGCCTAGCCGCAGATTAGCGTCACATATTGTTTAGTGTGCCTAGCCGCAGATTAACGTCACATATTGTTTAGTGTGCCTAGCCGCAGATTAGCGTCACATATTGTTTAGTGTGCCTAGCCGCAGATTAACGTCACATATTGTTTAGTGTGCCTAGCCGCAGATTAGCGTCACATATTGTTTAGTGTGCCTAGCCGCAGATTAGCGTCACATTCTGTTTCGTGTGCCTAGCCGCAGATTAGCATCACATTCTGTTTCGTGTGCCTAGCCGCAGATTAGCGTCACATATTGTTTAGTGTGCCTAGCCGCAGATTAATGTCACATATTGTTTAGTGTGCCTAGCCGCAGATTAGCGTCACATTCTGTTTTGTGTGCCTAGCCGCAGATTACCGGCATATATTCCGTTTAATATGAAGAAGGCGGGTAAAAAGGGACGGGGAAGTGGACGTGATCCTGATAGTTCAGGGCGCGGGTCAGGACGCGTAGAAACTGTGCCTGGTGCCAGAGCACAAGACAGAAAGACATCCACCATACCTAGCTTCATGTCTCAGTTTACAGGTCGTCGCAGGACATCACTCTCGAGGTCAGACCACTGCGAACAGGTGGTCGGTTGGATTTCAGCTGATACTGCTTCCAGTCGGTTAAGCACCACCCTGTCTTCCACCAAGTCCACTCTCACTAGCCAAGAGTCTGGTCAACATAATCCTCACCCTGATCATAATAATAATAATAATAATAATTTGTGATTTTTATAGCGCTTTTCTCCCTGTGAGACTCAAAGCGCTTTACAATTCTATAAACAGACATAAAATGTAGAGTTCCTTATGGTCACATGAAGTGACTGAATGCCTGATAAAAGAGATGGGTCTTTAGCTTTTTTTAAAAAGTCTGTAATGATGGCGCCTCTCTGATTGAGGGTGGTAAAGAGTTCCAGAATGTGGGGGCAGCATGGCTGAATGCCCGGGAACCTGAGGTTGTCTTTATTCTGGGCACTGACAGGAGGGATCTGTTGGCTGACCGCAGTGAGCGGGATTGAATATAGGGTGTCAGGAGCTCTTTCAGGTACTGTGGGCCTTGATTATTTAAGGCTTTGAAGGTCAGCAGGCCAATTTTAAAATATGTTCACCATTTAATTGGAAGCCAATGCAGGGAGTGGAGAACAGGTGTTATGTGGCATTAGCGAGTTTTATTGGTCAGTAGTCTGGCTGCTGCATTTTGTACTGTTTGTAGGCGATGGAGTTCTTTTTCTGGGAGGCCCAAGTAGAGTGCATTACAGTGATCTAGACGAGAAGACACAAATGCATGGACTAATGTTGGCATATCATCTGGTGGAATTAAGTGTTGTATCCTGGCTATGTTTCTCAGATGAAAGAAGGCAGATTTTACTACAGAAGAGATCTGCTGTTTAAATGACAGTCCAGAGTCAATCATCACTCCGAGACTTCGTACCTCTGTTGAACTAATGAGTTCAGAGCCTCCAAGTTCCAGGCCAGTTGGGTGATCCTGAGATATTCTTGTTGCCCGGGGTCCCCTCACCAAGAGTAACTCTGTTTTGTCAGGGTTCACTTTAAGCCAACTAGCATTCATCCACTCTATGAGGTCTGCTAAGCAACTGTTGATGAGGCATGTTGGGTCTTTAGTATCTGGAGCAAAGGAGAAGTAGAGTTGTGTGTCATCTGCGTAACAATGATATCTTAGGCCGTGTCTTCTGATGATGTCTCCCAGTGGTAGTAAGTAAATTGCAAATAGCATAGGAGACAAGATGGAACCTTGTGGAACTCCGCAGGCTAATTCTGTTGGTGCCGATGAGCAAGATCCTGATGTTACTCTCTGTGATCTACCAGTGAGGAAAGATTTAAACCAGTTAAGAACTGTGCCTCCTAGACCACAGATGTGCTGCAAGCGCGCTATTAAAATCCCATGGTCAATGGTGTCAAATGCAGCTGAAAGATCCAGGAGGATTAGGATGGAGTAATCACCTTTGTCTCTTGCCAAAAGGAGATCATTTAGCACTCGGACTAGCGCTGTTTCCGTGCTGTGGCGGCATCTGAAACCTGACTGGAAAGGATCAAAGATGTTATAGCTTGATAGATGGGCCTCCAGTTGAGTTGCCACTACTTTTTCAATGATTTTCCCCAGAAATGGAAGGTTGGATAATGGTCTGTAATTTGCTATGCAGTCTGGGTCTAGTGAGGGTTTCTTTAGGAGGGGTTTTACCACTGCTTGTTTTAGAGGATCTGGGAAGATTCCAGTTTTTAGTGAACACTCCACTATTTTTGTGAGGGCTGGGGCAAGGGTTTCAGTACATGCAGATATAAGACGAGTTGGGGCAGGGTCTAAGTCACATGTAGTGGGGCGAAACTTTTGCATGGTTCTTTTAACTTCCTCTATATCCACATTTGTAAAAGTAGACCATAAACTGGGGGAATCTGGTCTTACACTGTAGTAGTTCTGGTGGGTAACTGGTTGGCCTGCTGTGATGGAGGCTCGGATGGAGGAATTCTTGTCTGTGAAGAAGGTTGCAAATTCTTCACACTTATCTTGAGAAAAGTTGGTGGGTATATGCATGCATGCTGGTTTGCAGAGCCTTTCTACTGTGCGAAACAGTTGCCTGGGTCTGTTGCGGGAAAGTGTGATTTCGCGTGACAAAAATTAGGATTTTTTCTGAGTTATCTTAACTTGATATTCATTTAAGTGATTGATAAGAGCAACTTTGTCCTCTGGGTCATGTGTCCTGCGCCACCTTCTCTCGAGTTTACGGCCTGTTCTCTTCAATTCTCTGATGGTGCTATCAAACCAAGGTGCATTATTGTGAGTTTTGATAGTGCATATGCGTGATGGTGCAATGCTTTCTAGGGTGTCCCTTATGGTTTTGTTGTAGAGTTGGACTAAGGAGCCAGGGTCTTCACAGGTGTCCATCAGTTTACTTAGATCCATATTTGATGTTACATCTAGTGGGGTCACCCCTTTTAATGAGCGGTGTTTGACCAGGTTCTGAGGCTGTGGTTTGGCTGATTGTGATCCAATGGAAAAGTGTATGGAGTGGTGGTCTGACCATACAACTGGATTTACAGTTACTGGCGACACTTCTAGTCCACACTGGAACACTAGATCAAGTGTATGACCTTTTCTGTGGGTGGAAGTGGCAACTATTTGTATGAAACCGAGTGCACTCATCAGGCTGAGGAGGTCCTGCCCCAGTTGGGATAGTGTGTCATCAATCCAAGTGTTGAAGTCTCCCAATATAATCCATCTAGGATGTTCAAGGATTAAACCAGTCAAAAGGTCTGAGAACTCTTGAAGAAATCTCTTCCCATCTCCTGGGGGTCTGTATATTAACAGTATCCGAAATCCTCTATCTATTGAGATGCTAGCAGCTACACATTCAAAAGATTGGGGTGTGTGGACTGATATTGGACTGGGGTTTAAGGATGATTTGACACAAATCATTACTCCACCTCCCTTGAGTTCTTGTCTCGGTCGGTGTAACACTGTATAGTAGCCTGGAACAGCTGCTGCTAGGATAGGCCCCGCATTGTCATCTAGCCAAGATTCTGTAATGCACACTAATTCACATGTTTCAATAAGGTTGGCGATAATAGCTGTTTTGTTCTTTATTGATCTGGCATTGCACAGGATTGATCTGATAGGACAGTCTTGGGGTTCTAAGTTCTTGCTCTGTACTTTGTAAACAATGCATCTTCTTATGGGGATCACACAAAGAGGTTTCCTTGATTTGAATGTGCGCTTTTTGTGGCTTCTGGATTGAATCACTTCAATTGGGTTTGCAGGTAGAAGTGGCGGAGTGGCTATGAGAGTGTCAGGAGATTGAACTTTAAGTTTTGATTTTCCACCACGGCAGCCCCTGTGAGTGCCTTTGAAGATGCCAAGCGATTTTAAGGTAACCACTTGCGAGGGGCAGAGCGGAGAGACCACTTTTTGGGGTTGTAGGGAAAACAGATATGAGGCAGAATAGGTGATCATTCCCTCAGCAGTGAGGGGGTTAAAATAGCCTCTGAGTTTTACAGGGATGTCAGCTGTGGGGGATGATCACATTGTCCTGTTCTTTAGGATGCAGGCAAGTGTGAGGTGTGGAATTTTGCACTTCAGGATGCTTTGTAGATAACAGATAAGAAAGCATCTATGCAGGTCAGATTGCAGTTTCAAATATGTTTCAGTGAAATATATAGTTGACATTTTTTCTTTTTGTTTCTTTGGGGGTTTTTTCGTCAATAAGTTTTCACAGTGTAGAAATTAAATCTGAGTATTGCTGAATAGATGATTAAATCCAAAACCCAATTAACTGGAGGTGAGTATATAGGTGATCATTCCCTCAGCATTCATAGGGATAAAATAGCATCTAACTTTTGCAGGGATGTCAGCTGTGGGTGATGGTCACATTGTCCTGTTCTATAGGATGCAGGCCAGTGTGAGGTGTGGAATTTTGCACTTCAGGCTGCTTTGTAGATAACATAGATAAGAAAGCATGCATGCAGGTCAGATTACAGGAGTTCCAAACCAGTGTGCTTCAGTGAAATATATATAGATATATATATTTCATCAATAAGTTTTCTGAGTGTTTAGAAATGAAATCTGAGAATTGCTGAATGGATGATCAAATACAAGACCCAAATAACAACTGGAGGAGAGTTAGTTTTATAGTTTCAATGTACCTTGTTTGTGGTGTTCCAGTGGAGTTATCTCTTCTTAGCAGAGGGTCCAGGGGAAGTATATTTCAATCTGCTGTATATCTCAGTGTTATAATGCCATCCGTTGAATTTTGGTAAGTCCAGGTATGTGGAATGTGGAGTAGAGCTTGGTCCTTGGAATATTTTTGGTGAATTTTGAAAGCAAGGAGGTTATAATGAAGATAATTCCTGGAGAGGTCAGGAGCATGAAAAAAGTGTGGCAGCCAGCAGGGGCGCCTGAAATCACAGTCCTTCCTCCCACCATAGAGGGTCTGGCCAAAGAAGTGATCCCACACTGGGATATAGTGAGGAGCTCGTCTCATCACCAATCCTTGATTTGAACCTCTCTCCAAGCACGCTTGCAGAGGAACATGAGATCTTGTGCCCTGATTCACAACCTCTAGAGGGTACCCAATCACAAGAAGATGACAGAGGGGAACGGCATTTAAGGTCAAAGGAAGTGGATGATGATGATGAGACACAGTTGCCATCAAATCAACCACAATTACTGTCTCAAGACCTTGATGAGGAGGATGATACACAGTTGTCAATGACTGAGGATGTGGTGGGATCAAGAAATGAGGAGGATGATCAGAGTGAGGAAGTGGAGGAGGACTTGGTGGACGATGAGGTCACTGACCCCACCTGGGAAGGTGGAAAGCCGAGCGATGACAGCAGTCCTGAGGGTGAGCCATCTGCAGCCCCGCAACAGGCTGGAAGAGGCAGTGGTGTGGCTAAAGAAAGAAGGCGGACCGCACCAAACCGGCCCGCAAATGTTCCACGGAGCACCCCCTTGCGTAAATCTCCCTTGCCAAGGGCTAGGTGTTCCGCGGTATGGCGTTTTTTTAAGGAAAGTGCGGACGACAAAAGAATTGTAGTTTGCAACCTGTGCCACACCAGAATGAGCCGAGGCATGAACACTAGCAACCTCACCACCACCAGCATGATCCGACACATGGCATCCAAACACCGTAATAAGTGGGAGGAACGCCCGGATCGCCAATCTGTGTCTGCAGGCCACACCACTGCCTCCTCTTCCCCTGTTTTCGGTGCCGGCCAATCGCCTGTCGAAGGCGCAGGCCCGCATACCTCCCGCCCTGCACCTGTACCATCTGAAGCACCATCAGCGACCACATCCACTTCCCTGTCCCAGCGCAGCGTCCAAATGTCGTTACCCCAGGCATTTGAGCGCAAGCGAAAATACCCAGCCACCCACCCACAGGCCATAGCACTAACCTCACACCTTTCCAAATTACTGGCCATCGAAATGCTGCCATTTAGGCTTGTGGAGACTGAGTCCTTCCGCAGCCTGATGGCAGCAGCTGTCCCTCGGTACGCAGTCCCCAGCCGCCACTACTTTTCCCGGTGTGCCGTCCCCGCCTTACACCACCATGTGTCCCTTAACATCACCCGTGCCCTGACCAACGCAGTTACTGGGAAGGTCCACTTAACGACTGACACATGGACAAGTGCTTGTGGCCAGGGACGCTACATTTCCCTGACGGCACACTGGGTGAATGTCGTGGAGGCTGGGAGCGACTCGGATCCTGGGATGGCACAGGTGCTACCCACGCCGAGGATTGCGGGCCCTACCTCCATCAGGGTTTCCGCCAGCACCTACGTTATTGGCTCCTCCTCCTCCTCCTCCGTTTCCACCTCCGAATTCTCTGCGCGCAGCACCACTCACCCATCAGCCGGTAGCTGGAAGCAGTGTAGCACTGCAGTGGGGAAGCGTCAACAGGCCGTGCTGAAGCTGATCTGCCTTGGGGACAAACAGCACAAGGCCTCAGAGCTGTTGCAGGGGATTAGTCACCAGACCGAGCAGTGGCTCTCGCCACTCAACCTGCATCCAGGCATGGTTGTGTGTGATAATGGGCGTAACTTGGTGGCGGCTTTGGAGCTCGGCAAGCTCACACATGTACCATGCCTAGCGCATGTATTTAATTTAGTGGTTCAGCGATTTCTAAAAACCTACCCCAATTTGCATGATCTCTTGACGAAGGTGCGCCGCGTGTGTGCACATTTCCGTAAGTCATCTACAGCTTCAGCCGGCCTGTTGACGCTGCAGCAGCGCTTACAATTGCCAGCTCACCGGCTGCTGTGTGACGTGAGCACGCGCTGGAACTCCACCTTCCACATGTTGGCCCGGCTTTGTGAGCAGCAGAGGGCAGTAGTGGAGTACCAGCTGTTTCATGGTCGTCGCCTCTCCGTTCAACTTCCTCTAATCAGAAGTGAGGAGTGGGAATGGATGTCAGACCTCTGTGAGGTTTTACGCAATTTTGAGGAATCGACACAGATGGTGAGCGGCGATAACGCTATTATCAGTGTAACCATCCCACTTCTGTGTCTACTGAAACGCTCGCTGCTCACAATTAAAACCAACGCTTTGCATGTGGAAGAGGTGGAAATGGGGGAGGAAGAGCTTACACAAGGTGATAGCCAGAGCATCCTCACTTCGTCTTCTCAGCGACAATTGGAGGAGGCGGAGGAGGAGAAGGAAGACACGGTTGCCTCCGCTACAGAGGGTAGCCATGGAACTTTATTTCCATCTCTTCAGCGTGGGTGGGCAGAAGAGGAGGAAGAGGATGAGGAGATTGAGAGTCATCCTCCTGGTGAGGACAGCGAAATCTTGCCTGTTGGTACTCTGGCACACATGGCTGACTTTATGTTAGGCTGCCTTTCCCGTGACCCACGCGTTATACGCATTTTAGACAACACGGATTACTGGGTGTTCACCCTTCTGGACCCCCGCTACAAAGAGAATTTCTCATCTCTCATTCCTCCGGTGGAGAGGACAAGCAAAATGGTGCAATACCAGAAGGTTCTTGTCGAAAAATTGCTCCAAAATTTTCCATCTGACAACGCTGGCGGCAGAGTACGTGCTACCTTGGCCAACCGAGAAGGGGAGAAAAGGGGAGCACACAGCAGTTCCGACAAAGGCAGGGCAACACTCTCCAAGGCGTGGGACACCTTCATGACACCCCGCCAGCACCCTCGCCCTGATGCGCGGCCTAGTGTCACAAGGAGGGAAAAGTTTTGGAAGATGGTGAAGGAGTACGTAGCAGACCGTGTCAGCGTCCTCACTGATCCCTCTGTGCCTTACAACTACTGGGTGTCCAAGCTGGATACGTGGTATGAACTGGCACTCTACACCTTGGAGGTGCTGGCCTGCCCTGCCGCCAGCGTTCTGTCTGAGTGGGTATTTAGTGCTGCTGGTGGCATCATAACAGATAAGCGTATCCGCCTTTCCACCGAAAATGCTGATAGGTTGACACTTATAAAAATGAACAAGGCCTGGATTTCCCCTGACTTCTCCACTCCACTGGAGGAAAGCCCCGGGTGAACATAAAGTCACTTTAGATATGTTATTTACAATGATGGGAATACTCTGTATTCCCATTCACCCCTTCCACCCAAAAAATGGGTATATGGTTGACTCTTAATCTTCTCATCCTCCTCCTCCTTTTCCATATGCCCTGTGATATAATTTTTATATAGGGCCAGCTCACCAGCGGGCCCTGTGATATAATTTTTATATAGGGCCAGCTCACCAGCGGGCCCTGTTTGACAATTTTTGTATACGTCAGCTCACCAGCAGGCCTTCTCATATAATGTTTTATTGGGTCAGCTCTCTAGCGGGCCCTCTCATATAATGTTTTATAGCGTCAGCTCACTAGCGGGCCTTCGCATATAATGTTTAGGATGGTCAGCTCCGCAGCAGACCCTCACCCATAATGTTTTAGATGGTCGGCTCAGCAGCAGACCCTCATTCCTAATGTTTTAGATGGTCAGCTTAGCGGCATGCCCTCGCCCCTAATGTTTTAGAAGGTCACCAGCAGGCCATTAATCCTAATTTTTCAAGGGTGTGTATGATGCCCTCCTTTATGTGTAATAAAGGGTGTATTGGAGTGACATTTCAGTCTAATTTTTGGCAGCCCTTTCACTTAGTGCATAGGCTTTATGAGTGTTGGACCACTACCTGAACTATTGTACCACAATGTGAATGAGGCCCTCCATTTTGTGATATACAGGTTGTATCGGAGTGCCTCAGGTCCTCCCATTGAATTAAATAGGGCTGGGGTGTTCGACAGAGCAGTGGCTTCATCCACTAAGTCACTTCGTCACTTTTACTCAATGGATCAGACCCCACTGTTCCGACTATAAATTTTGGACTTAACAAGGGCAAACGGACATGTTGTAAAACCTGTGGTAGCTGCGGCCTCCGTTCCTGAATGCTGTACCTTACCCGGGCCATAATCACGTTGAACACCTGCTTTACGCTGCTCACGTTTCCCTCTTAATCATGGCCCCAGTTCAGAAAAATCAATGAAATGTTTTGCAGAATTTGCAGATGATATACAAGTAAATATACAGCAAATACTGTTTGGTAACAATTTTTCGCCTAAAATCGTTTTTATCTTCCTTTTTGTGTGTTTTACGGTCAGTCTGTAAAAATGGCGTACTACGGGCGAAACATCGTTCCCAGCAGCGACGTTGGAGTCCAAGATGCATCCAGACATCCTCCCTATGCTGTCCCTGAACCATTTCTGTGGTGTTTCCATCATTTTCTGACCTTTTCCTATGAACCAGGCACCCTCCCCTCATCAGAGCAGGGGGTGCCTGGTGTAATGCTCGAGTCCTCCCATTGACTTCAATGGGGCTCGGGTGCTCGGCCGAGCACTCGAGCCTCCGGGGGCGCTCGGCCAGAGCACCCGAACACCCGAGCATCGGGGTGCTCGATCATCACTAATCTGTGCACCTGCGCTGTGCATCTCTGTCTCCTCTATGATTGGCTAGGGGGAGCTGCATTGTACCCTAAGGTACAGACAGGGACAGATAGTACAGGCGCACACATGTCTGTCTTACTAAGGATAATACAAGTATGAATATGCTTAATGCTATGTTAAAAATTATTTGGAGGGCACATTAAAATGCATGAAAGTTCTGCTTGAAGGCCATGTCTGACCTGTTCTTATTCTTTACTGTCACACATTTATAAATGTAAATAGAATACTTTATAAATATCAACACTTATAATAAGGAATAAGGACATTTTAAGGATCAGTTCACAGAAAAGAACTGTCACAGCTTACCTTGGTTCCAGCACACAGCTTCAGGCGATGCTCGAAATGATGCTTCGGCGTCAGCAGCCATCCATGCCACACAGATTGATGAAGGATAATGGCAGTAATTGGACTCATCAGAGCAAGATGTGTCATCTGCAGGAGCGAAAAGAAGTAGGCCTCTGTTTTATGTGTTTGCTTCCTGTAGCCGCCTCCTACCTACTTCCTCCCTCTGAGCTGCTCCTCCTACCTACTTCCTGAGGAGGAGTTTAAAGGGCAGACTGAGTCCTGACTCAGTTGCCCTTGTGTTTTTGTACAATACAGTTCTATTTCCTTGGGCTCTGTGTATGACCTGGCTTGTCTGACCATCCAATCTGGTGCTGACCTGTGGCTCTGTCTGACTATTCTCCTGCCTTATCCATAGATAGTGGACACCCAATCTGGTGCAGACCTGTGGCTCTGGCTGACTACCTGAACTGAGTATGACCTGGCTTGTCTGACTACCCTCTCTGGTGCTGACCTGTGGCTCTGTCTGACTGTTCTCTTGTTTGTCCCCTGTACCTAGCAGACACCCAATCTGGTGTGGACTTGGGGCTCTGGTAGACTAGCTTATACTGACTGCAGGCGTGAGTCATATAGCCGCTTCCTATTACTGACTGCAGGCATGAGTCTAGTATCCGCTTTAGCTGTACTGACTGCAGGTGTGAGTCTGGTATATTCCTCGCTCATCGGATCAATACTTCGTGTTCCAGTTCCTGCTCCTGTTCCATTTCTGTTCCAGCTCCTTGTTCCAGCTGAGACTACCAGTGGCTTCGGCCTAGTCTCCAGCAGTGTGGTCAGTCTTGGCAGTCTACTATTCCTGATAGTAGTTCTTGCTGGCTGTGACCATCTGCTTGTTCCTGCCTTATTATTATTGTATGCTATCTTTATTGTTATTTAATAAATTGCATTTTAATATACCGTACTGACTCTTGAACATCTCTGGGAACCGTGACAGGAACATGTCTTAGCCATGTGGTACTAATCAAACAAAGACACACAAACCAGGCCACAGCTTTATTAAATTCTTAACATAGTACAACCACCACAATGTCAAGCCCTTGCCAAACTGTTCGGCATAAATTGTATGCCCCACCCCCACTGAGCCATGGCTCAGCCCATCTTTCTTACTCCATCCCACCACACCCCATTAACTGGTCTGTGAAGCTCAATGTGGAGCGGAGACTACAACCCGCAACCATGGTCCTAGTGTAGGGTTGCCACCTTTTCTTAAAAAAATATACCGGCCATGGCATTCCCTCCATAGACTTAACATTAGACAGAAGCCAATTTTTTACCGGCGTGCCGGTAAAATACCGGCTGGGTGGAAACCCTATCCTAGTGCTTAATGTCCCAAGGCCGCTGACCTGATATTCACCTGTTAACAATATATTCCAAACAACTGATTTACCATTTTACCCAATGGCAAGGGCTCAAAGAGCCAAAGCTTTGATAAAATAACCCCCAGGACCTGAACACCCCCACAAACCAAATACACCGCAACAACCCCAAGTACAGGGAGGGAGGCGGGCCGATCCTTCATGTTGCTGGATCCCAAAAGGAAATGTTACTTACTGGTATTCCCTTATAATAATTCCTAACCTCCACCCCTTCCTACATTTACCCAACACCCTCTCCAGTCCTGGCTGAATCCTTACTGTCTTGTGGGGAATTCTAGAACATTGAGTTTAAGTGCATAGCTGCACCAACAATTAGGATCACATTCTTTTACTAGTAATTAATATGAAGTTTTATATACAGTTTTATCTAACTACTTCAAAACCACCTTTCCCAATTGGATTTCTAGTCCCCCTGATGATAAAATGAATTCTTAGCTTTAAAAAGGTCACATTTGAATAGAGGCAATATTGAACAAAACATGTCTCTGACTTAAACCAGATTTTGGAGCTGTATGAGGATTATGGCAGTCATGCACGGCTAGATAAATTAAAATATTCTTCTAAGAAAGACAGAACACTTTTGAAACAACTTGTTGATGAACTTTGCAAAACCCATTGGATAAAAGTGTCTTTCATACTAATTTGTTCTAATTAGACACCATTGTCCCAGTGCACCAGCCTAGCAGACTACTGTACAAGAGGGAATTTGTACACTTAAAAAAAATAGGTATTTACATTCTGTAAGTAGATTTTAGAGATAAGAAGGTTTTGGCTGGGAAATTATTACCCTGTTTAAACTCTTAAAGGGATAGTAATGAATTATTTTTACAAAACGTAATACTGTAGATATTAAAAACACAAATTAATTGATGTAAGTCCAATCTCTCAAACTTGCATAATTTGAGAGATATAAGGTTTTAAAATTCCCCCTTCCCACCCCGTCTATCCAATACATTGCACACCCCTCTGGCATTCAGAGGGTTAATAATCAGATGACTATGTAAAGCATTGCTTTGCAAAGCATTTCACACTCTTCTGGCTTAACCCATTGAGTGCCAGAGAGGTACACAAAGCATTGCTTCTCGTGATGAGATGTATTAGACTGTAAGCTCTCACGAGCAGGGCCCTCTGATCCTCCTGTTCTACACATCTGATTGTACTATTTAATACCTCTGTATGTCTATTCCCCAATTGTACAGCGCTGCGGAATTAGTTGGCGCTATATAAATAAAGAATAATAATAATAATAATAATAATTAAAGTAAGGAGACTAAATTTTGGAGCAAACCAACTGAACTATACATACTGTTAACCCCTTGAATGCTAGCAAGGTCTCCAATGCATTTCATAGCAATGTGTTAACACCTCTTTGACAATTGAGGGGTTAAAAGCTCCATTTAAACCAATGATAATGTTTATTTGTTTCTTATGGGGCAGTTGGTTTGCTCCAGAATTTTATCACTTTTCTTCAAGGGACAGTAACGATTAACATGCAAATAAGTATATATTGTAGGGTTTCTCCTCCTAAGTTAAACAAGGGCACTCCCACTGCTGAATGCTGTTTTATTCAAAGTTATTGCAGCTGAAACGTGAATTTCTGGGGTTCAATATCTCAATGGTCTGAAATGTTAAAGTGGAGCGGTTGCTAAACCATCCTATGGAGTGCCCTGGTCAGTTGACCATTAAAGTGATAGTAATGTCTAAAAAAAAGTTTTTTTTGCATTTAGAAGAGCTTAAAAAGCTGAGCTAAATGCAAAAAACCGTATCTCTCAAACCGCTATGGTTTAAGAGATACAGACGTTTGAAGTTTGATTTCTCTTACTGACAGCTGTAAAGCTGTCAGCAGGAGATTCGTGTCGGTCGACACGGAGGCGCTTGAGAAGTGCCGTGATCTCGTTATTTACCACGAATCCCTTCATTGGAATGGTCTAAAACATGTGCCTGGTGTTCAGCTGTCAGTAGGAGAGATCAAACTTCAACGCCTGTATCTCTTAACCCCTTAACGACAGATGACTTACCAGGTACGTCCCGCAGAAACTGTCACTTAGTGACAGAGGACGTACCTGGTAAGTCACGGAAGTCCGCGTCTCCGTGCGGCTGCACGCCGCTCGGAGACTCAGGACCTCTTTGAAAAAAAAAAAAAAAAAATGTTCGGCGGGCGTTAACGTGACAGCCGCGTACGAACGCGGCTGTCACTAAGGGGTTAAACCATAGCGGTTTAAGAGATATGGCTTTTTGCATTTAGCTCAGCTTTTTAAGCTCTTCTAAATGCAAAGAACTTTTTTTAGACATTTCTGACACTTTAACTTCCATAGGATGGTGTAGCAACAGCGCCACTGTAACATTTCAGGCCACTGAGATATTGCACCTAATAAATTCACGTTTGACCTGCAATAACGTTGACTAAAACACACTCAGCAGTGGGAGTGCCCTCACTTCACTCAGGAGGATAAACCCTACAATATATAATTATTTGCATATTAAGTTTGAACTGCAATAACTATTGAATAAAACAACACTCAGCAGTGGGAGTAACTTGTTTTACTCAGGGGGATAAACATCCTTTGAGGACATCAGCCTCAGTAACTAGATATAACCTCTGACACCTGCCTAGGCAAGTCATTCTGTTAACCAATGCGTTGCACACCCCTTCAGTCCTTAACCCCTTAATGACCAGTGCACACAGCCGGCACTTGTGGACCGTGGAGCTTTTTTTTTTTTTTTTTGCCGGATCATGTTCAGGGCACGTGAAGCCCTGAAATCCATGATGTGCAAGTGCACTCATGATGGTCCTGGCTCATTATGGTTCCTTAAGAAGTTATAGGGTTAAGAAAATTAAGAATCATTTATTCCACAGACATTATTCCTCGTTAAAATGAATCCGTTACCTGCTTTTGAAAACCGTGTGCCACATGTACAAAGTAAAATACAGCAATTCTAAAGCAAACCATTTGCACCACAGGAAAAAAAAACAATTCCTATTTTATTAAAATGGGGATTTAACCCCTTAAGGACAGACCACGCACGCATGCGGCGGTCACTTAAGGACCACGGAGCATTTTTTTTTTTCGCAATTTGATTCCTGACTCCCCGAATGGCATGTAGTCGCTCGGGGAGCCTGGAATTCCATGACGGTACAGGACCGTCATGGGTCCTTAAGGGGTTAATTCCTTAAAGGGATAGTTATGTTTCATAATAAAAGCAGCTCTAATTAATCATCATAGTATTTGGACTTTGGAGAGTGTTATTTCAATTTTGTCAGAGTTGTAGTTTAAGAGTAATTCAGTGACAAAGTATCCCCCTCCCATCCCTTTTACTGATGTAACACTGCTCAGCCAGATCAGAAGGGAGGTGCCCAGGTAGACTGCAGAGAGGGACAATCTTCAATTAAGATAAGGGAAACACCTGAAGAACTTGTCAAGGGGGCAGGGCTTTCATTGTTCTCATAGGAAGAAGATTGTCCCCTCCTGTTATCTGTCTGGTCTGTGGACTGCATTCCACATCTGAGAAGAGATGGCTTACACTAGGTAAAGGGGGCGGGAGGGGAAAATTTGCTTGTGAATATCTCTCAAACTATAAAGGTTTGAGAGATAATACATATTGTTTTCATGTTTTTTTAATGCCTACAAAATAAAATAAAGATAAAATGTTACTATCCCTTTAAATGCTGTAGATGTCTCCAGTGCACTGAAAACAATACCAGGATCCAAGGGGTTGAACAATCAATTGCAGTGGGTACATCTGCAACTAGCACTTGAATTCTTCACTGCCGAACTCCTCCAACACTCAATGCTAAGCTTTGCTTGACGCGTTTCTGTTGCACAGTGAACTCTAACATATTTTTCTTTTGAACACTGGAAAATGCTACACCGGTGACATTTTTCTACCTGTCAAATAAGCTGTGATCGAAAGGCCTGGAAGAAAAAAAAAAACAAGACAGAACACTTGTTTTATCGGATTGTTCATAGAATCCAGCATAAATTAGTGCTAAAGATGGCATTGGAAATCTGAAAACTCTGCCAAAATTCCCTTATAACACTGAGATGAAAGGCACCTCGAAAAAACATGACAGAATTTCACTAGGCAGTTAACATCATTATGAAGTGCACCTCTGGCACGCTGTTCTGTTCATAATAAATTCACATGAAACTGGGGGCACCAGTGTTTTTATTGTGAGTGTAAGATGGCGTTAGATGCACATTAATATGCACATTAACCCTTTGAGTGCCAGAGAGGTATGCAACGCAATGCTTTGCATAATATATACCTGTGTATAATACGCAGGTGTATATTATACGCAAGATTTTAGGGTAAAACAAAAGTACCAATGCATAATACGCACCCTTATTTTCCCTCCCTCTACAAACAAAAAAATAGTTTCTTGCCTGCATTCCTCCCTCTCTCCACCCATCTCAATATACTCCCACCTCCCCTCCCTCTACTCACCCCCTCCGGAGGCATCCGGAATATCTGTGCAGTGGGGGGCATCATTGCATTTGCCACCCGCTTCCTGCATCCCCCTTTGAGGACCTGTATTAATTCAAGATAATGGTGGGGCCCTTTGAGGACCTGAAGGTCCTTGCAGGGCAATACCATAGATCTAAAGCATAGAACTCTGCTCACTTAGACTACACTAGTGCATTGCGAGGACCTTCAGGTCCTCAAAGGGCCCCACCATTATCTTGAATTAATACAGGTCCTCAAAGGTGGATGCAGGAAACAGGAAATGCAAGCATTGAGACTGCTGTGCAGTAGGGTGACCACATTTCCGTTCTGCCATTCCTGGACATGTGATCACCCTAGTCCCGCTGCTGAGGCTCCCGCTGGTGCTGACAGCCTCAGAAAGATGGTCAGCACCGGTGGGAGCCACAGCCGCAGGTCTCACTTGCAGCACCAGCACACCTACTCCATCCCAGCTGTCTCGCATGCACCAGTCCAGCCAGCCAATGAAATGTATTTTGCTATATAGTCCTCATTGGCTGGCTCAGGACCATATAGCAAATACATTTCATTGGCTGGCTGGACTGGTGCGTGTTGCTCCATTCCGGGACTCTTTGTTGTCCCGGTGGGGGGTGACCTGGGAAGTGGGACACAGACCCCCAATAAGGGACAGTCCCGGGCATTCCAGGACATGTGATCACCCTACTGTGCAGATGTCCCATATGCCTATGGAGGGGTGAATAGGAGAGTGGGAAGGTGGTAGCATACTGAGGTGGGAGAGAGGGAGGAGCAGACATGAGGCTATAAATATATATATATATATATTTTTCTCTTATGTATAATTCGCACCCCCCACTTCACATAAGGTGAAAAGTGACAAAATTGTGAATATTATACGTGAGATTTTACAACAAGTATATAACATTGCTCCACAACAATAACACTCACATTAAAGGGACAGCAATAGCTGAAAAAATGATCCTCATATAACATCGGCCATGTAGCACTGAATTCCAGTATTTTACATTTTGTAGTTCAACACTGATTCAATTCTAAATTATCCCCCTCCCACCTCCTTTACTTCCTGTAAGCCGTCTCCCCTCAGATACGGAATCTGGTCCTGGGACCGGACATCACGCAGCGAGGGACAATCTTCATCCACTGAGTATAAGGAAAACCCTGACCCCTTGGCAAAAGAGGGCAGGATTTTCTTTACGCTCAGTGAAGATTGTCCCTCACTGAGCTCCATCCGGTCGGCTGGGAGAGGCAAAGTGAAGTAATTCAAAGGGGAGGGAGGGGAATCCTTTAGAAATTAATTACTCTTGAGCTACAAAACATAAAATATTCAAATACAACGAGGTGTGTACCGTCTGTCAAACATTTATAGTTTGAGAAATATAAGTGTCTAAAGTCCCTCTCACCCCTTTCATAGACATCAGGGCTTTAGCTGACAGGAGATTCTGGTCATCTGGCCTGGAGGTGGCTCTTCAGCGGAGCTGAAATAGCTTTATATAGAAATAAAAGCTTCCTTGGAATGGTCTACAAAGTGTTCTTGCAAACCAGGCACACTTTGTAGACCATTCCAAGGAAGTATTTATTTCTATATAACACTATTTCGGCTCTGCTGAAGAGCCGCCGGCCAGTCGCGGGACCAGGATCTCCTTCTGTCATCTAGAGCTCTGATGTCTATGAAAGGGGTGGGAGGGACAGAGCCGGTGCAAGGATTTTTATCTACACAGAAGAAGGTACATTTTGATGCCCCCGCCCGCCGCCAACCACTGTCCACTGGTAGTCACAGAACCACATATAAACTAACCCCCAGCCTGGTTTAAAGTGGACCTTTCACTAATACCTCACGTTTGTCGGTTACTACACGGAGGCTGACGTGCTAGAGTAGTGCTAGAATTTTGGAACAATCTTTCTGTGACATAGGGAACAAACAGATGATTTTCTAAAAATAAAGGTACTATGTCACTTTATTTGGTGGACAAAGTGCTAAAAAAATAAAAAATCCATATTTACCAACCCAAGCTTTTGGGTCACTGACATAGTTTAAAATTAGCTCTGGGGGAGGAAAAATCCTCATAGGTTTAAATGGGGCTTTTAACTTCTTGTATGCCCAGCGTTAGAGCCCTCAACTATTCAAGGAGTTTAGAAAGAAAACACTTTAAACCTTTGAGTGCGGCACTCAATGGGCATTATGTGTATTTTTATTTGCTCCCTTTAGTGCAGTTGGTTTGCTGCAGATTAGCACTTCTTACTACACCAGCCTCACCATGCACAATAACCATACCTGGGAACTCTCCGGTTTTGCCCCGGAGACTCCGGATGTCACAGTGAATTACCTGGTCTCCGGGGCAGTCTCTCAGCCTCCGGGTGGGCAGAGTTTCAGAAGAAACTCTGCCCACTTGTTCTCCATCCCGCCCCGGTTCCTCCCCTTTCCCCGCTCTCTTACACACTTCAACATATATTTATCCCTTTTTTTTAAATTTTCTTTGCCCCGCCCTCCCCCTCGTGGTTGATGCAATTCACGTCATTTCCCTCCCTGATTGGTGCTGGCAGGGCTACCCTCCCAGGTATGACAATAACAAAGTGTATGTGACGTCTCTTCACAGCGATCTCACTGTATTTTTGTTACAATTGCAGTATGCAACATTGTGACGAACAGGACTGTCACAGGTCACACGCAGCAAGAGGCGGAGCCTCTCCTCCCCCTGGCTGGGATCACGTGGAAACTAAAACTGAATGGTATAGAGAGAATACCTTCCCCCACTCAGAGGCTCAGAGCTGCAGATTACAGCCAGCTTGAGTGTTTTATGGTTCTGGAAGGGGGCTGCTAGGCTGAAATTGTCCACTTCCCTTCACCCTTTGTCTGAGATTCCTACAGGAGGTTTTATGGTTACAGCTATGCACTGGGAATGTATACAGGGTGGCTGCCAGGCTGAAAGTGTCCACTTCCCATCCCCCTTGTGTAACCTTTGCTTAATGTCAATGTGGAGACTGCCCCTTTTTCTCTGAACTGTAGAAAAATGTAGTGTTGTTTGAAAATAAAGGCAGTTCATGATTTAACAAGAAGGAGCGTGCTTGTCTCTCTGTCGTCCAATATAGAGCAGTTACTCATAGAGAAGTGCCAGGGGACTAGATAGATAGAATATCCTATAAGAACCGGATCTATCAGTGCAGTATATCCTGCAGTGCCAGTGGATACACAACTCCAAATACCGGGTCTTAGTGCTTAGTATAGCGGTTAGCTGTGCAGGTTAGCAAAAGAAACCCACGGATGGTAATGTGCCTGAACTGCTATATCTTCTGTGGCAGAGACACCAGGGCCATATCGTCACAAACGTTTATTCAGATATTCTAATTTCAGTGTCTCCATTGCCTCACCAAGTGTACCCTTACACTGTCACACAAGGTAAACGCTCTCCATGATGGACAGTGATGGCTATCCTGGGATCATCCAGCTGTTCAGGACTACAATTCCCATCATCCTCTGCCAGATCAGACAGCCGGGGATGTTAGGAATTGTAGTGCGGAACGGCTAGATGGCACCAGGTTGCCTTATCAGACACGGCCTCCAGGGTACTGCAGCTGCTCCTATATAGGATGTCAGAAAGAGTGTGAAAGAGGTGGGAGGTGGGAACTTTAGAAGCGTATATCTCTCAAACTATACATTTTTGAGAAACCGGACTTAATTAATTAATTAATTTTTTTAATATCTACAAGTTTGTTAAAAGCAGCCATTACTATACCTTTAAATGGTTAGGTAGCATCCTACACTGTTCCAGTTTCCCAAAAAAACTGCCAGAAACTGTCATGGCTGCCTCCATGGATACGGCATCCATGTCTGATTGAAGATGTTATTTTTTGAACAAAGGCACAAAGGGAAAATGTATAGGGGTCATTAGGATATTATGGTCATAATAAGTTAAGTGGGGGATTATTATTAGAATGGGTTACTGCTCCTTTAAGGATACAGAATCCCTTTCTGTGCCTAAATGCTTGCTCATGTAACAAGACAATTCACATTCTCACAACACTCTCTTCCATCAGTCCATCAGCTCCGTGCGCACATGGTGTCTTATACGGAATCCATCAGCAAGATGCTTCTGTCTCTTTCAAAAAGTATACATTGTATTCTGCACTTAGTGAAAGTGGTAGATGTGAATCAATTTTATAGTGAATAGAGGAAAATCATGAGTGCATCGCTTAGGAGCAAAATAGCCAGACCAGCTGTGCACAACACAGATACATTTCACAGTCTTAATGGAGGCATTCAGTGGCCTGTTGCGCTCTTCTGCTGCTTCTTAAAGGAGAACTAAAGACCAGTATTAATGTTGCCCTTTTGCTTTTGTTTAACCCTTTGAGTGCCAGAGGGGTATGCAACGCATCATTGCGTATCCCTCTGGCACTCCAAGGCTTAAAGGGGTTAAAGGAACAGTAAATCATGTTTTCATATTATTTTGAAAGTGTGGCCAATGCATTGTGTCCCTTACTAGCATTAATCATTCTAATACAAAAAGGGCTATTGCACTTCTTCTTTTCTTTTTGTATTAGAATCGTTTATGGGGACACTACAGTAGAAGCTGCATCCCACGAGAGAGAATCAGACGTTATTTATATTATCACGCATAACGAACTATTGGAAATAGTATTTATCTAGACTTATAGTTACGTTGCTGTGTACTGTGAGATTAGAGCGCTGAGGTATTTTTGTCCTAGCATTAATCATTCCTAGTAGCTTAGGGGTTAATACTTATCGAGTAGCTCGCTTGATCCCACGCTAGTTCCTGCCAGATTGGGTGAAGTATTCCTCTCCTTTCTCCTTGATCAGCGATTGGGTAACATGGGGGTGAATGTAAAGAATTGATTCCGCTCTGACCCAGGCACTGAAATGGGAAGGGAGAGGAGGAGTGCATGGACGTGTTTGTAGTAGTAAAAGTGTACTATAAAACCGTACTGAGCCCATGGTTGCTGCTGCTTGTGCAATAACTGATTATGATCCTCCTCCTAAGGAGGATGTTTGTAAAAGTGACATGAAAAATTCCACCATCACTATTAGTACTACTAAACATTTTAACAACACTAAAGATGATGATGAGCCATATTCTAGTGTTGTTGCCTTAGTGGAGGAGGATTTAACAGTGAGACAAACTGCTGTGTAAAGCAGTAACACTACTACTGGCATTCAAAGGGTCCATGGAGTCAGACACGAGAATTGCTAGCAGTTTCTTCAAACTGAAGCAGGACAGTGCAAAGGGATTTTATCAACTCAATTCCAGAGAGATCTACAATGTATAGGTGAGCTCACCAAACACGGTGATAGTAACAGCTCCACCGCTTTCTGATAGTTTGAACTGTAATACATTTTGGACAAAGCATCTCCCAGCAATGTGAGTACCATTAGACAGTATGCAAAGTTTAAAGGGACAGTAATGGTCCAGAAAAAATATTTATCATTTTGTAGGGCTTAAAAAGTTGGGCTACATGCAAAAAAAAACCCCTATCTCTCAAAGTGTTATGGTTTGAGAGATATTCTTATTCAAAGTTCCCCCCTCCCTCCCCTTTTCCAGACATCAGCGCTGTGCTGACTGCAGGGGAATCCTGTCTGGGGACCAAGTGGCGGCTCTGCAGCAGAGCCGCAATAGCATTATTTAAAACCAATTACTTAATTGGAAAGGTCTACAAAGTGTGCCTGGTTTGCAAGCACACTTTGTAGACCATTCCAATGAGGTAATTTGTTTTAAATAACAAGATTTTTAAGCCCCACAAAATGATAATTATTTTTCTGGGACATTACTGTCACTTTAATTCAGATCAATAGTAGTGCTCCAAGCTCACGGTACTGTAACTGCAAGAGGTACTGTCACAGTGAGGCCCCTCTTCATCCTCAGAGCATGTACTGAATAGAAATCACAGTCAGTTAACCCTCTGAGTGTCACAGAGGTATCTAACATTTTGCAATATTGCAATTTTTACCTGAAGAGAGGCCAGGGGTCTCTGTTGTTACTTGGTAATGGAGGGAATATTTGGACATACACTACTCACAAAGACCACACCAGAAATAGTTGGACCTGCCTGCAGAAGTAGTAAATATCTACATACAGTACTTACATATATTCACATGTTAATCACTGCTACTGCTAGCTCTGGAGTAGCATCTTTCTAGATGTACAGTCCTGAAGGTAAAGGTTTTAGGGAGCTTCCTGTGTCATCTCATGCAAGAGCCAAGGCTGCCCTGGTTTTCTATTGGTGGTTGTGAGTTCAAAGCAGCCAATAGGAATCGTCTGCTGCCTCTCCGAAGCTCACAGGAGAATCCTGTGGTGACTAGCAAACTGAGGGATTTAACCAACGATAGACAATCATCCCTCAGTCAGTATAAGGAAAATCTTCCCTCCTTATCGAAGGATGGCAGGTTTTTACTAATACTAACTGAAGATTGTCCCTCGTTGTGATCCACTGTCAGAGCTCAGACTAAAATGCTTAAATTGGGGAAAGGGGCAGGAGTTACCATCTTCAACATATTATTACACTGTAACAAGCTAAATCGTGAAGCGTATGAACATTGCAGAGCAGTATTATGTCATATTCTCAACATTCTGAGCTACTTGTCATATGAAACATTACTGTCCCTTTAACTAGTAACATTATCTGTGTCCTGAGGAAGGAAGGAGTCTCTTCCGAAACACGTTGACAGAAGGGTTTATTTGATTTTTAATACTGTGTAGACCATTACTAGAGATACATATACATTACCCCTATCTCCATCTGTGAAGAAAAAGATTTTGCAGTGTGGTTTATACCTTCAAATCTGGAGATCTTAGTGAATAGGCTGTATAGAATAACATAGGAACTGGAGAAGTGATATCACTGGAGAAGTCATCACCACTTCATCACCTCTTTATCACCGCTTAGTGAATCTCCCCCATGGTTTTGTTTGGGGGTACCAGGGTATGAGTTAGGACTCCGGGGTAGACTGTAATGTATTTTTTGCGGACTACATATCATGCCCTGTCATATGTTTATTTGATATTCTTGTTTATGGACCGTTCCAGTTAATAGTGTTTTTTTAGTTCTCGCCAGTCCACTGTGAGTGCCCCTATAATGTATTATTTTGAGTGTTCCTGAATAAACCATTGTTCATTTGGATTTGAGATATTTAAAGCAGAACTACCACCCTATATAAAGTCAGCCCCTAATAATTAGGCATATGGTGACTAGCTTCTTAAAGGGATAGTAATGTTTCATAATAAAAGCAGCTCTGATTAATAATCATAGTATTTGGACTTTGGAGAGTGTTATTTCAATTCTGTCAGAGTTGTAGTTCAAGAGTAATTCAATGACAAAGTATCCCCCCGCCCCTTTTACTGATGTAACACTGTTCAGCCAGAGCAGAAGGGAGGTGACCAGGTAGACTGCAGAGAGGGACAATCTTCAATTAAGATAAGGGAAACACCTGAAAAACTTGTCAAGGGGGGGCAGGGCTTTCATTGTTCTCATAGGAAGAAGATTGTCCCCTGCTGTTATCTGTCTGGTCTATGGACTGGATTACACATCTGAGAAGAGATGGCTTACACTAGGTAAAAGGGGCGGGAGGGGGAAACTTTGCTTGTGAATATCTCTCAAACTATAAAGGTTTGAGAGATAAGACTTATATCGTTCTTCATGTTTTTTTAATGCCTACAAAATAAAATAAATACAAAACGAAGTATTACTATCCCTTTAATAGTGATATTATCTCACACAAGTAGCCGGTTCTGAAGTAATCCTTATTCTCCCGAGACTGACGACCAGGCTTCTTGCTTTTAGAGCCGTCTGTGCACCTGTGCCGTCAGTCCCTTCCGGTGCCTTAAGGCACAATGCAACTCCTTCTAGAGGAGACCGGGATGGAGAGTGCAGACGTCTCTAAGCCAAGATGTCTGTGTGAAAGCCTGGCTTCCAGACTCCAAACAATAAGAATTACTTCAGAACTGGGTACTTGTGTGAGATAAGAGCCCTGATAAGAAGCTTGTCTCCATATACCTAATTATTGGGGGTGATTTTAATCTCTTAGTACCACTGCTGTGTTGTTTGTAGTTGGGAGACATTAGCGCTTTTTGTTTCATGTGTTATATACACCTGCGTGATCATCACTTGTTAGCCAGCACAATCTCTCCCTTCCCTTTCGACATAGTATTGTGGCCATTTCTCTTGGGAATCATAGGTATGTTTCAGTTTTTTTAATTGTGGATCTTCTCTATATAGCACCAGTTCCTTTATTTGTTATTGTCCAGCCTCATTCCTGGCACCCTCTCCACGTATATTATTTTTTATATATATAATAGGTTTATTAGAGCACTTGGTTATATATTTATTTTTATAACTTTACTGCAAAACATTTGAGAGGTGGTGTTCACTTACATGTTTTTTAAAAGGTTTTTATTGAAGAGAGTTTGTCAATAACAACACATTCAAGTCAAGGACATAGACATTCTTGTGACTTACAACAAAATCGTTGGTTCTATAAGATAAAGGAAAGAGAAAAATAATTTACCCGTCTTCTTCCTCCTCCACTTTCATACCCTCAACAGGACAACCACACTACCCCCCAAAAAAATGTAAAAAAAGGGGAAAAGGGGGACGGAGGGATACGCTCCACATCCAGACCCAGCAGATCCCTGATCCTATGAGCATCCATCCCCCAAGGCCGCCAGACCCCAAGGGAAAATTCATCCTAATCCGCAGGGGGGTGTTCACTTATATCTTTAAGCTGCCCATCTGATTTATTTGTTTCACACTTATTATTTTGGGCAAAACTAGTAATTTGCTAATTTTATTATTTAGAGTAACATTTTTATGTTTTTTTTCCCATGTTAATTGCCCTTTAAAGTGATAGTAATGTTTCACAAAAACAGCAGCTCCAATTAATCTTCATAGTATTTGAGCCACAGAGACCATTATTTCAATAGTCAGAGTTGTAGTACAAGAGTAATTGAATGATAAAGTATCCCCCTCCCGCCCCTTTTACCTAGTGTAAGTCACCTCCCCTCAGATGTGGAATCCAGTCCATAGACCAGACAGCTCACAGCAAGAGACAATCTTCTTACTGTGAGAACAATGAAAGCCCTGCCCCCCTTGACAAGTTTTCAGGTTTTTCCCTTATCTGTCACAGCTTACCTTGACTTCAGCATGATTACAGGCGCGAGGCTTCAAGCAGGCTACAGGCCTCTGTTTTATCTGTTTGCTTACTGTAGTCTCCTTACAGGTTTTTCAGGTTTTTCCTTATGATCACTGAAGATTGTCCTTCTCTGCGATCCATCCGGACAGTCTTGCTGCTCTGAGGTGATCGGTGTTACATCAGTAAAAGGGGCGGGAGGAGGATACTTTATCACTCAATTACTCTTGAACTACAACTCTGACAGAATTGAAATAACACTCTCCATGGCCCAAATACTATGATGATTAATTAGAGCTGCTTTTATTATGAAACATTAATATCCCTTTAAGAGACATCAAGGCACTTTCATGGTTATTCTAAATCACACCTGTTCTATATGGATTCAACTTCAAATTTCTCAGCTCTAATAATTATTTTTCAGTCTTAAATCTACTCTTCCTATCTTGTTTTGGAGTCTCCCCCTTTCATATTAATGCACTCTGAATCCTACTGCGTTAATCTCTTTTGCTAAATTACTTCCTCAGACCGCTGGTCCTGTTCACTGAAATTCAATTTTCCTATTTTAAATTTTGCAGAAAAGCTTTAAAATCTTCAATCAAAGAAGGAGATTTCCAAGGCAAACATTCTTCCAGAATTCTGTTTTTCTTAATTTAACCTTGCAGCGAAGTCAGAAGCCAGGGTTTCTCTATTATAACCTCCGCTTTGTATCTTGATACTGCAACGGGATTGCTATACTAAATAAAGTGAAGAAATTCTGGAGCAGACAACTGCATCTTAATCCTTTGACTGCCAGAGGGGTATGTAACATATTGCTTTGCAATTCGTTGCGTACCCCTCTGGCACTCAAAGGGTTAAGTACGAAAAAAAAAATCTCACTGATTTAAGCAGGCCTATTAAACTGGAACGTTTTCCCTTGTGGCACTTTACATCATTGGGTGTATCTAATACAAGTGCCTATGGTTTGTTTAATACATTTTGTAAAAATCTCAATGATTTTTTAGATATAGGCTTTTAAAAAGTACCTAGTGATGTCATCAGTTCATATGGCTGTGGTACAAGCTGTACCGCAGCATCCCGCAGTACATACCCTTCCTGAAATTCCCTTCCAACCTCCCATCTCAGCTGTCACTAGGGGCGAACGCGTTCCTTTGTATGTTTATCAGACAGTTAGCTACATGAGCAGACAAAACAAACAGGGATTTCCACTCCTTACCAACTTTGGCAATTAATGAATGGAAAGCTGGCATAAATTCAAAGATATAAAAAACTTAACCGGTGCATACACTATAGTGGTCCGATGCCCTTTGGCATCCCAGATGCAGAAGTCCAGGTGGTGAGCACCAAAGTCCCCTGCAGTCTCCCCAAGAGCACAGAGAACACAGCATCCTCCTCCTCCATCCGCAAACACAACCCTTTATTCCATACACTGTGCTTGCGGAGGGAAAAGACAAGTACAGAGCCCACTGTGCTTGTGAGGAAACCACATTTTTATATAATGATTATCAAGACAAGGCTGGCACATGAGATGAAAGGGGAGCGCGGCCCTGATGCAACACTTAAAGTGTTAGTAATGTCTAAAAAAAACTTTTTTGCATTTAGAAGAGCTCAAAAAGCTGATCTAAATGCAAAATAACGTATCTCTCAAACCGCTATGGTTTAAGAGATACGGGCGTTTGAAGTTTGATTTCTCCTACTGACAGCTGTAAAGCTGTCAGCAGGAGATTCGTGTCGGTCGACACGGAGGCACTTGAGAAGTGCCGGGATCTCGTTACTTACACGGAATCCCTTCACTGGAATGGTCTAAAACATGTGCCTAGTGTTCAGTCACACGTTTTAGACCATTCCAATGAAGGGATTCTGTGTAAGTAACGAGATCCCGGCACTTCTCAAGCGCCACAGTGTCGACCGACACGAATCTCCTGCTGACTGCTTTACAGCTGTCAGTAGGAGAAATCAAACTTCAAACGCCCATATCTCTTACACTATAGCGGTTTGAGAGATACATTTTTTTGCATGTAGATCAGCTTTTTGAGCTCTTCTAAATGCAAAAAAAAGGTTTTTTTTAGACATTACTAACACTTTAAGGCAGGCTTAGAGAGGAGGATTGATGGAGGGAAACCACTGCCGATCACCCTAAACATCATCAAGATGGCAGTGTTCTCCCTCTAGCTACTGACAAAAAACAGGTACATATACATAACAGGGGGAACAATTATTACAATGGTTTACTTTTTAAAGGTCGCACGTGAAAGAGCGTGCAACGTTTTCACAGAGTTACCATGTCGCCTTAATAAAAATGTCAACATGAGAATCTCACACTGCATGACAGAGCAAGATTCTCACGTCGGGTGCTGAAAAGTCATCATTAGTGGTTATATAGAGTGAGATTTTGGGAGCGGAAGATGGGTCACTCTGAAGTTTGCTCCATCTCTGCAGCAGGTACCACATAGGTTTACTTTTGAAAGGTCGCACTATAATGCAGATTGCTTAACCTCTTGTCTGCCAGAAACATACATGCTGATTACTTAACTGCAGAGCACTTTTTTCCCCAGAGAGGTGCAAAGCAATATCCACGTTCATGTTCATAGCTCTGTGTCTCTGGCTCCCATTGGTGCTTTCTTTCTTTAAGGAATGGATTCAAGAGGATCAACAGCAGCAGATGCTTAAAGGGATAGTAATGTTTCACAATAAAAGCAGCACTAATTAATCATCATAGTATTTGGACTTTGGAGAGTGTTATTTCAGTTCTGTCAGAGTTGTAGTTCAAGAGTAATTCAATGACAAAGTATCCCCCCCGCCCCTTTTACTGATGTAACACTGCTCAGCCAGATCAGAAGGGAGGTGCCCAGGTAGACTGCAGAGAGGGACAATCTTCAATTAAGATAAGGGAAAAACTTGTCAAGGGGGGCAGGGTTTTCATTGTTCTCACAGGAAGAAGATTGTCCCCTTCTGTTATCTGTCTGGTCTATGGACTGGATTCCACATCTGAGAAGAGATTGCTTACACTAGGTAAAAGGGGCGGGAGGGGAAACTTTGCTTGTGAATATCTCTCAAACCATAAAGGTTTGAGAGATGAGACTTATATCGTTCTTCATGTTTTTTAATGCCTACAAAATAAAATAAGGATAAAACAAAGTATTACTATCCCTTTAAAGAAAGAAAGCACCACTGTGAGCCAAAGATGCAGCGCTATTAACATTAACGTGGATATTGCTTTGTATCTCTCTCTGGGAGAAAAAGTGCTCTGCAGTTAAGCTATCAAAATTGCACTGTCCTCTGTCAGAGTATAACCCTTTTTGTGCCAACAATGTGCTGCACACTCCTCCTACACTGAAGGGGTTAAGGGATAAGTGAGATTTTAGAGTCGACTCTCAATGCAGGAGAAGAGAAAGCAGAGGGATGTTAAAAAAAAGAAAAAGTTAAGAAAATGGATATTAACATTAACATGGAGATTGCTTTGCATTTCTCTCTGGGAAAAAAGTGCTCGGCAGTTAAAGGGATAGTAATGGTTCATAATAAAAGCAGCTCTAATTAATCATCATAGTATTTGGACTTTGTAAAGTGTTATTTCAATTCTGTCAGAGTTGTAGTTCAAGAGTAATTCAATGACAAAGTATCCCCCTCCCACCCCTTTTACTGATGTAACATGGCTCAGCCAGATCAGAAGGGACATGCCCAGGTAGATTGCAGAGAGGGACAATCTTCAATTAAGATAAGGGAAAAACATGAAAAACTTGTCAAGGGGGCAGGGTTTTCATTGTTCTCATAGGAAGAAGATTGTCCCCTGCTGTTATCTGTCTGGTCTATGGACTGCATTCCACATCTGAGAAGAGATGGCTTACACTAGGTAAAAGGGGCGGGAGGGGAAACTTTGCTTGTGAATATCTCTCAAACCATAACGGTTTGAGAGATAAGACTTATATCATTCTTCATGTTTTTTAATGCCTACAAAATAAAATAAAGATAAAACGAAGTATTACTGTCCCTTTAAGCGATCAGCATGTGTGTCTCTCGCAGGGAAGGGGTTAAGCAATCTGCATTAACTGCTGTAAAGATGGAATAAACTTCAGGGCGACCCGTCTTCCTCTCCCAAAATCTCACTCTATATAACCCCTAATGACGACACTTCCATACTCGAAGTGATAATCTTTCGCGTGCAACCTTTCAAAAGGGTTCCTAAACCAATTGGGGGGGGGAGTGTTGAAAGGTGACATGTCCTTATAAATGCTACGGATATCTCTAACGCATTCAAGGAATTAAAAGGCCCTGTGGTACAACTGCTTTGCTCTTAACCCTTTGAGTGTCAGAGAGTTGTGCAGCACATTACAAAGCAACGTGTTGCACACCTCTCTGGCACTCAGAGGGTTAAAGGATGTTCTAAATGAGCTCTTTCTGTTAACCCTTTGATTGCACGTTGGGAGAGAAATGTATGGCAGAACGCAGCTCTCTTCACGGCTGACACGCGTAAGCTGGTTATAAACTTTTCATCTGCAGCAGTAAAATGATTAATAAAAATTGGATTCTAAATGAATATATAAATCCAAGTCTAAATTATTGAAGAAGTAGTTCACATTATTTATTTATACTTAAAATGAAAAAGGTCATGTATGGTTAATTTCAAGGTCATGTAACCTATCAATCACTCTAGAACGTATTACACCAATGTGCATTAATGTGACTGTGATACAAGTTTATAGACTGCAGCACAGATCTTAATCTAAAAATGAACTGTTACTTTGTGACAAATACTGTAAAATCTCAGGCATAATAATATGCACCTGTGTATAATACTCAGGTATAAATTATACCCAACATTTTAGGGGTAAACAAGATATAATATGCACTCTTGTTTTCCCCATCTACTCTCCAAAAATATAGGTTTTTGGTACTGATTCCCCACTTCCAGATTGCCTGCCCTGCTTCCACTCACCCTCTCTGGAGCCGGCTGTGATCTCTGCACAGCGGGCGGCAAATGCCCTGTAAGGACCTTTTCATAGCCAATGGTAATACCTCAAGGTCCTCACAATACAGTACATCCAATGCATAGATATCTGCCTATTGGATGTACTGTATTGCCCTGCGAGGACCTTGAGGTATTACCATTGGCTAAGATGAAAAGGTCCTCACAGCGAATTGCTGGAAACAGAGATCACAACCTGCTAAAGAGCAGGGCAGGCAAACTGGAAGCCAAGCATGCCTCCCACTTCGTTGCATTGCGTTGTTTACCTCTCTGGTAGGGATGAGCGAGCACCCCGATGCTCGGGTGCTCGGGTGCTCTGACCGAGCACCCCCTGATGCTCGAGTGCTCGGCCGAGCACCCGAGCCCCATTCAAATGAATGGGAGCACTCGAGCATTAAACCAGGCACCCCCTGCTCTGATGAGCGGAGGGTGCCTGGTCAATGTCCCCCTTCATCTCCGCTATGCCCCTCTTCCACAATGTCCCCCTTCATCTCCTATGCCATAGCGGAGATGAAGGGGGACATTGTGGAAGAGGGGCATAGCGGAGATGAAGGGGGACATTGTGGAAGAGGGGCATAGAGTCTATGCCCCTCTTCCACAATGTCCCCCTTCATCTCCGCTATGCCCCTCTTCCACAATGTCCCCCTTCATCTCCTCTATGGCATAGGAGATGAAGGGGGACATTGTGGAAGAGGGGCATAACGGAGATGAAGGGGCACATTGTGGAAGACGGGCATAGCGGAGATGAAGGGGGACATTGTGGAAGAGGGGCATAGAGTCTATGCCCCTCTTCCACAATGTCCCCCTTCATCTCCGCAATGCCCCCTTCATCTCCGCAATGCCCCCGTACCTCCATTCCCTGGTGGTCCAGCGGAGCGTCTTCGGATCTGTGCCTCTTCCGGCACAGATCCTCTTCACCCGAACATGTCGGGCGAGCACATGGCGGTACTCGTACGAGTACCGCCATGTGCCGAGCAGAGCGATGCTCGAGCCGATCCGAGCATCGGCCGAGCACGCTCGCTCAACACTACTCTCTGGCACTCAAAGTGTTAAAACAATATTTAACTGTATTTAATGTATCAGTTTATACACACTTGAGGGTAATGGTTGCCATGCCTCATACCATGACCAGATTTACATATCGAGCACCCCTAAGCAAGGCATTTTTGGTGCCCCTAGAACCACCCATGGGTGCACCTCAACTAGTCACAAGATCCCACACCCAGTCCCATCCCCTGTTTCCTCCAAAGAAAACAGCCTTGGCCTTTATTAAGTAAGTATAAATTAAAAAAAAAAAACGTAACCCCTTGGTTGCCAGAGAGATCTCCAAAGTGTTACTTTATTGCACTGGAGAGCTCTCTAGGATTCAAGATGATTCTAGAGGTAGTTGAATTTACTCTGGCCACACCCACAATTCAGAATATGGGTGTGGCCAGCACAGATAAGGTGCATCTCAAAATCTGGAGCTCTAAGCTCTTGCCTACTCTGCCTGTTGGGAAATCCAGCCCTGCTTGATGCTGGCAATCCACGATGCTCCCCATCCCTACTGCCACTCCCTTTCTAACTTGCATACATTTACAAATACATGAAGCAAAATATTTCAAAACGATTGCCTTAAATAAAAATGGCAAACCTAATTAGCATGCCTGGGAACTTTACAAATGTGCTGACCCCAAGATTGTTGAAATATTAACACTTAAAGTGGACTTACAGTCTTAAATGTTCTTTACATATTTAAAAACTTCATTCAAAACTGCCAGTGTGTCATGTTAACCAATATTCCAGCAGGTGTATAGTATAGGATATATTAATACTTTTATTTCTGGGAACAGTGAAAGTGAAACTTTCCTGGTACAGCACAGAGCTTCATTAGCATATGAAATGTCGCTGAAAACATAATTAGCATATGACGCATCACCAAAGGCTTTATTAGCATATGAGACATCACTGAAAAGCTTACTTAGAGTATGAAATGTCACAGGTACAGCAATTTGCATACATTAGCATATGGTAACTGTACATTTGCTGGTCTTTTGGCTAACATAACACATAAGTCGTTTTAATGCAGTTTTCAAAAATGCTAACTTGAATTAAGATTAAAGGGATAGTAACCCCCCCCAACAACTTGACACAAAAATACAGCAAGCATACAAACATAATGAACGCACTTAGTCCCATCTCTCAAACCGTTATGGTTTGAGAGATGTAAGGCAAGACAGTCCTCCGGTCCCTCCCCCTTCTGCCTGACGAGCTGTAAAGCTGTCAGAGGCAGAATCGGGTCGGTCGACTTTCGGCGGTTCTGCAGGAGCTGGTTCTGCTGGTCTACAGAATGTGCTTGCAAGCCAGGCACACGTTTTAGACCATACCCATGAAGTAATAATACGGAGGTATCTAGATGACAGCGCTCCTGCAGAGCCGCCGTCTGGTGCTGGAAGCCGGATCTCATGACGTCCGCTATACAGCGGACGTATGAGAAGGGGGAGGGAGCGGAGGTCTGTCTTGCCTTACATCTCTCAAACCATAATGGTTTGAGAGATGGGACTAAGTGCGTTCAGTATGTTTGTATGCTTGCTGTATTTTCGCGTCAAGTTGTTGGGGGGGTTACTATCCCTTTAAAGTTCCACTTTAAAGTTCCTTGGCACATAGATTCCAGCTAATATTGCCCTGATTGCTCTAACCCAGTCGTGTTCACTTCAGTCATCCTTCAAGGAAGCCTTAACATGCTACAGCATAGATATTTCACTGCCTGGGCACACAAGAGACAAGGATAAATTCCCCCTTTTTCTTCCTAGTACAAATGGCACCAATATAGAAGCCAAATAAGCAGTTAAGTGGTTCAGATCATATATTAGGATACACTTAACTCTCTCACCCTGAGAAATGGGACCTTCACCCTGAGATTTGGCTCTTCGTCACCCACCGAACAGGAAGACCGAGCAGGAACACTGGAACCGAGCAGGAACACTGGAATCGAGCAGGAAAACAGGAACAAAGCAGGAGTGCTGGAATAAAGCAGGAACACTGAAAACAGCATGCACAGGAAAACATTAAAGGCTGGATTCAAATGCAGGTGCTAATTTTATCTCTGCTTTTATCTCCAGATATCCCCATAGACGTCAATAGGAACATTTTTGATAAAACGTGAGGTAACATTTATCTCCTGCATTTGAATCCAGCCCTAGGTACCATCCTTTGTCTCTCCAGGCCTCCCTTCTCCCTTCCCCATGATGAGGAGGAAGAAGGCATGGCCTGGCTCCTTAGGATGGCCTCTGGGGTCATTGCTGAACCTTCAGCCATTTTTTTGGTTCAGATCATATATTAGGAAACACTAAACTCTCTCACCCTGAGACACTGAGATCTGGCTCAAAATCCTGAGTCTCAGGGTCAGGTATGATAATTAGAGGTGTTTTGAAAGATCTTGTTTTAGTATATGATGAAACCACCATGATAGAGATGCTATCTCCCTTACCCCACAGGGGAACAACCCAATTCATAAGAAGTGGTCATAGCTTTCTCATGGGCATTTTGTGATCCCTAGTGGGATGCCTAGGAAATGTCAATAAAGAAATTATCTTACAAGCTGCAGTGGTCAAAATTAGCATTAAAACACATTTTAACCCTTTGTGTACCAGAGAGGTATACAGTGCATTGCTCTGCAATGTGCTGCTTACTCCACTGGACCTCAAAGGGTTAAGAGGGGCTGTGCTCATGGCTGAGGCTACAACCTCATTCTGGAGATGATGGAACTGTGACATCTGACAACACAGGCAGCTATCGGAGCTCAGTGCTTGTGGCAATGTGTCGCATTAGCATATAAATACATCCACATGAATGCCACAATTACTTATCGATCTGCATTTCAATATGCACATGAGCCATTGTCAGAAAAGTCAATGCAAAATCATAAACCTGTCGAAGGCATAACAGATTCATGGCAATGTTGGTGTATTTTTGGCATATTCACAGGGATACCATGGAGAAGACATCTTAGGGTTTACTGTCAATATGTCATTGATACAAATACAACACAAGATTGTCAGACTGGCCCCTTATTGAAGCAATGTGCATCTTCCCTAGGTCAATGTAGGGACAAAGGGAGTTCTCAGCTGGGAGCTCTGACATAAGAGGTACCCGATATGGGCCTGTAATGGAAAGGTACGTTTAAAGTGGACCTATCCCCTTGAATTCATATTTGAATAGTTGAAAAATTCTTTAACCCTTTGAGCGCCAGAGGGGTACGCAACGCATTGCAAAGCAATGTGTTGCGTAACCCCTCTGGCACTCAAAGGGTTAAAACTGTCACGGTATCATTTTAGCCAAAAGACCAGCAGATGAACAGTTTATGAACTATTCACTATTTTATGTCTGTATAGTGATCTGTCTGAGTGTGGCGCCATATGATAATTTGTGCTGACGCTTTCAGTGCAGCACAGAATTTAAAGGGGCACTATATACACCTGCATGCAAACCATCTCTATTACCTTATTAGATGTAGAGATGCATACTTGAGCCTCTTAAAGTCTTCTGTGGGTTTCCTGTGTATGTGGATGATAGTGTTCCTTTAATTAATATTTGAAACTGCACTGAGACTTTTACTTTTTCAGAACCAAAATGAAGAGTATCTCCTAAACTATATATCAGCTGGTCTTTGGGCTAAAATGATACAAAACCAGATTTCAATAGCACAGTTGTAACAATGCCTGAGGCCTCCAGCATAATTATGAGTGGGGGACATCAATTATTGCTTATCATTTAGGATCCGCTAGAATTCATTTGTAGCTATCCTTTTCCTTCCTCTCTTTTTTGATGGAAGAGAAGCCACATGTATGTATTACACACCTTGAGCAGCCTCACTCCTCACTGACCATCTGACCACAGAATTAAACTAGTCCCTTTCTGTAAAACTGAGATTGTAGTGAACCCTAGATTAGGCCCACTGAACTGCCAGGAACTCCATGCATTAAACTGGTCCCTTTCTGTAAAACTGGGATTGTAGTCAACCCTAGATTAGGCCCACTGAACTGCCAGGTACTCCCTGTATTAAACTGGTCCCTTTCTGTAAAACTGGGATTGTAGTCCCTTTCTGTAAATCTGGGATTGTAGTCATCCCTAGATTAGGCCCACTGAACTGCCAGGTTCTCCATGCATTAAACTAGTCCCTTTCTGTAAATCTGGGATTGTAGTCATCCCTAGATTAGGCCCACTGAACTGCCAGGTACTCCATGCATTAAACTGGTCCCTTTCTGGTCCCTTTCTGTAAAACTGGGACTGTAGTCATCCCTAGATTAGGTCCACTGAACTGCCAGGTATTCCATGCATTAAACTGGTCCCTTTCTGTAAAACTGGGATTGTAGTCATCCCTAGATTAGGCCCACTGAGCTGCCAGGTACTCCATGTATTAAACTGGTCCCTTTCTGTAAATCTGGGATTGTAGTCATCCCTAGATTAGGCCCACTGAACTGCCAGGTATTCCATGCATTAAACTGGTCCCTTTCTGTAAATCTGGGATTGTAGTCATCCCTAGATTAGGCCCACTGAGCTGCCAGGTACTCCATGTATTAAACTGGTCCCTTTCTGTAAAACTGGGATTGTAGTCAACCCTAGATTAGGCCCACTGAACTGCCAGGAACTCCATGCATTAAACTGGTCCCTTTCTGTAAAACTGGGATTGTAGTCAACCCTAGATTAGGCCCACTGAACTGCCAGGTACTCCCTGTATTAAACTGGTCCCTTTCTGTAAAACTGGGATTGTAGTCAACCCTAGATTAGGCCCACTGAGCTGCCAGGTACTCCATGTATTAAACTGGTCCCTTTCTGTAAAACTGGGATTGTAGTCAACCCTAGATTAGGCCCACTGAACTGCCAGGAACTCCCTGTATTAAACTGGTCCCTTTCTGTAAAACTGGGATTGTAGTCAACCCTAGATTAGGCCCACTGAACTGCCAGGAACTCCATGCATTAAACTGGTCCCTTTCTGTAAAACTGGGATTGTAGTCAACCCTAGATTAGGCCCACTGAACTGCCAGGTACTCCCTGTATTAAACTGGTCCCTTTCTGTAAAACTGGGATTGTAGTCAACCCTAGATTAGGCCCGCTGAACTGCCAGGTACTCCATGTATTAAAATGCCCCCTGGATTTCCATTAGATTTTCAAGCATGCAAAGGGAAATTCATGGTGTCAGAGCCAATAAAAATTGCCTGTATCACAAGTAAAGGATCTGTATGTTGAAATACATATTTTATTGTCCTTTTTTCAATTAAAGTTGTACTCATGCTCCTGTTGAAAGCCCCTGGTGCCCAAGGGAGTTATTCTGCATTGCAAGCACTAATGTCCCACAAGGCCCATGCCCGAGAGAGAGACAGTGAAAGAAAGAGAGAGAGAGAGAGGGAGGGAGACAGAAAGAGAGAGAAGAGGGAGAAATATGACTGTATAGCATTGTATGACTCTTTCTCACTTTCCTTCTCCTCCAGATGAATCTGTGAAAGAAATGACAAATGTTTTGTTCATCCCTAGGGAGTATTCAATCTTATAGTAGTCTGAGCCTAAATTAAAAGAAATTAATCGAATGATATGTGGTCAAACCTAGGTTCACACAATGCTAAGCACTTGCATTTACAGTAGCCCTGAGTGTCCATACTCATTTTCACACATTGCTGAGTTTTCACACCTGGCTTCACACAAACTGTATTGTGTAGCCTAGAGCTTTTGGGAGAGGGACATCCAAAGGGTTCCAAACTGTGATCTATGACATTTGTAGTTTGTTCTTGACTGGAGGAGAAGCCCTTCCACCAGTGAGTCCAGGACAGCTGTCCACTTTGCACTGTTGTTAAAATTGATCTGCAACCATAACTGCGATACAGATATTATTGCAGTCTAACCAGAGAGGCAATCTTTAATATTCATAAGGGACATTTTATTGAGTCATTAATTCACCGAAGACCAGAATGGCATGCAAAGCATCATTTTGTCAGGAACCTGATATGTCCTCCCTAAAAATGTTAAATTTATTGGAGAGCAGTATGTGATATCAGAATCTGGCTGTTAGGTGGTGGTAGGTGGGAAAGAGAGCAATGTGTAATGTTCGTATTTGGCTGGCAGGGGCCGGCATTTGGGAGGGAAAGCAGTGTGGAATGTTAGTATCTGGCTTGCAGGGAGTGGCAGGTGGGAGAAAGAGTTGCTGTTATAGACTATATTTCCCATCATCCCCACTGGCAGAGCTTGGTAACTGGTTGGGGATGACGTGAATTGTAGTCGTAAACATCTGGAGGCCCTATCCTAGATGGTACTATTGTCTCCAGCCCATTATAAAGCAATGTATGAGAGACATCTCCATCACCCTAGCAGTTAACAGTGATTTTTTTTTTATCCTATAAAACACTGAGACAAGTCAAACAACATATTGTCAGTTATTTTGTAAATCAGTACTTAATATGCAAAGAACATCCTATGTGTATTTGTAACACTTTATGGACCAGAAATATGTGCAACATATTGCTATGCTTCTGTTCTTAAAGGGATAGTAATGTTTCACAAAAAAAGCAGCTCTGATTAATCTTCATAGTGTTTGAGCCATGGAGAATGTTATTTCAATACTGTAAGAGATGTAGTTCAAGAATAACTGAATGATAAAGTATCCCCCTCCCGCCCCTTTTACTGATGTAACACTGCTCACCTCAGAGCAGCAAGACTGTCCGGATGGATCGCAGAGAGGGACAATCTTCAGTGATCATAAGGAAAAACCTGAAAAAACTGTCAAGGGGGCAGGGTTTTCCTTATGTTCACAGTAAGAAGATTGTCCCTTGCTGTGATCTGTCCTGTCAAGAGACCAGATTCCACATCTGAGGTGAGCAGTGTTACATCAGTAAAAGGTGCGGGAGGGGGATACTTTATCATTCAATTACTCTTGAACTACAACTCTGACAGTATTGAAATAACACTCGCCATGGCCCAAATACTATGACTTCTAACTGGAGCTGCTTTTAGTGTAAAATATTACTATCCCTTTAAAGTGTTAAAATTATTATTTTTTATTTATTTAGAAAGTGTTTTACCAAGAAGAATACATTGAGATTTTTATCGTTTTCAAGTATGTCCTCATTTTATTGCTTTTGAATAAAGAAATAATGTAGATTGAGATAGCGTCTATCACACACACACACACCCATACACACAAACACACACACATACACACCCATACACACATACACACAAACACACACATACACACAAACATGCACACACACACACATACACACACACACATATACACACACACACAGATACACACACACAAATACACACACACACACACGATTTGTGTTTGTTATTCCCTGAGCCTAGAGCCTATTTTTTTCATTGTTGTACAAAGTGCTCGATCTTTTAATCTGTCAGAATTACTCATCTGCTATCGCTACAGAACTCTAAGACCAACAGCCAATACCTAGTGATGCGGCAACTGCTGTCAGATTCATCACAGACAATGTGAGAGGGTCCCTGGGGACCTGAAGACCAACCGTGTGTGCAGGAAGGAAGCTCACAGAATACAAAGCTGGCTTATCCCTCAGCTGCCAGGCGGGACAACATTATATCTCTTTGGCATCGAAAGGTTTAACATATTAACCCTTTAACTGTCAGAGGAATGTTTGGTATAAATGGTTTATTTCCCTGCTGGTTTTATTTGGTAAAAGGTAAAAAGGTACTAGGCAGTGTCAGACTGGGGCATGTAGGACCCACTAGAAACGTACATGTTCAGGGATCACAAGTGAGGAGAGTGATAAATACATACATATTAGGTCTGTGGGGGGGATGGAGGGGGGGAGAGCGAAGGAGAAGGTGGGGGAGGAAGGGTGGAAGAAGGGTGAAGGAGAAGGGGAGGAAGGGAGGAAGAAGAGTGAAGGAGAAGGAAGGGGAGGAAGGGTGGAAGAAGAGTGAAGGAGAAGGGGAGGAAGGGAGGAAGAAGAGTGAAGGAGAAGGTGGGGGGGAAAAGGTAGAGGAAGAGTGAAGGAGAAGGGAAGAGGAAAAAGAGTGAAGGAGAAGGGGGAGGAAGGGAGGAAGAAAGGGAGAAGGAGAGAGAGTAAGAAAGGAGAGAAAGGTAGAGAGGGTAAAAATGGAAGGGGACTGGAAGGAGAAGGAGAAGCTGGAAAGAAGGAGCGATGGAGGAATAGATGTACTAGAAAGAGTAAGGGAGAGACTAGACATGAGGCTGGATGGAGTAGCTAGGAAGAGGGAGTGAGGGATGGAGAGTTGGGAAATTGTGAGGTAGATGCTGAAAAGAGGGGGCGGAGGAAGGAGAAGCTGGAAAGATGGAGGGTGGGATAGAGGAGGCTAAAAATTGGGTTGAAGGGAAGAAGAAACTGGAAAAAGAGAGTTGATGGAGAGAAGCAGAGAATCAGGGCTAGAGGCAACAGCTGGAAAGAGGGATGAAGGACAGATAGAAAGGAGCTGGAAAGAGGCAGGGAGGGAAGGATGGAGTAGCTGGAAAGAGGAATGGAAGTAGCATCTGGAAAAACGGAGGATGAGCTAGAGGGTGGGAGAGACATGGGGGGGGATGGGGAGAGGGTAGAAGAGGAATGGAGGGGAAGCGGGAGGGATAGATGGAGAGAGACACAGGAAAGAGTGCAGGATGGAGTGAGAAGCTGGAAAGAGTGCAGGATGGAGTGAGAAGCTGGAAAGAGGGATGGATGGAGTGAGAAGCTGGAAAGAGGGATGGATGGAGTGAGAAGCTGGAAAGAGGAATGGATGGAGTGAGAAGCTGGAAAGAAAGATGGATGGAGAGGATGGGAAGATGAAGAAGAAGTTGTAAAGAAGGTGGGAGGGGTAGGGTGAGGGAGAGTGTGGAAAGAGTGAGGGAGAAGCTGGAACAAGGGAGAGAGAAGCTAGAAAGGCTGATGGAGGGTGAAACTGAAAAGAGGGTGGGAGGAAGACAATGGAAAGTAGAAGGGAGAAGCTGAAGGAGGATGGATGAGTTGGAGATAAAATATGGAGGGGAAAGCTGAAAGGAGGGAAGGGTGGAGATGCTGGAAAGAAGGAAAAAGAAAGAACAGGGAGAGAGAAATTGGAAAGAGAGATGTGAGGAGAAGCTAGAAAGAGTGAGGGACAGGAGAAAGCCTAAACACTTGACTGTAGGGTGGGTGAGCGTACCCTCTGGCTCTCAAAGGGTTAGATGAAATATATGTTCACTTTTTCCTAATCCTCGGCGGGGTCCACAGCTCTCAATCTTCCTTCTGCTATTAGTGCTCCAACTCAGTTTCAGGAGCTCTGTGATGACATCATCATAGTGAAACCACACCAACCAATGGGGGCAATGGAGGAGCACTAATACTAGATGCTGGATCAGGTGGTGAGGTTCCCAGCCACAATTTATTTAAATATTACTGTCCCACCCTGCCTCTGTTACTCCTATTGCACTTAGCGCCACAACGTCATGATTTGTGCTCCATCAGTGTGTGGAAGGAAGTCAGGGGTGAACCACAAATTCAGGAGACAGCACAGGATCTTCACATACAAGTAAAATTATGGTAAGGGGAGCTCCTCCCTTCATAGGTTGACATGTCACGGGCCCCAGTGCCTAGCACTGCTTGTTGCAGAGGTGTAAGGCATGGTTGTTCCAATATATACCCATCCAATATTAGCCGAGTGGTGTCCTTTGAGACCCTGGGCCCCCAGTATCTCAGCTGGTTAGTCCAACACTGCTATAGGGTCTTCAGCCTGGAGTGACGTTGCTCACATTCATCCCTGGAGTCAGATACATTCCTGTGCACTAGAAAACTGGTGAGCGGTGGAGGGACACTCCCTATACAGAGGCAGATATAGCTTTTACCTGACCGCCGAGCTGATGTACTAAGAGACTGGAGGACTGCTGGGGAATATTGACTGCACTGTAGAGAATAAATACAAATCACCTTTGATTTCAGTTGTGTATTTAACACTCTTAGTACGAGAGAGGTATCCAGTGCATTGCATTGTAATGAGTTGGACACCTCTCAGGCACACAAACGTTTTAAACCCATACATGCTTTGCACTGTATTTGAGACCTCTTTAGCATTCAAGGGGTTAAAAATGTGAGTGCAAGAGATGTATCCAATGCATTGTACTGGATAACTATATGGCACTCAAAGGATTAAAACCCTATTTAAATCAATGTAATTTTTTTTAATCCCCCATGGTGCAGTTGGTTTTCACCAGAATTACTCCGGGGGGGGAGATTCACTAAGTGGTGATAAAGAGGTGATAAAGTGGAGATGACTTCTCCAGTGATATCACTTCACCAGTTCCAATGTTATTCCATGGAGTCAATGCACTAAGATCGCTTCAGCTTTGGAGATCTTAGTGAATAGGCTCCATAGAGAAACAAAGGAACTAGAGAAGTTATCACCACTTTATCACCATCTAGTGAATCTCCCCCCCCCCCCCGGTCTTCTAAGTACATCAGCCTCTATTTTTTGGATGTACTGTATAGGGGAGAAGGAAGTGTATAGTCTCCCTATGCCCCCCCCCCCCTTTTATCACACAAAGACTGGAGGACTGATGGACAACTGGCGGGAGATTTACTAAGTGGTGATAAGAAGGTGATAACGTGGAGATGATTTCAGTTCTCCAGTTCCTATGTTATTGTATAGAGTCTATTCACTAAGATCTCCAGAGATGAAGAAATATCAGTGCACAGGCTCCATAGACTAACATAGGAACTGGAGAAGTGATAAACTGGAGAAGTCTTCTCTAGTTTATCACCTCTTTATCACATCTTAGTGAAACTCCCCCCACCCTGGAGTAATTTTGGAGTAAATCAACTGTTCCATTGGGGACAAATAAAAAAAAATCACATAAGCATTTTTGTCACTGGAATATATGAATGAATTTTTATTTCAATATTTATTTTATATTCATTTTTTTTTTTAAACAAATACATTTTGATACCTAGCTCGCTACTCCCATTAATATATTTTGCTGTGGATGTCCATTTGAGTATCACTTGGATAGATCTGGTGCTGCTTGAGCATGGACAGCCGGTCATTCTCTGCATGCTGTACAACAGACCATTATTACATATGACTACCCTAAGACAGGGTTGAAGAGTGGGTTTTAATATCTGAATTGTAACAGACATACTACTCTATGTGGCTCCTCTTTCCTCATTCTTTCCAGATCACATATGCTTTGGAGACCTTTAGCAATCAAGGGTTTATGATAGTGGGCTTGCCCCAGAACTGGAGCTACATAGTATGTCATCCTCATTGCTGAAGTACTATGTACTACTAAGCACTTTGCTTTGGAGTCCTCTATATTCTATCAACAGTCCCTTAAACCGTGGGGCTCAATCCTAGTTGGCAAGTGGAACCTCCCTTTAGATACTGTTTCCTGCATCTGGTCTCCAGAACCTGGCTTCCTGCTCCCTTCCTTTGGGGGAACTCTGTCTCCATTCTCAGGCCCTCTGCTAGAGAGTTATGTATTGGTGTGCATGAATCTGGACTCCATCTCCTGTATAAGCCCAGTATGTAACAGTATCACTATGTCTGCTTTCACTGTACCTGACAGAAATCTCTCTGGATACAGAACCAGGGAACACTCAAAGTCAGGGACATAAAAGTTTTTAAAAAATCGGTGAAGATGGAGAAAAAAATAATAAAAGGTATAGGCAATTTGACTTTATTTAGTATGGAACTTCAGAATATGTAAAGTGAAAGTAAAAGGTTACTGTGACGGAATGGTTGTCACCCAGAGAAAGAAATGTGTCTGTTTTCAGTGATTGCCATTGTCTTAATGTCTAGTGTTGAGCGAGCATGCTCGGCCGATGCTCGGATCGGCTCGAGCATCGCTCTGCTCGGCACATGGCGGTACTCGTACGAGTACCGCCATGTGCTCGCCCGCCATGTTCGGGTGGCAGGGATCTGTGCCGAAGGAGGCACAGATCTTACAGACGCTCCGCTGGACCACCAGGGACTGGAGGTAGGGGGCATTGCGGAGATGAAGGGGGCATTGCGGAGATGAAGGGGGACATTGTGGAAGGGGGACATTGCGGAGATGAAGGGGGCATTGCGGAGATGAAGGGGGCATTGCGGAGATGAAGGGGGACATTGTGGAGATGAAGGGGGACATTGTGGAAGGGGGGCATTGCGGAGATGAAGGGGGACATTGCGGAGATGAAGGGGGACATTGTGGAAGGGGGACATTACGGAGATGAAGGGGGACATTGTGGAAGGGGGACATTGCGGAGATGAAGGGGGCATTGCGGAGATGAAGGGGGCATTGCGGAGATGAAGGGGGACATTGTGGAGATGAAGGGGGACATTGTGGAAGGGGGACATTGTGGAAGGGGGACATTGTGGAAGAGGGGCATTGTGGAGATGAAGGGGGGCATTGACCAGGCACCCTCCCCTCATCAGAGCAGGGGGTGCCTGGTGTAATGCTCGAGTCCTCCCATTTAATTCAATGGGGTTCGGGTGCTCGGCCGAGCACTCGAGCCTCCGGGGGTGCTCGGTCAGAGCACCCGAACACCCGAGCATCGGGGTGCTCGCTCAACACTATTAATGTCCCCTGTGTGTGCATGCATTAAAGAGTGTTGTCCGGTTACCAGCAGTGAATGGGTTTGTTAGTGTGTATGATGTACAGAGGGATGGTGCCATCCAGTCTAGCTAACCCCAGAGATTGTGTTATGAGATAGCCAGTCAGATAGAGGGGGTAGGGCAAATCTGTGTGTGGAATGTGTGTATCTTCCCCCTCACATCAGTCCAAGCAGAACAGACCTGGTAGATGGGAACTGTGACATCACATCCTGTAGAGGGGGTAGGGCAAATCTGTGTGTGGAATGTGTATATCTTCCCACTCACATCAGGCCAAGCAGAACAGACCTGGTAGATGGGAACTGTGACATCACATCCTGTAGAGGGGGTAGGGCAAATCTGTGTGTGGAATGTGTATATCTTCCCACTCACATCAGGCCAAGCAGAACAGACCTGGTAGATGGGAACTGTGACATCACATCCTGTAGAGGGGGTAGGGCAAATCTGTGTGTGGAATGTGTATATCTTCCCACTCACATCAGGCCAAGCAGAACAGACCTGGTAGATGGGAACTGTGACATCACATCCTGTAGAGGGGGTAGGGCAAATCTGTGTGTGGAATGTGTATATCTTCCCACTCACATCAGGCCAAGCAGAACAGACCTGGTAGATGGGAACTGTGACATCATATCCTGTAGAGGGGGTAGGGCAAATCTGTGTGTGGGATGTGTGTATCTTCCCCGCTCACATTAGACTAAGCAGAACAGACCTGGTAGATGGGAACTGTGACATCATATCCTGTAGAGGGGGTAGGGCAAATCTGTGTGTGGGATGTGTGTATCTTCCCCGCTCACATTAGACTAAGCAGAAAGACCTGGTAGATGGGAACTGTGACATCACATCCTGTAGAGGGGGTAGGGCAAATCTGTGTGTGGAATGTGTATATCTTCCCACTCACATCAGGCCAAGCAGAACAGACCTGGTAGATGGGAACTGTGACATCATATCCTGTAGAGGGGGTAGGGCAAATCTGTGTGTGGGATGTGTGTATCTTCCCCGCTCACATTAGACTAAGCAGAAAGACCAGGTAGATGGGAACTGTTACATCACATCCTGTCGGGAGTGGGTGGAAAAAAGCCTAAGAGAGAGAGAGAGAGAGAGAGGAGTAAGAGAGTGAGAGTTGCAAAATGTAGGAACAGGAGGTAGCCCTCTCCATAATGGTGGGGGGCCTAGGGTCCATGGGCATTCTAAAGCAGCACTGCAGAAACTGGGACTGGTGAGTGCCCTCACCAGAAGAGTTACAGTGAGAGGGCACTGTAGAGGGCAGGTCCCCTTTTCAGTTATGTGCTGATGTTCCCACCACAAGGATTGTGGCCAGGGAGCTAAACTTCGGTGGTTATGGCCCAAGACTCAAGAAAGTGGCTGGAGATAATCTCTCAGGATGCCTTTCCCAACTCCTCCGTCAGGACTAAAAGATACAAGGAACCTTCACATAATCCAGCAACATGTGTAGTGGGCAGGATGCCTACTCTTGCCTCTAGTGGCACTATGTGTAAGCTCCAGCATTAAGCTAAAATGGACTGTGAGTATTATATGTAACCCCTGGCAATCTGTGCAACCAAGAAGAGAACCGCAGAAGTGTTTAGTTTTTATGTTTTACCCCTGTTGGTTTGCCTGTAATTGTTGTCCTATGTTTTGTGCCATGACCACTCTAATAAATGCAATTTATTATCTTTTTGTCTGGCTAGATAAATCGTTTAACCCTTGGTCTACCAAACAGTAACCCCTGTACCCCCCGTCACAGATACTTTCACTTTAAGTATAGGTTTTTGTGCATTCATGAGCATACCTCCCAACATTTCAAATTGCCAAAGAGGGACACTTGTGTTTTAGGGGGTGTTGCTGGGGGCGTGGCTGGTGGTCTTATAACAAGACCAAAATATTTTATGTACACAGACTAATTTATAAACATACTAGCAATGTGGGACGGCGTTGCCCGTCATGTTATGACCGTTGGGCGCACGTGTGTGAAATGCAGACACACTGATAAACACAGACATATACAACACACAGGCAGACACATACCATACATCCCAAGTGTCCCTCTTTAGGAGGGACAGTCCCTCTTTGAGGGCCAAATCCCTCTGTCCCTCTTTCCCACCCTGTTGTCCCTCTTTTTAGGAGGTCAGACTGTGTGCAGGGCAGCTCCACCTATAGGCGACGTGGGCGCCGGCCTAGGGCGCACACGTACTGGGGGCGCGGGCATGCAGCAGAGAAGAGCTGCGCCCGCACACACACCACGCCGGGAACCACAACACAGTCAGGTCTGTGTCGCTACAGCGCTCCCTCATCTGGTCGGATCTTTAGTAATGCAGAGCGCGTTGGGAGTCATGATCTCCCGCCGCGCTCTGCATTACTGAAGAGAAGACTGCGCGGGAGCTACAGGTATGTGATGGGGGGCAAGTTGGAGCTGAGGGGGCATAGTGGAGCTGAGGGGGCAAGTTGAAGCGGATGTGGGGCAAAGTGGAGATGATGGGGGCAAGTTGGAGCTGTTAGGGGAAAGCTGGAGCTGAGGGGGCATAGTGGAGCTGGTGGGGGCAAGTTGGATCTGATGGGGGCAAAGTGGAGCGGATGAGGGTCAAAATGGAGCTGAGGGGGGGCAAGTTGGAGCTGAGGGGGGGCAAAGTGGAGCAGATGGGGGGCAAAGTGGAGCAGATGGGGGGCAAGTTGGAGCGGATGGGGGCATAGTGGAGATGGTGGGGGCAAGTTGGAGATGGTGGGGGCAAGTTGGAGCGGATGGGGGGCAAGTTGGAGCGGATGGGGGGCAAAGTGGAGCTGATGGGGGTAAGTTGGAGAGGATGGGGGTCAAAGTGGAGCTGATGGGGGCAAAGTGGAGCTGAGGGGCCAAAGTGGAGCTGGTGGGGGCACGTTAGAGCAGATGGGGGGCAAAGTGGAGCTGGTGGGGGCACATTGGAGCGGATGGGGGACAAAGTGGAGCTGATGGGGGCAAGTTGGAGTGGATGGGGGGCAAAGTGGAGCTGATGGTGGCAAGCTGGAACTGATGGTGGCAAAGTGGAGCTGGTGGGCCAAAGTGAAGCTGATAACGGGCAAGTTGGAGCTGGTAGGGGGCATCTCTTACAGGCATCTCCAGACCAGGGGCAGACTGGCCCAGGGGGCAGAGAGAGGACAATCATGAAAAGAGGTGGGGTATAAGTAGGCAGGGTATAAAGGGGTGGGACACAAGGGGCGGAGCGAAATGGGTGGCAAAATTAGGTTTTGCCTAGGGTGGCAAAAATCCTTGCACCAGCCCTGACTGTGTGGTGTGTTTTACTTTGCTCTCCAGCAATAAAGCAATAAACTTCAGTATATGTGTTTATACATTAGTCTGTGCAAATAAAATACTTTGGTCTTGCACTAAATCATTTATTCAGTTACATAAATAGCCAGTAGTAGGTCATGAAATAACCTAAAAATTCTTACTAATGCCCTGCCCACCAGCCACGCCCCCAACAATATCACCTAAAACTAACGTGTCCCTCTTTGGCCATGTGAAATGTTGGGAGGTATGCACATACACACAGTGAGCGGCAGAAACATGCAAAAGACACGCACACACACAGACTCACTGGAGATGCACACATATGTAACAGATGTACACACACAGACACACTGGAGATGCACACATGGACACATATATGCAACAGAGATGGACACAAACACACATGCAACATATATGAGCAGAAACACATGCACTCATGAGTTGTGCACCCCTCTGGCAGTCAAAGGGTTAAGATATACAGAGGCATGTCAGAGTTAAATAGCAGTGGGAAGTGTGTTCATACCTGGGAACTTTGACTTGTGGAGTCCCTAGAGGGGACTGATGTGGTGCTGATGTGGAGAGACAAATGGGGCAATCTGGGTTAAAAAGGGGCGGGGCTTAATCGCGAGTAGGGGCGGGGCTTAACATAAATGTGGAAAAGTGCTAGTAATAGGCTGTGGAAGGAGGAGATGTGGGAGGGAAATGCAAGTTTACAATGTGAGGGGTTTGAACACACTCCCTGAGGGCTAAAACTTGATACACAACCCTGTGGCAGTCAGTGAGTTAAGTGTGAATCTGATGGCTGTCTGTCCTGTGTCTTGCATGCCAAATGATGACAGTGAAGAAATAATTGAGCAATGAGGGCCTACCTTAAACCTTTGAGTGCCATTTTGTTCTTCTGGTGCTGCACTACAGGTCCTGCTGAGGCCACTGGGAGTCAGGGTGAGTGAGTGTGTGTGTGTGTCAGCCATATTTATTTCTGGCTTTGTGTGTGTATGTGGTGCTGTGTGTGTGAGTGGGGGCATGTGTGTTTGGTGCTGTGTGAGTGGGGCATTGTGTGTGGTGGTCTGTGTGTGTGAGTGGGGCATGTGTGTGTGTTTGAGTGGTGCTGTGTGAGTGGGGCATGTGTGTGAGTTTGGTGCTGTATGAGTGAGGCATGTGTGTTTGTCTGTGGTGTAGGAGCAAGTGGCGGCCATATTGTTTTTTTCTGACTTTGATAGTGGTGGGCGGGCTGCATAGTGGGGGAGGGCCAACTCCCTGCATGATTGAATCACCCAATAGGAATAGTAACTCCTGCTTTATGCCTCCCCTGGGTGTGTTTTGGCAGGCACAAAGTCTTCTTTTATATATATAGATATATGGATGTTTAAACAAACATTAATGTGAGTTTTATTGCTGTATAGCAGTGTTATACATTTATATACACACTACACAGTCTGATCTCCTAAACACAGGGACACCAGTGTGATACATGTATATACACACCGCACAGTCTGATCTCATAAACACATGGACACCAGGGTGATACATTTATATACACACTACACAGTGTGATCTCCTAAACACAGGGACACCAGGGTGATACACTTCTATACACACCACACAGTCTGATCTCCTAAACACAGGGACACCAGGGTGATACACTTATATACACATCACACAGTCTGATCTCCTAAACACAGAGACACCAGGGTGATACACTTCTATATACACACCACACAGTCTGATCTCCTAAAAAGAGGGACATCAGGGTGGGAAAGAGGGACAGAAGGATTTGGGTCTAAAAGAGGGGCTGTCCCTCCTAAAGAGGGACACTTGGGAAGTATGCATAAGTAATTGTGAAACCGGACAAGTTATTCTGCTCTCAAAGAAAACCTTAATTAACCCTTTGAGTGCCATTGTATTGCAATGTGTTGGCTACTTTTTGGCACTCAAAGGGTTAAATATTAGTTTAACCAAAAACATATTTTTGACTGAATCCCTTAGATGCTAGTAAAGACATCTCCAATGGTTTGAGAAATAATGAGTTAGCATCGCGGACAGGTGTCTAGCATCTAAGGGGTTAACACAGAGCTGGAAATGAAGGAACCCAAAGTGAAGTGAACTGGTTTAGCTTAACTATTTGAGTGCCAGCTGGATGCACAATGCATTGTACCACTGTGCTGCGTAAAATAAGGTTACTACCACTGATGTAAGAGTCTTCATTCAAACATTATTAAAGTCCAAAATCTCTATGTATTTATTTTACTTATTTTACAGTTAAACTGTAATTTTCCATTGTGGTCGACTGGCGTTATTTATTCCCTCTGGACACTGTTTGGGACTGATGCTAACATTTTAATGTAAGGCTACGTTCCGCCCTGTGATTTGACTATGAAATCACATAAAAGTGCACTTAGAAAACCCATCAATTTTGTTCCAATTTAGAACTTTTTTTCCATTTTTCTTATGAGTTTATTGTGATTTGATTGTGTGATTTGAATACATTGCAAATCATTTTTGCCAGAAATCTGTGTCCTACATCTCTACTACAACATGCACCACATCAGTCATGACATCATCTCCCAGTGCTCTGCATTACTGGAGGACTGCGCGGGAGCAGCATATAGAGGTCTGTGCAGAAGGCAGCACAGACCTCTTCTGTCACACCGCCAGACCACCAGGGATGATGAGGTCCCCTCCTTCTGAGTGAGGGGGCACATTTGTGGAGGTGGACAGTAGGGTCAAAATGGTGGAGAGGGCCCATGGCAAATTTTGTACCAGGGCCCGGCAGCCTCTAGTTACACCTCTGTCACTAAGGGGTGATAAAGAGGTGATAAGGTGGAGATGACTTCTCCAGTTTATCACTTCTCCAATTCCTATGTTATTCTATAGAGTCAATGCACTAAGATTTCTTCAACTTTGGTGATCTTAGTGCATTGACTCCATAGAATAACATAGGAACTGGAGAAGTGATAAACTGGAGAAGTCATCTCCACTTTATCACCACTTTATCACCGCTTAGTGAATCTACCCCCAAGACTGTCTTTATGCACATTGTGATATGATAATGTGAAAGGAGTGACAACACATTTCAGCTCTATTACAACTTGCTAAAACAGAGTTAAATAATTCGGTAATGCACATTTATACTGATTCATTTGAAATCGATGGACAAACGTTAACGGTGTGATAATGCAGAAATGGACTTGAGTAGAAGCAAATGGAGCTACATACTCTCTGCAATTTCCCAGTGTGAACATAAAACCCATATGACACTTTGTACCTAACTCATGCATTTTTTCAATACAAAGCATCAATACAATCAAAAGGGTCATAACTACATGAGTGCATTAATGTAACCATTGTAACAGATCAGAGGGCAAAACAGCCAAACCGACAGTGCATTCGGAGACGCAGCCTATGACAATAACAGGTAGCAGATAATAATGTAGGAATGCGAACTCCATCAGTTCCAGACCAGAAGTAGAAAAATAGGAGGGTTATCTGACAGTTACATGGGGTCTGTCGCCCCTAAATCCTATATTATAATTCACTAAGGATGTTTGTCAGAAGCCGTCATGCGTAGTAGAGACTGCCCGCTCAGTGGGTGATACGGAGCGGGGTGCTCTGAATTCAGACCGGAGTCCTCTCTGCGCACCTTCCTGGGACCGCATGGTCCCAGGAAGGTGCGCAGAGAGGACTATGATCTGAATTCGGAGCCCCCCACTCCGTATCAGCCGCTGCGCATTTGGGTAGTCAGTACTGCACATGACTGCAGTGCCGCCAGTGTTAGCTTGTGTACACAGTCCTTAAAGGAGCAGTAAACTTATTTTTATGAACACACACATTTTATAGAACTTTTCCTGCTGAATAAAACAAGGGTACTCCCATCACTGTCAGATGTTTTATTCAAAATTTATAGCAGTTCAAATAATCAGGAAGTGAATTTACTGTGTTTACTTCCTGATAGTTCTAACTGACAGGAAGTGACTCAGCAGTTTCTATCACATTCTATGGAGAACTGTATGTCTCTGACTTTTCTGACTTTCCTCTCCATTAGAATCTAACAGGAAATCTAATTAGAATTTGACCACTAGAGGGCACTGCTAATGTAAAAACACATGGGTTTAAACTGTAATAGCTCTGGAAATATAAATCTCTTGGCAGTGGGAGTACCCTTATTTTACTCAATAGGAAAATCCCTACAATATATATTTTTTCATAAAAAAAAGTTTACTGCTCCTTTAAAACTAGTATCGAAATAAAGAACATAGAAGAAAAAGGTAAAAAGAGAAAGAAGTAATGGGGCAAGGGAAAGGGAAGAAGGAGAAGCTCGGAGCAAGGAGGGGGTGGGGCGCCTGCATAATGCACAAGGGTCTCTCCCGCATTTTTTCAATACCTTCAAAATGATGTATTAAAAAAGTGATTGTGAAGGACACCCTAGAAGATACAAAAAAAGTTTGTGATATAATAAATTTCGAATGAAAAATATCCCAATATCAGAGGTTGTTTCTGAAATAAGTATTTCCAGGTCCAAGCAGTGGGATCACCTTGTTATATTCAATAGGAAAACCCATTTATATTTTTCTTTACTTATTATATTTTTCCGCATAATAAAATATTACGGTTCTTTTAAGAGAAACCCATACAAGAGTTGAACTTGTGACATTAGTTCAGCAGGACTGATTCTTCAGTAAAAATTCAAGCTAGCCGGTAAATTAAGACGCATGGGAATTGCACGTTTAATGGCTACAGAGGATCAAATGTGCACAAACAGCAGCACGAACCCAGCCAACAGGACCCCGGACACTAATTCAGTGTAACAGAGAGTGAATGGATATTAGTAAAACTGAGGATTGAAACGTTTCCTTGTTTTCAGTAACCCTTTGAGTGCACTCAAAGGGTTAAATCTGCCATCTGGATACCACTATGGCCCTTATATATCACCACAAACTGGAGCGAACCATCTGTACCATAGGGAGACATGGACATTTCCATTGGTCTAAATTGCACTTTTAACCTCTTGAATGCTGTGTGTACAGAGCATTACGATGCTGTAAGAACTTCTACAATGTAAAAGTGGAGACATTCTGGAACAATCCAACTGCACCATAGGGGACAAATTAAAGTTGCCATTGATTTGAATGTGGCCTTTAACCCCTTGAATGCTAGAGAGGTCTCCTCTTTGGCATTCAGGGAGTTAAAAGTCTAACTTATTTCAATGACAATTTTGAAAGAAAAAAAAGAATTATTTGTTCCCTATAAGGCAGATGGTTTGCCCTAGAATTATAATGATTAAACATTCTCATTGGTTAATCTGGTGTTTTTAACCCTTTGAGTACCAGAGAGCTATCCAAGAATACCACTCTGGCACCCAAAGGGTTAAAGCATTGCTAATCGTTATATTTGGATTGCATGGAGAAACAGGAAGTGAGTAGGGGTGGGCGAAAGGTCCCGCAAAAAACTCCTAGAAACCACGTGGTTGTCCTCTTTTTCATGGGAAAATCTGCATTAAATAAAGCAATTAAAATCTTTGAAATTTTCGCCCATTCCAAAAAATGTTCCCTATTTTTTCTGTGGCTACAAACTTTTCGCTCCTTTAATTACATGTTCTTCACATTTTCAGTATAAAAACATGACATTTCCAGGAAGTGAAACACAACACAGACAGCTGGGGGGGGGGCAAGCTGTTCTGTGATTGATATAGTAAAACTGAGGCAGAAGAGATACATAGCGTATACTATCTCTATGAGCACCTGGAATATAAATAAAAGGAAGAGCTGGAAGGACTGTTATGATTCCATTGAGTCTGAGGTGAAGGAAGTGACCAATACCAGCATTGAAGGGACTGGATGCCCTGATTCCCCAGACCCAATGATAGCCAGTTCCCTACATCACCCCTAGGGATCTTGGGGAAATTTGTGTCATGAGCAGAGGAAGAAGACGGTAATAGGGTGTGCCTTCTGCCAGTGCTGCACCTGCCAGGGGGTCTTGTGATTCCCGGAGGGTGGGGGAGGAGGAGATGACTCCAAGTGTGATAGCAGGGGACCCTAAGTCACACTTGCCATCCCCAAGCAGTCATACCACTACTACTACTACTACTAAGATCCAGCAGCTACAGACTCAGAGTGTTAGGAGTGAGGGAGGGGGTAATACTAGTAGTGAGGAAGACTCAGACAGAAATTGCTGTAGTTGCTGTTAGTGATAGTGCATCAACTGTTGGGACTAGAGTGACTGGAGTAAATCCTCCTGTTGAGGTGGTAGGGGAAGTGATGCGCAGAGACCAGACTAGAGGTCAAGGGGGCAGCAACATTCCTATTCCTCCCTCCCACGTCATTCTCCCTATGGAACATAATTCTGAAATGGGCAGAACTGGTGGCTAGCAGCAATAATACCACCATGAGCACAGATCAGCGGCATGTGCTTGCTGATAGTGTTGCCAGTCTTCCTTCTTCAGCTCAAGACATGGCAAGTGTGACAGTAGGGGACCCTCTATCACATTTGTATTCACCTCCAACCAGTGAGACTGTAATAGAATAGCAGCAGCAAGGAGGGACTGGTGGTGATGATGATGAGAGTGATGATGAGGGTGATGGTGGAGCGGATGGAGTGGAAGATACATTAATGGCCTTTTTAGACCAAACTAAGAAGGAATGGGAGACAGATATGAGGATGGGAACGGGAACCACCATCACCACCAACAGTAAGATTGGCTAATTTGCAGAGTTTGCTGTTTCTGTAATTCCTGCTTCTGCTGAGTTGCAAGGATGGCAGGATGATGAGGAGCAGGCTAGTGTGCCACAGACCACCATGGATACAGTGGGAATAGGGTCTAGCAGTAGTGATGCTGGACTAGGACAGGTTCCACTTGCCAGCAGCAGCAATACTCCTGATCCTAGTTGCAGTGCTGATTCTGAGGCAGTAGCAGCAACAGCAGCAACATTATCCGCTGTCACAGACAGTGAAGGTGAATGGAGGAGAAGAATTGAGAACAATTCTTCTCCACCTTTCCTCTCCCACCTGAGGTCCTGGGCATGGGACTATTTTTCTCTTGGGGCAAACACAGTGCAGTTGGGGCAGGCACAGTGCAGTCATCAGAGTTGGCACTGTGCACAATTTGTGACAGTCAGTGAAAAGTGAAAGGAGGGAATGCACCTTAGCACAACTGCCCTCATCACAGATATGAAACACAGACACCATGACATTTGTGTGAAGAATATTAAAGCCAAACACCCACCACAGAAATAGGGCACCACTGTTCCTGTACCCCATGAATCTACCTAAAGGCAACAACAGGCTAGGTGGAAATCTAAGAGGAGGAAACACAGAGAAAACCAGCCAGAGCCTGAAAGTTCGATGACAAGCAAAACATGTGGCTCGCCATCACCTTCTTACTCTAGGGTTCAGTCACAGGAAGATGTAACTGCATATTCTGGATATCCATCTCATTCATCATTACCCCCCCACCAACTTATAGCCATTGTGTAGGTGTCAGATTTGTATCTACCCATTGCACACTGTGGGGTGTGCTGACCACACATAGCAGTGTGTTGGATGATAATTATAACCAGGGCATCAAGCAGCATCTGAGGAGATTCCATCCCACAGAATATGCTAAGCTGGGGGCAGGGAGGGTTCATTATTACTATTAAAACTGCAAGCTGTCACATGTCCTTAGCAGGGAGTGGACAAGGGGCTTAGTAACAGATGCAGTGCTTGGTTTCTGGTGGGATAACTTCCCGCTGGGGACCATAAGCGTCATGATGTTTGTTTAGAGTTGTGCCAGGTCACTGTTTGATGTGAGTGCAGATGTTCCCATTGTTCCCAGTTCTTTCCTTATATACCACACACTATGCACATTGCAGTTGCTGATTAGAGGCACAGTTCCATCCTGCTCTCAAGGGAAACATTTCTATTCCAACAACAGACCCATTCATTTGGACGAGGGGCAGGTGAAGAAACATTATTGGTCATCTTCTTTTCCCCCATATACCTGAAGTGTTGAGGGCTAGTTGTGGTACTGCTATTGCCTCAGTGGCATCACTGGAGCTAGCAGTGGCAAGTTGAACCATGATAATCCATCACCCTAATCACTGCTGCTGTTGATCCCATTCCCTTGGAGCTGCCTAATCATTCTGTTGAATCAGAATCAATTGGCCACCATAACATGACCTGCTGGCACTAGGCCAGTATGGCATTTTTTCAGGGCTTATTCTTTCCACTTAAACGAGAGGCCTACAAGAAAAAACTATTTTGGGGGGCATGTGTCTAAAAATCCTAAGTCTTAAAAATCATTGATTCATCTGGGCTTGCGATGCTAACAAGCCGAAATCCTACAAATCAATGTTTCATCAGGGCTTGGCTCTAACACAAGTTTAAGTCCTACAACAAATAAATATTTTCTGAGGGCTTGTGCCAAACAAGTCTGAGTCCTACAAACCAATGTTTCCTCAGGGCTGTGGCTTATCACAAGTCTAAGTGCTACAACAAACCAATGTTTCCCTGCGGCTTGTGCCCATAATAAGTTTAAGTCCTACAAATTAATGTTTCCTTGTGGCTTTAGCCTCTAACAAGTCTAAGTCTTAGAAATCATCCTGTACAAAATAAGCTATCCCATCAAATATCATTCTGCTCCAGTCACTGCTTATGTCAGGACTGAAGTGAAAGCTTTCGCACATCCTTATAAGTGAGTTATTTCTATCCCTACTGCTAAAAGTTTCTGTCCCTTATGTTAAGTGTCCCCTATATTATAATTTAGTGAATGTGTGATTTCCCTGTATTATGTACCTCTGTACTGTATTTTGCAGTGCATTCTATGTTCATAGGATTCTGAAGTCTAGGGACTGGGACAGGAAGGCTCTTGCAGAGCAGCAACACAGGAACACTAAATGACCCATGCTGTGAGAGTAGTTATGTTTCAAGGACTTTTTCTGGATTGGAAAGAGGGCCTCTGATTGGAGATGGAAAGGGTTAAGGAGAAAAAACATGTGCAAAGCTGCCTAGAAAAAGAGACTGTCTCTGCTTGGTTCCCTGGGTATACTCCTGATTGGAAACTGTGTCAGCTCTGTCCCAAGCCTCAGTTTGACTATGTACACAATAATATGCAAAGAAAGACTGTAATGAGCACTCACCGAGAACAAACAAAATAAAGTGTTTTGTTCTAAGACATGGTGGACTCTCAGATGTGCTACAAATCATGTGGGGAGATAATTTCAGAGCTGGACTGTCTGTGGGCAGAACCAGTTTGGTATGGATATGGAAATTTCCTCTCTGCAATAGCTTATGGGAGTGAAAAACTTGACTTTTAGCACCATTGAGAGGCCACCATGTCTTAGAACAAAACACTATATCTCGTTTATGCTTCATGGGCGCTCTTCTCATTTGTTTGTTGTATGTACACAAGGGTGGAAGTATATAAAAACTGTATGCATCTTCAATAAAAGAGTTTTATTTTATCCCCCTAAACACAAGTTTCTTCTGTATTTATGGAGAGGATGCCTGGAGGGGATTCGGCTGAGGATTCTCATCTCAGCTACTGCAAGATCTAAATTCACTTGCCTCGTCCGTCTATTGGTGAGAAAAGTCTATCTGTCTATCCAGAGTATCCAGGACAAGAACCAATAGAGGGGCTCTGCTGACTAGACAAGCTTGTGTGCTGGGACCTCCACAAATTCTTCAAATGGACCTATCTCCATATGACAAGTTTAGTTTATTTACAAATTATTAAATATTCTTACAAGTTGTGCTAACTATAACAGAAGACTTAACTAGGCAGGAGTCCATCATACAGCAGGCAGATATATAATTTGTGTATGCTACAGAAGGACTTACCTACGTAGGAGTCCATCATACAACAGTCAGGTGTATCTATATAATTACTGTGTGTAACAGATGGACTTATCTAGGTAGAAGTCCATCATACAGCAGTCAGGTGTATCTATATAATTACTGTGTGTAACAGAAGCACTTACCTAGGTAGGAGTCCATCATACAGCAGTCAGGTGCATCTATATAATTACTGTGTGTAACAGAAGCACTTACCTAGGTAGAAGTCCATCATACAGCAGTTATGTGTATCTGTATAATTACTGTGTGTAACAGAAGTACGTACCTAGGTAGGAGTCCATCATACAGTAGTCAGGTGTATCTATATAATTACTGTGTGTAACAGAAACACTTACCTAGGTAGGAGTCCATCATACAGCAGTCAGGTGTATCTGTATAATTACTGTGTGTAACAGAATCACTTACCTAGGTAGGAGTCCATCATACAGCGGTCAGGTGTATGTATATAATTACTGTGTGTAACAGAAGCACTTACCTAGGTAGAAGTCCATCATACAGCAGTCAGGTGTATCTATATAATTACTGTGTGTAACAGGATGACTTACCTAGGTAGGAGTCCATCATACAGCAGTCAGGTGTATCTATATAATTACTGTGTGTAACAGAAGGACTTACCTAGGTAGGAGTCCATCATACAGCAGTCAGGTGCATCTATATAATTACTGTGTGTAACAGAAGCACTTACCTAGGTAGAAGTCCATCATACAGCAGTCAGGTGTATCTATATAATTACTGTGTGTAACAGGATGACTTACCTAGGTAGGAGTCCATCATACAGCAGTCAGGTGTATATATATAATTACTGTGTGTAACAGAAGCAATTACCTAGGTAGGAGTCCATCATACAGCTGTCAGGTGTATCTATATAATTACTGTGTGTAACAGGAGCACTTACCTAGGTAGGAGTCCATCATACAGCAGTCAAGTGTATCTATATAATTACTGTATGCAACAGAAGCACTTACCTAGGTAGGAGTCCATCATACAGCAGTCAGGTGTATCTATATAATTACTGTGTGTAACAGGATGACTTACCTAGGTAGGAGTCCATCATATAGTAGTCAAGTGTATCTATATAATTACTGTATGCAGCAGAAGGACTTACCTAGGTAGTTGTCCATCATACATCTGTCAGGAATATCTATATAATTACTGTGTGTAACAGTAGATGTCCATCATATACTTTCCACACATGCATTCTGTGCTTCTACAGCCCTTTGGAGTGGAAAGACTATTTCATCCTCTATTATGAAGGCAAACTTTTTTGTTTTTATAATTCACTTTTGAGTCCTAGACAACTGCTTTCCACAGGAAATGATGGTTCCTATTTTGTCCTTGTGCCTTTGTTCAAGACACATTATCATCAGTCAGTTCTGGATGTCATGTTCATGAAGCAGTCAGAAAGCATGACCATATTTGACGCTTTAAGGACTAGAGGGGTGTGTACCACATTGTAAACAATACATTCACAACCCTATGGCTCTGAAAGGGTTAAATAGATAGTAATGTTTCACAAAAACAGCAGCTCCAATTAATCTTCATAGTATTTGGACCATGGAGAGTGTTATTTAAATACTGTCAGAGTTGTAGTTCAAGAGTAATTGAATGATAAAGTATCCCCCTCCCGCCCCTCCTGGACAGATTACACCAAGGGACAATCGTCTTCCTATGAACATAAGGAAAACCCTGCCCCATTGACAGGTTTTTCAGGTTTTTCCTTATGCTCACTGAAGACTGTCCCTCTCTGCGGTCCATCCGGAAAGTCTTGCTGCTCTGAGGTGAGCAGTGTTACATCAGTAAAAGGGGTGGGAGGAGGATACTTTATCATTCAATTACTCTTGAACTACAACTCTGACAGTTTTGAAATAACACTCTCGATAGCCCAAATACTATGAAGATTAATTGGAGCTGATTTTATTGTGAAGCATTACTATCTCTTTAAGATTACCATGTGAAGTGAGCAGAGGCTGATCAGCTGCCATTTCTGCCTCCACTGAAATGACATATAGACTGACTGAAGCAGGGGCAGCATTCATAAGGAGCATTATGATTTTCTGGTCATGGTAAGGTAAGTGAAGGGTTAATATTCAAAGTTGTATGTTTTAGGGATCAAAGGGATGTGAAATGCATGATAAATCCAAATAAGAGACAACTGATACGGATTCTCCCAGTAACCTCCCGCTCTCACCAAATAATTTATATAATTCAGAAACAATGAGACGCCAAAGCACATAATGCTTCCTATGTGTATGGGCTGTGAGTGGACTTCTAAAATCCCCTTTGTTCCAATAGCTGACATATTTGCTACTGGGATTTCTTGAAGGTTTATAGAGGTATTAAAAGTGCGTGAAACAATGAGCAGTGCCATAAGCCTCCATCAGGGAACGGAGCAAGGTCTAAAACACTTTAGGTTGTTTCACAGAGTCACTCAAAGTGACAGCTACTTAATGACACTCGTGGTTAAAGTTCCAGGACACTTGACTGTGAAAGAAAGTGCATGTCTTTCTGAAGAGTTCAATGTCAGATCATAGTCTAAATTCTCCTTCCATACAGTGTAAGAAAAATACCACTTACCCAAAAGAAAGGAAAGTACAATTGTGTCTGGATTTGTTTGGTTTGGAGAATTGAATTGTATGCTACTTCTTCTACGCAAGAAAATGTCCTTAACACTTGGAGATCAAGAGGGGTGTGCAATGTCTCTGGCACTCAAAGAGTTAAAGGCACCCTATCACCTAAAAACAACTTTGGTGATTCTGAAAGATATTTGAAGCTGGGAAGGGTTTTGTCATTCTCATTTTCTTGCTATACTGTGACAAGGGTTGAACTTGATGGACGTTTTCAACTTAATTTAATATAGTAACATAGTTGACGAAGCTGAAAAAAGACATGCGTCCATCATGTCCAGCCCATACCAAAACTACCCCCTTGATCCAGAGAAGGCAAAAAGAAGCCTGAAACCATTTGCAATTTAGCCCCAAGTAGGTAAAAAACTCCTTTCTGACTACAAATGGCAGTCAGATATTTCCCTGGGTCAACACCCTATCTGCATTGAGGCCATCTGTCATAATTTTCAATATTGTTCTGTGCTAGATAGGTATCCATTGCTCTTTTGAAAGCAGTTACATTATCTGCAAGTACAACATCCCGAGTCAAAGAATTCCATAGTTTTACCACCCTTACTGTAAAAAAATCTCTGCCTTTTTTAAGTCAAAAGCACCTTTCCTCTAGTCTTAATGGATGGCCTCTCGTTCTCAGGTCAGCTCTTGTGTGAATAATTCATTGGATAGTTCTGTGTATTGACCTTGAAGTAATTTGTAAATGGTAATCATATCACCCCTTCAATGTATGTATGTATATATGTATGTATGTATATGTGTATATCTTTATTTATATGGTGCCACAGTGTACTCAGCACCTTACAACAGAAGTATGTTACAATAAATAAGAGGGGATAAAAGTGCCACATTCATAGAAACAATAGGAGGGATGTGTCTTCAGTCTCTTTTCTAATGTAAACAAACCCAGTTTGGCTAGTCTCTCTTTATAAAGCAAATCTTCCAATCCCTTTATCAGCTTCATTGCAGGTCTCTGCACGTTTTTCCAGTTCAACAATGTCTTTTTAATAACTTGTACTCAAAATTGTACTTCATATTCTAGATGGCAGATGACATTTAATGTAGATAAATATAAGGTTATGCTTTTAGGCTGTAGAAACAAACATGGTACGTATATAATAAATGGGAAACTACTGGGGGAATCCTCATTAGAGAAAGATTTAGGAGTACAGACAGACAATAGACTTCACAGCAGTGTGAAGTGTCACTCAGCTGCTGCAAGAGCAAATGGGGTACTATCCTGCATAAAAGGTGGTATAGATGCACGGGATGCAAATATAATTCTACTCTCTATATATAAAAGAAGACTTTGTGCCTGCCAAAACACACCCAGGGGTGGTATTAAGGAGGAGTTACTGTTCCCATTGGGTGATTCAATCATGCAGGGAGTTGGCCCTCCCCCACTATGCAGCCCACCCACCACTATCAAAGTCAGAAAAAAACAATATGGCCGCCACTTGCTCCTACACCACAGACAAACACACATGCCCCACTCACACAGCACCACACAAACACACACACATGCCCCACACAAACACACACACATGCCCCACTCACACAGCACCAAGCAGACATGCCCCCACTCACACACACAGCACCACATACACCACATACACACACAAAGCCAGAAATACATATGGCTGACACACACACACAGTCACTCACCCTGACTCCCAGAGGCCTCAGCAGGACCTGTACTGCAGCACCAGAGGAACAAAATTGCACTCAAAGGGTTAAGGTAGGTCCTCATTGCTCAATTATTTCTTCACTGTCATCATTTGCTATGCAAGACACAGGACAGACAGCCATCAGATTCACACTTAACCCACTGACTGCCACAGGGTTGTGTATCAAGTTTTACCCCTCAGGGAGTGTGTTCAAACTCCTCACACTGTAAACTTGCATTTCTCTCCCACTTCTCCTCCTTCCCCAGCCTATTACTAACACTTTTCCATAGTTATGTTAAGCCCCGCCCCCTACTCGCGATTAAGCCCCGCCCCCTTTTAACCCAGATTGCCCCATTGCTCTCTCCACATCAGCACCACATGAGGGACTCCACAAGTACAAATTCCCAGGTATAACACATACATGCCTCACTCACACAGCACCATATACCCATACACACACACAAAGCCAGAAAGAAAGATGGCTGACACACACTCACTCACCTTGACTCCCAGTGGCCTCAGCAGGACCTGTAGTAAAGCCACTGAATGGTGCTGCATCAGCAGGGAAACAAAATGGCACTCAAAGGGTTAAGGTAGGCCCTCATTGCTCAATTACTTCTTCACTGTCACCATTTGCCATGCAAGACACAGGACAGACAGCCATCAGATTCACACTTAACCCACTGACTGCCACAGGGTTCTGTATCAAGTTTTACCCCTCATGGAGTGTGTTCAAACCCCTCACACTGTAAACTTGCATTCCCCTCCCACTTCTCCTCCTTCCCCAGCCTATTACTAACACTTTTTCCACATTTATGTTAAGCCCCGCCCCCTACTCGCGATTAAGCCCCACCCACTTTTAACCCAGATTGCCCCATTTGTTTCTCCACATCAGCACCACATCAGTCCCCTCTAGGGACTTCACAAGTCAGTGTTCCCAGGTATGAACACACTTCCCACTGCTATTTAACTCTGACATGCCTCTCTATACCTTAACCCTTTGAGTGCCAGAGGGGTACACAACTCATGAGCACATGTGTTTCTGCTCATATATGTTGCGTGTCTGTGTGTGTACATCTCTGTTACATATGTGTGTCCATATGTGCATCTCCAGTGTGTCTGTGTGTACATGTCTTTTGCATGTTTCTGCCGCTCACTGTGTGTATGTGCATACCTCCCAACATTTCACAGGGCCAAAGAGGGACATGTTAGTTTTAGGTAATATTATTGGGGGTGTGGCTGGTGGGCGGGGCATTAGTAAGAATTTTTAGGTTATTTCATGACCTATTACTAGCTATTTATGTAACTGAATAAATGATTTAGTTCAAGACCAAAGTATTTTATTTGCACAGACTAATGTATACACACATATACTGAAGTTTATTGCTTTATTGCTGTAGAGCAAAGTAATACACACCACACAGTCAGGGCTGGTGCAAGGATTTTTGCCACCCTAGGCAAAACCTAATTTTGCCGCCCATTTCGCTCCGCCCCTTGTGTCCCACCCCTTTATACCCTGCCTACTTATACCCAACCTCTTTTCATGATTGTCCTCTCTCTGCCCCCTGAGCCACTCTGCCCCTGTTCTGGAGATGCCTGTAAGAGATGCCCCCCACCAGCTCCAACTTGCCCCTTATCAGCTTCACTTTGGCCCACCAGCTCCACTTTGCCCCCATCAGCTCCAACTTGCCCCCATCAGCTCCAACGTGCCCCCACCAGCTCCATTTTGCCCCCTCAGCTTCACTTTACCCCCTCAGCTCCAACTTACCCCCATCAGCTCCACTTTGCCCCCCATCCTCTCCAACTTACCCCCATCAGCTCCACTTTGCCCCCCATCCGCTCCAACTTGCCCCCATCCGCTCCAACTTGCCCCCACCAGCTCCACTATGCCCTCTCAGCTCCAACTTTCCACTATCAGCTCCACTATGCCCCCAGCAGCTCCAACTTGCCCCCATCCGCTCCAACTTGCCCCCCCATCCGCTCCAACTTGCCCCACCAGCTCCACTTTGCCCCCCCTCAGCTCCACTTGCCCCCCCTCAGCTCCAACTTGCCCCCCCTCAGCTCCACTTTGACCCTCATCAGCTCCACTTTGACCCTCATCAGCTCCAACTTGCCCCCATCATCTCCAACTTGCCACCACCAGCTCCACTATGCCCCCTCAGCTCCAGCTTTCCCCTAACAGCTCCAACTTGCCCCCATCATCTCCACTTTGCCCCACATCTGCTCCAACTTGCCCCCTCAGCTCCACTATGCCCCCTCAGCTCCAACTTGCCCCCCATCACATACCTGTATCTCCCGCGCAGTCTTCTCTTCAGTAATGCAGAGCGCGGCGGGAGATCATGACTCCCAGCGCGCTCTGCATTACTAAAGATCCGACCACATGAGGAAGCGCTGTAGCAACACAGACCTGACTGTGTTGTGGTTCCTGGCGTGGTGTGTGGGCGCAGCTCTTCTCCGCTGCATGCCCGCGTCCCCAGTACGTGTGCGCCCTAGTCCGGCGCCTACCTCGCCTATAGGTGGAGCCGGCCCTGCACACAGTCTGACCTCCTAAAAAGAGGGACAACAGGGTGGGAAAGAGGGACAGAGGGATTTGGCCCTCAAAGAGGGACTGTCCCTCCTAAAGAGGGACACTTGGGATGTATGGTATGTGTCTGCCTGTATGCTGCATATGTCTGTGTTTATCAGTGTGTCTGCATTTCAAACACGTGCGCCCAATGGTCATAACATGACGGGCAACGCCGTCCCATGTTGCTAGTTCTTTATAAATCCTTGGTAAAGCCTCATCTAGAATATGGAGTATAGTTTTCAGCACCGATTCTTAAAAAAGACATTAATGAACTGGAAAAAGTATAGAGACGAGCAACAAAACTGATAAAGGGATCGGAGGATCTGTGTTATAAAGAGAGACTAGCCAAACTGGGTTTGTTTACATTAGAGAAGCAACGTCTAAGGGGTGATATGATTACCGGTTACACATATATTCAAGGTGAATACAAGGTCAATACAAGGAATTCTCCAATTAACTATTTACTCAAAGAACTGAGCTAAGAATGAGAGGTCATCCATTACGACTAATGGAAAGGTGCTTTTGACTAAAACAAATGCAGGGATTTATTACAGTAAGGGCAGTAAAGTTGTGGAATTCTTTGCTTCAGGATTTTGTGCTTTCAGATAATGTAACTGCTTTCAAAAAAGAAATGGATACCTGTTTAGCACAGAACAATACTGAGAATTATGACAGTTGGCTTCAAAGCAGATAATATTTTGATTCAGGGAAATGTCTGACTGCCATTTGAAGTCAGGAAGAAATGTTTTTATCCACTTGGGGATTAATTGGAAATGGTTTCAATGTTTTCTTTTCTGCCCTCCACTGGATCAACAGGGTTAATTTGGCATGGCCTGGACTTTATGGACGCATGTCTTTTTTCATCCTCATCAACTATGTTACTATGCAATATTAAAAAAATATTAGAACATGTTAGATGCCCTAATTTCATACCCACTTTTTTCTTAGAGATATACCTTTTGGCCACTAGTAGCATAATACTGGTTGCAATAGACATCTAACTAGATGCTTAGCCTATGCCAGTGGCAGGAATCCTGGTTCCCCTGTTTTTTTTTGGGGGGGGGTTGGCTGGTTTGGGAGGGTTAGACGTAGAGTCTCAAACAGCTTGAGAGGCAAAGGATTTTGTTATTCCTAAAGAGACTCTTTCTTTATTTGTTCCTATATTACAGCTGGTTTACCCCAATATGTTCCCTTTTTTCTATTGTACAAAAGTTTCAAAGAATTCTAACCTAAAACACAAGCTGAGAATTTTTTTTATGAAAGTATTGCACTTTAAATCAACAGTAATTGCTGAATTTATTTATTTATTTTCTTGCGGCTTGTAAATGAGTTTGTTGTTTGTAATAAAGTTAATTTCCTTTCCTTAATTCCCAACATTATTTCAGTTTAAAGACAACTGAAGCAAATTCCATCACACTTCAAACGGATGATCTATAATCCATGGCGTTTTATTATAGCTGAACTCCTAATGCAAACAGGAAAAATAAAAATGTTTTTGGGCTTTAATTAATTATTGGTTTTATGACAAGTTATAGCTATAATATAAAACAGAGGCAAACAATGTTTAAAAATTATAGGTATTGATAAAATATGTGTTCTGTGAAGACTTAAAAAGTTTGCATTGATTTGGTATAATCTTATTTTCTCTTTCAATATGTTTATATGCTGGAAATGTATTGTATAATATTTATTTCAATGGAAAAATGATTTTTTTTTATGGACAGCATAATTGAACATAGTATGGGTGAGAACACTTGTTGCAACATTTATTCTAACAATTACAGTATGTGCTCTGTCGCTCAGTCGGTATGACAAGTGAATTTAGTACAGGTAGATATGATAACTGTTGTGCAAATATTTGATAAGAAGTCCTGATAGGACCAAAACAAGTCAGGTAAAATACCACAGGTATTACAGGGATAGTAATGACACTCTATAAATTAATATTCGATTATTCCTTATACTTTTTAATAAAATTACTTTTTAATAATGCTCCTCTTGCAGTGACCATATCGGTGTAGTTTTATTGTAATTATACCGTAAAATCTCAGGTATAATACGGACCTGTGTATAATACGCAGGTGCATATTATACCAAAGATTTTAGGGGAAAACAAGGGTGCTTATGTATAATACGCACCCTTTTTTCCCCTGTGCTAAAAAAATATTTAAGGCTTCCCTCCCTCCCTCGGGCCAAAATGGCTGCCAAACCAAGACTTACTTAGTTCAAATTTAACTCCCCACTGAAGTCCGCATCTCTTGCATTCATGAAAGGCAAAATATAAAGCTTCCCAGCGGGTGGCATGCTTCCATTTGCCATCCTCTTCTTTCAATGGTCTTTTAGGACCTTCCACCTCCATCCAATTGGCTGGAGGCAGAAGATCCTGAAAGCCCATTGAAGGAAGCAGGCGGCAGATGGAAGCATGCCACCTGCTAGGAAGCTTTGTATTCTGCCTTTCATGAATGAGAGAGATGCGGACTTCAGTGGGGAGTTAAATTTGAACCAAGTAAGTCTTGGTTTGGCAGCCGTTTTGGCCATGGGGAGGGAGGGAAGGTATCTGCCAACCCTAACTTTTTTTTTTTAAACTTTCATGTATAATATGCACCCCCCACTTCACGTAAGGTGAAGTGGGGTAAAATTGTGCGTATTATACCCGAGATTTTACGGTATTTTAAAGTTCCTCCCGTCCCTTTTCCTGACATCACCACTCTTCCTTCAGATCAGAAAGCCAGACTGGATGAATCACAACAAGGGACAATATTGTGTCAGCATAAGGGGAAACCCTGCTCCCCTTCACCAGAGCATCATTAAAAAGTATAAGGAGTAATGGGATATTCATTTATAGTGTGACATTACTATTTCAGCCAACTAGGTCAGCCAACAGCTGAGTCGTGCAACCATATTTTTGTTTTTTTCACAGTTTGGTTTCTGATGCCAAAGAGGGGTTCTAATTATTCATATATCTTAACCCATTCATGACTAATAACATGCCAGGACCGTCAGAGGAATCTGTTCTTTAAAGGATCAGTGAACTGTTTTATGAAAAAATATATATTATAGGGAGTCTCCTGTTGAGTAAAATAAGTGTACTCCCACTGCTGATAGATACATATTTCCAGAATTATTACTGTCTAAACCTGTGTTTTTTTTACATTAGCAGTAGTGGTCAAATTCCAATTAGTCATTCTGTTAAATTCTAATGGAGAATAAAGTCAGTGACTTATAGTTCTCAATAAAATGTGATAGAAACTGCCTAGTCACTTCCTGTCATTTAAAACAATCAGGAAGTAAATGCACAGTAAATTCACTTCCTGGTTATTTGAACTGCTATAACATTTGAATAAAATAACTGGTGGGATTAACCTTGTTTCACTCAACATGAAAAGCTCTTTATCTTATTGGTTTTCATAAAAAGTTTACTGCTCCTTTAACCCCTTAAGGACCCATGACGGTCCTGGACCGTCATGGGTTGTTATACACGCCAATCGGGGAGTCCGGAATCCGATTCCGAAAAAAAAAATGGTACCTGGTCCTTAAGTGATCGCACAGTGTGTGTGCGCAGCCGGTCCTTAAGGGGTTAAGGACAGATGATGGTCCTGGCACGTCAAGACTTCATGTCAGTCAGCCAGTCTTCTAGGGGCTCCATCTAGTATATATTTAGAGCCCAGTTAGGGGTGGCATTATGCCGGGGTGGCATTTGCCAGGGATATAACCACCTTATCTATGTAACACCTTATTGAAGTATGGAGAGTTATACAAGAAAGTTGGACAGGAGAGGGGACGGGAAAGAAACACAGAAGCTGCAGCACACCTACTGATAACCGCAGGCAAGTAAACAAAAAGGAAAAAGTGGAATTGGAGAGAACAGATTAAATAAATATTACAAGTATAAAATAATTGTTAATCTCAGCTGGTTTCTGTATGTACCCTGCAAGCCTTGTTATATGCATGCCAACATGAACATATTACTTCTATCTGTTCTAACCATTCCACTATTAATACAAACTTCCTCTTATCCATGCAACTATGCCCTGCACCCGCACCATACCATATTAATACAACATGGACTTCTGCATACGTGTGCACTTCCCTCTGAATGCTGGTGGAGAGTACTAAAAACAAGCTCGCCCAGCCCCAATAATTATAGTAACAGACGCACCTTCTCACTATATGCTCACCGAAAACAAATCACTAAATTTTTATGCATTCTATTACTTGCCGTGGCAAATGACATAGAAACCAACCCTGGCCCTCAAATAGCAATAAATGGCAACCTCACCTTTAAAAAGGGTCTGTCTTTTGTGCACTGCAACATACTCAGTATACTGCCCAAAATGGATGAACTAAAAGCATGGTGTTACGCATACAAACCTAAAATTCTTATTCTTACTGAATCCTGGTTATCCACAAAAATACTTGATACTGCTGTTGCCATAGATGGATACTCTTGCTTTAGAAAAGACCGTGCAAAGCGAAGAGGAGGGGTAATCATATACATACAGGAATCAGTAAACATTACACTTCTAAATGACTCCCATAACTCTGATTCGTATGAATACTTTGCTGGCAAAATCTGTATTCCATACTCAAAACAAATCATAATTATTGGCATCTACAGACCGCAAAATACCCCAGCATATTCCCTGTCAGACATAGCTCAACACCTAAAGGAGATTGCCACTCAAAACAAGAAAAGTGAGCCGATGGTTCTTGGAGACTTTAATATTAATTGGCTAGACTCCAGGAATGAAACATTTTGTTCATTGTTTAAAACATTGAACTTATCACAGCTAATATCCTCCCCTACTCGCATAAATCTTAAAACATCCAACCAAACTCTGCTAGACTGGATCCTTTCATCCTGCACAAGCAGAATCCAAGATTCAAGTGTACTAGCAAAAGTGTTTAGCGACCACTCCATAGTTTACTGTGTCCGCAAAATAAAATCAGTCAAGTTCCAAAGTCATACTCATGAGATCATTTAGAAAATGTAATCTTCAGACCTTCCTAAATGATTTGCTCATGGCATAGAATACATCTAATACCAGACCTAGACTCAGCAATTTAATTTTTTACAGGTCTGTAATACAAATGCCCCACTAAGGAAGGTTAGGGTTAGGGGGCACATCTACCCTGGGTCTCAGCTGACTTGATTCATTTATACAGTTTCAGAGATTCCTTATGGACAAAATTTAAAGGGATAGTAATACTTTGTTTTAACTTTATTTTATTTTGTAGGCATTAAAAAAACATGAAGAACGATATAAGTCTTATCTCTCAAACCTTTATGGTTTAAGAGATATTCACAAGCAAAGATTCCCCTCCCGCCCCTTTTACCTAGTGTAAGCCATCTCTTCTCAGATGTGCAATGCAGTACATAGACCAGACAGATAACAGCAGGGGATAATATTCTTACAGTGAGAACAATGAAAGCCCTGCCCCCCCTAGACAAGTTTTTCAGGTTTTTTAATTGAAGATTGTCCCTCTCTGCAGTCTGGGCACCTCCCTTCTGCTCTGGCTGAGCAGTGTTACATCAGTAAAAGGGGTGGGAGGGGGATACTTTGTCATTGAATTACTCTAGAACTACAACTCTGACAGAATTGAAATAACACTCTCCAAAGTCCAAATACTATGATGATTAATTAGAGCTGCTTTTATTATGAAACATTACTATCCCTTTAAACAAACCGGCTCTGCATATGATCACACTGCATACAGACAATTAAGGAATACATGTACAAAACAAACAAAATTAGCAAAAGCACAATATTTTACTCACAACTTAAACAGTAACATTTTAAAGCCAGACAACTTTTGGAAGGTTATTAAAAACCTCTACAACCCTCCTAATCATTCTCACCAATCAACTTTAACCATAGACAAAGAAACGATACAGTGCCCCATAGCCATAGCCAATGCATTTAACAGCTATTTTTTGGATGTGCCACCACCCTGATTACACAAAATAAAGATAACTCGGAAGCTCAGCCATCTAAAGAACATTCACTGGCACCTGTTGCCCGGTCCAATTATGAAAATGAATTAAATTTCATGCCAGTAAATGAAAGAGAAATATATGATCACCTCCTCAACCCAAAAATTAAATCCCGATCTAGCCCTGACCTGACCAAGCTTAGTGCCATGGTCACAGCCCAACAGATTGCACCTGTAATTAATGCCTTTTTGGCAACAGGGTATATGCCCAAATCCTGGAAGGTGGCTAGAGTTGTGCCTATCCACAAAGGTGTTGCTAAAAATGAAGTATCAAACTACAGACCAGTATCCTTACTCCCCACTTTATCCAAAATCCTAGAGAAATGTGTACACTAAATAAATATTACCAATAGACCAGTTTTTTCACCCCACTTCAATCAGGCTTTCGACCAAATCACTCAACAGTCACAACCCTCCTAAAAGTAACCAACGATATCCAGACGGGCATGGAAAATGGTGACCTCACAGGATTTATCAACATTGTGGTAAAATATATGATTTATAAAGGGTTCACATTTGGGTAAGTTGCATGGAGAAGTGCAGGTTTGTTTTTCTGTTCTAACTTTTGCTTAGGCTTTTCTCTAGTTTGGGGACTTGGATAATTCCTTGCTGCTCTCCATATATTATTCACCGTGATTCTTATCTTGAATTTATTCATTATGTGTATATGTTACAGTGGTGCTAGCGCTGTGAGTTTATTTCTTTCTTCCCTCTTGCCTGTTTATAAAGTGCCTTGAAGAGTTTAACACCTGGAATCAACAACGAACACAACAAAGAAGGCATCAGAACTCCTTCATTATCTGTAAAGAGCACCTTTGGGAAGATCATCAGCAAATACTTTTTTTTTGTCTGCCACCAGGATCTCATTTCTTACCATGTTTGTGTTCGTTATCAATTCAGTTGTTATACGCTCAGTTTTCCTTAGCTTCAACTCTCCCCGTCTGTCTAAACTGCATCCTTGTCTCCTCCTCCCATTACACCTGCTTGCTTTTAATCGGTTCTCTAGATTTTAACACTCTGAGTGCCAGAGGGGTACACAATGCATTGCAAAGCAATGAGTTGCATACTCCTCTGGTACTCAAAGCGTTAACCACTACTCCCATTACAAGTCCTGCTCCAGAATATCAGTATAAATCCCAATCCCATATTTCTGCCCCTTCTCTTTCCAACTGCTTTGCACTGGAGATATTGTTGCAACACTGTCCCAAACCCCATACCCATCTGCTATCACCCTCTACATATCATGTCCTCTCACAGCTCTTTGAAGGTTTCCAACCCTTCCAATCTCATTAACATTTCTCTTCTTCCTTCCTCTTCTTTCCCCTTCTCCTGCACTCCTTTGAACATCTGCTCCCTGTGAATTCCAACAGCAAAGGCTGCTATCGGAGCTTAATGCATGTGGTGATGTGCCACAGGAACATATTAACACACAGACATGCATGCAACAATGGTTCATTAACCTGCATTTCCATATGGAAATGAGGCATTTTCAATGTGTTTGGTAAAAATCTTAAACCTGTCGAAGGCATGGTAGCTTCATGGTGATGACGCCAGATTGGTGGCAGATTGATGGGGATCTGATGGTAAAGACATGTCATTGCATATTGGTGATGTGCCTTCGACACAGATTCAACACAACATTACCATCCTGAGTACTTACAGACCTTTAGTGCATCCCAGCTCTGGTGTAACCCCCTCAAGCAATTACCTCAAGTAAGCTTTTCTGTAACTGTTGGAAAGCCTGTCACAATGATTTTCAGGCATTTTAATCCATTCCTCTTACAGAAGTGCTTCATCTCGGTGACAATTGAGGGTTTCCTTGCATTCACAGCTTGATTCAGATCCTACCTCAATATTTCAATTGGGTTTACTTTCAAACTTTAACTAGGCCAATCCAGAATGTGGAATTACATATTTAGGATCATTGTCTTGTTACATGACCCACTTTTGTTTCAGCCTCAGCTCATGAACAGATGGCCTAACATTCTACTCTATAGACTTCTGGACCGTAAAGAACTCATGGATATGTCAACAATGACAAGCTCACCGGGTCCTGGAGCAACAAAATAACTGCAAACCATCACATTTACACCACTATTCTTTAGAGCTGGCAAGAGGTTCTTTATTTAACTCATCGTTTCTTTTCGACCAAACTTAAAATGTTGCCTTTGACACTTATGTCCATAGAACATTGTCCCAAAAGGCTTTTTAATAATTTATGGGATTTAAAGTGAACTTCAGATCGATAGCAATGCTATTTTTTAAGAGTAGTTGTTTCCTCCTTGCTATCTTCCAGTAAACACCATTCTTGTTCAGTCTTTTTCAGATGATTGAGCCAGGAACACTCACGATAGCTAAAGTGAGAGTGGTGTGTAGCTCCTTGCATGTTACCCTGGGGTTCTTTATGACTTCATGGATGATGTACCTGGTTCCTCTTGGAGAGATTTTGGTAAGATAACCACTTGTGTAGAGTGACTGTGGTCTTGAACCTTCTTCATTTCTATACTGTCTGCCACTGGATGGGTGAAGCACCAAATATTTAGTAATGTTTTCTTAGCCCTCTGCAGACAGATGAGTAACAAAAATATCTTTCTGAGGTCTTCATTGATGTATTTTGATTGTGGCATTACAGGTGTCCACAAAACTGTGTTAGTCCCCCAAACCCACCCATACAAATCTATAAAATTACTTAAACCCCTGATTCTAATCATTCCATGTAATAGGACTGATTGAACCAGGGGTTGCAGTACCTTTTTCAATATTCTCTGTCTTTTAAGTAATCATTGCTTGCTTAATCTATACATCATTTTTTTTTGAAGACACGGTTAGTTAATATCACCTCCAATTTATATACAAAGACTATCATGTACAACTATGTAATTCCCATACTTATCACTGGGGTTCTCAAATTTTTTCTCAGCTCTCTAACTGATGACATTGAAAGAAGGCATGCATCCATAAAGTTCCTTTTCTGCTCCTGAGAGAGGCTGAAAAGAAATCCAAAAACCCACTAATGAAGTCATTTCAAAGTAACCACTAAGCAGTAGTGATGATCGAGCACCCCAATGCTCGGGTGTTCGGGTGCTCTGACCGAGCGCCCCCGGAGGCTCGAGTGCTCGCCCGAGAACCCGAGCCCCATTGAAGTCAATGGGAGGACTCGAGCATTACACCAGGCACCCCCTGCTCTGATGAGGGGAGGGTGCCTGGTCCATAGGAAAAGGGCAGAAAATGATGGAAACACCACAGAAATGGTTCAGGGACAGCATAGGGAGGATGTCTGGATGCATCTTGGACTCCAACGTCGCTGCTGGGAACGATCTTTCGCCCGTAGTACGCCATTTTTACAGACTGACCGTAAAACACACAAAAAGGAAGATAAAAACGACTTTAGGCGAAAAATTGTTACCAAACAGTATTTGCTTATATTTACTTGTATATCATCTGCAAATTCTGCAAAAAATTTCATCGATTTTTCGGAACTGGGGCCATGATTAAGAGGGAAACGTGCGCAGAGGTAAATTCTCCCAAAAATTTCCTCGATTTTTCTGAACTGAGGCCATGATTAAGAGGGAAACGTGCGCAGAGGCAAATTCTCCCAAAAATTTCCTCGATTTTTCTGAACTGAGGCCATGATTAAGAGGGAAACGTGCGCAGAGGCAAATTCTCCCAAAAATTTCCTCGATTTTTCTGAACTGAGGCCATGATTAAGAGGGAAACGTGCGCAGAGGCAAATTCTCCCAAAAATTTCCTCGATTTTTCTGAACTGGGGCCATGATTAAGAGGGAAACGTGCGCTGAGCCGACCATCTAAAATATTATGGGTGAGGGTCTGCTGCGGAGCTGACCATCCTAAACATTATATGCGAAGGCCCGCTAGTGAGCTGACGCTATAAAACATTATATGAGAGGGCCCGCTAGAGAGCTGACCCAATAAAACATTATATGAGAAGGCCCGCTGGTGAGCTGACCTATACAAAAATTGTCAAACTGCGTCCGCTGGTGAGCTGGCCCTATATAAAAATTATATCACTGGGCCCGCTGGTGAGCTGGCCCTATATAAAAATTATATCACTGGGCCCGCTGGTGAGCTGGCCCTATATAAAATTATATATCACTGGGCATATGGAAGAGAGTCAACCATATACCCGTTTTTTGGGTGGAAGGGGTGAATGGGAATACAGAGTATTCCCATCATTGTAAATAACATATATAAAGTGACTTTATGTTCCCCCGGGGCTTTCCTCCAGTGGAGTGGAGAAGTCAGGGGAAATCCAGGCCTTGTTCATTTTTATAAGTGTCAACCTATCAGCATTTTCGGTGGAAAGGCGGATACGCTTATCTGTTATGATGCCACCAGCAGCACTAAATACCCGCTCAGACAGAACGCTGGCGACAGGGCAGGCCAGCAACTCCAAGGCGTAGAGTGCCAGTTCATACCACGTGTCCAGCTTGGACACCCAGTAGTTGTAAGGCACAGAGGGATCATTGAGGACGCTGACACGGTCTGCTACGTACTCCTTCACCATCTTCCAAAACTTTTCCCTCCTTGTGACACTAGGCTGCGCATCAGGGTGAGGGTGCTGGCGGGGTGTCATGAAGGTGTCCCACGCCTTGGAGAGTGTTGCCCTGCCTTTGTCGGAACTGCTGTGTGCTCCCCTTTTCTCCCCTTCTCGGTTGGCCAAGGTAGCACGTACTCTGCCGCCAGCGTTGTCAGATGGAAAATTTTGGAGCAATTTTTCAACAAGAACCTTCTGGTATTGCACCATTTTGCTTGTCCTCTCCACCGGAGGAATGAGAGATGAGAAATTCTCTTTGTAGCGGGGGTCCAGAAGGGTGAACACCCAGTAATCCGTGTTGTCTAAAATGCGTGTAACGCGTGGGTCACGGGAAAGGCAGCCTAACATAAAGTCAGCCATGTGTGCCAGAGTACCAACAGGCAAGATTTCGCTGTCCTCACCAGGAGTATGACTCTCAATCTCCTCATCCTCTTCCTCCTCTTCTGCCCACCCACGCTGAAGAGATGGAACTAAAGTTCCATGGCTACCCTCTGTAGCGGAGGCAACCGTGTCTTCCTCCTCCTCCGCCTCCTCCAATTGTCGCTGAGAAGATGAAGTGAGGGTGCTCTGGCTATCACCTTGTGTAAGCTCTTCCTCCCCCATTTCCATCTCTTCCACATGCAAAGCGTCGGTTTTAATTGTGAGCAGCGAGCGTTTCAGTAGACACAGAAGTGGGATGGTTACACTGATAATAGCGTTATCGCCGCTCACCATCTGTGTCGATTCCTCAAAATTGCGTAAAACCTCACAGAGGTCTGACATCCATTCCCACTCCTCACTTCTGATTACAGGAAGTTGAACGGAGAGGCGACGACCGTGTAACAGCTGGTACTCCACTACTGCCCTCTGCTGCTCATAAAGCCGGGCCAACATGTGGAAGGTGGAGTTCCAGCGCGTGCTCACGTCACACAGCAGCCGGTGAGCTGGCAATTGTAAGCGCTGCTGCAGCTTCAACAGGCCGGCTGAAGCTGTTGATGACTTACGGAAATGTGCACACACGCGGCGCACCTTGGTCAAGAGATCATGCAAATTGGGGTAGGTTTTTAGAAATCGCTGAACCACTAAATTAAATACATGCGCTAGGCATGGTACGTGTGTGAGCTTGCCGAGCTCCAAAGCCTCCACCAAGTTACGCCCATTATCACCCACAACCATGCCTGGTTGCAGGTTGAGTGGCGAGAGCCACTGCTCGGTCTGGTGACTAATCCCCTGCAACAGCTCTGAGGCCGAGTGCTGTTTGTCCCCAAGGCAGATCAGCTTCAGCACGGCCTGTTGACGCTTCCCCACTGCAGTGCTACACTGCTTCCAGCTACCGGCTGATGGGTGAGTGGCGCTGCGCGCAGAGAATTCGGAGGTGGAAACGGAGGAGGAGGAGCCAATAACGTAGGTGCTGGCGGAAACCCTGATGGAGGTAGGGCCCGCAGTCCTCGGCGTGGGTAGCACCTGTGCCATCCCAGGGTCCGAGTCGCTCCCAGCCTCCACGACATTCACCCAGTGTGCCGTCAGGGAAATGTAGCGTCCCTGGCCACAAGCACTTGTCCATGTGTCAGTCGTTAAGTGGACCTTTCCAGTAACTGCGTTGGTCAGGGCACGGGTGATGTTACGGGACACATGGTGGTGTAAGGCGGGGACGGCACACCGGGAAAAGTAGTGGCGGCTGGGGACTGCGTACCGAGGGACAGCTGCTGCCATCAGGCTGCGGAAGGACTCAGTCTCCACAAGCCTAAATGGCAGCATTTCGATGGCCAGTAATTTAGAAAGGTGTGAGGTTAGTGCTATGGCCTGTGGGTGGGTGGCTGGGTATTTTCGCTTGCGCTCAAATGCCTGGGGTAACGACATTTGGACGCTGCGCTGGGACAGGGAAGTGGATGTGGTCGCTGATGGTGCTTCAGATGGTACAGGTGCAGGGCGGGAGGTATGCAGGCCTGCGCCTTCGACAGGCGATTGGCCGGCACCGAAAACAGGGGAAGAGGAGGCAGTGGTGTGGCCTGCAGACACAGATTGGCGATCCGGGCGTTCCTCCCACTTATTACGGTGCTTGGATGCCATGTGTCGGATCATGCTGGTGGTGGTGAGGTTTCTAGTGTTCATGCCTCGGCTCATTCTGGTGTGGCACAGGTTGCAAACTACAATTCTTTTGTCGTCCGCACTTTCCTTAAAAAAACGCCATACCGCGGAACACCTACCCCTTGGCAAGGTAGATTTACGCAAGGGGGTGCTCCGTGGAACATTTGCGGGCCGGTTTGGTACGGTCCGCCTTCTTTCTGTAGCCACACCACTGCCTCTTCCAGCCTGTTGCGGTGCTGCAGATGGCTCACCCTCAGGACTGCTGTCATCGCTCGGCTCTCCACCTTCCCAGGTGGGGTCAGTCACCTCATCGTCCACCAAGTCCTCCTCCACTTCCTCACTCTGATCATCCTCCTCATGTCTTGATCCCACCACATACTCAGTCATTGACAACTGTATATCATTCTCCTCATCAAGGTCTTGAGACAGTAATAGTGGTTGATTTAATGGCAACTGTGTCTCATCATCATCATCATCCACTTCCTTTGACCTTAAATGCCGTTCCCCTCTGTCATCTTCTTGTGATTGGGTACCCTCTAGAGGTTGAGAATCAGGGCACAAGATGTCATGTTCCTCTGCAAGCGTGCTTGGAGAGAGGTTCAAATTAAGGATTGGTGATGAGACGAGCTCCTCACTATATCCCAGTGTGGGATCACTTCTTTGACCAGACCCTCTATGGTGGGAGGAAGGATGATCAGGGTGAGGAATATGTTGACCAGACTCTTGGCTACTGAGAGTGGATTTGGTGGAAGACAGGGTGGTGCTTAACCGACTGGAACCAGTATCAGCTGAAATCCAACCGACCACCTGTTCGCAGTGGTCTGACCTCGAGAGTGATGTCCTGCGACTCCCTGTAAACTGAGACATGAAGCTAGGTATGGTGGATGTCTTTCTGTCTTGTGCTCTGGCACCAGGCACAGTTTCTACGCGTCCTGACCCGCGCCCTGAACTATCAGGATCACGTCCACTTCCCCGTCCCTTTTTACCCGCCTTCTTCATATTACACGGAATATGTGCTGCAAATCTGTAACTTTGCACAGTAAACAGAATGTTCTCCTAATACGCAACTTTGCACACTAAACAGAATGTGCTTCTTATCTGCGGCTAGGCACAGTGAATGGAATATGTGACTTTGATATTTTACACTTTGCACAGTAAACAGAATGTTCTCCTAATATGCAACTTTGCACACTAAACAGAATGTGCTTCTTATCTGCGGCTAGGCACAGTGAATGGAATATGTGACTTTGATATTTTACACTTTGCACAGTTAACAGAATGTTCTCCTAATACGCAACTTTGCACACTAAACAGAATGTGCTTCTTATCTGCGGCTAGGCACAGTGAATGGAATATGTGACTTTGATATTTTACACTTTGCACACTAAACAGAATGTTCTCCTAATATGCAACTTTGCACACTAAACAGAATGTGCTTCTTATCTGCGGCTAGGCACAGTGAATGGAATATGTGACTTTGATATTTTACACTTTGCACAGTTAACAGAATGTTCTCCTAATACGCAACTTTGCACACTAAACAGAATGTGCTTCTTATCTGCGGCTAGGCACAGTGAATGGAATATGTGACTTTTAATATTTTACACTTTGCACAGTAAATAGAATGTTCTCCTAATATGCAACTTTGCACACTAAACAGAATGTGCTTATCTGCGGTTAGACACAGTGAATGGAATATGTGACTTTGATATTTTACACTTTGCACAGTAAACAGAATGTTCTCCTAATATGCAACTTTGCACACTAAACAGAATGTGCTTCTTATCTGCGGCTAGGCACAGTGAATGGAATATGTGACTTTGATATTTTACACTCTGCACAGTAAACAGAATGTTCTCCTAATATGCAACTTTGCACACTAAACAGAATGTGCTGCTTATCTGCGGCTCGGCACAGTGAATGGAATATGTGACTTTGATATTTTACACTTTGCACAGTAAACAGAATGTTCTCCTAATATGCAACTTTGCACACTAAACAGAAAGTGCTTCTTATCTGCGGTTAGACACAGTGAATGGAATATGTGACTTTGATATTTTACACTTTGCACAGTAAACAGAATGTTCTCCTAATATGCAACTTTGCACACTAAACAGAATGTGCTTCTTATCTGCGGTTAGACACAGTGAATGGAATATGTGACTTTGATATTTTACAGTTTGCACAGTTAACAGAATGTTCTCCTAATATGCAACTTTGCACACTAAACAGAATGTGCTTCTTATCTGCGGTTAGACACAGTGAATGGAATATGTGACTTTGATATTTTACACTTTGCACACTAAACAGAATGTTCTCCTAATACGCAACTTTGCACACTAAACAGAATGTGCTTCTTATCTGCGGTTAGACACAGTGAATGGAATATGTGACTTTGATATTTTACACTTTGCACACTAAACAGAATGTTCTTCTAATCTGAAGCTTTGCACAATAAACAGAATGTGCTGCTAATCTGAAACTTTGCACACTAAAAAGAATGTGCTGCTAATCTGCAACTTTGCACACTGAACAGAATGTGCTCTAATCTGCAACTTTGCACACTAAAAAGAATGTGCTGCTAATCTGCAACTTTGCACACTGAACAGAATGTGCTCTAATCTGCAACTTTGCACACTAAACAGAATGTGCTGCTAATCTGCGGCTAGGCACAGTGAACGGAATATGTGACGTTTTTTTTTTTATATCTCTGCCCCCCCAAACAAAATAAACTGCTGCCCCCACACACAGTAGTCCTAAAAAGGACTTTTGGGTCTTTTTTTTTTTTTTTAAATCGCTTTTCTTCTCCCTACACTGACTTTCCCTTCCTATCCTCATCTCTCCCTGGCTAAGACTGAGCCGAACTCACTGGTCAGGTGCTATACAGCACCCGATCACGGGTTCTGGCCAGCCAATCAGTGTAATGCCAGCAGCCAACATGGCTGCTGGCATTACACTGATGTCAGAGCCTCCCTGCACGTTTATTGGCTGCGCAGCAGCCGCAAAACGTGCGGGGAGGAGACCCGAACATGGCGGGCGAGCACATGCGGTACTCGTACGAGTACCGCCATCTGCCGAGCAGAGCGATGCTCGATCCGAACCGAGTTTCGGCTGAGCATGCTCGCTCATCACTACTAAGCAGGTAAAAAACACACTCCTTACTCCAAAAGGCAGTATCAGCATTTTATTTTATTTATTTGTTTTTATATAAAGTTTATTGAAAGTTTATAGAAATAAAAAAAAAAACAGTATAGGTGAAGTACAACATACATGTTGAGGTACAAAGAATATAAAGAGACAGTTAATTAACTAGAGAAGAATCCATAATCGGTGACTCACATATGTAGCAAGAGATTGGGAATGTGAAACAGGTAGAGAGCGATAGGAGCTACTGAGTTAGTTGCAGCATTTTATAAAGTCATCTGTATACAGGTATATCTCTTGGACTTGTCTTGAAAATAACTGATGCTATGACCTCCAGAGTGAAATCTGATGATTTCTATTGGCTGCAATGATGTCACACCTATCTGCACAGGCAATAGATGTAAGACTGCTACAGTGGTAACTTCAGCTCTTGTAGGAGGTGGGACAATCAGACATACACAGAGTTCTATATGTTTTTAATGCTGTTACTACCAGTTATGTAAAAATCAGTTATAAACTATTAAAACACTGAATGTGAACATTTATATTTACTTTCTTTATGTTAGTTTAATTTTTCATTCATATTTCCTACATTTTCCCCATAAAATTGCTTAGAGATTGATCATTGTTTCCTTTCAGGGACATAGAGCGAGATTTATAAACATGATGCGTTAAGCAAAAAAGATGAGTTAAAATGGCTTTAATAGCATCTTTGATAGTTATAAAACTAAGAACGCTAGTTTTGGAGGACTGAACGCATTAACCAGTTTGTAAAAGTTGAGCAGTGAATGTATAAAGAAATGTCGCTAGATGCGACAATTTTGCAACAGAATTTTTGCCAGAATCTTAAACGGATAGTAATGTTTCATAATAAAAGCAGCTCTAATTAATCAGCATAGTATTTGGACTTTGGAGAGTGTTATTTCAATTCTGTCAGAGTTGTAGTTCCAGAGTAATTCAATGATAAAGTATCCCCCTCCCGCCCCTTTTACTGATGTAACACTGCTCAGCCAGATCAGAAGGGAGGTGCCCAGGTAGACTGCAGAGAGGGACAATCTTCAATTAAGATAAGGGAAAAACCTGAAAAGCTTGTCAAGGGGGGCAGGGCTTTCATTGTTCTCATAGGAAGAAGATTGTCCCCTGCTGTTATCTGTCTGGTCTATGGACTGGATTCCACATCTGAGAAGAGATGGCTTACACTAGGTAAAAGGGGCGGGAAGGGAAACTTTGCTTGTGAATATCTCATAAACCATAAAGGTTTGAGAGATAAGACTTATACCATTCTTCATGTTTTTTTAATGCCTACAAAATAAAATAAAGTTAAAACAAAGTATTACTATCCCTTTAATGCCAAGTATATGCTGTCCTTAAGCATTCTGGCATTAATATCAGAGTAATAGTGCCACATTTATAAAAATGCCTTAAAGGGACAGTAATGTCCCCCAAAAAATATATCCAGTTTTGAAGACTTAAAAAAAAAATACATCTCTAAGATATAGAGATTCAAAGTTACCCCCTCCCTCCCCTTCTACTGAAGTCAGCTGTAAAGCTGACAGCAGAAGAATGAAGTGGTACGACTTGAGGAGGCTCTGCAGTAGAGCCGAGATTGTGTTATCTGTAAAGAATTCATTCATTGGAAAGATCTACAAAGTGTATCTGGTTTGCAAGCACACTTTGTAGACATTCCCAATTAATTAATTCTTTATAGATAAGGCGATCTCGGCTCTGCTACAGAGCCGCCTGATGGTCCCCTGACCGGGATCTCCGGCTATCAGCTAGATGCTGAAGTCAAGAGAAGAGAGAGGGGCGCACTTTGAATCCCTATATCTCTCAAACCACAACGGTTTGAGATATCGGGTTTGGAGCATTTTTTTTTTTTAAATCTACAAAACTGGATATATCTTTTTTTGGGACATTACTGTCCCTTTAACTAATTTATTAATCAGCGCTCACCTTATCTCCGGTTGTGAGGACCATTCCTTAAAATGTATTAGGAAAGTCTTTATAAATCTCCCTCACCGTAGCATCTTCGTGCACCCTGTGAATGGCCTCTTATTTTTAGACTACCAGTACACCCATTCCTTTTAACAGTTAAAACCTAAGTACCCTGTTTTAGTGTTCCTTTAACCCGTTGCGTGCCAGAGGGGTATGTAATGCTTCACAATGTGTTGCATACCACTCTTGCACTCCATGGGGGAGATTCCCTAAGCAGTGATAAAGTGGTGATAAAGAGGTGATAAAGAGGAGATGACTTCTCCAGTGATATCACTTCTCCAGTTCCTATGTTATTCTATAGAGCCTATTCACTAAGATCTCCAAAGCTGAAGAAATCTTAGTGCATTGGCTCCATAGAATAACATAGGGACTGGAGAAGTGATATCACTGGAGAAGTCATCTTCACTAGATCACCTCTTTATCACCGCTTAGTGAATCTCCCCCTCTAGAGTTAACCATTTGCGTGCCAGTGAGGTATCAAATGCATTGCAAGACAATTACTTGGATACCATCCTGAACTCAAAGGGTTAAACCTTATATATTTTTTTTAGCCTGCTGAAACTCTTCATTTCCAGCATAAAGTATGGTGATCCCTCTGTGACAGATCAAATAGTCAATGCTTTGAGCAAAAGATAAGAAATGTTACTAGCACACAGAATCCAGCAGGATCCAATTTATCTCTCCCATGTCAGGATTTGTCTGCGCTTTCTATGGCAAAATAATACTTCTCTTTGCTTTAATATGCATCAACTGACCACAGATATCTCCCATAAAACAACACTGAGGTATCAAGAGAAAAGATGAAAGGTTTATTGGAGAACTGACTCTGATGTTCTAAAAAAGAACTTGAGAGATTCTGGAACAAAGCAACCGCACCATAGGAAGTAAATACAAATTCCTCAAATTCCCTTGTGATTTAAAAGGGGATTTTAGGCCTTTGAATGTTAGGGAGGTCACCACCGCATTGCAAGACCTCCCTATCATTGAAGGGCCTAAAGTCCCTTTTAAAGGGATAGTATTGTTTCAAAATAAAAGCAGCTCCAGTTAATCTTAATAGTATTTGGGACATGGATAGTGTTATTTCAATACTGTCAGAGTTGTAGTTCAAGAGTAATTGAATGATAAATTATCCCCCTCCCGCCCCTTTTACTGATGTAACACTGCTCACCTCAGAGCAGCATTACTGTCCGGATGGATCACAGAGAGGGACAATATTCAGTGATCATAAGGAAAAACCTGAAAAACCTGTCAAGGGCGGCAGAGTTTCCATATGTTCACAGTAAGAAGATTGTCCCTTGCTGTGACCTGTCCTGTTAAGAGACCAGATTCCACATCTGAGGTGAGCAGTGTTACATCGGTAAAAGGTGTGGGAGGGGGATACTTTATCATTCAATTACTCTTGCACACCTCCCAACATTTCAAATGGGCAAAGAGGGACACTTTTGTTTTAGGTGGTGTTTATGGGGGTGTGGCTTGTGGGTCGGGATATTACAGAGAATTTTTAGGTTATTTCAAGACCTATTGACATCTCGTTATGTAACTGAATAAATTGTTTACAGCAAGACAAAATTATTTTGTTTACACAGACTAATTTAGAAACATATATATTGAAGATGAAGCACACATTTATGTAAGTTTTATTGCTGTGGAGCAATGTGATACACACTACTCATTCTTATCTCCATAAAAGAGGGACAAAAGGGTAGAAAAGAGGGACAGAGGGATTTGGATCTCAAAAAGGGAATGTCCCTCCTAAGGAGGGACACTTGGGAGGTATGCTCTTGAACTACAACTGTGACAGTATTGAAATAACATTCTCCATGGCCCAAATACTATGAAGATTAATTGGAGCTGATTTTATTTTGAAACATTACTATCCCTGTAAATCAACTAGAATTGTAATTTGTGTCCCATGATGCATTTGATTTGCCCCGGTCCACATTTCATCACCTTATCTCTATTTGAATTATATGAATGATAGACATCATTGTCAGTTAATAGAGAGCCCGGTGGTTGTATAACCGTGGTAGGATCTTCTATTAACAAATTGGCTACTAAGGAGGTCTCCATTGTTTTGATTCCCTAATATCAAAAGGTTAAGCAAATTAAGAGCTATTATTCGCCTTTAAAGGGATAGTAATGTAAACAAAATTGTAATATTGTAGGGTATATCCCCCTGAATAAAACAAAGGTATTCTCACTGCCTCACGGTGTTTTATTCAAAAGTTATTACAGCTCAAACTTGAATTTTTTAGGTGCAGTATCACAATGGCCTTAAATTGTACAGTGGCGCTCTTTCTATACCATCCTATGGACAGCTCTGGTCAGTTGACCATTAATCTCCATACGATGGTGTAGCAACAGCGCCACTGTACAATTTCAGGCCACTGTGATATTGCATCTAAAACATTCAGGTTTGAGCTGTAATAACTTTTGAATAAAACACCTTTCAGCAGTGGGAGTACCCTTGTCTAACTTAGGGGGATAAACCCTACAACATATTTTTTTTTTACATTTTAAGTATGACTATCCCTTTAAATGATATGTAATGTTTCATTGTCAATATCTTTATATCCTGATGTAACACAAGAATACTCCCCCTGCTGGGAGATGTTTACTTCAAAAATGATTACAACTCAGACTTTTTTATGAAACTGAAATTTATGGTGTTGATATAACTATTGATGTCTGTTGGGGAGTTACTGTCTGCTAGCAAATGCTCATCATAAACGGCAGTAAAGACGATTTACCTGTGGGCTCAACACAGGTTTGATTTGCAATAACCTTTGTAGGAGACATAAGTAATGTATAGTAGGCTCTGCAGAAGACTTGTTATAGAATGCTTGTAGAAGGCACTTTGAGGGAGATTCACTAAGCGGTGATAAAGCAGTGATAGAGTGGAGATGACTTCTTAGGTTTATCACTTCTCCAGTTGCTGTGTTATATATATAGAGCCTATGCAATAAGATCTCCAGAGTTGAAGAAATATTGGTGCAGAGACTCCATAGAATAATATAGGAATTGGAGAAGGGATACACTGGAGAAGTTATCTACACTTAATCACCTCTTTATCACCACTTAGTGAATCTCCCACCTTAAAGGAACAGTAATGTCCCATAAAAAATGCTTAGAGTTTTGTAGAGGCTAAAAAAAATAAACTATATGACACAAATCCTATCTCTCAAACCGCTATGGTTTGAGAGATATCCTCCGTTAAAGTTCTCCTCTCCCTCCCCTTCTCCTGACGTCAGCTGTAAGCTGACAGCAGGAGTTCCTGGTCCGGGGACTGACAAGTGGCTCTTCAGCAGAGCCGCAATAGCGAAATTTTAAAAGAAATACTTGTTTAGAACAGTCTACAAAGTGTGTTTGGTTTGCAGTCACACTTTTTAGAGCGTTCCAAAGAAGTATTTCTTTTTAAATAATGCTAATGCGGCTCTGCTGAAGAGCCTCCTCGTGTTGGCCGACACGGATCTCCTTTTGTCAGCTTTACAACTGACATCAGGAGAGGGGAACTTTAGCGGAGGCTATCTCTCAAACCATAGCGATTTGAGAGATAGGATTTGTGTTGTATTGTTTATTGTTTTTAACCTCTACAAAACTCAAAGCATTTTTTATGGGACAATACTGTCCCTTTGTTTAAACCTAATTTGAGGGGAGATTCACTAAGCGGTGATAAAGAGGTGATAAAATGGTGATGACTTCTCCAGTTTATCACTTCTCCAGTTCCTATGTTATTCTATAGAGTCTATTCAATAAGATTTACTGAACACTGGAGATCACAGTTAATAGTCTCCACAGAAAAACATAGGAACTGGAGAAGTGATAAACTGAATAAGTCATCACCACTTTATCACCGCTTAGTGAGTCTCTCCCCTGGTCTGCTACATTGTTTTCTGCCTTTAAAGGGATAGTAATACTTCATTTTATCTTTATTTTATTTTGTAGGCATTAAAAAAACATGAAGAACGATATAAGTCTTATCTCTCAAACCTTTATGGTTTGAGAGATATTCACAAGCAAAGTTTCCCCTCCCGCCCCTTTTACCTAGTGTAAGCCATCTCTTCTCAGATGTGGAATGCAGTCCATAGACCAGATAGATAACAGAAGGGGACAATCTTCTTCCTATGAGAACAATGAAAGCCCTGCCCCCCTTGACACATTTTTCAGGTTTTTCTCTTATCTTAATTGAAGATTGTCCCTCTCTGCAGTCTACCTGGGCACCTCCCTTCTGATCTGGCTGAATAGTGTTACATCAGTAAAAGGGGCGGGAGGGGGACACTTTGTCATTGAATTACTCTTGTACTACAACTCTGACAGAATTCAAATAACACTCTCCAAAGTCCAAATACTATGACGATTAATTAGAACTGCTTTTGTTATGAAGGATTACTATCCCTTTAACTCTTACACACAATAAATGTCTCCCTTAATATCTTTAAATTGCAAGCTCTAGGGCAGGGGGTCACCCCTACTGTTTCAATTTGCAAATAACTTGTGTAACCTTGTGTCGTCTGAACTCTTCATCTCTAAAACACTGCATACATTTGTGTTTTGCTATATACATATATTAAGTCATTCATTAATACAATAAACTAATTGGGGTGTCTGGAGAATCACCAGAATTCTTGTTAATGGGTAAACCAGATAACCCATTGACACTTTTCTATGCTGTAAGGATGCCAGTATCAACACAGCATAGGAAAAGAAAGCCCTTTAGGAGGAGGTGAACTATCTAATGACATTAGCAGTGTGTTGAAACCAACGTAAATCCAAGTCAGTAATCTTTATGAAATATCTTGTGAAAAACAATTGGCTTCCTCCTAGAATGAAAACCTCTAACCTTTCCAACGCTGTCTGCTTGTTCATTACATATGCCTCCAGGCAAGATGGCACTTCCTTCTCTGAATCGATGACCTTTCGCCAATGCCTTTGTTTGCTACTTCTGCCTTTTCCGAGAAGGTCCGTATTGATATGTGAAGGAATGGTGGGGCATAAACAAGTGATAAATAAAGGTTAACAATGGGGAATCAATACAGTAGAGAAGATTCCAACAGAAACAATACATGAAAGCATTTAACCTCTTCTGTGACTGGAAATTCCTGCATTAGGAGTTAATAATGGTTTAATTGAACCTCTGAGTGCCAGACAGGTGACCAATGCAGGTAATAATGATTAATATTAACCGTCTGAGTGCAGGAGGGGTGTCCAATGCATTGTGAACCCCTCTGGCACTCAGAGGGTTAATGAAACTAATGTTAACTCCAAATTCAGGAATCTCTAGTCATCAGAGGGTAAATGTTTTAATTCACTGTTTATCTAACAATTTAACCCTTTGAGTGCCAGAGGGGTACGCAACGCATTGCTTTGCACTGCGTTGCGTACCCCTCTGGCACTCGAAGGGTTAACCTCAAAGGGATAGATCTGTGTTTCTCGTTTGCAGTAATACATTGTTTAACCCTTTGAGTGCCAGCTTTGAAATGCGTTTCGTACCCCTCTGACGCTCAAAGGGTTAACATACAGTAACATTTAAAGGAGGACTATGCCTAAACAATCAATAACACCCCTAATAATATCCCCATCCACTTGCATTACTCTGGGCAGGAAAACCTAATCAAATAAATACAATTAGAGAACAGGAGGATTCAACTTAGCAGATCAAGGGGTTCTTTACACTAAACAATCATGCAACACACAGCTCAGTACTCTAGTCCCACACTACACAGCAAATTGCTGTTGATGTTAATATACACACAGGATACACAGTATCTTATATGACATGATAAATGTAGACAAACACAAGTTCTCTCAAAGGGTGCAGCTTCTATTCGAGTGTCCCCAGGTACACCTCCACAGAAAATGCAATGGCCCTTGAGAGTAGCATCTGCTATCTACACAGGTCACTCCTACCTAGAGTGTTTGCACTTACACAATAGATAGTACAATCAGTCTCCAATTAAATGTAACTGCTGGATTTCAGAAGAGTCTCCCGGGAATCCAGTCTTAAAGGGATAGTAATGTTTCATAATAAAAGCAGCTCTAATTAATCATCATAGTATTTGGACTTTGGAGACTGTTATTTCAGTTCTGTCAGAGATGTAGTTCAAGAGTAATTCAATGACAAAGTATCCCCCTCCCGCCCCTTTTACTGATGTAACACTGTTCAGCCACATCAGAAGGGAGGTGCCCAGGTAGACTGCAGAGAGGGACAATCTTCAATTAGGATAAGGGAAAACCTGAAAAACTTACCAAGGGGGGCAGGGCTTTCATTGTTCTCATAGGAAGAAGATTGTCCCCTGCTGTTATCTGTCTGGTCTATGGACTGCATTCCACATCTGAGAAGAGATGGCTTACACTAGATAAAAGGGGCGGGAGGGGAAACTTTGCTTGTGAATATCTCTCAAACCATAAAGGTTTGAGAGATAAGACTTATATCGTTCTTCATGCTTTTTTTAATGCCTACAAAATAAAATAAAGATAAAATTAAGTCTTACTGTCCCTTTAAATTTTGCATGACAAGAGGTGAGAACTGGATGGACCTCTGTGGATTATATGCTTATCTTAATTGCGCTGGGATGCATATTTATAATGGGGAATGTACTTATTATCCTTTCATTGTATGTGTTCTCTATTTAGATTTGTATTTCTTTATTATCATTATATACTCTTTTTGTACTATGCAATGCTAATGTGATAACAGTTTTAACTGCTTGTGATACACAGGTTTTCCTCATCATCTCATCACACTAATGGGGTGATTGCTTTAATATTGTTAATCAATTAGAGCGTCATTTGTTTTGTGCTCGCTTTGCAGTTTGGTGAAGAGGGTTTGTAAGGGGCTTGTTTGTTACACTTGTGTAATCTAGAGAAAGGCCACATAGGTAGCCGAAACATGTATCCAATAAATGGAACTTCACTTTGATCTACTAAAAGAGGAACCTGTGACTGCCGTCTTTCCTACTTCAGAACAGTGTGTATCATTTCATTTATTTCATGAGCACCCAGGTCATTTGAAATGTTTACACACAGAGAGATAATGTGACTGCAATGCATTGCATAGCCCTCTGTGATTGGGAAGTATTGGTTACATATGTCAATGTGGAACTGTGAGTGGGGGGGCAGTAAATGCTGATGTGGAACTTTCTGTGTGTTGGGGGGTAGTATATGTTGATGTTGAACTGTGTGTTTGTGTGGGCGGCAGTATTTGTTGATGTGGAACTGTGTGTAGGGGTAGTATATGTCAATGTGGAACTGTGTATGGGGGTAGTATATGTCAATGTGGAACTGTGTATGGGGGTAGTATATGTTGATGTGGAATTGTGTGGGGGGTAGTATTTGTTGACATGGAACTGTGTGTGGGGGGTAGTATATGTTGATGTGGAACTGTGTGTGTGGGGGGGTAGTATATGTTGATATGGAACTGTGTGTGTGGGGGGGTAGTATATGTTGATATGGAACTGTGTGTGTGGAGGCAGGATATGTTGATGTGGAACTGTGTGTGTGGGGGGGTAGTATATGTCAATGTGGAACTGTGTATGGGGGTAGTATATGTTGATGTGGAATTGTGTGGGGGTGGTATATGTTGACATGGAACTGTGTGGGGGAGTAGTATATGTTGATGTGGAACTGTGTGTGTGGGGGCAGGATATGTTGATGTGGAACTGTGTGTGTGGGGGCAGGATATGTTGATGTGGAATTGTGTGGGGGGTGGTATATGTTGACATGGAACTGTGTGGGGGGGGGTAGTATATGTTGATGTGGAACTGTGTGTGGGGGGGTAGTATATGCTGATGTGGAACTGTGTGTGTGGGGGCAGGATATGTTGATGTGGAACTGTGTGTGTAGGGGCAGGATATGTTGATGTGAAATTGTGTGTGTGGGGGGGTAGAATTTGTTGATATGGAACTGTGTTTGTGTGGGGGGGGGTAGTATATATCAATATGGAACTGTGTCGGGGCAGTATATGTTGATGTGCAATTGTGTTTGAGAGGGTGGTATATGTTGATGTGGAACTGTGTTTGAGGGGGGTAGTATAAGTTGATGTGGAACTGTGGGGGGCAGTAAATGTTGATGAGGAACTGTGTGGGGCACTATAAGTCAAATATGAACTGTGGGGCAGCATGTTGAATATAAGTATTGTGGTGTAACATGGGGAACATCACTATTGTGTGCTAGCGCCACATACATTGACTGACACACCCCCAGCCTTGTTCTGTTGCCCAGGCAGTGCCCATGGGGATTTGTAGCTACCAGTAGGCAAGGGAAGAAGGCTGGGGGAGGTCAGACAGTGTACATGAGGATCTGAGGATACCAGTGGGCAAGGGAACAAATCTGGGGGTTAGGCAGTGTACATGGGGTTTTGTGGCTACCAGTGGGCAATGGAACAAGGCTAGAGGGCAGCTGGTAGCCACAAATCCCCATGGATGCTGCCTGACCTCCAGCCTTGTTCCCTTGGGAGTGCACAACATGTATGAAATATGATACAGAGCTGAGGGGATGATTATGTACTGTTTGGTGTACTTTTTAACCCTCTGAGTGCCAGTGGGGTGACCCTACTGGCCAAGTGGAAAAGAAGAGAGAATGCTCTCAGACTTCAGGATTGTGGTACTGCTGATGAGTGAGGGAAAGCATCCCTTCCACATCGGCAGCAGTTCACAAACCTTCATGCTTCTGATTGATTGAGGGCTGTTACTGCATAGCAAGGTACAGGGAGACCCCAACTCCATCAGCCTCAAGTAGGTGAAGTTGAGACTGTGAACTCTGACAGCAGAGCATGCTATCAGAGTTTATTGAATGTGGTGAAGTGCCACATTAACATATCAACCCCCCCCCCCCCCCTTGCATATGATAATGGCTCATTATCTTGCATTTCCATATGGAAGTAGGCCATTGTCAATGTGATGAGTGAAAATTCACAAACCTGGTGAAGGCATGTTGGATGGATGTCAATGTGGGCAGATTTTTGTCAGACTAATGGGGCACTTTAGTGCATACTATCCATGTGCTTTCAACACTGCTCCAACAGGACATCGACATTATGAGCCCTCTTTGACCTTTAGTGCATCTCCTCCGACATCTTCAATCCATAGACGGACATGACGGTTGCTGCTAACTTTCTACACTAAAGCAGATATAAGCCTACTTAAAGGGATAGTAATACTTAAGTATTACTAATCCCTATAGTAAAGCCCTACTAAAAAAAAAAACGTATTGCCCCCAGTGTCATCTCTCACACCTTTATGGTTTGAGAGATGAACGCTTCTAAAGTTGCCCTCTCCCTCCCCCTTCTCCATAGTAAGCGTTGTAGCTGACTGCAGGGAAGAGAGTCATATGACTTTCAGGTGGCTCTCCAGCACAGCCTGATCGCGTTACTAAAAAAGAAAACTTTAACAGAAATGGTCTTCTACGTGTGCTTGGTTTGCAATCACACGTAGAAGACCGTTTTAGTGAAAGTTTTTTTTTTAATTAACGCGATCTCGGCTCTGCTGCAGAGCCGCCTGATGATCTATGACCGGATTTCCCTTCAGTCAGCTACAAAGCTGACTTCGGGGAAAGGGGAGGGAGAGGGCATCTTTAGAAGCGTTCATCTCTCAAACCATAAAAGTTTGAGAGATGACACTGGGGGCAGTATGTTTTTTTTAGTAGGGCTTTACTATAGGGATTAGTAATACTTAAGTATTACTATCCCTTTAATCCTTTAAGACCATGAGGCGTGTGCAGCGTGTTTTGAAGGAATGCACAACCTTCTGACCCTCAAACAGTTAAGATTACCTTGAGCAATGAGCAGAGCCGATGTCATGTAGTCCTGGCAGCAACTGTCATGTCCGCCTCCATGAACATAATGCCAGCAATTGATTGAAGATGTTATCTCTTGAACAAAAGCAGGAGGGCAAAATTTAAAGCTGACACTGGGCTATTTTTATGGTCATAGTAAGTTAAGTGGGTATAATAAACAGGGCTCAAAATTTCCACTCGCCACTAGCCAATGGCGAGTGAAAATTTAGCCCTGGTGAGTAGAAATTCAGCCCTGGTGGGTATTTTATGGCTTGCAGTGGCGAGTAACTTTTCATGTCTGGATAGTAGCAAAGGACTTCAAATTTTAAGGCCTGTAATAATATTAGGTGTTATCCTATATTGTCTATAACATTCAGTTCCTTAAAGAGTTTTCAAATAAAGCATTCCTCTGTAGGAATAAACTAGCTGGAGTGGATGACGTTAAGAGTTTAACCCTTTGAGTACCAGAGAGGTATGCAACGCATTGCGTTGCATACCCCTCTGGCACTCAAAGGGTTAATGGAACCAAATCAAAATATCTTCATTGTTTTAAGTAAATAATAGATGGAGTGGAACAAAAAAAAGATTATGCAGCAATTTTACATTGAAATATATTTTGGAGGAAGTAGCTGTTTTAATGAGGTTACTAAAACATAATTAGAATGATTAACTGAGTTTCCCAACAATAAACAAACACTAAAGAGATGAATAAAACAATTATATAGACCACGATGCATTATGTATACATACATTTTTACAATTTTCATAATAGTATTATAGATATTTTTTGCATATTTATTTTCAATAGACCAGTAAATTATGTATGTATTCTCTACTTGTTGAAAAACTACTGGGTAGCAGAACAAAAGGAAAGTATAGAAGGAATCCTATACTGTCCGTGATATAAAGTGGGTGAGAAGTGGGCAGAACAGGGTGGGGAGAAGGAGAAGTGTTTGGGAAGAAGGAGGAACAGGGTCGGAAGGAGCGGAAGAGTCCAAGTATCGTAAATGACTGCACCGCTGCCAACAAGTGGCATGGAGGCGAATATCAATTAAAGGGATAGTAATACTTCGTTTTAACTTTATTTTATTTTGTAGGTATTAAAAAAATATGAAGAATGATATAAGTCTTATCTCTCAAACCTTTATGGTTTAAGAGATATTCACAAGCAAAGTTTTCCCCTCCCGCCCCTTTTTCCTAGTGTAAGCCATCTCTTCTCAGATGTGGAATCCAGTCCATAGACCAGACAGATAACAGAAGAGGACAATCTTCTTCTTGTGAGAACAATGAAAGCCCTGCCCCCCTTGACAAGTTTTTCAGCTTTTTCCCTTATCTTAATTGAAGATTGTCCCTCTCTGCAGTCTACCTGGGCACCTCCCTTCTGATCTGACTGAACGGGGGGGGGGATACTTTGCTTGTGAATATCTCTTAAACCATAAATGTTTGAGAGATAAGACTTATATCGTTCTTCATGTTATTTTAATGCCTACAAAATAAAATAAAGATAAAACGAAGTATTACTATCCCTTTAAGACAAATTCACTTTATTCGAAAACTTTAAAAATACATACTACGTCCTCAGACATCGGAGGCCAGTCTCATGTCTCGTGTAATGCCAGAACCACTCTGTCCACGCGTTTCACGCTATGCATGCTTAATCAGGAGCGGGAGTGTGCAGCATTTCATTACTCACCACCACCGGAGAATCAGCCTCTGTCCCAGCAAACCCAGTAAATAAAAGGGATAGTAGCACCTGCTGTTAACAAACTTTAATATTATTGATATTAAAAATATAAATTCTATGATATACATGTTGTCTCTCAAAAATGTATAGTTTGATAGATATAAGCTTTTTAAATGCCCCTTCCCGCCCCTTTCACAGACATCAGCGCTCTAGCTGACAGCATGAGATTCGGATGGTGCGACCCGACGGCGGCTCTGCTAGCGTTATCTAGAAAGAAATACTTCATTGGAACAGTCTACGAAGTGTTGCAAACCAGGTGCACTTTGTAGACCATTCCAATGAAATATTTCTTATATTGTTGAAGATAGTTATCTCTAGAGTCTATACAACCTCAACTGTATCTAAGGGAATTGTTGCTCTTTAAAGGGATAGTAATACTTCAAAATTACTATCCCTTATATTGAAGCCCTTAAAAAACTGAATTAAATGCCACCAGTGGCATCTCTCAAACCTTTATGGTTTGCGAGATAGCCGCTTTTAAACTTCGCTCCCCCCTGCCTCTCCCCTGACGTCAGGGTTCTTTCTGCAGCAGGGGAATCTGTTCATTGAATCAAGCGGAGGCTCTTCATCAGAGCCAGGTCTCGTTATAGAAGAAACAATCGTTCACTAAAACGGTCCTCTACGTGTGCTTGGTTACCAAGCACACGTAGAAGACCGTTTTAGTGAAGGATCTTGTCTTCCATAACGAGCTCTGTTGAAGAGCCTTCACCGGTCCCGGGACTGGGTTTCCCTGCTGCAGCAAGAACGATGACGTCAGGGGGAGAGGCAGGGGGGAGCCAAGTTTAAAAGCGGCTATCTCGCAAACCATAAAGGTTTGAGAGATGCCGCTGGTGGCATTTAATTCAGTTTTTTAAGGGCTTCAATATAAGGAATAGTAATTTTGAAGTATTACTATCCCTTTAAATTCATAATAGCAGGTTATGTTTTCTATATGAAGAATAATTTAAAATAAGAAGATTCACCTGGAGCCATTATGAAACTAAAACAATCAGATACTGAAATATCTATAATGTAATTCAAATATTTTTATGGCGTTTTAATAATGTTTTAGAGTTAGGCACGCTTCATCAGATCAATATATATTTTCATTCATAAATTCTTGCTCAAGCAGATTTGTAATCCTTCCAAAATGTTGGAACAGTTTAATGCACGTGATTAATTATTGTTAACCAATAATGTTAATTAAAACGCTGACTAAAATATTCTTTTATGGCAACGATAAATGTTCTTTAAAAAACGGAGGTGAAAAAATAAAAGATAAGATGAAAAGTAGCACAGTTTTGCAAATGTAAGGATTTGACTTTTATGTATTTTCCTGTGAATTTCAAATGCATATAGGCTGACTGCTTCACTAGTCATAAAAGTGATGAACTAGGAGATTATTGTAATGGACAAACTAGGAGCTTGCAAAGGTCGTTCAGTTCTCCCTTAAAGGGATAGTATTATCTGCCATAAAGTAGCTCTCTCTGAGTCTTTTCTGTTTTAAAACTAACACATTGCTCTATGTTTAATCACTTACTTTTATGTAGTTCCAAAGATATTACATCCCTTTTGGCTGCCTCCCCTTTGAGTTGCAGTCTGGTCCCACGACCGAATGGATGCAGCGAGGGACAAACTTCAGTAAGTATAAGGAAAACCCTGATCCACTTGACGAAGGAGGGCAGGATTTTCCTTTGATTACTGAAGATTTTCCATCGCCGCTCTCCATCCAGACCACAGTAAGTAGAAGTGTGAAGAGGTGGGAAAGGGATCTTTTTACATGTAATGTCGGAGCTACGTAAAAAAGTGATTAAACATTGCTCAATGTGTTAATTTTACAATTGAGAAGACTCGGAGATCTACTTTATGTCAGACATTACTATCTCTTTAAAGGCATAGTGATACTTCGTTTTATCTTTATTTTATTTTGTAGGCACTAAAAAAAACATGAAGAACGATATAAGCCTTATCTCTCAAACCTTTATGGTTTGAGAGATATTCACAAGCAAAGTTTCCCCTCCCGCCCCTTTTACCTAGTGTAAGCCATCTCTTCTCAGATGTGGAATGCAGTCCATAGACCAGACAGATAACATCAGGGGACAATCTTCTTCCTATGAGAACAATGAAAGCCCTGCCCCCCTTGACAAGATTTTCAGGTTTTTCCCTGATCTTAATTGAAGATTGTCCCTCTCTGCAGTCTACCTGGACACCTCCCTTCTGATCTGGCTGAGCAGTGTTACATCAGTAAAAGGGGTGGGAGGGGGATACTTTGTCATTGAATTACTCTTGAACTACAACTCTGACAGAACTGAAGTAACACTCTCCAAAGTCCAAATACTATGATGATTAATTAGAGCTGCTTTTATTATGAAACATTGCTATCCATTTAAAGACATATTATATGTTCACGTTTATTTTACAATTTGATTCAGAATGTTTATCCCCTTGAGTGCAACACTTTGGAGACATCTCTTGAATCCAAAGGGTTAATTGTGTCATGGGGTGGAATGCACAATACCGCTTCCTGCATTAGATGCATTCGCTATTCCACTCAGACAGATTAGATTATCCTGACCACGCCCACATGACCACAGCCACAAAATAACACGTGAAGCTGTTTGCTAGTTTTGAGGGTTTATCCTCCTTAATAAAACAAGAGTACTCCCACTGCTGAGAGGTGTTTTATTCAAAAGTTATCTAAGCTCAAACTTGAACTTTTTAGGTGTAGTATCTCAATGATCTGAAATACTACAGTGGCTCTGTTGCTACACCATCTTATGGAGGTTTATGGTCAACTTACCAGAGCTGCCATAGGATGGTGTAGCATAGTATCACTGCAATATTTCAGGCCATTGTGATATTGCATCTAAAAAGTTCAAGTTTGAGGTGAGATAACTTTTGAATAAAACACCTCTCAGCAGTGGGAGTACCGTTGTTTTTTTCAGGAGCATACATATTGTAATTTATCATTTGTTATTAAGTGTTACAATCTCTTTAAAGTTTCACCTTTGTGAGCTGGGTCCTAGTACGACTGAACCTTCGGCACTCCCTGTAGTTACAGCTTTAAATCAATGCTTGCTCATCTTACAGTCCAGACAATGGTGGGCTTTGTGCAAGGGTTTACACTAATATGATCAAACACTCTAGTTCAGTGGTTCTCAACTCCAGTCCTCGGGACCCACTAACAGGCCAGGATGTGAATCAATGTGAATGAGCCGCTGATCACCACACCTGTGCTCTAGCAGAGAAATCCCTAAGTCATGGCCTGTTAGTGGGTCCCGAGGACCGGAGTTGAGAAACACTGCTCTAGTCCATAGAGTTTCTCAAGCACAATCCTCAAGTAACCTAATAGGGCAGGTTTTCTGGATTTCCATGTCAGATCGCAGGTATGTAATTAGTGGATCTGTCAGTGCAAGCAATGTGTTACACGCCTCTCTGGTTCCGAAAAGTGCTAAATGTGCATTGAGAAGAGTCTAAGGTCCTGCTCGTGATATCCTTTTGAAATTAGGTATGCTGCATAGTGTGTCTCAAAATGTCGCATTTCTTTGGTCACTAGCTTGCAAATGACTTATTAACCTGTCGCTTGCCAAACAATAGCACAATCAATATGTCACCCACAATATGTTGGCTGCTTCAAACTGCCGCTCACATTGTCACTAAGTTGCACAACATCTTCAATAAGTTGCAATAAGGCCGCATTAAAGGGGCACTAATGGCCAATAATAACTTTATGTTGTTTTGTAGATTAAAAAAAAAACAAATTATGCAGCGCAAATCCCATCTCTCAAACCTTTATGGTATGAGAGATATTCACATCTAAAATTCCCCCTCTCCTGATGTCAGCTGTAAAGGTGACAGCAGGAGATTCGAGTCAGCCAACTTGAGGAGGCTCTTCAGCAGAGCCGAAATAGCGATATTTAAAAAGAACTACTTCATTGGAACGGTCTACAAAGTGTGCTTGCAAACTAGGCACACTTTGTAGACCATTCCGATGAAGTAATTCTTTTCAGATATCGCTATTTTGGGTCTGCTGCAGAGCCGCCGGCTGGTCCAAGGATCGGGATCTCCTGCTGTCAGTAGAGCGCTAACGTCAGTGCAAGGGGAGGGAGGAACTTTAGCTATGAATATCTCTTAAACTGTAAAGGTTTGAGAGATGGGATTTGCGCCACATAATTTTTTTTTTTTTAAATCTACAAGACAACAGAAAGTTATTATTGAACATTAGTGTCCCTTTAAGGACGCAATAAGGTGCATTAAGGGTGCATTTACTGTGCAAATTCCACATCTTTAAACTTCACATTTTGTCAATAAGGCCGAAATAAGGGTGCATTAAGGGTGCGATAAGAGCGCAATGGCATTAAGGGCACAACGAATAAAAAATATATATTCTTTGAGTATTTTTAAAAATGGGCACTAAAATTATTTTTTTTGTTTCATATATCTTTTATTGATTATTCAAAAGATATCAACGTAAATACAGGGAGAAAAGAGCAGCACGCAATACCATATACAGAACGAATGTGGGAACAGCAACATACAATCCCTAATGCCCCCAACAGTCATGAATGTAGAGCTCATGCTGTGCCAGTGAAGAGCCAGCTCGGGTCCAACAGGAGGGAGCACAACCAGATGTAATAGAGGGGCGAGGCCCAAGGTTGATAGTGTCACCCGACTCAAAGTGGTCAGGTCACAACTAGTGGCACTGAGAACATCAAGGATACCTGAGAGAGAGGCATGCAAGAAAGGGGGAGCAAAGGAAGAGAAGAGGAGAACAACACAGGATAAGGGAGAAAGAGGGGGGACTAGGGAAAAAGGGGGGAAAGGAAGGGTGGAAGGTGTGGGGGTCCCATCCAGTCTCAACTCCTGTGAAAAAACATTCCGGTCTCATCGAACATTACTCTAGTCTCAGTCTGAAGGTGTCACTCTCCAAAAATTCAGCCCAATGGAATCAATAATGCCTATAAACTCTTGACCAGATGGTACAGGGTCCCTGCCCTGCTCCACAAATGCTATCCTACTGTCTCGGATAGAGGCTGGAGATGCAAATCTCATGTAGGAGACTACTTACATATCTGGTGGTCTTGCCCTAGACTGCAACCCCTTTTGGACAGCTGTTGTTGACACGATTCAAGAGGTAGCAGACCCTCTAACTCTTCTTCTACATCATACCCCTCATCCCACCCACAAATACACCCACTAAAAGGATTTTAAAATACTCTGCTAGCCACCGTCATGTCCTCCTCCTCCATGGACATGACGTTCAGAACTCATTAACCCTTTGATTGCCTTGCACACCCCTCTGGCAATCAAAGGGTTAAAGATGTTACTTCTTAAACCAAGGCACAGGGGCATAGTGACCATAAGGATTTTTTGGCCATAATCAGTTAAATGGGCTCCTGGGCTGTTAGTATTAGGAGATGTTACTTCTCCTGTAAATGGAGCTTTTAACCCCTTGAATGCCGGAGAGGTCTCTAATACATGAAGCAATGTGTTGTAGATGTTTTTAGCAATCAGGGGGTTAAATCCCCCCTTAGAATCAAAGGGAAATGTTATGTGTCCCCTGTGATGCAGTTCTGCACCAGAACTGCTCCAGTAAAGCGTGACACAATTTAACCCTTTAACTCTATGAGTTAAATGCAAAGCGGTGCGTTGGCTACCCCTCTGACAATCAAGGGGTTAAGGAACAGAGGAATGTGTAATATATTACTTTGCAAGTTATTGCTCTCCCCCCACATTCTTTCAGGGTTTAACCCTTTGAGTGCCAGAAGGGTACACAACGCATTGCTCCCCTCTGGCACTCAAAGGATTAAGGAAGAATAAGTGTATTTAATCTACATCTGTGAAATACTTACCATTTGTTTGACAAACCGTCAATATTCTGTGCTGTCAAACACATCAAACAAACAATGAATTTCCTTTCCTTTGATTGGCATTTCCAATACTTCTATTAAGAACGCTATTATTCATAGAACATTTCTGAAACTTCATTACATTTGAGAAGTGCATTCCCACATGGACTACTTATACTCAAATAATCAGATCTTCAGATACAACATTCCCATTAAAGGCAAATTATGTTCACCGGGGAATCAAAAGGACATCTTGCATTTACAGAGATTTAAGAATCCCAAGATTACTGTTTTTTTTTTTTAAATTTGTTTATTTATTTTTTTGCCATTCTAAGATGACAGACGACATGTGCAAGGGAGGGCAACGCATTTTGTGCTTCGTTTCAAATATGTTTTATCACCCAAATCATAAAAATTTAAATTGCGTATCTTCAATAACCAACATTTTGGAAACTTTGGTCCCAAGACATTTTACTGCATTGCGTATAAATGTGCAAATGCATCATGTTCATAAATATTTCATGTTTTTCTATTTCTTTTAACAGATTTAGTTCCTTAGTGGTCTTTTGAATGCCCCTTTAGAGGATGTGGGTTTCTGTATATATAGCATAACTTAACTCTTTAAGTGGCAGAAAGGGGTTCACTTTTAAATTATCGCAGATAAAACAGCATATTAAGCAAGATACTGTGATGAAAAGGGCAACATGAGAATCTCGCCCTGCATGGAAAGTGAGAGATTCTCATGTTGCCTCCATAAACGTTGCTTCAGTCTACATTAGTGCCACCTATGCATATTTGTATATCCCTAACCCCAATGACAGCCCCTGCAAGTGATGGGATATCATGTAGGTAATTTAAGGTAGCTTAAATGGATAGTAATACTTCGTTTTAACTTTATTTTATTTTGTAGGCATTAAAAAAACATGAAGAATGATATAAGTCTTATCTCTCAAACCTTTATGGTTTAAGAGATATTCACAAACAAAGTATCCCCCCCCTGTTCAACCAGATCAGAAGGGAGGTGCCCAGGTAGACTGCAGAGAGGGACAATCTTCAATTAAGATAAGGGAAAAACCTGAAAAACTTGTCAAGGGGGGAAGGGCTTTCATTGTTTTCATACAAAGAAAATTGTCCCCTTCTGTTATCTGTCTGGTCATACAACCTGATCCACATCTGAGAAGAGATGGCTTACACTAGGAAAAAGGGGCGGGGAGGGGAACTTTGCTTGTGAATATCTCATAAACCATAAAGGATTGAGAGATAAGACTTATATCATTCTTCGTGTTTTTTTAATGCCTACAAAATAAAATAAAGTTAAAACGAAGTATTATTATCCCTTTAAGTCCAACTCGAAGATATAATGCTGAGCCTTCCTAATCACATGAAAACAACTTAGATGCCCCAGGACAGCTTACCTTAATTGCCCAGATGAGTGTATGTGCAGGCTCTGGATAGCCACCCTTAGCTTAGCAATGTCAGTGTGCTCTGTGAAGCCCAGCCCAGTTGTCATGGAGACACAGCTACTGTGTTCATTTACACTTAAGAGGGAGCTAAGGGTGGCTATCCAGTGCCTGCTCATACACTCATCACTAATTTACTTACATTCTGTTTTATCTAAAATATTTTAAATGGGTACCGCAGTGAGGTATCCAGTGCATTGCAAAAGTAACCCTTTATATTGACTTTACATGCCGTACAAGTGCGTACCATGTAAAGTCAGACTGCCTATATGTTTTAGTTATTTATTTATTCCCACCCCAAGTGTTGCCTCATTCCATCCTCCTCCAATGACAGAGGAGTTCTCCATTTAAGCTTGAGCACTCTCATTGGCAAGAGAGCTCTCCAGCTTACATGGAGAAATTCTCCATCATCGGAGGAGGCTAGAACAAGCCAATACTTGGGGAGGGAACAGACAAAGATTGACAGGCCCCGGTACAGAGCTGTACCCTCAGTCTGCCCTGAGGTGACGCCACCGGCTCATTTTTAGAATGGTAAATTTTGCCATAGCCTGCATTAAATAAAGAAAACACACACACAGATTACACATATTATCTTTATAGGAACATTACACAGAGGCAAACTTGTATAGAGGTGATAGTTTCCTTTCAAATTTATGACAAATTAGTTAAGGTGATATGTATGACAAAGCACTATGTTCTGATACACAGAGCAGTTAATAAAACAGCTTTGTAAGCAATATGATAGAAGGATACTGAAGGTAACGGTTCAGAGGGATCTTTTTTGCAATACCTCAAGAACGAAGTTCAAATCCCAAGGATGAGTTGGATCCTTACAGGGAGGAACCTTGTGGACTATAACTTGCTGAAATGTTAGAACTTCTGGAATTCCTGCTATTTTTCTTTGTAAATCCACTGACAAGGCTGAGACTTGAAATTTCAATTAACTGAGCTTCACTGCTTTATCTAATCCTACTTAATGAAAATCACGAGTAGAGGCAAGTTGAAAGTCTGCAAATCAAATTGATGCTGTTAACAACAATTAATATATGCTTTCCAGACTCTATGAAAGATCTCGATGAAAGCAAGAAAGATGTTGTTTTGAACATACTTTGAATGACTTAGAGACATTTTTACATTTTAATACTGTGGCCATTAAAGTCAGGTAAGCTGGGTTGTGATGCAGGGTCGGACCTTGAGAGAGCTGATCTGGAATAATGGGTAGATTCCAATATTCTATTATTAAAGGGGATGTATCACCTTATAAAATGGTGTTACCATCCACTTTGTTAATTAAAAAAACTCAAGCTGCTTATGAAGATATCCTCTCTTCAATAGCAGAAGAGTTTTGCCGAAGGATCAGCATGTCCCATTATGCTGACCGACAAAGCTCTCCTGCACGTCCTATTTCTCCTCCCACCTCCCTCCCAGCTGCCCCAGGGAGCGAGTTCGCAATTCCCTTCGGTGTGCTGTGATTGTCTTCTAGCGTTACAGCAAGCTCTAGTAAGCATTAGACTGAGGTTGCAACCCCAGTATAATGCTAATTGGAGCTTGCTGTAACACTAGGATCCATTCACAGCACACTGAATAGAAGCGTGAACATGTTCCCTGGGGCAGCTGGCATTGAGGTGGGAGAAGAAATACAATGTGCTGTAGTGCTGTGCTGTGCATATAATGTGAAAGTGCACAGCATTGAAGATGGGATATATTTATAAGTAGCTATATTTATATTTTAAAAAAAAAACAGCTTTTCTAGAATAACTTTAATTAACAAAGTGGATGGTAACACCTTTTTATAAGATGATACATCAGCTTTAACTGATCCATCAAAGTGTGGTTCTGTGAGTGACACAGCCATGTTGGGACTATGAAGAGGACATGTAACCCTTCTTTCCTGATCTTTGTCAGAGCCATGGAGATCATTGTTGCTGCAGGAAATATATATTCCTCTCTATAACCTCAATGCATCACCATCCCATTGAAAGCTGTGGCTTTTGGATCTCTTTTCTTGTTCAAAACACAGGAAGTTCTGTACTGAGTGCGGATGCATTAGATCTTTGTCTTGTATGCTCCATACTAGTACACTGAAGATTTCTTGTTTGAGTTTCCATTCTCCTGTATAGGTAGTTTTTCTGCTGAGATAGTCTGCTTTCCTGTGTTCTACTCCTGGAATGAAAATAGCCGATAGACCTGAACATGTTTTTCTGCAAATGTTTGGATTTTTGAAGCCTCCTAACCATGCTACTTTACTCTTGGTTCTGCCTTAGTGGTTTTTATTTACTACTGTCCTATTATTAACAAACTGTATGCAAATTAGATGTCATTTCAAGAGAGTCATCTGAGTTATAAGAGTCCTGAGGACTGCTATTATTTCCGAGTTGTTGATGGGCTCGGTAGATTCCTACTTTGACTATGGACTCGGAATGAAGAGATGGTTGCATACTTCTCCCCATCTGTCCAAGTAAGAAGAGAGAAGGCCTTCCCTTTGAATAAATTCTGAACGTTCAGGGAACATTCTACTGACTGTCGTGTCACTTGGGAAAAATGTATGCAATGATTCCAGGATTGCACGTTCCTGTTCCATTTATAATTGTCTCATATGAAACTGTGTGAAGGAAACTGCTCATGGTGAAGATACCATGGTTCCTGCCATCTTCATGCAATTCCTGACTATAGGATTCATGAAGAATAGATTTTTTTGTTGGATCCCTCTGTGGCACTCAAAGGGTTAAATTTGGGTTTTTTAACCTTCATATTCTAGCGAGGTCTCCAACATAATGGGGGAGATTCACTAAGTGGTGATAAAGAGGTGATAAAGTGGAGATAACTTCTCCAGTGATATCACTTCTCCAGTTCCTATGTTATTCTAAAGAGCCTATGCACTAAGATCTCCAGAGCTGGAGAAATCTCACTGCTTAGTGAATCTCCCCCATTATGTTGCAATGCATTGGAGACCACTATAGAATTCAAGGGGTTAAAAGGAATTCTTATCTCTCCTACATCGTCCATCTGGATTTGCTCTACAATGGTTACATTTTTTTGGTACATAAGGCTCATTGTCATGCTGAGGGGTGTCTGGGCAGAAAATCCTATTGATCACTGTTGGGTCTATTTAAATAAAATAGCTTTTTAGCCCTGAGAGTGCCAGATAAGTATCCAACACATTGCAAAGCCTCTCTGGCACTCAAAGGGTTAAAACACAGAGCAAAACAACTATTATGATTGTTTTTGTCAAATTTAAGAATGACTGCAAGTAATTTTGTGCATTTCTTCTGCAAATTGTAATGCACAGTTACTATGTATTTGCTGAATTTAACAGTTTGAAAAAAATGTAACAGAAAATATGGCACCTGCTAGAGTTTGATCACTCTGTCAGTTGGTATTAGTAACACCCCCATTTTAAGAAATCAATGCCTCCAAATGCTTCTTGTAGCTAGCTAACAGTCGTTCTATTATTGCTTTATTTTTCCCACTCTCCCTTGCAGAATGCTTCTACTTCAGAAATATTCTTAGGTCACCTTGTATGTATTACGTTTGAAATCTACCCGCAAATTTTCAATGATATTCAAGTCTGAGGAAACCTTAAGCTTTCATTTCTTGAAGAAGCTGCAAAAACAGAAAGAGGTAGGGGAAAAAAGATGGCAAGCGCCCCTGTGCGGTATCAGTCAGTTGGCTAATTTCCACCACCAACACCCAAAGATGTGTACTCCCAAAATTAGCGGCTAGGTAATGGTATATACCTGTCTCAGCTAACAGACAGCTGAGGATACTAACTGCCCTCAGACGCAGTATCACCACTGGTACTTCACGAATCATTGGGCTGCTCCAGAACAAACACGCTCCCCCTGAGCGCCTCAAAGATCCCAAGATGATATAAAAAAAAAAACAAAAAAAAAAAAACAAGAGTGCCTAATAGTATAATACAGTGTACACAAAAATATAAATGGAAATATTAGAATGCACTCACATGTACTGATGGTAAGAAAGCTGTTTTTTCTTGGGCTTGTTAGTGCTTTGATAAAGCAGCCCCATTGCTGTGAAACGCATTAGCGTTCTAAGCCTGTATTTTAATTGTTTAATCTTCATGTGGACAATCCAATAAATCTTGTCTTCTGGAACCAGCCGTCTGGTTGTCTGTTTGGGGCAGTGTGTTGCAGATTGCCAGCCCTTCGAGTGAACATGGATGATATATCTCCACAGGTGCTTTTGTCAGTTCGGCTGATATCAGTTTTCTGACCATCAGTACATGTGAGTGCATTCTAATATTTCCATTTAATATTTTGTGTACATTGTATTACACTATTGGGTGCTCTTGTCTTTTTTTATTTTTTATATCATCTTGGGATTTCTTGAAGAAGTTCACGTGTGATTTTAAGGTATATTTTAGATCAGGGGTGTCCAAGTTTGGTGCTCAAGGTCTATCAAAAGACCAGAATTTAAGGATTTCCCTGCTTGAGCACAGGTGGGTCAACCAAAGTGAATGAGCCACTGATTAACTCACACTTAATCAGGGAAATTCTTAAACCTTGGACTGTTGGTGACCCTTTATTATTATTATTATTATTATTATTAAAGGGATAGTAATACTTCATTTTAACTTTATTTTATTTTGTAGGCATTAAAAAAACATGAAGAATGATATAAGTCTTATCTCTGAAACCTTTATGGTTTAAGAGATATTCACAAACAAAGTATCCCCCCCCTGTTCAACCAGATAAGAAGGGAGATGCCCAGGTAGACTGCAGAGAGGGACAATCTTCAATTAAGATAATGGAAAAAGCTGAAAAACTTTTCAAGGGGGGAAGGGCTTTCATTGTTTTCATACAAAGAAAATTGTCCCTTTCTGTTATCTGTACTGTCATACAACCAGACTCACATCTGAGAAGAGATGGCTTACACTAGGAAAAAGGGGCTGGGAGGGGAACTTTGCTTGTGAATATCTCATAAACCATAAAGGTTTGAGAGATAAGACTTATATCATTCTTCATGTTTTTTTAATGCCTACAAAATAAAATAAAGTTAAAACGAAGTGTTACTATCCCTTTAATAATCTTTATTTATATAGTGCCAACAAATTCCGCAGCTCTTTACAATAGGGAATAGACATGCAGAGGTATGAAATAGTACACATAAAATGTGGAGACCAGAAGGATCAGAGGGCCCCCTGCTGGTGAAAGCTTACAGTCTAGAGGAAGGTGGATTTGACACAGAAGGAGTAAGTGCGATTGAGGATTGAACCTGGACACCACTGTTTTAGATCACAACTTGTAATATCCAACCTGTTTTCAGCTTCAGTTTCTTGACTGACTGTACGATGTTAGATTCAAGGATTTGTTGATACTTAGTAGAATCCATTCTTCTTGTGCCAGTGGCTGCCACAACACCCCAAATCATAAGAGATCCACCCCAATACTTAACAGTTGGCAAGGTGTTCTTTTCTTCAAATGCTTCTCCTTTTTTCCTCCAAACATACCTTTGGCGATTGTATCCAAAGAGATCAATTTTATTGTCATCAGAAGACAGCAGTTGGGTCCAAAACAGCTCTGGCTTATCTAAGTGTTGTGTTGCATACTTTAGATATTAGCTTTTTTGATGAGTTTGCATTTAAGGTTTCCTTCTGATGACTCTTCAACACAGTCATTTTTATACAAGCAACGCTGCACAGTGGACTGGGACACCACTACTCCAGTGCCAGGTAAACTTTCCTTCAGGTCCTTTGCAGTGATATGGGGGTTTTGTTTTGCATTCCTGACCAGTGTACAAGAAGGTCCATTGGAGATTTGCTTGGTCTTCCAGATTTTGTTTGAGATTAACAGTTCCCTTTAACTTCTATTTCTTAATAACATTTTGGACAATGGAAACTTCAAGCACAAATCATTCAGATAACTTTTATTAGCCTTCCCCTGCTTTGTAGGAGTCAGTTATATTTATTTTCTGATCCACAGTCAGATTCTTAGAGGTGTCCATGGTTGTTGAGTATAAACACAACACCCTGAGAGGTTTGAGGATTCAGGGAATTGATTCAAGTCTGGAATTGTCTTTAATTAAGGCCTAATGAGTCAACTAAGTTCTGAGACCTTACAAAAACAACACTAACCCAAGTAAAGAAATTGGGTTTTATATAATGTAAAATAGCATGTACTTTGTTTTGGGTACCAGTTCTGAAAAAGGATATTCTAGAACTGGAGATAGTACAGCGAAGGGCAATAATAATATTTAAGGGAATGGAGGACTTGACGTATGAGGAACGTCTAGAAATACTCTGTTTAGTTACTATGTTACTTCTAGCAAGCATCTGTAAAATGTAGATATTTTATGTTAGATTCATAAAACCTAATCCTATACTCACATTATTAATGCATGTGTAGATTATTTTATATAGACACAATTTAGTTAATTGTTTGTGCAGAGCTAATGCTGTTAATGTTCTTCTATTCAGAATGGCTGATATCACAGGCCCATTAACAGACAATTATACTATATCTTTTCTGACACACATCAAGATTCTTACTGTAATGAGAGCCCATGGAAAAATCAGAAATGCAGACCCTAGAAAGCTTATATAAGACAAAATTTTAGCCCTTGGAAAACAGATACATTTTAGAGAAGCTAGCATAGAGTATAAGTGTTCTATGTGTATATAACCTGGATCATTTCTTAGATGTCAGTGGCTCATATTTCTAAAATCAAACTGGGTTTATTCTGGATAAACCAACTGCACCATAGGGGAACAAATATAAATTCCTGTTAAAGGGATAGTAATACTTCAAATTTACTAATCCACAACTTGTACAACTTGCAAAAACAAATTAAATGCCCCAAATCACATCTCTCAAACCTTTATGGTTTGAGAGAAAATCAATTTCAAAGACTCCCCCTCCCTCCCCTTTCCCTGCGATCAGCGTTCTAGCTGACTGCAGGGATAGTCTGTCGTACGACCATCCCGCGGCTCTGCAGCAGAGCGGAGATCGCATTAATGAAGAAAAAATCATTCACTGAAACGGTCTTGTACATGTGCTTGGAAACCAAGCACACGTACAAGACCATTTCAGTGAAGGATTTTTTCTGCATTAACGCAATCTCGGCTCTGCTGCAGAGCCGCCGGATGACCCCAGGATCTGATTCCCCAGCAGTTAGCTAGACGCTGATGTCAGGGAAAGGGAAGGGACGGTGAGACTTTGAACTTGATTTTCTCTTTGTTTGAGAGATGTGATTTGGGGCATTTAATTTCTTTTTGTAAGTTGTACAAGTTGGGGATTAGTAAATTTGAAGTGTTACTATCCCTTTAAATTAAACTGCATTTTTAATTCCTTGAATGCTAGTGAGGTCTCCAAAGCATTGCAAAGCAATGCATTGGAGACCTCTCTAGCATTCAAGGAGTTAAAAAGCTTTATTCAAGTGCATGGAAATTAGGACTTTTTATTTGACCCCCTATGGTGCAGTTGGTTTACTCCAAAATAACTTCAGTTTGCTCTTAGAAATATGGGACAGTGTTCATTTTGAAGTTCATAACTTTTTTAAGTGTTTTGCCTACAGATTTCTCCAGATTTCAATGAGAAATTGTTAACTAAAACCGGTGATACCATTTATCAACTGCAACGTAATCTAAGCCTCATTTTGGAAAACACTACATTTTGACTTGATTACTAGCTCTTAGACTTACTGTCAAGAAGAAGGTAACTTTGGACTCTTCTCTTTCCTTCTCCACCCACATTTACGACGTTAACAAAGCCTGTTGCTTCTTTCTTCAGAATATAGCAAAAAAACGGCCATTCCTCTCTCACTCTACAACAGTAACCCTCATACATGCTCTATCCTTTCTCGCCTGGACTACTGCAACTCTTTACTTATTGGTCTTCCTACAAACCATTTCGCTCCTCTTCAATCAGTTCTTAATTCAGCCATAGAATACTCTTCCTCTCCTCCAGAACAGTACTCACCCCACCACTCTTAAAATCACTGTCATGGCTTCCCATAAAGCAGCGTATCACATTTAAAATCCTCCTCATTACCTTCAAGGCTCTACATCACTTGTCCCGTCTTTATATTTCATCTTTGATATCTCGCCATATTCCTGCACGTCCACTAAGCAGCACACATGCTGGACGACTCACTGCCCCTTTAACCACTATCGCTGTTTCACAACTGAAGGCTTTCTCACTTGCTGCCCCTACCTCTGGAACTCCCTACCACCCAGTATTCACCAGGCATCAACCCTCAACAACTTTAAATCAAAGATAAAAGATCACCTTTTATCTCTAGCAACAGCGTAATATGGAAACATTATCATTATCAAACATTATCATCATAAGCCAAACACTGCACTTCCTCCTGTACCAGCTTGCATCTGTATGTCACCCATCCTATACTTAGATTGTAAGCTCTACGGGGCAGGGACCTCTTATCCTAATGTATACTCACCTGTTGTTCCCCGTATCACTGCCTATATAAGGACTTAATCACCGCACTTATTGTACCCCTTCTATATTAAATGTAATCTGTAAAGTGCCAAGTACACTGGTTGACGCTATATAAATAAAAATATACAATACAATACAAAGTGGGGTTGTTATTATTATAAGATGTTCGTTTAACCCTTTGAGTACCAGAGAGGTATCTGGATACCACCTGGCACACAAAATGTTAATATGGAGCCTCTTCGCATCTCTTTCTCATTTTTATTGCTAAAAACAATCCAGATTTGAAGAGTCTTACTCCCTTGTTGAAAGGGAAAAAGCATCAATATATGTTTTTAACTTAAAAATATATTTACATTTATAACAGCTATTTTGACAGAGTTAAAAAATGTTTTATCATAGCTAAATCAATGAAAATCAATTGAAAAGAAACTATCTTTAACGCAGGCATCTTTAAATTTAAAGACGAAACAAATCATTTTTAAGTAAATAAGTTCTTAGGACGACTTTGCAAAGCTTTGACCCATTCTGGTCTTTAAAGGGTTAAGTTTTAGTTTCAAGTTTTACCATAAAAATGTCTGATGTTAAACTGTATTTATGATTACCATAGATACATACATATACTTCATATATTTCAATGAAAATGTCTCTCTTTCATTTCCCAACACAATTGTGCTAATGCTATCAATTTCCAGCAGGGACATTATAGGGTGAATGTAAGAATCCACCAACGCTGATCTTTTTCTGAGCTTATACATTAGCATTAAAATCCTATACTTGTACTTTAGGGTATGTTTGAGAGTGCATGATCACTTACATGCATTCCAGCACACACACTTTATCATAATTAAGCTTCAACGGGAACCTGTCATGCACAATATACTTTATATCATTGGAAAGAGCATTCCATTTGATTTTCTTTGTGTTGTTCATTTTGCTCTGCAATTGTAGCTTAAGAGATATTTAAATAGCTTGGTAAGGATTCTCCACTCTCTGGTGATATTAGACCTTCTTTTCAATGCTATGACTTAGGCATAGAATGTACATGTACCTAGTTGAGTTAGTCCTAGGTTTACTGTTATTCCTCCGTCACCCATTCTCTTTACACTCTTCCTAGATTAGACACCTGGTTTTATGCTCTCTCATAATTCATTGGGTACTCCACAATTGATTTCAGTGACATTGGCACACCCATTTGGAAGTCTGCCTCCATCACACACAGTTACTTCCAGCACTACAAGAGTTACAGTATTTTTAAAGGGATGGTAATACTTTGTTTTATCTTTATTTTATTTTGTAGGCATTAAGCCTTTATGGTTTGAGAGATATTCACAAGCAAAGTTTCCCCTCAATGACCAAAACGGTCAAGTCTGCCCTCTAGCTGTAGATTTGGAATCCGGTCCACAGATCAGCCTGTTCTCTTCAGCAGAGCTGAGATCACAAGATATAAAAATAACTATTTCATTGGAAGGGTCTAAAAAGTGTGCTTGCAAACCAGGCACACTTTGTAGATCATTCTAATGAAATAGTTCTTCTTATATCTCACAATCTCGGCTCTGCTGTAGAGCCACGGCCAGTCCAAGGACCAGATTCCAAATCTGACAGCTAGATGGCAGACTTGACCGTTTTGGTCAGTGAGGGGAAACTTTGCTTGTGAATATCTCTCAAACCATAAAGGTTTGAGAAATAAGACTTATATCGTTCTTCATGTTTTTTTAATGCCTGCAAAATAAAATAAAGATAAAACGAACTACTACTATCCCTTTAATACACCCAAGTATAAAAGAGAGACACAGACAAGTAAAAAATACTTTTCCCATTTTTGTTATAACCCTTTAGTGACATGTTATGTGCCAGGACCCTCACGCCTGTCTCATGTGTTAAAGGAGCAGTAAACTTTTTTTATGAAAAGATATATATTATAGGGATTTTCCTATTGAATAAAATAAGTGTACTCCCACTGCCGAGAGATTTATATTTCCAGAGTTATTACAGTTTAAACCCATGTTTTTTTTACATTAGCAGTGCCCTCTAGTGGTCAAATTCTAATTAGATTTCCTGTTAGATTCTAACGGAGAGGAAAGTCAGAAAAGTCAGAGACATACAGTTCTCTATAGAATATGATAGAAACTGCTGAGTCACTTCCTGTCAGTTAGAACTATCAGGAAGTAAACACAGTAAATTCACTTCCTGGTTATTTGAACTGCTATACATTTTGAGTAAAACATCTGACAGTGATGGGATTAACCTTGTTTTATTCAGTAGGAAATGCTCTATGTTTTCATTAAAAAAAAGTTTACTGCTCCTTTAAAGACAGGTGACGGTCCTGGCATGTCGTGGAATTCTGGGATGGCAACGTGGCTGCACACTGCTCTGCCATCCCAGAATTCATTGCATAAAAAAAAGGTCTGTGATCCTTATCGGCTTCCTCCATGATAGATCGGGCAGTCTTTGTGGGGCTAAAGAAGATGGTTCTAGGAACAAAAAAGGTCTGAAGACATGGCACAGTTTAACTTTTGTTTTTTTCCCACCCACATTAACCCAACTGTTTTTCTATTGCATAGATCTGCAGCAGGAGTAGCATCTGCTGCACAAGTTCATACATAGGGCAAAATGTTTTCCCTGGTAGCTAAAATCCCATTCTAGGACTGTTAAATAGTACTCCCTTGGCATAGCTAAGATAGTTCTAATAAAATGGGCTCTGACCCAGTGACCAGGCCACTTTTAGGGCAGGCAACTGCCAGGATACATTGAGGTATAGGGGAACTCATGGTGGGCAGGCATTGGTGGATATGCAAGACCCAATTGAGGTAGCCACTGCTGGGGGTCTGGTATGTGGCAGCCAATAGGAATGAGAAGTTTCTTCTAACCCCAGTGGCAGGCATAGGGTGCGGATGCTGGCGCACAATATGGCTACGAGTCTGGAGCACCAGGGAAGTGGGTACAAGGAAGAAAACTGGGAGGAACTGGGGACCTTAATGTGGTTCGAGATCAAGCTCAACCGAAAATGTCTGGTCTCACAGATATATACACTCTGTGGTTCTATTTATTGTGGAAAATATGTCACAGATCATGTTTACTGGGCTTCCTACACCAACCCCTGTAATATTAGCACAATGTATTAAACATGATAATGTCACTTTAATGAAAGCATGCCCAGTACACTTCCACTATAACATATACAAGAAAAAAGGAAGGATTTTACACTGATTCCCACAGTATCTTGTTAGTAAATAGCAAGGGGTAGATGAACAAAATACCCTGAAATGCCCATTCACCTCCCACATTCATTGTCTGTTTGGCGCAAACAAAGTAAATAGGAAAATGTTAGGTGTAGGTACAAGACCATATTTCCCAATTGGCAGAGTAGATCACTGTCCAGAGCTTCAAATTTTGAGGGGCGGTACCTTCGCTGTGATAGCCACTCCCATATTGTAATTGTGGGTTTGGCCAGCTCAGTCTCAATATCCCTGCGTACTTCTTTCCAGACTATTAGTTAACCACTTGAATGCTAGAGAGATCTCCAGTGTATTGGAAACCAATGTGTTGGAGATCTTTCTGCAACCTAGAGATTAAAGGGATAGTAATGTTTCATAATAAAAGCAGCTCTAATTAATCATCATAGTATTTGGACTTTGGAGAGTGTTATTTCAGTTCTGTGTGAGTTGTAGTTCAAGAGTAATTTAATGACAAAGCATCCCCCTCCCGTCCCTTTTACTGATGTAACACTGCTCAGCCAGAGCAGAAGGGAGGTGCCCAGGTAGACTGCAGAGAGGGACAATCTTCAGTTAAGATAAGGGAAAAACCTGGAAAACTTGTCAAGGGGGGCAGGGCTTTCATTTTTCTCATTGGAAGAAGATTGTCCCCTTCTGTTATCTGTCTGGTCTATGGACTGGATTCCACATCTGAGAAGAGATGGCTTACACTAGGTAAAAGGGGCGGGAGGGGAAACTTTGCTTGTGAATATCTCTCAAACCATAAAGGTTTGAGAGATAAGACTTATATCGTTCTTCATGTTTTTTTAATGCCTACAAAATAAAATAAAGATAAAACAAAGTATTACTATCCCTTTAAAGCTTTTTTTTGGTCTGTGCTCTTTATAGGCCAAGGGTATATTCTGTGTCAGGAAATAGTAGATAGGACTGAGGGTGGGGCCATGTGAGGAATTAAGGTGTGGATTTGGTTGGAGGTAAGGGAGTAGAGTGCCTTGCCTAGGGATGCCTCGGATGAGATCCAGATCTGCATAGACAACTTAGAAACAAGAAGACAGAACGCCTAGTGCAACATTGTATGGGTGATGTAAATGACACCAGTGCCCTTCATCAATGGAATATTACTCACAAATGTCATGTCCACATAAACACGTATGTGTTTACTCAGCAGGGCTCAAAATTTCCACTCTCCACTAGCCAATGGCGAGTGAAAATTTAGCCCTGGCGAGTAGAAATTCGGCCCTGTTGGGTATGTTATGGCTTGCAGTGGCGAGTAACTTTTCAGGTCTGGCTAGTAGCAAAGGAATTCATATTTTAAGCCCTGTTTACTGTAAAAGTATGCAGGAGGGATATTAAACTGCCCCAACAAAACTAGCACTCAATGATCTACTTAGTCAGGTTTCTTCAATGGCACGCTCCCAAAAAACATCTACCAGGAACCCATATATACAGAAAGAAAACAGAACAAAGGGGCGCCCAATAGTTCCCAATCAGTTAATTACTTATCAGGCACTATTGGCTGTCCCTTTGTTCTGTTTTCTCTCTCTATAGATAGCATAGGTCAGTGGTTCCCAGTTCATGCCATCAGGGCCCAACAACAGGCCAGGGTTTGAGCCTTTTCTTCATAGATCACATGTGAATTAATCAAACTCACTTAAAGGGATAGTAATACTTCGTTTTAACTTTATTTTATTTTGTAGGCATTAAAAAAACATGAAGAACGATATAAGTCTTATCTCTCAAACCTTTATGGTTTGAGAGATATTCACATGCAAAGTTCCCCTCCCCGCCCCTTTTACCTAGTGTAAGCCATCTCTTCTCAGATGTGAGTCTGGTTGTATGACCGTACAGATAACAGAAGGGGACAATTTTCTTTGTATGAAAACAATGAAAGCCCTTCCCCCCTTGACAAGTTTTTCAGCTTTTTCCATTATCTTAATTGAAGATTGTCCCTCTCTGCAGTCTACCTGGGCATCTCCCTTCTGATCTGGTTGAACAGGGGCGGGGGATACTTTGTTTGTGAATATCTCTTAAACCATAAAGTTTCAGAGATAAGACTTATATCATTCTTCATGTTTTTTTAATGCCTACAAAATAAAATAAAGCTAAAATGAAGTATTACTATCCCTTTAACCTCTAATTAACTCACCTGTGTCCTGGCAAGGAAATCTTAAAATCCTGGCCTGTTTGTGGGCCCTGTGGGTATGGGTTGGGAACACCGGCTTAGGTGAAAGGCAAAACCAGCACCAATAAATCCATTCCAGCTCCTATTTTACTATATAATTATTTTAGTACACCCCTTTTTTTTTGCTAACATTCATACATTATGTTAAAATGGAACTAACAACTTATAACAGCTTATGTGATAAGAAAATTGTTTTTTTTTTTGTTTTTTTAAAGAGCTTTATTGAAAGGTTAAGGCAATACAATATGCAAGTTTATATAGCAAAAACATGAATAATTGTCTGTGTTCCAAATATTTAAGAAAGTCATTAAGGATACGTTCATGCTTGCGGCTGTAGTTTATCTTAACTGCATATAAGAATGACAGAATAACACATATTTCGTACAAAAGATATTAAACCAAACAAACTGGGATTCTCGAGAGATAGCAGAATCCTGTAAATAGTGCGTATAGAAATCAGTTCTCTGAAAAGGACTCAATATCTATCAGAATCGTAGGGTGAGGAGAAGACAAAGTGTGATTGGAAATAAGGGAGGGGAATTTAGGGATAGGTTAAAGCAGGACTCAAAATTGCAAGTCCTGAGCTACTAGCCAGGCCTGAAAATTTACTTGCCACCAGTTTCTACTCCTAGTCCCACCCATATCCCTGCCTTTAACCCCACCCATCTCAAGTTCTCTTTGATGAAATGACACTGTTCTAATATCTCATAAAGAGGGACACTTGGGAGATATGGACCCCTAATATCTCCTATAAAGAGGGATACTTGGGAGGTATGTACCCCAATATCTCCTAAAGAGAGACACTTGGGAGGTATGGACCCCTAATATCTCTTAAAGAGGGACACTTGGGAGGTATGGACCCCTAATATCTCCTATAAAGAGGGATACTTGGGAGGTATGTACCCCAATATCTCCTAAAGAGAGACACTTGGGAGGTATGGACCCCTAATATCTCTTAAAGAGGGACACTTGGGAGGTATGGACCCCTAATATCTCTTAAAGAGGGACACTTGGGAGGTATGGACCCCTAATATCTCCTAAAGAAGGACACTTGGGAGATATGTACCCTAATATCTCCTAAAGAAGGACACTTGGGAGGTATGTACCCTAATATCTCCTAAAAAGGGACACATGGGAGGTATAGACCCCTAATATCTCCTAAAGAGGGACACTTGGGAGGTATGGACCCCTAATATCTCCTAAAGAGGGACTCTTGGGAGGTATGGACCCCTAATATCTCCTAAAGAAGGACACTTGGGAGATATGTACCCTAATATCTCCTAAAGAAGGACACTTGGGAGGTATGTACCCTAATATCTTCTAAAGAAGGACACTTGGGAGGTATGTACCCTAATATCTCCTAAAAAGGGACACATGCGAGGTATAGACCCCTAATATCTCCTAAAGAGGGACACTTGGGAGGTATGGACCCCTAATATCTCCTAAAGAAGGACACTTGGGAGATATGTACCCTAATATCTCCTAAAGAAGGACACTTGGGAGGTATGTACCCTAATATCTCCTAAAAAGGGACACATGGGAGGTATAGACCCCTAATATCTCCTAAAGAGGGACACTTGGGAGTTATGGACCCCTAATACCTCCTAAAGAGGGACACGTGGGAGGTATGGACCCCTAATATCTCCTAAAGAGGGACACGTGGGAGGTATGTACCCTAATATCTTCTAAAGAAGGACACTTGAGAGGTATGTGACCCTAATATCTCCTAAAGAGGGACACTTGGGAGTTATGGACCCCTAATATCTCCTAAAGAGGGACACGTGGGAGGTATGGACCCCTAATATCTCCTAAAGAGGGACACTTGGGAGTTATGGACCCCTAATATCTCCTAAAGAGGGACACGTGGGAGGTATGGCAACATAGGGAACAAATGAAAATTCTCATTGCTTTGAATTGGGCTTTTAATTCCCTGAATGCTAGAGGGCTCCGAGACATTGTGAAGCAATGTGTTGGTGACCTCTCTAGAATTAAAGGGGTTAAAAAGTCCCATTTAAAACAGTGGACATTTGGGTCACTTTATTTGAACCCTCTGCTTCAATTTGTTTACCCCACAACGGATCAACATTTTTGTACATGCGGCCTTAACCCTTTGAATGCCAGAGGGGTATGCAATGCGTTTTGTATCCCTCTGGCATTCAAATGGTTAAAACTAAGGTTGGTTAGCAACTCCCACTTAAGCAGAACAAAAGCCTCATTACAATAAATTAAAGAACGTAACACAGCTGGCTGACTTCACTGTCATCCATACTATTAGGCCTTTCGTGCTGCCCTCTCACATACATTGTGTCAGTGTCCTGCTGCTGAGAGACGGAGAGCCGTGTATTCAGGATAAGGGTGTCCCATCACAGTGGAAAACTCCACAGTGTGTGTGTGTCTTCACTCTGGACGGCTTTTTATCCTCCACCTCACCTCTCTCCTAACCAGACTCTTCCTTTCCCCACCAACAAAAAGATATATTGCTTCCTCCCACACCCTCAACGGGTTAACCCTTTGAGTGCCAGAGAGGTATCTAATGCGTTGAACACCTTTCTGGCACTCAGTGTGTTAAACTCCAGCACCCATCCAAACACACGTGATCCTCCTCCAACAGCTCTCTGTCCCTCTCACGTCTCTCTCTCTCCTACACATAACAGATGAGAGTTGGTACCGTGTTAACCGTAGAAATACAGGAGGCAAATATAGTTTTTGATACCTTTTATTGGCTAACTAAGCAGATTTCTGGATCTGGATTGACTTCTCTTATCTGATTTCCATGCTAAATAATGTGATGTGTACTTGTATTTAAGAGAGATGTTTTCATATGTATCTGTATAACATGCCTGAGGAAGAGACCTAAGGTCTTGAAAGCTTGCATTTAAATCTGCCTAGTTAGCCAATAAAAGGTATCAACAACTATATTTGCCTCCTGTGTCTCCTACACATACAAGCTACCCTAACCATACACGGATTTTACACACAGTCTGTTTGAACTCCGCTCCCTCCCCATGGTTAATCCCTACTACTGCCACCTCGCACTGCATGAAGAGAGGATCACTGGAGAGACACGCTGCGTTGACAATGGGGATGTAACTCGGAATCTCGGAAATAAAATTGTACCCCTACAGAGGGGTGCAGGTAGGAGCGGCAGGGGAGTGAATCCATAAACGTAATTTTACAGTAAAGAAGGAAGATAGATGTGGTGTATTACTCAAGATATTTAAAATATATTTTCCAAATGTACACGCAGCTGTCCAAGCCTTAATAAATGTGTGTAACCCTTGAGTGGAGCCAACAGTACACAGCAGTACAAGGTCTTATTATATACATCTATCAACCCTTTGAGTGCCAGAGGGGTACACGTTGCGTATAGTGTTGAGCGAGCACCCCGATGCTCGGGGGTTCGGGTGCTCTGACCGAGCACCCCCGGAGGCTCGAGTGCTCGGCCGAGCACCCGAGCCCCATTGAATTGAATGGGAGGACTCGAGCATTACACCAGGCACCCCCTGCTCTGATGAGGGGAGGGTGCCTGGTCAATGCCCCCCTTCATCTCCACAATGCCCCTCTTCCACAATGTCCCCCTTCCACAATGTCCCCCTTCATCTCCGCAATGCCCCCTTCATCTCCGCAATGCCCCTTTCATCTCCGCAATGCCCCCCTTCCACAATGTCCCCCTTCCACAATGTCCCCCTTCATCTCCGCAATGCCCCCTTCATCTCCGCAATGCCCCCTTCATCTCCGTAATGCCCCCCTTCCACAATGTCCCCCTTCCACAATGTCCCCCTTCATCTCCGCAATGCCCCCTTCATCTCCGCAATGCCCCCCTTCCACAATGTCCCCCTTCCACAATGTCCCCCTTCATCTCCGCAATGCCCCCTTCATCTCCGCAATGCCCCCTTCCATCTCCACATGTCCCCTACCTCCAGTCCCTGGTGGTCCAGCGGAGCGTCTGTAAGATCTGTGCCTCCTTCGGCACAGATCCCTGCCACCCGAACATGGCGGGCTAGCACATGGCGGTACTCGTACGAGTACCGCCATGTGCCGAGCAGAGCGATGCTCGAGCCGATCCGAGCATCGGCCGAGCATGCTCGCTCAACACTAGTTGCGTACCCTCTGGCAGTCAAACAGTTACATTTTGAAAGATCAGATGGGTGGGCAGTGCAATTCACTGCACACCTATCTGGACGTTTAAGGGTTAAAATGGTACACACTTTACTGAGTTGTGCGTTGGATCTTTTGAGCAGCCTCTCCATTTGAAGTGTTCATAGTGCTTGCTTAGATGGCTGACCACGCCAGTGTCATTGTATTTGGACGTGGACAGCTGGGTTACGTTGGCCGTCTGTACTGGGGAGGGAGAGAATGAATAAGAGTGAGGCGGTTATTGCTTCATTTGGCCCTGGAGGATGGAATTTTCATTGGTATAGAGGGAGGTCTGTAGCGCCAGACTCCTTTCAGAAGATTTGTACTGGCTGGAGGTCGGCATGTACATGAAGCAGAAACCTGTGGGGACTGGTGTGTACCCAGGAGAGATGGTTTGACTTATGACATCAGATGTCTTGTAAGACTCACAGGCGGAGAGTACTTTCGATGAATGTTGGTGTACATATCCCTTCCAAATAAAAGTAAGAGTGTAAAGTTTGTTTAATCCTTTAACCGTTTGATTGGCAGAGGGATGAGCAACGCACCCCTCTGGCACTGAAACAGTTAAATGTTTTAATGGAGTCTACACCTGTGGTTTCCTTTGGAAGGAAATGTTTACACCGTGATTCCCCCTCCTTCTGTTTCTATGTCCCTAGCATCACTCAAGTGAGGCTCCGCTTCCTCCCAATCAGTGTCTTCTCTTAGGCATACTGTATCTTTGACTGGCAGCATACCAGGAAGAGATGGTGGAGCAGCGCCGCTGGGATGTCAGGGTAAACCAGGAGAGCAGATGTCTCTCCCCTGTTCATTTTGGTCACACAGTCTCTCTGCTGTGCAGAGTTATATACTGGGATGAACCGATACATGTGCACAGTAGACAGTGCTCTTCTTCAGTTTCCACTTTTGACCCCTGGATTAAAGTATTTTGGTTAGTTCATGCTGGTAAGGTGGCTGTTATGAACACCAAGCATCTCAAAGGACTTGTTTCCACCATGACCATGTATCGAGGAAATGTGTAAGAGTTCCATTACCTATGGCATGATATCATTCTAGAGGGTAAAGATCGTCAATCTTTGACAACCACAGAGTTATGGAGGGAGGGTCAGAGTTCTTCCAATGAAGGGGTATCAAGAACTTAGCGATGTTGAGGAGAAATGGGATCTTATGCCATAAGATAAATGGGATCTTAAGTGCAAGATGTTGTTGATATGCAAAGAGGTAGAGTAAGGGATCTCTAGGAAGTGTTATTCCCAGAAGTCTCAAATTTGTTGAAGAACTGAAGACCAGAATGGAATTATATGAGGTCACAACCACCATATGTGTGACATAGATCCAACATGTAAGTGGCATCTCCAACATATGCTAGAAGAGTTAGGAAACATATGGGAGATTTGGGGGGGGGGGCATATAGATAGTAGCTTGTAAATTAAGTTCTGTAGTGTTGGAAGAAAATAGTTTTTTAAAAACACATTTTTGGTATGTTATCCACTTATTCTTGAAACACTATTTAATGAAATATTTAGATTAATTTAGTTATATGTTTATTCAAATTAGCTACTAGTACTGAACAAAAGGAAGTGTTAGATGGGTGGGAGAGCTGTGTGGAATGTTATGTTCTTTCTGTCAGGGTGTGGCAAGGGAGAGAGAGAGCAGTGTGGAATGTTAGTATCTGACTGACAATGAGTAGAAGGTAGGAGGGAGAGCAATGTGGAATATCATGATTTATCTGGCATGGTGTGTCAGGAGGGGAGAGCACAGTGTATAATATCAGTATGTAACTAGCAAGAATGGCAGGTTGGAGGAAGAGCAGTGTGGAATGTCAGTATCTGACTGGCAGTGAGAAGAAGGTGGGAGGACAGCAGTGTGGAATGTCAGTATCTGACTGGCAGTGAGTAGAAGGTGGGAGGAGAGCAGTGTGGAATGTCAGTATCTGACTGGCAGTGAATTAAAGGTGGGAGGAGAGCAGTGTGGAATGTCAGTATCTGACTGGCAGTGAGTAGAAGGTGGGAGGAGAGCAGTGTGGAATGTCAGTATCTGACTGGCGGTGAATTAAATGTGGGAGCAGAGCAGTGTGGAATGTCAGTATCTGTTGGCATGTCATCTGTGATTGTCTAATTTGCATAAAACAAATAAGGCTAAATATCTCATAATCTATTATTTTTACATATAAGTGATTTAGAAAGCTCTTTCAAAATCATCCACACTTTTATTACACATTATATTCACTTTAAATTTGACTTTTAAAGTTAAATTTCAGTTTCCAAATAAGAATTTTTTGAACCGTTCTATTAATGATTGCTAACAGCATTGTTTTTCCGTGACACCTCTCCCCCACACTTTTCACATCTTATTTCTTTCACAGTGGTTCTTGGTTTCTATAAATATATTTTTTTAATCATTATTACCTAGAGCATGGTAAAACATAAATCATTTATTATACATTCCCAGAAAGCCTGGCATTGTCAGACACTGACTGATGTTTGACAGCCTCCGGTTCCTATAGATGCCAACTCTGGTCATATTTTTCTTCTTCCACAAACCTAATTAGAAGCTTCCCTTCTCAGAACTAAGGGGATCCTCTGTACTTGAAAAAATGCACATTTTGTAACATTATTAGTGTTTTCTCCTTAAAGGAAAACTTTTCCTAGGGGAATAAATGATTATAATAGAATGACTTACTTAAGCAGTTGTCCTTCATATCACAGTCAAGTATATATCTATTCTTGTTTTTTTGTGCATTGAAGTTCTTGAATTTGAAGAGATTACCTCTATACTATATATGGGAAATAGGCCCTTTTTCTACAGGAATCTTCAGAAAAGTAACACTTTGCCACATTTTCAGTAAAATGAATACAGTTTTCACTTTTTTAGCTAACACCAATTACTCTCCAGTGAGAGCTTTGGTATTTTAACCTATTCCCTCCATGTCTAGGGCATGTGGTATAGATCAAATAAAGACACACACAACTTGTTTGGATGTAAAAACCAGGCCACAGCTTTATTAACTTAAAATTTAATAACCACCACAACTTTAAGCCCTTGCCAAATGCTAGGCATAAACTTATGCCCACCCTACTGAGCCCCAAAAGGCTCAACCCATCTTTTCCTCCATTCCACCACACCCCATTAGCTGGTCTGTGCAGCTCAATGAGGGGCGGTGACCACAACCCGCGACCGTGGTCCGGGTGCTTAATGCCCAAGGCCGCTGGCCTGACATCCACCTGTTAACCATGCATTCCAAACATGATGTACCATTTTTCCTATTGGCAAGGGCCAAAAGCGCCAAAAGCTGTGACAAATAAAGTAAACCCAGGTACTTTCATGACCCAAAACCCACCAGAAAACAAACCCCAAACTAACAATAAAACCCAAATACAGGGAGGGAGGGAGGGCCGATACTTTTGGTATTCACTTCTGAAAAGGAAGTGATGCTCCAAGTGTCCCCCTTATATTGGTTCCCATGCCCCACCCCTTCTTAAACATTAAAGGGGCAGATACCCCTTACAAGCTTTCTTTGACCCTCCCACAGCCCTGACATGATTCCCCTTCTTAGGGCTTGTGGGGAATTCTTGTCTAGGGCATGTGGTATAGATCAAATAAAGACACACACAACTTGTTTGGATGTAAAAACCAGGCCACAGCTTTATTAACTTAAAATTTAATAACCACCACAACTTTAAGCCCTTGCCAAATGCTAGGCATAAACTTATGCCCACCCTACTGAGCCCCAAAAGGCTCAACCCATCTTTTCCTCCATTCCACCACACCCCATTAGCTGGTCTGTGCAGCTCAATGATGGGCGGTGACCACAACCCGCGACCGTGGTCCGGGTGCTTAATGCCCAAGGCCGCTGGCCTGACATCCACCTGTTAACCATGCATTCCAAACATGATGTACCATTTTTCCTATTGGCAAGGGCCAAAAGCGCCACAGGGCCTGATGCGTACATCCTATGCAGCCAGGCCCTTCCCCCCATAGAAAGCTATGGCCTGCTCCAAACCCCCCCAAAATGTCCAAAGTGAAACGAAAAGAAAAAAGAAAATGTAGCCCAACCGCACCGTGAGCCACCCCATCTGACCTAAACAAGGAAAAGACGAATCCACAAAAACAGAATGTTGCACAGACAACCCCCAATTGTGAATGACACACTCAACATGCGTCGAGTCAGACAAATCCCGTACTTCCAATGCCCTGCGATCCCTGTCACCAACCCAGCGCTGGCGTGGAATAATTACTGGCCACGGAACACCAGCCTAGGGAAATGGCAAAGGAGAACAGAAAAATTTCCCATGAATGGCCGCACCAAAAGCCAAGCTGGGCCAGAGCCAAGGTCATTACCCCCACAAGTGCACCACAAGAACCCAAGGGGGACCACTAAACGTACCAACCAACCTCAGGAAGAAAGCGAGACCACTGCGGACCCAGATAGACAAACCAGGACACCAACGAAAAAACAAAGGGTCGAAAGACAGCAGCACCCACCACCACAATCCGCAGCTCTCCATCACACCCAAATAACGAAAGTGGCCAACAATCCAGCAGCAACAAGGCCGTGACCTGAACAGAAAACAAAAAACACAGTATAGCAACAGAAACTACAACTCAACACCCAACTATCCTGTCCGGCCTAACATAAGAGAAAGCCGTGCGGACTCCCACCGACCGATACAGCAAACAGACTCAGTACCCAAACCAGTCATATCTGCCTTCATAGCAGCCCCAATGATATCCAAACCCGCCACCGAAAACAGTCACCCAAACCCCAGAACCATAGACATCCCTCTCGAAGCGGCGGATACGAAACGAGAGAGAACCAGAAGCAAACGCACAAAATCCAGAAACCCACACCGGGACTGAATTGAAAAGAACTAAACAACTCCCCCAGACGCAGAGCCACAAAAAAGCAAAACAAAAAGCCGCCCCAAACACTGACCATAATGAGCCGAGCAAACACCTAGAAGATAACTGTTGCAAGAGTGAGAACTAAACCAGGCGCCGAGTATCAGACTGCACCACCACCAGTCAAGACCGCAAAGACTTGCGCACCCCAAATTCCTATGAACAATCTGTCCCCCCGCAACAACCCAAAAGCCAACCCAGACACCCGGCCCCCCAATAGCCGCCGGGAATACACCCCGACTAAACCAATTACAGTACCAACCACAACACCCCATCAATCCTCACAGCATCCCCCACCACAGCCTCCAACTGATCCACTCATCCCAAGCAACCGCACACCTTGCCAAAGAGGCTGGAGCCAATGAATACCTCCCCCGGATACAACTGTAGACCACCAAGATCCCACCAGTGGTCAGGACAAGGCGTACCTCACAGCCGTCGCCCCCAGACATGCCTACCAAACTCCACGACCAGGAATCGAGAAAGTGCATCAGCAGCCACATACAGAACCCAGGCACACGCCGCTCCCAAAAAGATATATCAGGACTCAGACAGATGGCACCGAACAACAAAGCAGACAGAACAGGGACAGAAGAGGAAAACAAGTTATGAACCGCCAGCACCACCCCCATAGCGTCAGAGTACAAAAAACAACCTTACCATTCTGCATCCTGACAACCCACAAAGTAAAAGCGATGACAATTGGAAAGACTTCCAGGAAAAACCAGGTCCCTCATCAAACCGGAAGACCCCAAGTCACAGGCCAAAGAGGCCAACCCAATCCAGCCCAAACAAGGACCCGAACCGCAAAGAACACGCCGCCACTGTACACAAATCCAACACCCTATTCGAGCCCCAGAAATCCAGCAGGCGTGCCAAATCATGGCCTAGTAACAGAACAAGGAGGAGCATGCAGCAGAAAACGCCCACCTAACACGCTAGCAAGAATTGAAAAAACGCCCAAAAGCAATCCCTGAAAAACTTTGGGTATCCTCCAATACCACCACAACTTCACCGCCTTTGTACCAGCAGCAGTCTGAATATCCCGGTCCGGAGGAGCCTCTTCCAAGGAAAGCCAAGAATAAATATCCACAAAGTTGCTCCTCTGGAAGGCCAGGAACCAGACAAATGCAAAGTGCAAAAAACCCCTTAGTGAAACAACCAAAGCAAAACCGCAATCCAGGAGCATAGACCAAAAGACAAGCCGGGTTAGGAACCTATGCAGGTACGCAGACAAGCCAGGATCAGGAATACAGAGATCAGCAACAGCAAGAATAAGCCAGGAGTCAGAAGGGACATCAGAGGAAGGCAGGTCATACACAGATAATCAGACGCAGGAAAATGCCCTCGCACCGAAGCAAACATAAGGGCAAAGAGGAAGGGAGCCAGCTGCGTGAAACAGCCTGGAAGGGATTGGCTGAGAAACAAGCAGGTGCGCAACCATGTCAACAGAGAGATCAAGGCAGTCTGGTCAACCCCAGCCGACTCAGCCCACCAGGGAAGGAAAGGCAGCAGTAATCAACAGCATAGCGTGTGACAAAATCAGTCAAACCATGACAACCTTCAAAACTTCTCCCGAACCTCAACCCTCAAATGTAGCCCCAAAGGACTGGCCCAGCAAAAATAGGCAGTCCAACGGCCGCCATGGGAACCCCCCCTAAAGAGTGAACACCCAGCCGCAGCCCCTAACCCCAATAACTGGGAAGCAGCCGAAGGAATAACCACACCAGCCCCTGCAACGGGCGCCCCAGTAGAAACAAGACCAGCCCCAGAAACACCCACCACCACCACCAGGAGCAAGAGGGGGGGGATCACCCCTGCGCTCCCTGGTCCCCGAGAGCTCCCAACATGCCAAACCTAGACTAACCCAGACCCCCAACACCAGGGACTGCAGCCAAACTGTTAATGTAATATAACAAACGCATACTGAAGGGAATAATACATAATTATACAGTATTTTTACATTGCACAACCAGAAAAACAAACTAAACATGTTGCGCACAACATAAACACAATTAAATATACACATAGTGTGTCAACATCGACATAGAGAACATGGGGCACCCCAAGCTGATCCCCACGGCACTCCACAGTGCCATGCACCCTGGCCGAGAATCACGGCCCCAGGCAATCCCGTACCTGTTATCGCAATGGGAGGCACGGACTGCGTAACTTCCATCTCCGCAGAGGCACCCATCAGTGCCACACCAGGCTCCTCACCAGCTGAAGCACTCCGCTACCCAGGTGAACCCTGAAAAGAAAAGGGAAACCAACACAAGGTGCCACGGCACCCCAGGTAGAGAAGCACTGCCCCAGGCAATCCCATACCTGCCACCACACAATGGGAGGTACAGACTGCGTAGCAGCCAGCTCAGCAGAGGCACCCATCCATGCCACCAGAATCAGCTCCAGCAGAAGAAATCCGACACACAGGTAAACCCTGGAAAAGAAAAAGGGGAACCAAAACCAGAGGCTCCAAAAAACCCCACTCGCCAGTACAGTCCACCGAACAGGAAACAGCACCTAGGACAAAGGAAAAAGAAAAACAAAAAACCCACCAGGGGCACCCAAGGCCCCCACACCCTGTCTAAATATTATTTTATTTTTAAAATAAGTATTTATGCCTTTATTTAATTTTTTTTTTTTTTTTTTTTTTTTATAGCCAGGCCCGTGCAGGCCACCGTCACCATCAATGCCCGTTTGCCGTTATTATGCCTTCTAATTTCTTGAGATATACACAAACACATATATATTGTTCCAAATATATACATATACACACACACATACACATATTGGTCATACATACATATATATATACACTCATATACATATAGATATACACACACCAAATATTTCTTACCATATGTACACACACATACATATTTAGTCATATAAATATGCACACCCACATATTGTCTCATATATATGCCCACAAATATATATACGTTCACATAGACATACACACACACAAATACATGTTCCCATATACATACACACACATATACATGTTCACATATACATACACACACACACACACATACATGTACACATATAAAGACACACACACACATATACATGTACACATATAAATACACACACACATATACACATGTGCACATATACATACACACACACACACATACATATGTTCACAGATATATACACATACTCATATACATACATGTTCTCATATACATACACACACACATATGTTCTCATATATATACACACACACAAATATAAGTTCTCATATATATATACACACACACATATGCATGTTCTCATATATCAACACACACATATTTTTACCTAGAATATAAACACACACAAATATACATTTTGTCATGTACATATACACACACACATATATATATAGTTTCCAGATATATACACACACACACACAGATACATAGTTAGTCAGTCATTTGTTTTGACCTTTTTTTTTTTTTTTTTTTTTATATATACTCAACACAGCAGGTAGAGTCCTGCAACCACACATCACCAGGACAGGGTCCCAGAGAATAACCCTCAGCACACCCAGCACCCACAGCAGGACAAACAGACCCAAACAGTAAGAGAAGAAAGCCCACAGGACCTACCAAGAAGGAAAAAATGGGGGGGGGGGGGGGGGAAGGAGAAAGAAGAGAGCAGACAGAGCAGCCAGGAACAGGGGCAAAAGGAAAGTGAGGGGGGAGGGGCAGCAGAACAAGAGAGAGAACAGGGAAACCAGCAAACAAACAAGGAAGACAAAAGCAGCCAAACAGAGCCACCAGAAGCTGAGGCAGGCAAAATAGGAGAACAGAAAAGAGGCAACAGGACCCAGGGAGACAGAAAGGAGGAAAGGACCCCAGAACCCCAGTCCATCTGGAGGGCTGCAGAGCTGCAACAGACACCTGCATCAGGAAACTGGAGCCAGAAAAGGGGGACCCGCTGCTTCCAAAAGCCGGCTGGGCTAGGCTGAGGGATGTTCCACTGTCCGTCCCAAGGCTCAATCGAACAGGTGGCTGCGTCCGGATGCTCCCCGTAAGCCAGGCGGCCACCCCTGCCGAAGACACGACAGTAGAATCCATCCTCCAAGAAAGCTGCTACCGCAGCCAATCACCACCGCCGGACTTCAGCCAACAGAAAAGCAGATGACGCCATGGAAGACAGCACAAGTAAGCCGATCCGATACTTTTGGTATTCACTTCTGAAAAGGAAGTGATGCTCCAAGTGTCCCCCTTATATTGGTTCCCATGCCCCACCCCTTCTTAAACATTAAAGGGGCAGATACCCCTTACAAGCTTTCTTTGACCCTCCCACAGCCCTGACATGATTCCCCTTCTTAGGGCTTGTGGGGAATTCTGGACCGTTATAATTCCTGCTACAATATTATAAAAAGCCAGAATATTCTGTTGTGCCATGTGGTTGTAAAGTAGTAGTAGATACAGTGAGTGTGGGAGGTAATGTAGGGATAAGACAGGAAGACAGTGCTTGGGGAGGTGGACAATGCATTGCTGAGCAGTGTCAGTGAGTGGGGGAGGTAATGTAGGGATACAACAGGATGTCAGTGTTAGGGGAGTCGGACAATCAATTGCTGAACAGTGTTAGTGAGTGGTGGAAGTAATGTAGGGATAAGACAGGAAGTCAGTGCTGAGGGAGGTGGGCAATACATTGCTAAGTAGTGTCAGTGAGTGGGGGAGGTAATGTAGGGATATGACAGGATGTCAGTGTTAGGGGAGTTGGACAATCAATTGCTGAGCAGTGTCAGTGAGTGGTTAAGTTATGCAGGGATAAGACAGGAAGTCAGTGCTAAGGGAGGTAGGCAATGCATTGTTGAGCAGTGTCAGTGAGCAGGGGAGGTAGTATACAGATAAGACAGGAAATGTCTGTAAGTTATGCCTTAATTAGAATACTATATAAAGCTAAATAAAAATTACTAGTTCAATATAAAGGTGATCTGGAAAGCCTTTTCAAAATCACTGTTATTTTTATATCACTGGGTGACTTTAATTATTTTGAGCAATTTAAAAGATTAAGAACCTACATTGCAACATTAAAGCTGCATATAGATATCTATTATGATCTTTGATGTGTATTTCTATGCAATACTTTGGAGATCTCACTAGCATTCAAGGGGTTAAAAACCCATTTCAATGACTAGGACTTATTCCCTAGAATTCAGTAGGTATGTCCATATTTGCTCCATGTAAGCCTTTATACATATGTCCCAGCACTTTTAAAGGGATAGTCATACTTTGTTTTATCTTTATTTTATTTTGTAGGCATTAAAAAAACAGATTTTTTTCCTTATCTTAATTGAAGATTGTCCCTCTCTGCAATCTACCTGGGCACCTCCCTTGTGTTGTGGCTGAACAGTGTTACATCAGTAAAAGGGGTGGGAGGGGGATACTTTATCATTCAATTACTCTTGAACTACAACTCTGACAGAATTGAAATAACACTCTCCAAAGTCCAAATACTATGATGATAATTAGAGCTGCTTTTATTATGAAACATTACTATACCTTTAAGGATGTAGCTTATTCTTCACTGTCACAGCACTGTGAAAGCCAACTGGAGATTAAAGAAAGATGGAGTAAGAAAGAGTGTTAAAGTGAACCTGTGACTTTAAGATACGTTTACTGCCTAAACATTGTATTACCCATTTATTTGTAATATAAATAGTTCTTTAGGAATGGCACAGCTTGGCACTTCATGCTGATTAGTATATGTGCTGGGCTATGAATGATTGAATCCGGGCAGCCAGATCCCATACACTGGGGTCATTTTCAGTAGTGGAGCAGTAGAGTTTGGTGTCAAAAGTAACTAATTAGCACACTACTCAGGGAATTAGCAAAAGTGCCACATTTTGCCACCCAAGTACAAAGGGCAGTTTCTCAAATGTGTAATTTACAGAAAATGGCTACATAAAGGGATAGTAATGTTTCACAAAAACAGCAGCTCCAATTAATCTTCATAGTATTTGGGCCATGGAGAATGTTATTTCAATACTATCAGAGTTGTAGTACAAGAGTAACTGAATGATAAAGTATCCCCCTCCCGCCCCTTTTACCTAGTGTAAGTCACCTCCCCTCAGATGTGGAATCTGGTCTTTGGCCAGACAGGTCACAGCAAGGGACAATCTTCTTACTGTGATCATAAGGAAAACCCTGCCTCCCTTGACAGGTATTTCAGGTTTTCCTTATGCTCACTGAAGATTGTCCCTCTCTGCGATCCATCCGGACAGTCTTGCTGCTCTGAGGTGAGCAGAGTTACATCAGTAAAAGGGGCGGGAGGGGGATAATTTATAATTCAATTACTCTTGAACTACAACTCTGACAGTATTGAAATAACACTCTACATGGCCTAAATACTATGAAGATTAACTGGAGATGCTTTTATTGTGAAACATTACTATCCCATTAAGCTGACAAGTCCACTGTAACGACTGAAAGGACAAAGAAAGGGTGTCAGTTCTTGGCCAATGCAAATGCAACAACGGAAGTAATAAACAGAGCAATGCTTAACATACTCCTCTGGCACTCAAAGGGTCCTCTGTGGATTTAACCCTTTGTGTGCCAGAGGGGTACGCAACGCATTGCGAATGTTCCCCTCTGGCACTCAAAGGGTTAAACACTTTGCAGTCAGTGCATTGGATACTATCATTCAAGAGGTTAAAAAATAAATTTGAATTTCTAATTTTTTTATTCCCCATAATAATGTACATTTGCTTTGCTCCAGAAAAAAAGAAAAACTCCCTAATTGCCAACTTAGTTACATTTGATTTGTCATTTTAATGTGCTTAACCCTTTGAGTGCCAGGGGGTACGCAGTGCATTGCTTTGCATGCCCCTCTGGCACTCAAAGTGTTAAAGTCTTGAAGAAAAGGCCTTGTGAGCATTGTCTGAGTTAATTATATTCTTTTTAAATAAACAATATCCCCCTTTGGTATTGCGGCACTGGGACATCATTTACTGTCTACACTTCAGCGATTTAGCCCTATAACTGGCGGTACAGAACAGGGGCAGGGAATTCCCCTACTGTCCATAGGTGCTCACCAGCCTGCTATACATGTAATTACAATATTTATGCTTATTTAAAGGGGTCTATCACCCTTATACATGTTGGTCTAAATAATTAGTTTATGTAGCGACTAGGGGCCAGATTCTATTGCAGGAGCTAAATGTTACCACCCATTTTAGCAAACATTTTCCTATTGAAGTCTATGGGGAAAACTGGAGATAAAATTAGTGATAAAATTAGCACATGCAATAGAATCTAGCCCTAGATGTTATAACATTTTCATTTTTGAATAAAATTGTTAGTTTGCCAAAAATAAATGAGTAAAGATTGCCCCGTGCCCTGCTTCCCAACAGACTGAGGTTACCAGCTCTGCACCGTAGTCTGTCACTCTACCTCTACTCCCCTCCCTCTATCCAGCCTCCTCCAATGACAGAGGCTTTCTGCATGTAAGCTGGAGCATTCTCATTGGCCATAGAGTGCTCCAGCTTACATGCTTCATCATTGGAGGAGGCTGGATCAAGGGAAGGGAGCAGAGGCAGAGTGACAGACTGCGGTAAAGAGCTGGTAACCACAGTCTGTCGGGAAGTAGGGTGCAGGGCAATCTTTACTTGTTTATTTTTGGCAAACTAACAATTGTATTAAAAAATTTAAATGTTATAACATATAGTATCTACATAAACTAACTATTTGGACCAACATGAATAGGGGAGATAGATCCCCTTTAAGCAATATGGACTGAAATGACAGCAATCTCTATTTATGTTTTTGGATATTGATTTCAACTGAGCTTTTTTGTCATTATTTAATTTTTAAAAATGGTTATTGGAAACAATCCCTCTCTAACTCTCTCCCCTCTGTCAGTCTTTCTCCTTTCTCTCCTCTCGTTCTCTCTATTGTCTTACCAAAACAGTCACAGACGGTTATGCAAAAAGGTGTGATAAAGAGATAATATACAGGTGTTAAAGTGGAGATCACTTCTCGAGTGTTCTAAACCCTCCAGTGCCTATGTTATTCTATGGAGCCAGTGTACTAAGATCTCTCATTGGGTTCCTAGAATAATATAGGACTTGCAGTGTGTAGAACACCGGAGAAAGTCATCTCCTCTTTATCACCTGTTTATCACCTCTTTCTCACACTCTTTATCACCTCTTTATCACACTCTTTATAATATGATAATATAAAAGAACTGACATCATGTGGGGCATTGCACACCAGAGTATCCAAAATCACAGTTGTTTTTCTGGAAAGAACTCCCTGAAGCAGGAGCATCCGTAGAAATTTTTCCAGGGGGAGGGGCAAAGCCATAATGTGACTTCCAGGCCAGCCCATCCAGCGTCTTTGTAAATATGGAGGGGGTAATTGTAAGTGCCCCCCTTGCCCCCCCTCTGGACGCCCATACCCTGAAGAGCGTAGCGGAGGGGGAGGCATGTAAAAGGGTAGGGTTTAGGAAGTGAAGCAGTTGGGGTTGGGAGTTGGATAAGCTAGAGGGGATAGGACAGGAAGTAGTGAGCTTTCGCGCCAGAGAGCTAGGAGCAGGAAGCTTCAGTCCCTGCCGCCTGGAAGGGTGTTAGGGTATTGGTTGTTGTTTGAGGTATTTTCTTGGCGTTGGGTTATGTTTAAGGGATGACTAGTACTGAGTTGTTTCCCTAGGGAGAAAAACCCTAGGGAATGATTCAGCTGGACTTACGTTGCAGGTGGTTACATTACCCACTGGGCTGGCTCGGTCTGGCCCAGTCAGTATAATCCATTTTAGGAATTCACTGGGAATTATATCAGTTTTAAAAGCATGAGCCTGGGTCACACTTATTCAGTAACCTTCCTCACAAAAGTAAAGAATGGGTTAATATCACTTCTTACTGTAGCATTAACACATCAAATGGGTTTAGCCAACAAATAGTAGGAGTGAGAGGTCTTTCACACTTAGCACAGCAAGTTATACATTCTTGCACAGGAATCACTATGACACATAAAGAGTCTGTATTTTGCAGTAAAACTGGAGAATAAACAATGTTGAATGGAAGCAATATTATTCAAATTAAAATGGAGAAAGAAGGTCACGGGAGCACTATAAGTCAAATTTTAAAGGGGAAGGGTTAAAATTCGGATGTGAACATTATTTGTCGAATTAAAATGGTGAAGAAAAGCATTGTAAGTCGAATTTTAAAGGGGAAGGGTTAAAATTCGGATGTGAACATTATTTGTCGAATTAAAATGGTGAAGAAAAGCACTGCAAGTCGAATTTTGAAGAGGAAAGGTTAAAATATGGAATGTGAATAATATTTGTTGAATTAAAGTGGTGAAAGAAAGCACTGTAGGTCAAATTTATAAGGAGGGGTTAAAATGTCAAACGGGGCACTTTATGTCTGATTTCTATGCTGTATACTGTATTATACACTGCTTTTGTTCGAACACCATGGTTTTGAAACTGTCGTATGGCTTCTACACCTCAACTTCTGAGGCGCAAAATTTCTGACTTAAATGTAACCACAAAACACGCGGTAATACTGAGCGTGGGTAATAGGATACTAATTGCACGTTGTTTTTAATTGTTTCCTATGGGCTTTTTTTTTTACTGGCAGCATGTGTAATTACCGTTGATTGTGTTATAGGTTACCAAAACCCAACTTAAAAAAACACAGAGCCCTTTTTTTTTAGTGCTGGAAATAGAATCGAGCCCCAAGTGTGATAATGACTTCTGGATTTCTACACTTCAGCAGCAGTAGTATTGTGGTAGGAATTGTCCTGAACATAGAAATCACAGGCAAAAAAAAAAAAACAGCAACAGTCTCACAGGAAATTCATTGGTGGCAGCCAGAAGGTGGAAATTTTAAGAATTTTCTATGCTCTTGAATATCCATGGTAATAGCAGCAAATTGTGTTTTAACCCTTTTAGTACCAGAGGGGTACGAAACGCATTGCTTTGCAATGCTTTGCGTACCCCTCTGGCACTGAAAGGGTTAATGAGAAAATTGCTGCCAAAAGAAATTACTTTTCGTCCATCCTAGAATCCTACATCACAGTGCATTGGAGACCTCTCTAGAATTCAAGGGGTTAAAAGGACCACTGAACACAATGGGTTTCTTGAGAATCTTTATGTGTCCCCTATTGTGCATTTAGTTTGTTCCAGAATTGGTGCACTTTATTTTATTCAAAAGGCTCATAGAATTTGACGGCAGATAAGAACCAGCTGGTCCATCCAGTCTATTTACCTAGCTAGAAACAAGAAATAAAAACAGAAGGCACTCCTAGGGCCAGATTCTATTGCAGGTGCTAAATGTAAACTCCAATTTTATCAAACATTTTCCTATTGAAGTCTATGGAGAAAACTGTAGATAAAAGCAGAGATAAAATGAGCACCTGTAATACAATGTAGCCCCTACTGTTACACTGTATGAGTAATGTTGTATACATCGTTTCCCTTCACCAGTTTAATTCTACTCACAAAATACTTCTGGAAGATATGCAGGAGAGATTTTTAGACTGCCTCAACCACAGTGCTTGTAGGTGAACTCTCAAGGCAAGGCTTCACAATAGGCTGCACCCAGATCAAGTGCACGCGGAAGTCAACATAGAACAAAGAAACAGAAAAAAAAGGCTGCCCAAAAGTGCCTGGTAAATTTGAGACTGGCGTGTGGAATAAAATTAGCAAGTATACTCACAATGTTAGTGGTTGAGAGGAGTTATATACTGTGACGGTACCAGGATTTACCGGACCCTTTTGGGGTCATCGGTTCCTGAACCACCGCTGCTGCTGCCCCTCTTCCACGGCCGGCTGGAGCCCTGCTGCTTCCTGGAGGTCCTGGATACTCAGACAGGAACAACTGGATGCTGCCCCCTGGTGGCAGAGCTAGTGAATTTGGCTGCAGAATCCTATGTGGGGTTTCCAGAGGCCCTACGCCAGTAGACCGGTCGAGGCAAGTGAATTCGCTCCTGCAGTGGCTAAGGTGAGAATCCCCAGCCCAACCCCCTCCAGAAATACAGCCGAGACTTGTATTAAGGAGGGTAGAACAGAACCGCCTTTATTGATGAAACACACTGCATATATACACTTCCAGACACTCTTATCAAGATTAGAATGCAAAGCAAGGTTTGGAAAAAGGGCATTTTGACTGGACCATAATAACTTCCCCTGATTGGTCAAGGAAGCACAGCAGGAGTCAATCAACGTTCCAGTCATTGTTTAGCCAAGTTACACAGATCTGAAGTCTATTGTAAGCAAGCAAGAGTGCTGGGCATAGCCTTCATTTTCTCTTCACTCTGGCTCCCAACTATCATATCCCTTTACAGGAATTACAGTAATACACTACCCAAACTATTACATTATGTCACACAATGTACAACATTGGGATCAATATTTCAAGTGGTATAGTGGTAAATTATTCCATCTGGTCACATATACCTTCTCACAACAACCAAGAATAAAATAAGTCTGAGTTAACTAGTAGGTAAATAAAACAAAGAAACAGAAAAAAAGGGGCGCCCATTAGTGCCTGGTAAATTTCAAACTATGTCACAATGTTAGTCACAACCAAGACTTGGAAATAATATTTGGACTTGTCTTTGCTCAGGTTTCCAAATCTCAATACTGGAGGACAGAAGGAAGACTGTTGTAGCTTCTCTTTGTATTAGACTTGGTCTGGATAAAGCAGTGTAAACTGCGAAACGCGTTGACCTTTTTGGATTGTATTTTATTTTATTGTTTTATAGTACAATTATTTTTCTACGACAAGAAGATATACAGCAGCCTTCCTTCTGTCCTCCAGTATTGGGATTTGGAAACCTGAGCAGAGACAGGTTCAAATATTTTCTCCAAGTCTTGGTTGTGACTAAAATTGTGACATTGTTTGAAATTTACCAGGCACTATTGGGCGCCCCTTTTTTTTGTTTCTTTGTTCTATTTACCTACCTAATTAGCTCAGACTTATTTTATTCTTAGAACAGCAACATGTCTATCCCAACAGTTCTTACAGTCATTTACTGTTTTAGCCTCAACCACTTCTGCTGGGAGACTGTTCCATGTATCTATCACACTTCCTTTAAAGTAGTTTTTCCCTTACATTTCCTATTCGTTTTCCACATTACAATTTTAGTGAATGTACTCTTGTTCTAGTATTCCTTTTATTTGAAGGTTTCAATCATATCACCCCTCTCCCTTGAAACCTCCAAGCTATACACATCAAGGTTCAGGAGTCTTTCCTAATATGTTAAGCACTATTTTAGTGACCCTTCTTTGAATAGTGTCTAATTTATTGATGTCCTTCTAGCAATATTGTCTCCAGAACTTTCCACCATACTGCAGGTTTGTTCGAACTAGTGATCTGTAAAGTGGCAACAGGACCTCTTTTTTTCTACTGCTAATGCCTCTTCCTATACAACATGGTGCCCTACTGGCTTAACCCATGGTTTTGCTGCATTGCTTGCATATTTTTTATCAACTGATAAGTACTCCCAAGTCTTTCTTCTGCTTTTGTCAGCAGAATACCATTTAATCTATGTTCTGCCTTTGTGTTTTTGTGTCCTATATGCATTATTTTGATTCTGCTGCATTAAATGAAAACTCTTGTGCTTTTGTCCATTTCACAAAATTTTTTAAATTGCTTCTTATTTGACATATTCCCTTAAATCCCACCAGTAATGTCACTAAAATATATTAAATAGAGTAGGCCCTAGGCCCAGCATGGATGCCTTAGGTACTCCACTAGTAACCCATCCATCCTCTGAATATATTCCATTGATTTTACCCTCTGCATTCAACTCTTCAGACAATACTTCTGCCATTTAACTTTGAATGCAATCTCAACCTGTGCAGTTTTTAGATTAGATTTTTATACGGAACAATGTTGAATGCTTTACTTTCCTTTTGAACTATAGCTGCTCCCCTACATTTATGTTTATTAGATTCGATTTTTACAAGATTTTCCTGTAGTAAGTACATGCTGTCATTGAAGGTTTCTATTAATTGGTCATCAACTGATGTTAGACTCACAGGGCTGTAGTTGCCAGAGTCTTCTCTACCACTCTTGTCAATTGGTACTACATTAGCTATTCTCCACTCATCTGGCACTGTCCCTGTCAACGTTCATATAGAAACCAAAATAGATAAGCAGAAAGATATATAAATAACTACAGTAGATTTGAAATACATAGATATGAGACAGATAGGCAGATAGTGATCTATCAAGGTATCTTATGTCTATCTACTATTGATGCATGAGGACTGTCACAGACAATTGAATTCTCTTGATTGTTATTTGAATTAAAACTCCACAAGAGAGCATTGTTTAAAGGAATAAAGAGTGAGAGAGCATTGTATACATGAATAGAGAGCGAGAGATAGATGTGTTCTTCATTGGTGGATAAGGTTCAGCACTCTGTAAACTGCTTCCATATGTAGTTCTGGGTCTCATCCAATTCTCTCTCAATTGTAATTTAAATCCCAGTCCTACTAATGCAGCATTTCATTGAGATGTTGAATACTGAAGTTAAATTATTTCAGCTATTATTTCTCCAGATACAGAGGGTGCGATTGTTTGCCTGTGTGACAAGTAATTAATGTCTTTATGCAGACAGCAAAAGAGGAATTATTATGGAACATACTAACTGCACCATAGGGGACAAACACTAATTCCCAATTTTCCTATTGTTTGAAATGGGCTTTTTAACCTCTTGAAAGCAAGAGAGGTCTCTAATTCTTTGGAAATCAATGCATTAGAGACCCCTCTGGCATTCAGTTAGTTACAATCCCCATTTAAATCAACAGGACTGTGTATTTCTCACCTGTGCTGCAGTTGGTATGCTCCAGTTGTTGCTCTCTATGTTCCTAAATACGGCCCTACTGTCCAAGTACAGATATCGTGATTGCAGGAGGATGAAAGGTTTAGTTGCTCTCAATCAGTTTTTCCCCTTTTCAAATTATTTTTATTGACCATTTCTAAATTGAAATATCATCCAATACCTTTTTATGCCAGATAAGTACCGATATCATTTTTTTTTTGCTTGTTATTAAAATCCTATGACTTGGTTTATAGCAAGTAGTGTTGAGCGAGCACCACGATGCTCGGGTGCTCGGGTGCTCTGACCGAGCACCCCCTGAGGCTCGAGTGCTCGGCCGAGCACCCGAGCCCCATTGGAATGAATGGGGCGACACCAGGCACCCCCTGCTCTGATGAGGGGAGGGTGCCTGGTCAATGCCCCCTTCATCTCCGCTATGCCCCCTTCATCTCCGAATGCCCCCTTCAGCTCCGCAATGTCCCCCTTCAGCTCCGCTATGCCCGTCTTCCACAATGTGCCCCTTCATCTCCGCTATGCCCCTCTTCCACAATGTGCCCCTTCATCTCCGCTATGCCCCTCTTCCACAATGTCCCCCTTCATCTCCTCTATGCCATAGAGGAGATGAAGGGGGACATTGTGGAAGAGGGGCATAGCGGAGATGAAGGGGCACATTGTGGAAGAGGGGCATAGCGGAGATGAAGGGGCACATTGTGGAAGACGGGCATAGCGGAGATGAAGGGGGACATTGTGGAAGAGGGGCATAGAGTCTATGCCCCTCTTCCACAATGTCCCCCTTCATCTCCGCAATGCCCCCTTCATCTCCGCAATGCCCCCGTACCTCCAGTCCCTGGTGGTCCAGCGGAGCTTCTTCGGATCTGTGCCTCTTCCGGCACAGATCCCCGCCACCCGAACATGTCGGGCGAGCACATGGCGGTACTCGACGAGTACCGCCATGTGCCGAGCAGAGCGATGCTCGAGCCGATCCGAGCATCGGCCGAGCACGCTCGCTCATCACTAATAGCAAGCCATCAGAACTGCAAATGTGATCTGGCTGCTGCATCTCCCTCTCTCTCTCTCTGTCACTATGATTTCTTGGGCATTTCACACAGTGGATTATCAATTCCAGGTAGATAATATTCACACTCAGGGCTCTGTGTTCAAAAGTTAACTGGTCTTTGAGTGTTGCTGGTTTGGAGAACTCTTTCCCCTGGAGATCCGCGCACTTTTTCAAAGTTTTGCTGTTAAACTGTATGAGAAACTATGTATTATTTTTTTGTTTGTTTGTTTTTTGTTTTTTTTCAGAACACATTCAGCTTTTTTATTTAGATGCCTTACATGAAATAAATTTTGCATTGTGCAACAAGCTATAATGTCATAAATTTTTAAAAATTGTAAAAAAAATACTTATTTTCCTTATATTGTGCACTATATGTCAAAAATGCTATGTGGATTGTGAATATTTCAATTGTCAACATTTCTGCTTTTGTTTTACTTACATTTATGGCCGGCACAGACCCCTAACTAACAGGAGAGCAAAAGGGAGTTTTCTGCAGTCTTAAAGGGATAGTAATACTTAAAATGTAAAAAAAAATATGTTGTAGAGTTTATCCCCCTGAGTAAAAAAAGGGCACTCCCACTGCTGAAAGGTGTTTCATTCAAAAGTTATTAATTTTCAAAATTGAATTTTTTAGGTGCAATATCACAGTGGCCTGAAATTGTATAGTGGCGCTGTTGCTACACCATCCTATGGAGATTTATGGTCAATTGACCAGAGCTATCCATAGGATAGTGTAGCAACAGCGCCACTGTACAATTTCAGGCCACTGTGATATTGCACCTAAAAAATTCAACTTTGAAAATTAATAACTTTTGAATGAAACACCTTTCAGCAGTGGGAGTACCCTTGTTTTACTCAGGGGGATAAACCCTACAACATATATTTTTAACATTTTAAGTATTACTATCCCTTTAAAGTGTTAGTAATGTCCCATAAAAACTTGTTATAGTTTTGTAGAGGACGAAAAAATAAGCTTAATGGTGCAAACCCTATCTCTCAGACCGCTATGGTTTAAGAGATATAGTCATTGAAAATTCTCCCCTCCCTCCCCTTCTCCTGACATCAGCGTCTAGCTGAAGCAGGAGACCCCGGTCTGGGGATCAGCCTGTGGCTCTGCGGCAGAGCCGAAATCATGTTCTTGCAAAAGAATTACTTCATTGGAAAGGTCTACAAAATGTGCTTGCAAACCAGGCACAGTTTGTAGACCTTTCCAATTAAGTATTATATATTATTTTGCAATAATGCAATTTCGGCTCTGCTGCAGAGCCTCCTTGTGTCGGCCGACAAGGATCTCCTGCTGTCAGCTTTACAGCTTATATCTCTCAAACCATAGCGGTCTGAGAGATAGGGTTTGCGCCATTAAGCCTATTTTTCAGTCCTCTACAAAACTATAACAAGTGTTTATGGGACATTACTAACACTTTAACTAAAATGCACATTTGATTTTTTTTTACATGGTAAAAATGCCCTAAAACACAGCTCAGTAATGACACAAAAGCACATATTTACTGTAAAATAGACTAACTTATGAATCGGAAAGTGAATGAAGTTTCTTCCTATACATAATGATGTAGCAAGGAAAGTTTGTTAAATTAGGGGTTTTAATGATGGTTTCATAAATTTACACTAGTCACAAATTATTGTATAACATCTCAAGCAAGCGTAGTGTAAAAAACAAAAAAGTATGAAATATAAATGTCACATTCCTCCTGATTACATGGATATCCAAGATCTATAGGTCCACACATATATGTCCTTCCCTCAAATTGGTAACAGCGCATAACGTTATTTTCATTGATATTTTCATGGAGATAACCAAATGCACTATATTTATAGTTGAATACATAATTACTCCATGTAAATAAAAAAAAAACAATAAAAACATGCATGTAAACGTAGATGTACTGCTATATCAAATGAGGGGTAACGTGTCTTTCTATCCCTGACTTGGGGATGGATTCTATTGCAGGTGATAAATGTTAACACCCGTTTTATCAAACATTTTCCTATTGACGTCTATGGGGAAACCTGGAGATAAAAGCTGTGATAAAATTAGCACCTGCAATAGAATCCAGCCCCTGGTATGAAAAAATGTTTCCAGAAGGTGACACTAAAGGAAAAACATCTGCATTTGTTTACATTTCCACCCCTTCAAAAGGACTGACATCTTCGATAACTATGACATTTCCTATGGCATTCACTAGCTGCTGCACTTCTGAGGAAAATGGCACCCTACTGGTATGAGCACAAAACTGAAATCAATACTTTTTCTTAGATTTTTTATCAAATATAAGTTGTCTGTTCTAAAATGGTTGTCACAATTACAGAAATGAAGAAGAAGTCATCAAACCACACTGCTTTGAAAATAAGACATCAGCTGTATCAGCGGAGGGATCACTTGCCTTTCTTTCCCTAGAATAATGTGCACAACTATTCTAGAAAGTGGTGTTCTAGGAAAAATCACTCTTCAGCAAGAGCAAAACAAAGGGGATGATACATAATCATATTTTTATAGTTAGGTCTCACAATCACAATAACAAAAGTAAACATATGGGGCATGAATATTTCCATAAATGTACATTTGAAACTCAACATTCATATTTTTGTAAAGGTCTTTGTAGAAAAAAGGGGGCACTCTGCTACAACACCTGCCTGAGAACCACTGACCAATGCAAGCCTAAGAAAATTGGTATTGTATTTGTATGACTTTAAACTCCATAGTTGGTGCTAGGAGCACTGTTACCAGTGGAACAATGCTAGAATGTCAGACAGGGTAGGTGTGGTTCTGTGGCTACCTGTGTCACAGTGGAAAATTCTGGGGTGTCAGACAGTGCATGTGTGGGTCTGTGGCTTTCAGGAAAACAGTGTTACACTGTCTGACACACAAGCCTTGTATGTGTGGTTCTGTGACTACCAGTGGAAAGTGTAACAAGCCTGGGATGCACTACACATTGGTTCACTATTGAAAAGTCACCCAGTATTGGGTGACCATCCAAATGGCACATTAAACATGTCACCGGGTTGAAATGGGCAAAATAAGAATAGTCCAATGTCGAAGGTCAAGTAGCCTCTGCTCTCCAACTCATAGTCCAACCTCCAGGAACTGCGTGTTGCCTCAGATTTACTCATTTCTTTACACATCAGCCTCATAATAACTGATAGACACAAAATATCCGCACAGTCCCTTAGGTGAATGTAAATTTTATGAATATTTTAGCATTTATGAAATGCAAAGCACACCAGGGAATAAACATTGTAAGCATGTACGCACTTCTCTTACTGTCACCATATGCTAAAAACATCCTTGTCGGAGGATAACCCTATGAGTTCCAGAGTAGGGTGAAACTCGTTGATCTGCCTGTATGGGAAATAAAAATGCTATACTTTAAAATTTGTGTCTTGGGCAAACTAAAACCTACAATGTATTTTCCCGAGCAGCAATTGCGAACAAAGAGCTGGGCTTGACGATTCTTTTTCCTTGCAACCATAGTCCTTACATCTGACCACTGTTCTTTCCATCTTGCGGCCTGCAGAGCATGCGCCCGCATCATACAGCTTCTGCTGAGAGACAGCTCGGCCACATTCGGGAAGGGTTTTCAACCCTTGGAAGCACTCATTGTCCAACCTCCAGGAGCTTCCTGATGCAGGCGACATTCTCTGCAGGCCGCAAGATGGAACAAACAGGGGTCAGATGTAAGGACTATGGTTGCAAGGAAAAAGAATCGTCAAGCCCAGCTCTTTGTTCGCAATTGCTGCTCGGGAAAATACATTGTAGGTTTTAGTTTGCCCAAGACATGCATTTAAAGTATAGCATTTTTATCTTCCGTACATGCAGAGCAACCAGTTTCACTCTGCTCTGGAAATCATAGGGTTATCCCTCCGACAAGGTTGTTTTTTGGTAAATGATGACAGTAAGAGAAGTGCTTACATGCTTGAAATATTTATTCCCTGTCTTGCTTTACATTTTATAAATGCTAAATTATTCATGAAATGTACATTCACCTAAAGGACTGTTCAGCTATTTTGTGTGTATCATTCATTATGAGGCTGATGTACTAAGAAATTAGTAAATCTGAGGCATCACGCCACTCCTGGAGGTCGGACAATGAGTTGAACAGCAGAGGCTTCTCAACCTTCGACATCAGAATGGGTTTACATTCTGATGTGTCAACACTTAACCTTGCACTATTCTTATTTTGCACATTTCAACCTGGCGCTTTTCTCCCTGTGAGACTCAAAGCGCTTTACAAATCTATAAACAGACATAAAATTTAAGGGTTCCTTAGGGTCACTTGAGTTTACTGAATGCCTTATAAAAGAGATGGGTCTTTAGCTTTTTTTAAAAGTCTGTAATGATGGTGCCTCTCTGATTGAGGATGGTAAAGAGTTCCAGAATGTGGGGGCAGCGTGGCTGAATGCCAGGGAACCTGAGGTTGTCTTTATTCTGGGCACTGACAGGAGGGATCTGTTGGCTGACTGCAGTGAGCGGGATTGAATATAGGTTGTCAGGAGCTCTTTCAGGTACTGTGGGCCTTGATTATTTAAGGCTTTGAAGGTCAGCAGGCCAATTTTAAAATATATTTACTATTTAATTGGAAGCCAATGCAGTTAGTGGAGAACGGGTGTTATGTGACATGAGCGAGTTTTATCGGTCAGTAGTCTTGCTGCTGCATTTTGTACTGTCTGTAGGCGATGGAGTTCTTTTTCTGGGAGGCCCAAGTAAAGTGCATTATAGTGATCTAGACAAGAAGACACAAATGCATGGACTAATGTTGGCATATCATCCGGTGGAATTAAGTGTTGTATCCTGGATATGTTTCTCAGATGAAAGAAGGCAGATTTTATTACAGAAGAGGTCTGCTGTTTAAATGACAGTCCAGAGTCAATCATCACTCTGAGACTTCGTTCCTCTGTTGAACTAATGAGTTCAGAGCCTCCGAGTTCCAGGTCAGTTGGGTGATCCTAAGATATTCTTGTTGCCCAGGATCCCCTCACCAAGAGTAACTCTGTTTTGTCAGGGTTCACATGCTTAATACTCCATTTGTTTGGTTGGCCACTAGTGAGCGGCATTTCAAAAGGATACCCAATGCATTGCAAAACTATGCAATGGACAACCCTCAGACACATTTTTTAATCAGACTTTGTTGTTGAGTATCAAAATCCCCCCTGATACTTCCTTCAGTATTGATTGATTTTCACATTTGCTTAAAGAAACACTGAAACCTCCTAATTTGAAACCACCACTTACTGCAGAATTTCAGGCCATCGAAATACTACAACCAATAGCTTCTGAAGAAAACATCACATAGCAAGTGGAGCAAGAGTACTCTTATGGTTCTCAGCAGGATAAACTCTGCAATATCTAAAAAGCCTTTGGTCTTAAGACACTGGAATGCTTAATGACTATGGTTTCCTGCTTAAAGGGATAGTAATGTTTCATAATAAAAGCAGCTCTAATTAATCATCATAGTATTTGGACTTTGGAGAGTGTTATTTCAGTTCAGTTGTAGTTCAAGAGTAATTCAATACTCCTGCCCCTTTTACTGATGTAACACTGTTCAGCCAGATCAGAAGGGAGGTGCCCAGGTAGACTGCAGAGAGGGACAATCTTCAATTAAGATAAGGGAAAAACCTGAAAAACTTGTCAAGGGGGGCAGGGCTTTCATTGTTCTCACAGTAAGAAGATTGTCCCCTTCTGTTATCTGTCTGGTCAATGGAATGGATTCCACATCTGAGAAGAGATGGCTTACACTAGGTAAAATGGGTGGGATGGGAAACTTTGATTGTGAATATCTCTCAAACCATAAAGGTTTGAGAGATAAGACTTATATTGTTCTTCATTTTCTTTAATGCCTACAAAATAAAATAAAGATAAAATGAAGTATTACTATCCCTTTAAAGGAACTAGTATAAGAACTGACTAATATCAACTGGGACATTATCGGCTTATATGAGATTCATAAAAAAGATGAAGATTTAGTCAAATTAAAAGATGGAGGCTGGATATACTATAACTATGTCAGAGGGGTGTGCAGTTCATTGCTCTGTGATGTGTTGGGTCTCCCTCTTGCACTCAAAGGTATAAAGGAACCAGTGATGGACAATGTGAAAGAATCTAATTCTTGATTAACAAAAGATTAACAAAACATTCTGGTGTAAAAGTAGAAAGTGTTTCTAAAATAATCATTTCCTGTGCTATCGATCTAAATAGTTGCTATTGGCGCGATGCAGGAAATGTGTGCAATCGCTATTTCCCGTGTGAAAACCACTACCCAATAGGTTTGCGCATGATTTTGTTGAATTGCGCATGAAAATTCAAGATTAGCGAACGGCTGCGTATAGTTGTTTTTTGTGGGCGTGGCTAAGATTAACAAATCTGTGTGAGTGGAATAGCAAATGCGCCTAATGCAGGATCTACTATTGCAAATGAATTTATACATCTGTGTATTGTTGTGGTAAAATGGTATTTTTTATGAGAAATTCAAGAAGCGTTCAGTATTTAGCTTCCTGGATTAGAACATGCGCAAAATCTATCTGTGCACAAAAATGCCTTTATCCGATGCAAACCTTTATTGCGTCACGCCATATGTTCCTCAAATCATTCAAGTTTATGTCCCTACAAGTAGCCACAGTGATGAGGAAGCTGAAGAATTTCATGATGATTTTATTGCTCCTCCACAAAAAGGACAATTACCACTACAAAATTATGATGGGAAATTTTAATGCAAAATGGTGGAAAATCCATCGAATATCATGAATTCATTCTACAGGAAAAAGGCCCAGAGAAAATGGACATGGAAAAGCTATAACCCGCATACTTGCAAATAATCCGATATAATAATTCGCAAAGATGCTTGTCAGAAGCCGTCATGCACAGTAGAGACTGCCTGAAAGCACGGAATGTTGGGAGCACGGAATGCTAGGAGTTCTGTACTGGGAGAATTCTGTGCTTTCGGGAAGTCTCAACAGTGCATGACACAGAGCAGGACTGGCCTCTTAACCCTTTGAGTGCCAGAGGGGTACGCAACGCATTGCAAAGCAATGCGTTGCGTACCCCTCTGGCACTCAAAGGGTTAACATCACCTGGACCTTGGCCCGAGTTGTAGTTCAAGAGTAATTGAATGACAAAGTGTCCCCTCCTGCCATTTTACTGATGTAACACTGCTCAGCCAGATCAGAAGGGAGGTGCCCAGGTAGACTGCAGAGAGGGACAATCTTCAATTAAGATAAGGGAGAAACCTGAAAAACTTGTCAAGGGGGGCAGGGCTTTCATTGTTCTCATAGGAAGAAGATTGTCCCCTGCTGTTATCTGTCTTGTCTTACAACCAGATTCCACATCTGAGAAGAGATGGCTTACACTAGGTAAAAGGGTCGGGAGGGGAAACTTTGCTTGTGAATATCTCTTAAAGGTTAAGACTGATATCATTCTTCATGGTTTTTTTTTAATGCCTACAAAATAAAATAAAGATAAAACGAAGTATTACTATCCCTTTAAATTGTTTTAACACAGGAAGTGACCATTGTCTAGTGAGAGCAAAAATCAAAATTGATGGCAAGAAAGAAAAAAACAATCAAGGTAACAAATGGAAAGATCCACACTAATCAGCTCCTGCAAAAATCATAAGAATTTTGAGTTAGCACTGTCTAATGGCTTCAGTGGGCTGAAAGACCCTCCAAACATTTCAATCCACAATGAAAAGGTTATAGAGACTATCACAGACACTTCCCATGCCCCTGCATCTGCTGGGAAACAGAAGAACAACCCCAATATCAAAAGAAACAGTTGCCATGATGAAAAAGTGATGAGAAATGAAGCAAAACTGTAATATTAGGAACAGGGTAGAATATGTAGATTTGAGCAAATCCATAAGGAAGTGCATAAAAGGAGAAACACGCAAGTTCGTTGTTGAGCTCATCAGAATGACACTGGAATAAAATGATGGGCTAAAGACAATCTATCCATCTGATTAACTCGAAATCTAGTTTTCTAACATAGAATATAAAATAACCACATTTATTTTTAGGTGATAGGGTCCCATTAAGCCATAATACATTAAATATACTAAAAATATATATTCATTTTGTATTGCCAAAAACAAAAAGCTTTATTTAAAGGGATAGTAACCTCTCGTAATAAAAGCAGCTCTAATTAATCTTCATAGTATTTGGACTTTGGAGAATGTTATTTCAATTCTGTCAGAGTTGTAGTTCAGGAGTAATTGAATGATAAAGTATCCTCCTCCCACCCCTTTTACTGATGTAACACTGCTCAGCCAGATCAGAAGGGAGGTGCCCAGGTAGACTGCAGAGAGGGACAATCTTCAATTAAGATAAGGTAAAAACCTGAAAAACTTGTCAAGGGGGGCAGGGCTTCCATTGTTCTCATAGGAAGAAGATTGTCCCCTGCTGTTATCTATCTGATCTATGGACTGGATTCCACATCTGAGAAGAGATGGCTTACACTAGGTAAAAGGGGCGGGAGGGGAAAATTTATAATTCAATTACTCTTGAACCACAACTATGACAGTACTGAAATAACACTCTCTATGGCTCAAATACTATGAAGATTAATTGGTGCTTCTGTTTTTGTGAAACATTGCTATCCCTTTAGCAGCAACAAATCAACAACAACAACAATGAGGCTGATGTACTAAGACGAACTGGGGGGAGATTCACTAAGCGGTGATAAAGAGGTGATACAGTTTATCACTTCTCCCGTTCCCATGTTATTCTATGGAGCCTATGCAATAAGATCTCCAAAGCTGAAGAAATCTTAGTACATAGGCTCCATAGAATAACATAGGAATTGGAGAAGTGATAAACTGGAGAAGTCATCTCTACTTTGTCACTTTTTTATCACCCCTTAGTGAATCTCCCCCTGGAGTAGTTCTAGAGAAGACCAGCTGCAACATATTGAGAAATACAAATTCCCATTGATGTAAATGCAGTTTTATTAACTTCTTTGCGATGTACAGGAAACCTCTTCAGCATTCATGGGATTAAAAGACTCAGGTAAAACAATGGAAAGTTGAACTACTTTTTGTCACCTATAGTACGCTTGGTTTATTCCGGAATGACTCCAGTTCTTATTAGTAAATCAACGTCAGTTTGTTTGAACTGCTGTTTAATAGCTTAAAATTTAAAGTTATTCACATAACAAAAAAATAATAAATAATTTAACAAATGTGCTTGCATCTGACAGCTTGAAAATCACTGTTATACATTTTACACTACATAATCTTCAGTCCTGTTTTGAGAGTCACACTGCTCTACATTACAAGCTTCTACTTCCTGCCAGACTGTCATGGACTCTCAGTAAAGAAACACACAAAACAGTACAAGTGAATTTAAACCAGTTCATTGTTTCAGAATGTATGTGCTCCAAACTTAATTTTATGATTTAAAGTAGAACTGTAATTTTGGAAAAAAAACATATGTATTTATGTGAGAAATTTGAGGAGCAACTATAATTGTTATCTATTTTTTTATTTAAAACAATAGTGAAATATTTACCTTCTTCTATTTGTTAGTTAATGTAGATCTGGCAGGCATTCAAGACAGAAACTAACATTCCACACTTCCAGTGGCGTAACAATAGGGGTCACAGGGGTCACACCTGCGACCGGGCCCGTCACTCTCAGGGGCCCAGCCGCCCCCTGCGACCCCCTCGCCACCCACCTGCAGCACAGCTGACGTCCCGGCGGCCAACGCTCGAGTAATGCAGAGCACTGGGAGCTGACATTATCTCCCAGCGCTCTGCATTATTAAGGACCGCGCGGGTGCATGTCACACACACTGCTAGACCACCAGGAGGTAGGAGGATGGGGGTCAGTAGGGGCAATGTGGCGATGGGGGCATTGTGGAGATTGGGTGGAAATGTGGAGAATGAGGGGCATTGTGGAGATTGGTGGGAAATGTGGAGCATGAGGGGCATTGTGATGGGGGCATTGTGGAGAATGAGGGGCAAATGTGGAGAATGAGGGGCATTTTGATGGGGGCATTGTGGAAGGGGCAATGTGGAGGTGGCCAATGTGGTTGAGGGGGGCCAATGTGGTCGGAGGGGGGCCCGTGGCAATTCTTGCACCAGGGCCCCGTAGCTTCTAGTTACTCCTCTGCACACTTCTCTACATTACGAGCTTCTACTTCTTGCCAGTCAAATACTAACATTCCACACTGCTCTACATTACCAGCTTCCACTTCCTGATGGACAGATACTAACATAGCACACTGCTCTACATTACCAGCTTCCACTTCCTGATGGACAGATACTAACATAGCACACTGCTCTACATTACCAGCTTCCACTTCCTACAGTCAGGAATGAACATTCCACACTGCTCTTCATTACCAGCTTCTACTCCCTGCCTGCATTCCACACTGCTCTACATTACCAGCTTCTACTTCTTGCCAGTCAAATACTAACATTCCAAACTGCTCTACATTACCAGCTTCTACTTCTTGCCAGTCAAATACTAACATTCCAAACTGCTCTACATTACCAGCTTCCACTTCCTGTTGGCCAGATACTAATATAGCACACTGCTCTACATTACCAGCATCGACTTTCTGCAAGACAAATACTAACATTCCACACTGTTCTAAATTACCAGCATCCACATCCTACAGCCAGGAATTAACATTCCACACTGCTCTACATTACAAGTGTCTACTTCCTGCCAGCCAGATACTAATATTCCACACTGCTCTACAATACCAGCTTCTACTTCCTGCCTGCATTCCACACTGCTCTACATTACAAGTGTCTACTTCCTGCCAGCCAGATACTAATATTCCACACTGCTCTACAATACCAGCTTCTACTTCCTGCCTGCATTCCACACTGCTCTACAATACCAGCTTCTACTTCCTGCCTGCATTCCACACTGCTCTACATTACCAGCTTCTATTTCTTGCCAGTCAAATACTAATATTCCACACTGCCCTACATTACCAATGTCCACTTTCTGCCAGCTAGATGCTAACATTCCACACTGCTCTACATTACCAGCGTCCACATCCTACAGCCAGGAACGAACATTCCACCCTGCTCTACTTTACCAGCATCCACTTCCTACAGCCAGGAATGAATATTCCACACTGCTCTACATTACCAGCATCCACATCCTACAGCTAGGAACTAACATTCCACCCTGCTCTACATTACCAGTATCCACTTCCTACAGCTAGGAACTAACATTCCACACTGCTCTACATTACCAGTATCCACTTCCTACAGCCAGGAACTAACATTCCACCCTGCTCTACATTACCAGTATCCACTTCCTACAGCTAGGAACTAACATTCCACACTGCTCTACATTACCAGTATCCACTTCCTACAGCCAGGAACAAACATTCCACCCTGCTCTACATTACCAGCATCCACTTCCTACAGCTAGGAACTAACATTCCACACTGCTCTACATTACCAGTATCCACTTCCTACAGCTAGGAACTAACATTCCACACTGCTCTACATTACCAGTATCCACTTCCTACAGCTAGGAACTAACATTCCACACTGCTCTATATTACAAGCTTCTACTTCCTGCCAAACTGTCATGGACTCTCAGTAAAGAAACACACTAAACAGTACAAGTGAATTTAAACCAGTTTATTGAGCAATAGATAATCAGAATACTAGCAGTAATAATTAACACTTCCTCAGTCAGTGGGGAAATAGATGTGAGGACAGTGTCTAGTCCACTACCCAGGAGCTGACACTGAAACACAGTAGGTCTATGGTACTGAGTCTTAGAACCAGACATGGCTCTACCACAACAGGAAGGAACAACGGGACTAGTACAGGAGCATACCCAGAGGAGGCATAGAGCGAACAGACTACCGATACCAATAGTGTAACAGGTTGCACCACTCGAGGCAGAAGAGTAGGTGCTTAGATAGATGCAGCCAGATAGGAGTGCGCTACTGAGGTAAGGAGCAAGACAAGATGCACTCTATCTTACCAGAGGAAACTAGGAGGCACAGAGCTTAGGTAGCACCGCAAGTGCTAAGCCAGGCAACAGTTAACCATAAGAGGCAAGTGCCCAGGAGTGAGACTAAGTTGCTCTAGCTGCCCAGAGGCAAACGGAAGGCACCAAGACAGAGGCAACCTGCAAGCGACCAGCTGGTAGCTGAGCTACTAGGTAAAGGAGCGCGCCCTGAATCGGCCTAGTGGTAGTCAGACAGGAGCGAGGCACAAACGGAGAGTCAGTCAGACAGGCCACAGTCAGGAACCAGATCGTGTAGTTAGCCACAGCAAAGGTCAGCACTTCCTGCTGGCCTGATACTAATATAGCACACTGCTCTACATTACCAGCGTCCACTTTCTGCCAGACAAATACTAACATTCCACCCTGCTCTACATTACCAGCATCTACTTCATACAGCTAGGAACGAACATTCCACACTGCTCTACATTACCAGCATCCACATCCTACAGCCAGGAACTAACATTCCACACTGCTCTACATTACCAGCATCTACTTCATACATCCAGGAACGAACATTCCACCCTGCTCTACATTACCAGCATCTACTTCATACAGCTAGGAACGAACATTCCACACTGCTCTACATTACCAGCATCTACTTCATACAGCTAGGAACGAACATTCCACACTGCTCTACATTACCAGCATCTACTTCATACAGCTAGGAACGAACATTCCACACTGCTCTACATTACCAGTATCCACTTCCTACAGCTAGGAACGAACATTCCACACTGCTCTACATTACCAGTATCCACTTCCTACAGCTAGGAACGAACATTCCACCCTGCTCTACATTACCAGCATCTACTTCATACAGCTAGGAACTAACATTCCACACTGCTCTACATTACCAGCATCTACTTCATACAGCCAGGAACGAACATTCCACCCTGCTCTACATTACCAGCATCTACTTCATACAGCCAGGAAGGAACATTCCACACTGCTCTACATTACCAGCATCCACATCCTACAGCCAGGAACTAACATTCCACACTGCTCTACATTACCAGCATCTACTTCATACAGCCAGGAACGAACATTCCACACTGCTCTACATTACCAGCATCCACATCCTACAGCCAGGAACTAACATTCCACACTGCTCTACATTACCAGCATCCACATCCTACAGCTAGGAACGAACATTCCACACTGCTCTACATTACCAGCATCTACTTCATACAGCCAGGAACTAACATTCCACACTGCTCTACATTACCAGTATCTACTTCCTACAGCCAGGAACTAACATTCCACACTGCTCTACATTACCAGCATCTACTTCATACAGCTAGGAACTAACATTCCACACTGCTCTACATTACCAGCATCCACATCCTACAGCCAAGAACTAACATTCCACACTGCTCTACATTACCAGTATCTACTTCATACAGCTAGGAACGAACATTCCACACTGCTCTACATTACCAACATCTACTTCATACAGCTAGGAACGAACATTCCACACTGCTCTACATTACCAGCATCCACATCCTACAGCCAGGAACTAACATTCCACACTGCTCTACATTACCAGCATCCACATCCTACAGCCAGGAACTAACATTCCACCCTGCTCTACATTACCAGCATCTACTTCATACAGCCAGGAACGAACATTCCACACTGCTCTACATTACCAGCATCCACATCCTACAGCCAGGAACTAACATTCCACACTGCTCTACATTACCAGCATCCACATCCTACAGCTAGGAACGAACATTCCACACTGCTCTACATTACCAGCATCTACTTCATACAGCTAGGAACTAACATTCCACACTGCTCTACATTACCAGCATCCACATCCTACAGCTAGGAACTAACATTCCACACTGCTCTACATTACCAGCATCCACATCCTACAGCCAGGAACTAACATTCCACACTGCTCTACATTACCAGTATCTACTTCCTACAGCCAGGAACGAACATTCCACACTGCTCTACATTACCAGCATCCACATCCTACAGCCAGGAACTAACATTCCACACTGCTCTACATTACCAGCATCCACATCCTACAGCCAGGAACGAACATTCCACACTGCTCTACATTACCAGCATCTACTTCATACAGCTAGGAACTAACATTCCACACTGCTTTACATTACCAGCATCCACTTCCCACAACAAGGAACTAACATTCCACACTGCTCTACATTACCAGCATCCACTTCCCACAACAAGGAACTAACATTCCACACTGCTCTACATTACCAGTATCTACTTCATACAGCTAGGAACTAACATTCCACACTGCTCTACATTACCAGCATCCACATCCTACAGCCAAGAACTAACATTCCACACTGCTCTACATTACCAGTATCTACTTCCTACAGCTAGGAACGAACATTCCACACTGCTCTACATTACCAGCATCTACTTCATACAGCTAGGAACTAACATTCCACACTGCTTTACATTACCAGCATCCACTTCCCACAACTAGGAACTAACATTCCACACTGCTCTACATTACCAGTATCTACTTCATACAGCTAGGAACGAACATTCCACACTGCTCTACATTACCAGCATCCACATCCTACAGCTAGGAACTAACATTCCACACTGCTCTACATTACCAGCATCTACTTCCTACAGCTAGGAACGAACATTCCACCCTGCTCTACATTACCAGCATCCACATCCTACAGCTAGGAACTAACATTCCACACTGCTCTACATTACCAGCATCCACATCCTACAGCCAGGAACTAACATTCCACACTGCTCTACATTACCAGCATCCACATCCTACAGCCAGGAACTAACATTCCACACTGCTCTACATTACCAGCATCCACATCCTACAGCTAGGAACTAACATTCCACACTGCTCTACATTACCAGCATCTACTTCCTACAGCTAGGAACGAACATTCCACCCTGCTCTACATTACCAGCATCCACATCCTACAGCTAGGAACTAACATTCCACACTGCTCTACATTACCAGCATCCACATCCTACAGCCAGGAACTAACATTCCACACTGCTCTACATTACCAGCATCTACTTCATACAGCCAGGAACGAACATTCCACACTGCTCTACATTACCAGTATCCACTTCCTACAGCCAGGAACTAACATTCCACACTGCTCTACATTACCAGCATCTACTTCCTGCGGCCAGATACTAACATTCCACACTGCTCTACATTACAAGCTTCTACTTCCTGCGGCCAGATACTAACATTCCACACTGCTTTACGTTACCGGGTTCACTTACTGCCTGCCAGATACTAACATTACACACTGTTCTTCATTACCAGTTTCTACTTCCTGACAGCCAGGAACTAACATTCCACACTGCTCTACATTACCAGTATCCACTTCCTACAGCTAGGAACGAACATTCCACACTGCTCTACATTACCAGTATCCACTTCCTACAGCTAGGAACGAACATTCCACCCTGCTCTACATTACCAGCATCTACTTCATACAGCTAGGAACTAACATTCCACACTGCTCTACATTACCAGCATCTACTTCATACAGCCAGGAACGAACATTCCACCCTGCTCTACATTACCAGCATCTACTTCATACAGCCAGGAAGGAACATTCCACACTGCTCTACATTACCAGCATCCACATCCTACAGCCAGGAACTAACATTCCACACTGCTCTACATTACCAGCATCTACTTCATACAGCCAGGAACGAACATTCCACACTGCTCTACATTACCAGCATCCACATCCTACAGCCAGGAACTAACATTCCACACTGCTCTACATTACCAGCATCCACATCCTACAGCTAGGAACGAACATTCCACACTGCTCTACATTACCAGCATCTACTTCATACAGCCAGGAACTAACATTCCACACTGCTCTACATTACCAGTATCTACTTCCTACAGCCAGGAACTAACATTCCACACTGCTCTACATTACCAGCATCCACATCCTACAGCTAGGAACGAACATTCCACACTGCTCTACATTACCAGCATCTACTTCATACAGCCAGGAACTAACATTCCACACTGCTCTACATTACCAGTATCTACTTCATACAGCTAGGAACTAACATTCCACACTGCTCTACATTACCAGCATCCACATCCTACAGCCAAGAACTAACATTCCACACTGCTCTACATTACCAGTATCTACTTCATACAGCTAGGAACGAACATTCCACACTGCTCTACATTACCAGCATCCACATCCTACAGCCAGGAACTAACATTCCACACTGCTCTACATTACCAGCATCCACATCCTACAGCTAGGAACTAACATTCCACACTGCTCTACATTACCAGCATCTACTTCATACAGCCAGGAACGAACATTCCACACTGCTCTACATTACCAGCATCCACATCCTACAGCCAGGAACTAACATTCCACACTGCTCTACATTACCAGCATCCACATCCTACAGCTAGGAACGAACATTCCACACTGCTCTACATTACCAGCATCTACTTCATACAGCTAGGAACTAACATTCCACACTGCTCTACATTACCAGTATCTACTTCCTACAGCCAGGAACGAACATTCCACACTGCTCTACATTACCAGCATCTACTTCATACAGCTAGGAACTAACATTCCACACTGCTTTACATTACCAGCATCCACTTCCCACAACTAGGAACTAACATTCCACACTGCTCTACATTACCAGTATCCACTTCATACAGCTAGGAACTAACATTCCACACTGCTCTACATTACCAGTATCTACTTCATACAGCTAGGAACTAACATTCCACACTGCTCTACATTACCAGCATCCACATCCTACAGCCAAGAACTAACATTCCACACTGCTCTACATTACCAGCATCCACATCCTACAGCCAGGAACTAACATTCCACACTGCTCTACATTACCAGCATCTACTTCCTACAGCTAGGAACGAACATTCCACCCTGCTCTACATTACCAGCATCCACATCCTACAGCTAGGAACTAACATTCCACACTGCTCTACATTACCAGCATCCACATCCTACAGCCAGGAACTAACATTCCACACTGCTCTACATTACCAGCATCCACATCCTACAGCCAGGAACTAACATTCCACACTGCTCTACATTACCAGCATCTACTTCATACAGCCAGGAACGAACATTCCACACTGCTCTACATTACCAGCATCTACTTCCTGCGGCCAGATACTAACATTCCACACTGCTCTACATTACAAGCTTCTACTTCCTGCGGCCAGATACTAACATTCCACACTGCTTTACGTTACCGGGTTCACTTACTGCCTGCCAGATACTAACATTACACACTGTTCTTCATTACCAGTTTCTACTTCCTGACAGCCAGGAACTAACATTCCACACTGCTCTACATTACCAGCATCCACTTTCTGACAGCCAGATACTAACATTCCACAGTACTCTACATTACCAGCATCCACTTCCCACAGCCAGGAACTAACATTCCACACTGCTCTACATGACTATTTTCTATTTCCTGCCAGCGAGATACTAACGTTCCACCCTGCTCTACATTACCAGCTTCTACATATTGCTGGCATTCCACATTGCTCTACATTACCAGATTCTACTTCCTGCCAGCCAGATACCAACATTCCATACTACTCTACATTACTATTTTCTACTTCCTGCCAGCAAGATACTAATATTCCACCCTGCTCTACATTACCAGCTTCTACTTCCTGCCAGCCAGATACCAACATTCCACACCACTCTACATGACTATTTTCTACTTCCTGCCAGCCAGATACTAACATTCCACTCTGCTCTACATTACCAACTGCCATCTCTACATTACCGACTGCCATCTCCTACTGGTCGAATATTATCACACTGCTCTGTATTGCCAGCTGCCACTTCCTACTGACAAGCATTAGTTGGCTTGCTTAAACTGAATAACATCTTCACACATGCCCTGTGTGGGTTAAATCTTATCCCAAATTAAAATGCACAGCTAACAGCATCTGTAGCTTGAGGAACAAAAATACTATTTAACCCTTTGTGTGTCTGGCAGTTGTCCAATCCCGAGGTGTCCAATGCCAAAGGATCTATACAATAACAAACTTCCTTACATCATTCTCATAATTAAAGACAACTTGACTTTACATTGTATATAATTGCAGAATATGCACATTTCCCTCTGGCACTCAAAGGGTTAAAGACATGCTGGCGAAGCTGTGTGCACAGTGATGAAATACAGGTTTTATTAAGCACACTAAAGAGTGTACACCCTATGCAACTTAGATCACAAATAAATATTTCCCAAGTTGAGTGGTAGAGGGATGCTTAAAGGGATAGTAATAGTTCATTTTATTTTTATTTTATTTTGTAGTCATTAAGAATACATGAAGAACAATATAAGTCTTATCTCTCAAACCTTTATGGTTTGAGAGATATTCACAAGCAAAGTTTCCCCTCCTGCCCCTTTTACCTAGTGTAAGCCATCTCTTCTCAGATGTGGAATCCAGTCCACAGACCAGACAGATAACAGAAGGTGACCATCTTCTTCCTATGAGAACAATGAAAGCCCTGCCCCCCTTGACAAGTTTTTCAGGTTTTTTCCTTATCGTAATTGAAGATTGTCCCTCTCTGCAGTCTACCTGGGTACCTCCCTTCTGATCTGGCTGAGCAGTATTACATCAGTAAAAGGGGCGGGAGGGGGATACTTTGTCACTGAATTACTCTTGAACTACAACTCTGACAGAATTGAAATAACACTCTCCAAAGTCCAAATACTATGATGATTAATTAGAGCTGCTTTTATTATGAAACATTACTATCCCTTTAATGCATTGCATCACAATGTGTTGTGTACATCTCTGGAATTATAAGGGTTAAAATAATGGGAGTTTTTATTTGTCCCCTGTGCTGCAGTTGGTTTACTCCAGACTTTAATCTCTTCAGTTTACTGGATATGGCCCTAAAGGCATTGGTAGCCAATGCAGCAGCACAACCAATTGGCTGCACTGGCAGATTTGTACAGTCCCTTCATTAGCTTTTGCTGTCAAATTATAGACAAATAATCTGGCAGCCAAATGCCATGAAAAGTAGAAAGACCTGACTGCTGGTTATTTATGGTCCTCAAACACTCAATGCACATTTTTTCCACTCTCAATTACCCCTTTAATACCTGAGAGTGAGCCGTCAGGAGGATGAAAATTAACATTACTGCAGCCTGAATTACTAGTCAATTTCAATAAGAAATTTTACTACTGGGATTTCATCACTCTCAAGGTTCATGCCAAAAAAATATATATAGCGATACAGACCAGACTCCGAAATTAAAATAGCAATGAGGGAACTTAAATATATTAGCAATGTTTTAGAGTGAACTAAGGGGGTTAATCTCAGCCAACTATGGGGGGGGGGGGAGACTGGTCAACATACAAGTCTAAAGCAAATAAATGTAGCAATATATTGCAATATATGCTACTGACATCTCCTATGCATTGTTTGCAGTGCAATGGAGACACCTCTGTAGAGCAAGGTTTACATGTCCGTGTGCACATGCAAGGCACCCGTGGTGCACTTACCCACACCCATAACCACACCCCCATTTCTCAGATGACTGCAATCCAAGCAATCCAATTGCATGTCAGTATCCCTAGACAAAGTCATCCATGGTGCCCTTCTCCCCAATTCTAACAACACCCCCAGTTTTCATATGACACCAACGATACCTTAACCCCTAGAGTGCCAGCTACTTACAACGTACAAAATTGGACAGCTGTATCTGCTGTGCCAAGCTTGTACGTTGTACATCTAAAATGCGTTCACTGCAAAAGCCGGTATAACCGGCTTGCAGTGGCCACATTTTAGATTATAACTAGTCTGGCCCTCATGGGGGGGGGCATGAGGATCACTCCTCATGCCCCCCCACAGGTATTGATCTCCCAGCCGATCGCTTTGGGAGATCAATATGTACAAGGGAGAAGCTCTGCTTCTCCTTTCCCCTCTCACCTACCCGAACTTCCGAGTAGTAGTGAGCGGGTAGGAGAGAAGGGCAGGAGAGCCCAATCGGCTGGGACATCAATAACTGGGGGCACATCAGGAGGGGTCCTGATGTCCCCCAGCGAGGTCTGAAATAAAAAAAAAAATGAAAAAAATTAACCCTGTGAGTGCCCCAGGGTTCCCCAGCTGGAGACCCCTGTGGCGCTTACAGGGTCAATTCTTTTGGGCACTGTTTTACTAAGACCTCATTGGGGGACACCAGGAGGGGGCCTGATGTCCCCCAATTAGGTTTATAATAAATAAATGAATGAATGAATAAATAAATAATAATAAAAAAAAAAATTAACACTGTGTGTGCCACAGGGGAGGGGGGTTCATTACAGACCCCCCCTCCCGTGATACACACAGGGCTATTTTTCACTAACCTGCAATCAGAGTTTGTTGAGGGGACATCAGGAAAGGTCCTGATGTCCCCCCACAATCTCTGACTGTAAAAAGTAAAATATAATAAAAAAATAACTCTGTGAGTGCCGCAGGGGACCGCAGAACATTGCTTTGGGACATATTTTTTTTACTAAGATCTCGTTGGGGGACAAAAAAATTAACCCTGTGTGTGCCACAGGGAAGGGGGTTTACTGCAGACCACTCCACGTGTGGCATACACAGGGCTATTTTTCACTAACCTGTAATCAGAGTTTGTTGGGGGGACATCAGGAAAGGTCATGATGTCCCCCCACAATCTCTGGCTAATGGTGATAAAGAGGACATTCCAAAGTCGAGGGGCAGTCAGTGAAAAAGCTTGAGAGATGGCTCAAGTTGTGTAGGGAGAGGACAGGAAGAACCCTTGGGAAGACTGTAGGGTACAGGAAGGGGTGTGGAGCAGGAGATAAGAGCAGAAATGTAAGAGGGTGCTGAAGAACACAGAGACTTACAGGAGAGGAGGAGAATTTTGTAAGAAATACGATACTTTATAGGTAGCCAATTGAGGGATTTCAGGAGGAGATGAGAGGGCAGGTATCTGGGAGCAAATGTGGTGATTCTTGCGGCTGAATTGATAACAGATTGAAGTGGAGAAAGATGAGAAGCAGGAAGAACAGAGAGCAGAATGTTGCAGTAGTCAAGTCTGGATAGAATGAGTGCCTGAGACAGAGTTTTTGCAGTTGACATGCAGCGGAAAGGACATATTTTGGCAATATATTTTAGGAAGAAGCAACACGTTCTAGTGACAGCTTGGATATGGGGAGAGAAAGTTAATTTGGAATCAAGTATGACCCCAGGACAGCATGCTTTGGGTACTGAGTGTATAGCATAGTTGTTGGGTTGGTGGATGGATTTTTGGAGAGAACACCACCAGCTCTGTCTTAGCCATATTGAGTTTAAGATGGTGGTGGGCAATCCATGATGAAATAGCTGACAGACATTGAGTGACTCGAGACTGCACAGCTGGAGTGAGGCCAGGGAAAGAGAGATAGATTAATGTGTCATCCGCATACAGATGGTAATTAAACCCAAGAAATGAGATGAAGTCACCAAGTGAGAGGGTGTACAGGGAAAAGAGAATTGGTCCCAGGACTGATACCTGAGGTACACCTACTGTGAGGTAAAGGGGAGATGAAAAAGCATTGGCAAAAGAAACACTGAAAGTACATTTAGAGAGGTAGGAGGAAAGCCATTTTAGAGGTATGTCACGGATGCCAAGGGTGTGCAGTGTGTCCAGTAGGAGTGCATAGTTAATAGTGTCAGAAGCAGCAGATAGATCTAGTAGGATTAGTATACTGAATTGTCCTTTGTCCCTTGCTGTGTATAGGTCATTAGTAATTTTTGTTAGAGCTTTCTCAGTGGAATAGTTAGAATGGAAACCTGACTGTAAAAGGTCAAGAAGAGAGTTTAAGCTGTGAAAAGAGATTAAGCGAGAGAATACAAGGCATTCCAAGATCTTAGAAGCAAAGAGGAGAAGTTAAACTGGATGGTAATTTGAAAGACAGGTGGGGTCGAGTGAGGGTTTTTTGAGTATCGGTCTGACTATTGCATGTTTGAATGAGGATGGAAAAGTTCCGGTAGAAAGAGAGGAGTTAAAGATATTTGTAAGGCTGGGAACAAGAGTAGTTGCCAGAGCCTTACTACGTTGAGAGGGCATGGGATCCGAGGGGCAGGTAGTGGGTGGAGAGGAGGATAGTAAAAGAGATACCTCATCCACTGTCATTAGGGAGAACGAGCTGAGGGTTGCTCAAGGTGGACAAGGAGTCAGGGCGATAGGAGGAGAGGATGTAGAGGGTATGGTTTGTTGGATAGACTGTATCTTATTTTTGAAGAAGTCAGCAAAGTCCTGTGGAGTGTGGGAGAAGGAGGAGCAGTTTAAGGTTGGAGGTTTGAGGTCCCGTGGGTTAGATTTGTGGGTAGTGAAGAGGTTAGAGAAGTAGTGCTGTTTAGTCTGGGTGAGAGCTGTGTTAAAACAGGATAACATGAATTTATAATGGTGGAAGTCGGCAACAGAATGATGCTTCAGTCAGAGACGTTCTGCAGCTCGACAACAGGTGCGTAGCATGCGGGTTGTTGAATTTAGCCAGGGTCTGGGATTCCTTGGGCGGGAGTGTCGCCTTTGGAGGGGAGCGTGCGGGTCCATGGAAGATGTTAATGAGGTGTTATATTTATGGACAAGAGTGTCTTTGTTAGTAGTAGTAGAAGGGCAGAGAGAAGAGAGGGAAGTCTGCACAGTTGATGCCAGGTCTGGAAGTTTGACTGAGTGTAGGTTCCTGATTAGGAAGGGTGATATAGGGAGGGCAGGGGAAGGTGTGTGAGAGAGTGTGAAGGAGACAAGATGATGATCAGAGAGTGGAAATGGGGAAACTGTGAAGTCAGAGACTGAGCAGTTTCCAGTGAGGACTATATCTAGCCAGTGACCATCCTTGTGAGTGCTGGCAGCAGTCCACTATTGAAGGCCATAGGACAAGGTCAGGGAGAGAAATCGGGAAGCACTAGATGAGGAGGAATCATCAACATGTAGGTTGAATTCGCTAAGGAGTAATGTGGGGGTGTCTGAGGACAGAAAGCCAAGTTTCAAATTTGAAGAGAAAGGAGGAAGGGTTGCTTGGGGGCCTGTAAATCACAGCTACCAGGAGAGGGACTGGGGAGAAGATCTGGACTGCACGCACTTCAAAAGAGATAAAGGAGACTGATGGAGGAAGGGATAGAGGCCTGGAGCGGCAGAGCTGAGAGAGAAGAAGTCCCACACCCCCACCCTTGCCATCAGGACGAGGAGCGTGAGAGAAAGATAGGCCACCATAGGAGAGAGCAGCTTCAGCAGATGAGTCAGAGTGTGAGAGCCATGTTTCAGTGATAGCGAATAGGTTTAAAGAGTTAGAGAGAAAAAGGTCACAGGTAGTATGGAGTTTGTTTAGTAGAGAGCGAGCATTCCGTAATGCACAGGAGAAGGGTGGAAGGGATAGAGGGAGGCAGGGAACAGTTAGGAGATTGCTAGGGTTTGCCCCACAAGAGGAGCGGTTAGGCCGCATTCTAGGACGGACACAGGTGGGAATGTAGGAGGGGCCAGAGTTCGGAGAGATGTCACCTGAAGCCATGAAAAGAGTTGCAGACAGGAAAAGCAGGTGAGAGGAGGATTTGCATGTGTGAAGAGGTGTGGGCTGTTTCTTGGTGGATGGATATGAAGAGTTAAGGTAACAGAACAGCTCATGTGAGCAAATCATTGGAAAGTGTAAGAGGGATGGAGCTATCAAGATTGATGAGAAGATGGGAGGGCTGAAAGTTTTTGATATTTTGCACAGCTGAGGTGGCAGAAACAATAAGAAGAAAATTAATAGATGCACTGTGTAATGATAATGACAATATAAGTTAAACTGGGTGAGAGATTGGTGATGTGAGTGATCAGTGACTTGCAGGCAGGATGATTCAGCTGTCTAGATGAAATGTAGTACAGTTTTCCTTCCAGACCAGACCAAACGATCAGTACATTCAGTTGCAGCCAGATTTGATTAAAAGGTGAGGACTACACTGATGAGATGTTAATAGAAGTGTTAAATGTCAGCAGTGGATGAATGGTAAGTTGATTTTTCCCACTGGGTCCTATGCTTGGGTTTGCAGATACGCTGACTTCACTGACAGATGAAATGAAGTACTTAAAAAACAGGGAACACAAAACTCCAAAGTTAGTTCTTTATCTTCAGACAGGCTTTCCAGGCTGTAGTGCTGTTGAACTTGAAATTGTCCTGTGTCAGATGGAGGCAGGTGTGTCCTCAGTCCAAGCTCAGGCCAAACTCAGCTAAAACTCTATTGTAGACTTATAAATCCAGACTTGGACACTTTTCGTTCAGGCATATAATTTCAAAAACAAAAGTGTCTGTTTTAGGTAAGTGTTCCTAGCACCCACATATTGTATGTTATCCCACACACATGGGGTACCAGTTTTCACATGTTGGTAGCAGGTACTGAATACAGTAGGAAATGTTATGGTTTTCAAAGATTTTAGTATCTTTGAAGTGATGGAAATGTAAAAAAAACATGTATTTATTCTTATAGTGCCACCTTTTGGAAATAATTGTGCACATCAGCCTGGGGGTAGAAAGGCAAGTGACCCCTCATTTGATGCGGGTGAATGTCTACTTTCCAAAATGGTATTCATTTTGTACCTTTCCTTCATGTCTCTAAAAGTTATGAACATTTTAGTACAAGCAGCCATTTCCAAAGAACAAAACAGGTAGGTGTTGTTAAGTGCTTCTGGCACCCCTACGGTATGTCATCTCATACCAATGGGGTGCCATTTTTCTCCTAAGTGCACTAGCTCATGAATACATTTGGATATTCAATGGTTTTCACAGATTTCACTACATTTCAAGGGGCAGAAATGTAAGAAAATGCTTTTTTTTCATTAGCGCCACCTTCTGGAGGCATTTGTGCACACCAGGCTTGGGGTAAGAAGGCAAGTCACCACTCATTAGATGTGGCAGGGTGTCTTCTTTCCAAAATGGTATGGTTTGTGTACCTTTTATTCACTTCTCTAGTTGTTATAACCATTTTTGTACAGACAAGTAATGTTTGAGAAACTGTTAGAAAAATTAGAGGTTGCAATAGGTGTAGTTTTGTACTTGTAGCGCCCCTAAGCTAGGTGAACTCATACCAATGGGGTGTAATTTTTCTCCTAAGAGCACTAGCTACTGAATACTGTTGGAAATGCCATGGTTTTCACAGATTTCAATACATTTGAAGGGGCAGAAATATAAGAAAATGCCTTTTTTTCATTAGTGCCAGCTTCTGGAGGCATTTGTGCATACCAGGCATGAGGTAACAAGGCAAGTCATCCCTTATTAAATGCGGCAGGTTGTCTACTTTCCAAAATGGAATGGTTTGTGTACCCTTTCTTCACTTCTGTAGTTATTATAACAATTTTTGTACAGACAAGTCATGTTTGAGAAAATGTTAGAAAAATTTGAGGTTGTAGAAGGTGTCGTTTTGCACTTCTAGCGCCCCCTGTGGCAGGTAAACGCATACCAATGGGGTGTCATTTTTCTCCTAAGAGCACTAGCTACTGAATACAGTTGAAAATGCCATGGTTTTCACAGATTTCAGTACATTTGAAGGGGCAGAAATGTAAAAAAATGCCTTTTTTTTCATTAGCACCAACCTCTGGAAACATTTGGGCACACCAGGCTTGAGGTAAGAAGACAAGTCACCCCTCATTAGATGCGGCAGGTTGTCTACTTTCCAGAAATATATAGTTTTATATAGTTATTCCACTGTTTTAGGGTAGCTTTACCACAAAACCCCTAGAATGCGCATATTAGTTCATAAAGCTGAAAATGTCATTTTGCGCTGCTGGTGATTAGGGCTCTACGCTAGCCATGGACGTAGGTAAAACTATACAAATTTGGTATTTGTTTACTCGGAGGACTAAGGGCTTTTTCAAATAATTGAAACTTTCACAATCAAGGTAAATGTTTTTGATACATAGTATGTGATTTTAGCAAAATAAGTAAATTTTCACATTTTTTATCATTATGACATCATAGCTTTTTGCACGATGCAAAACTCTCTTCATGTAAGATACCACGAAAAAGCTCAATTCGTTCTGAAAAAAACAATATATAGTTTTTCATATTTAACTAAAAATCCCCAGAGGAAATCAAGCCTAAACGGAAGGATAGCAAAAATGCTGAAAAAGTGTCTGGCCTGCAGGGTACAGGAAATGGCCCAAGCCTATGGCACTGAAGGGGTTAAGGTGCAATTCAATAAGCTAAATAGGTGCATTTCTGGAACAAATCAACTGCATCATAGAGGAATAATAACAATATCCATCACCTTTAAAAGTCCTCCACTCAGTGAAAGTTTATATCTTGGAAGGATTTACATAAATATTCATCCTTAACAATTTATTCTACCCCAATGCTGTAAACTTGTTTTACCAGTCTAAAAATGCATGGTTTGAGAGATATTCACAAGCAAAGTTTCCCCTCCCGCCCCTTTTACCTAGTGTAAGCCATCTCTTCTCAGATGTGGAATCCAGTCCATAGACCAGACAGAAAACAGAAGGGGACAATCTTCTTCCTATGAAAACAATGAAAGCCCTGTCCCCCTTGACAAGTTTTTCAGGTTTTTCCCTTATCTCAATTGAAGATTGTCCCTCTCTGCAGTCTACCTGGGCACCTCCCTTCTGATCTGGCTGAGCAGTGTTACATCAGTAAAAGGCGAGGAAGGGGGATACTTTATCATTGAATTACTCTTGTACTACAACTCTGACAGAATTGAAATAACACTCTCCAAAGTCCAAATAGTATGATGATTAATTAGAGCTGCTTTTATTATGAAACATTACTATCCCTTTAAGTGCAAGAGGCGTAGCCAACACATTGCAAAGCAACGCATTGCTCTCGCACACAAAGGGTTAATTAGACTAAAAGCTGTGTAGGTAACAAGCCGCTTTAGCTCTCTGTATGCTAGAGCGGTCTCCAGCTTATTCAAGGGGTTAAAAGCCCCATTTATATTAATGGCAAATGGTAAAATGTTTATTTTCAGCCTAGGGTTTAGGGTGTTTGCCCCAATTTTGACTCTGTGCATATGACCTTAGGGTGGCTCGTCAAGGGGAGCCTAAAGTATAAAACTAACCCCGTATAGATGTATTAATTATTATGATTATAGCAAGTGCAATGTAAAAGTGCATGTATTCATATATCTTCCGCCACATTTTTCATCCCGTGGCAGATAACGGGCCGCAGTAGCCGTCATCCTTGTTGATATATTTTTTGGCAAACGCTTATGTAGAATATCCTATTATCTACCCCGGTCGGCTCGTACTTACATGACAAATGGTTTCTGCACTGCGATGAGACAAGTCTGCAAAATATGAATGGAAAATGGGGAAAGCTAAATGGGTGACAATCAATTAACCCTTTGAGTGTCAGAGGGGTACGCAACGCATTGCTTTGCAATGCGTTGCGTACCCCTCTGGCACTCAAAGGGTTAAATGAGAACCAAAGCCTCCTAGTAATAACCCCCCACCCAATACACACTTATTACACACCCAAAATCAAAATGGCCCCCTATGAATTTTAAAACAAACATAATAGGGTGCTATACGTTCAGACTTCATAAACTCTGATAACACTGGGGTCACCTCACCAGACCATATGAGGTTCTACTCCAAATCAGCTCTCCAACACTGAAAAATAGACGGTAAAGCAAATCCAGTGGTATGGGAGCACTCTCTCGTCGATGACTCCAAATGAATGAACAAATAACAGCTGTGGGTAATTGAAGATATAAATTCCAAAATTTATTGAAGGATTTAAAAGACAATGTGGTCCGGCTCGGGGGGAGCATAACACTTAAACACAAACAGATAGGCTAGACGAGACCCATCTAATGCGTTTTGCGCTACACAAGCACTTCATCATACATTTTAAATCCTTTAATAAATTTTGGAATTTTTATCTTCAATCACCCACAGCTGTCATTTGTTCATTCATTTGGAGTCATCGACGAGAGAGTGCTCCTATACCACTGGATTTGCTTTACCCCCTATGAATTTTACCCTTGCGCCTTTGTTCAAGAGATAACATCTTTATTCAGCCTGGGATGTCATGTCCATGGGGCAGGCAGAGTGCACGGGCCTACTTAAAGGGATAATAATTTCTATATTAAATTTCAGCTCCGATTTTTCTTTAAAGTGTTAGTAATGTCTGAAAAAACTTTTTTGCATTAGAAGAGCTTAAAAAGCTGATCTAAATGCAAAAAACCGTATCTCTCAAACCGCTATGGTTTAAAAGATACGGGCGTTTAAAGTTTGCTGTTTCCTACTGACAGCTGTAAAGCTGTCAGCAGGAGATCCGTGTTGGTCGACACGCTGGCGCTTGAGAAGTGCCGAGATCTCGTTACTTACACGGAATCCCTTCATTGGAATGGTCTAAAACGTGTACATGAACACTAGGCACACGTTTTAGACCATTGTTTTATTCAGCAGGAAATGCTCTGTAAAATATGTGTTTTCATAAAAAAGTTTACTGCTCCTTTAACGCCCGATGATGTGCCAGGACCGTCATGGCTGTATACATGTTAATAACTGGTGATGGTCCTGGCACGCCACGCTGTGATTACAGATGACTTCTATGTAAAAAAAAAAACAAAACACACTGGTCCTCCAGAGCACCCCGGATTGCGTGGTCCTTAACCCCTTAAAGACTGGCCTCGCGGCACGGTTAAGGGCCCAGGCGTTTTTTTTTTTTTACTAATGGATTACTAATGGAATGGAGTACAGCCGCACTGGATGCTCTGAATTCCATGACGTGCCAGGTCATTGGTCCTTAAGGGGTTAAGGGGTAAAGAGCTACCAACAGAGCATGTTTTCATGATTTGCAAGAACGAATACAGGTGGACCAATGAAATTGACTGAGGCACTAATTGGCACACCTGTGCGCCAGCTGGGATATCCTGAACACATGCACTGTTGGTAGTACTGTTACTTACCCCTGCAACATGTTTCAACTTTACCCACAACACTGCCAGGAAACTATAGTAGAGGGTGCCACCTTGCCCTTAGCATTCAAAGAATAAAGGTGACCCCTTATAGAGACGGAAAATGATTTCACACCTTGGTGAATAATAGAATTTTTACCTTCCGTTTAGGTGCCAAGAACCATGAACAGCAAAAAGATATCACCCACAGGCTAATTTCTCAATAATGTGATATTGATAATGATAATGATATTGATAATGGAGTGTATGTACTATGGTGAGTTCACTCTAAACTGGGCAATGGAATACGTCTTGTGTCCTTATGCCTACCTAATGTTAATTTACAATGTCCTTCCTTTGTACCAGGGGAAGGACTGTGAAGCAGTCTGAGGATATTTTGGTGTGTAGCTTTCCAATAGGCCTTTTTCACTGCTTTGTACTAAACAGTTTATAATAAATGTTGTGAGTTTGCATGCTGTGGGGCTGGCATATGTGCCTTACTGGCATTAAAGTCCTAATGATGGCAGAGCTTGCTGGTATGCACTATATCGATCATACACTGTAGACATACAGTACCTTGGAACTCTCTTCTTTGAAGCCTCCAGAGAGACATTATGGACTGTCTAAATGCTGTGAATCATGGTGTAAAGTTGATGGGGTTTAGTTGGGTGGGTGGGATTGAGAGGAGAAAGAGAGTAAGAAGTGGGCGGAACAGGTCTGGGAAGTAGAGAAGTGGATGGAGTTACACTGGAAACTCTCCAAAGCTGGAGAATCAGCCTCTGCCCACACAGATGCATTAATTAACTCTATAAACCAGAAGCTCCAGGGCAGATCTGGAGGGTTCCCAGGCGTGACTGTAGTTCATACCTTGAAGTCCTGACTTTGGTGCTAGTGGAACTGCACTAAGTTATTCTTAAGCTCTCTGCTGTATTTTCTTCTTGTCCAGGAGCATTTTGATGCATTTCGTACATGGCTTTTGTAGGGGAACTCACCTGGGACTCCCACTTTTTTTTTTTTCTGCATGGGGTCCAATATAATTGTGAGGTCAGATGGGTGGAGATTAGTGTGACTATTTTAATTAACCGTTTGAGTACCGGAGCGGTATCCAACACATGGCAAAGAGACTTAAAGAGATAGTAATGTTTCAAAATAAAAGCAGCTTCAATTAATCTTCATAGTATTTGAGCCATATAGAGTGTTATTTCAATACTGTCAGATTTGTAGTTTAGGAGTAATTGAATGATAAAGTATCCCCCTCCCGCCCCTTTTACCTAGTGTAAGCCGCCTCCCCTCAGATGTGGAATCTGGTCACTTGACCGGACAGCTCACAGCAAGGGACAATCTTCTTAATGTGAGAACAATGAAAACACTGCCCCATTGAAAGGTTATTCAGGTTTTTACCTTATGCTCAATGAAGATTGTCCCTCTGTGCGATCCATCGGATGGTCTTGCTGCTCTGAGGTGATCAGTGTTACATCAGTAAAAGGGGCGGGAGGGGGATACTTTATCATTCAATTACTCTTGTACTACAACTCTGACAGTATTGAAATAACACTCTCCAAAGTCCAAATACTATGAAGATTAATTGGAGTTGCTTTTATTTTGAAACATTATTATCCATTTAAGGAAGTACTTTACTCAGAATAACCCCTTGGATACTAGATGTGCCTCCAAATCATTGAGAAGTAATTCACTGGACAGATCCTTAGCATTCAAGGAATTAAAATAATCTTCAAAAAATTCTGTATTTGGGGCATCTTCACTATTTCACCAGGGACATCAGAACAGTCTAGTTGATGTCAGGATTTCAAAAGACTATCCATGTTTCCCAGGAGTGTGCAAACTGTAACATATCACTGGATCGTAAGCACAAAAGTAAAGAAGAACAATTCTGGATCTAAGCAGTGGTGGACCTATTACAAGTCTACAATTGTAAGACACTGGACCCAAAACTGAGAGGGGACTGCTTCACTTGTCCTGACAGTAGGTTTTGTATTTCCCTCACAGGCCTGTTTCCCACCAGATCAATGTCATCCTTATAACCCTTTGAAGTTTCCTCAGGCTTATGCCAAACAAGTGTAAGTCCTACAAACCAATGTTTCCTCAGGGCTTGGGCCTCTAACAACAAGTTTAAGTCTTACAAATCAATATTTCCTCAGGGCTTGTGTCTAACAAGTCTAAGTCCTACAAATCAATGTTTCCTCAGGGCTTGTGCCTAACAAGTCTAAGTCCTACAAATCAATGTTTCCTCAGGGCTCATGCCTAACAAGTCTAAGTCCTACATATCAATTGTTGCTCAGGGCTTGGGACTCTAACAAGTGTAAGTACTACAAATAGTCCTCTACAAAATACTCTATCCTGTCAAGTATCAGTCTTCCCCAGTCACAGCTTACGCCAATGGGGGTCCCTGTCTCTTTTACTTTACATAACAATTTTTTTTCCATTTTATGTGTCCCCTATATCCCAGTCAGCAAAACCTCCCCAGATAATTCCCTGTTCAACTGATTCTTTCCCCAGACTTCACTACCACAGGGACCCTCAGACCCTTTTTATACTATGTCCATGGGGAAAAAGAACTAAAATTTGCTTTGTGTTGTGTGTGAATTCAGTCTTCCCATTGATTTCAATTCAAAGGGCTAGTTGAAAAAAGTGAAAAAACTGCACTTTTTGCAGGAAATTTCCTGCTTGCAATTTTATCCTATTTCAGTGTTGAGGCAAAAACGTTTGCCCATCCCTACTATAAATCCCTTTGAGTTCCACAATGCATTGGATACCACTCTGGCATTCAAAGGGTAAATGCAGGATGTTTGTCAAAATGCCATTCTGCAGGGCTACTAAAGACTCAATACAACCCTACAGTGTATATTTTTGTATCCAACATTAAACTGGAGGCCTTGTCACTTCACCTGTGGGGTATATCTCCCATTGTTCAGTCAACACTCCATTACGTACTGAGAAATTAATAATAGTTATTAGTGTTACTGATCAAAATTAGCATTCAGTTCAAACCACAATTCTAATTATCATAATCTTAAGAATGTTCCATTAGAATATATTTCCTTAGCTCTATTTTAGAGAAAATTCTACTTATGAGAAATAATAGGAGTGAGAGAGGCGTGAAAGAAAGTTTTTGTAAAGCTATAAATGTGAGCACTGTTAGTGACTGAGCTTGTTTCGATGCAGCAAAAATACTAACTAGGGACATGAGAAAGGTCAAATTCTTCTACTATAAGAATTTTGGAAAAAGTTTCTGTGAATAATTCCCTCATGTTTTTCCAACCTCAAGAAATTTCCCATAATGACAACAAGTATGTGAGGATCTGGGTATACCAGTACAGTGAGACTGGGTTGGGAGGATAGCGTGTGGGGTTCTGTGGCTACCAAGTAACAAACCTGGAGGCTTTGAATGGTTCCACGGCTACTGGTGGAATGGCACACAGCTGTGAGTCAGTATGTGTGGTTCTATGACTACTGTGTGACAAGCCTGGGAGGGTTAGCATGTATAGTTCTATGACTACTATGGGGCAAGGCTGGGGTTACAGTGGTAGGTTGCAACGTAAGGTGATCCAGATTCTATAGACTACAACTCACATCAAGTATGGGAGTTGTAGTCTGGCGTCAGCTGTAGGACCTCATGTTGTCCTCTGCTGGCTACCAGACAGTGGGACATGGCTGGGTGATTAGAATGTGTGGTTCTATGGTTACTGTGAGAAAAGTTTGGGAGGTCAGTATGTGTGTTGTTATATGGCTTCTATGGGACAAGGCTGGGTGGCTAGCATATGTGGTTCTATGGCTACCTCTGCAGTTGGACAAGGCTACAAGTTAGTACACATGGGTTTGAGGCTACAAATGCAGTGATACAAGGATGTGGTTCAGTATGTGTGTGGTTTTATGGCTATTACTGCAGTGGGACAAGTCTGGTGGTCAGTATATGTGATTTTATGGCTACCACTGCAGTGAGACAAGGCTGGACGTCAGTATGTGTGGTTCTATGGCTTCCAGTGAAGGGGGAAGAGGCTGTGGGTCACTATGTATAGTTCTATGGCTACCAGTGCAGTGGGACAAGGACTGGGGTCAGTATGTATGGTTTTTTGGCTACTGTGGGACAAGACTGGGAGCCATTATGTGTGGTTTTAGTGCAGCTGCACAAAGCTGGGGGTCATGGCAAAATAAAAAAGGGAAAAAAGTCACTTTTCATGAGAATTCTCATAGAAGGCAAAAGGTACCACTCTTATTTTTTTGGGAGGAAACTTTAACCCACCCCTAATACTAACAGATTGCTGTTGTTGAATAGTGCATACTCCTAAATTGACTCCACAGCTAGCCAGATACATGCAATTGGGTGCTAGTTGCTTTGCTGGATTAAAAGCAATCAATTTCACCAAGTGCTCTCTAATTCATAAAAATATGCACAATTCAGTAACATTTAGGAGTTAAACAATTTTCCATCAAAACCACATTGTAATTGGTGAATGGACTACTTCCTCACATGCCTCCCAGAGTTTCCAATCTACCCCCCCATTACAAGTAGTTGTATGGATAAAGACATCACTGTAGCTTTTGGGAAGGGAATAAGCTGTGATCTTGGAAAGCAGCCAGTCCACCTGAATAACCTTCCTTATTAGAGCTTTGAGACCAGCAGGTCTCTGAGACCGGAATCACATTATATGTAACCCTGGAAGCCCACTGGATCCTTAGATGTCACCTTTTTATCTTTTTCAAGGTTAAAACGGAACTATCACCCTACATAATGTCCGCCACACCAAATAATTGGGCATATGGCGATATACTTAGAAATAGTTTTATTATCAAGAATAAATACTGTGTTATTAACCTCTTAAGGACCATTGACGTACCCGGACCGTCACGCTGGTCCGGCACTTAACGACCAGTGATGGTCCAGGTACGTCACGTACTTTTACTCACCGCCCTCCTGCAAGACCGGAGCGATCTCTTTCAGCCCCTCGTTCGGCGTGCCGGCACACGTGATCAGTCACGTGGGGCGGCATGACAAACTTCCCTATCTGGTCCTTAAAGGACCACACACCCCGGGACCACTGGTCCTTAAGGGGGTTAAGAAATTCTACTTCTTCTGAGACTGATGGCCAGTCTTCTTGCTTTATAGGCATCTGCTCACCTTGCTGTCAGTCACTTCCTGTTACCTTAAGGTACAATGAAGGAGAATGGGAAGGACTGCGCTTGCACGCAAATGTCTCTAAGCCGAGATGTCTGCACGTAAGCCTGGCCGCCAGTCTCAGAAGAAGGATTTCTTCATAACGCTGTACTTATGCTCGATAATGACACTGTTTCTAAGGTTATCTCTACATGACTAATTATTGGGGGGATTTATTTAGGGTGATTATTCCGCTTTAAACATATAGTACTAAACCACTAAGTGCTAGAGACGTGAATGCATTGGGGACCTCTCTAATATTCAGAAGGTTTATACTTTGTTAAGACAATTGCCCATTAGTGTAAAAGTGGCATCCAATATATGAGAATATCATGGGCAACTATCATGTTTTACCAGTTGGGGGCATATGTTTCAAAGAAAAGTGGAGCAGTTCTGGGGCAAACCATTTGCACTTTTGGGGAGATCTAAAAATGCCCAAAAAAATTCCCAGTGATTTAAATGGGTATTTTAACCCCTTGAATGCTACAGAGGTCTCCAGCACATTGCTTTCAGAGGGGTCATTAGAATTTTTTGGACATAGGAAAATAAGTGTCGGTGGGTGCTTATTATTAGGAGGTGTTATTTTTTCACTGAATATCAAGTACTTACAGCTACCATGAATTATGTATTTTATGTTAAAGGGAAACTTTCACCTCTATACACTGTGTCTCATATGATTAACCCCTTAACGTCCGTGTGCCATGCTATGATCGTCATGTGGTTTATGCTTTAAAGGGATAGTAATACTTCATTTTAACTTTATTTTATTTTGTAGGCATTAAAGAAACATGAAGAACGATAGAAGTCTTATCTCTCAAACCTTTATGGTTTGAGAGATATTAACAAGCAAAGTTTCCCCTCCCGCCCCTTTTACCTAGTGTAAGCCATCTCTTCTCAGATGTGGAATCCAGTCCATAGACCAGACAGATAACAGCAGGGGACAATCTTCTTCCTATGAGAACAATGAAAGTCCTGCCCCCCTTGACAAGTTTTTCAGGTTTTTCCCTTATCTTAATTGAAGATTGTCCCTCTCTGCAGTCTACCTGGGCACCTCCCTTCTGATCTGGCTGAGCAGTGTTACATCAGTAAAAGGGGAGGGAAGGGGATACTTTGTCATTGAATTACTTTGGAACTACAACTCTGACAGAATTGAAATAACACTCTCCAAAGTCCAAATACTATGATGATTAATTAGAGCTGCTTTTATTACGAGACATTACTATCCCTTTAAGGACCGGTGACAGTCATAGCAAGTCATGTACATTTTATTTACAATCAGATACACAGAGGCAGCCCAATACCCAGAGAAACACTCCTTGAATACAGACCACGGGCAGAGAATAACAGGGCACCACTTGTGGTCACATACAATCCCCAATTGGAAGCCCTGAGAAGGATTGCAAAAGTCTTACAACCAACCCTCCATAAAAATGACAGATTAAAAGTAATTTTTCCAGATCCACCACTTATATCATACAGACAACCCATAAATTTAAAGAAAATTATTGTCAAGAGCCATTTGCCACAAATCGCAAAGAATGGAACATTCTGTTGTGGAGTAAAAAGGTGTGAGACCTGTCCGCACATTCTATGTACAACAAAGATAAAAATACCAAATACACAGCAACACTGTGAAATTAATGGTTCATTCACTTGCTCCTCTTCAAATGTAGTATATCTCATAACTTGTACACAATGCCCCACAGGAGGTTACTACATTGGGGAATATACACAATATACAGAAAAAAAAAGGTTGACACACCAGTTGGTCAGCATTTTTGTGGTCCAAATCATAGTCTACAAAATATGAAAGTCTAAAGGAAACTTTAGAACACAGAGGGAAAGAAAAAACAGGGAATTTAAATTAATCGATCTATTTGACACATTAAAAACAGGACTAAACCTTGGAATGGGCTTCATGTCTCATTATAATAGATAGCACATTTTGCTATTTGATTGTATAGAGAGAGATCTGTTCAAGTCACAGACTAACAGGCTCTTCACACCTCTGTGTTACTGAACATTTCCTTGTTCCTAGCATGTTGATCTAACCCCGTGCATATTAATTCATATCTATGCAGACTGTATGTTTACTAAGTTAATTGACCCCCACTGAGCACTCATATATTTTGGTTCAAATGTATGTCATACTCTGTAAATATAAATGCAGTGTTATTGTAGCTTTGTCTGTTAACCCATGCCTGAAGTAGGAGCCTTAGTGATCTGAAAACTTGCACTTGTTACGTCCTCAGTTAGCCATTAAAAGGTATCACCTTTATACCACTCTGCTCCACTGGCTAACACGGTACCATCTTTTTTATGGTTTGTACTGAAAGACAAAACCCAAGTTTATTCATTTATTGAGATTAGTAACCACCAGGCTTGTATTCAGTAAGGCTCTTTCATAAAAATGTGCAAAATCCCCACTGATTTAAATGGGGCTTTTAACTCTTTGAATCCTAGAGCATCACAATGCCTAGGAGATCATTCTAGTATTCAGGAGCCTACAAGCCCTATTTACATCAATGGCAGTTTTGGGAATACTTATTTGTGTCTCCTGGTCCAGTTAGCTTAGTCCACTCTTCATTTGTTCATATTGGCAAAAAAAGAGAAGTTCTACAGGTGCTGCATGATGTACATGCATTTCGATCAGCACAAAGCATTTTTTTTTAAATTGGATCAGATTCAGGGCTCCCCGAATGGTGTGCAGCTGCGCAGGGAGCCCTGAATTCCATGACATTCCAGGACCTTCACTGGTCCTTTACAGAAGTTTTCCCATGACGGTCCTGGCACATCATGGGTCCTTAAGGGGTTAAAGGGACAGTAATGCTTCACAAAAAAAGCAGCTCCAATTAATCTTCATAGTATTTGGGCCATAGAGAGTTTTATTTCAATACTGGCAGAGTTGTAGTTCAAGAGTAATTGAATGATAAAGTATCCCCCTTCTGCCCCTTTTACCTAGTGTAAGCTACCTCACCTCAGATGTGAAATCTGGTCACTTGACCAGACAGATCACAGCAAGGGACAATCTTCTTACTGTGAACATAAGGAAAACCCTGCCCCCCTTGTCAGGTTTTTCAGGTTTTTCCTTATGGTCACTGAAGATTGTCCCTCTCTGCGATCCATCCGGACAGTCTTCCTGCTCTGAGGTGAGCAGTGTTACATCAGTAAAAGGGGTGAGAGGGGAATATTTCATCATTCAAGTATTGAACTACAACTCTGACAGTATTAAAATAACACTCTCCATGGTCCAAATACTATGAAGATTAATTGGAGCTGCTTATATTGTGAATCATTACAATCCTTTTAAGAGTATCACAACAGTTCCTCACTATCACTACAGTTCATTTTTGGTATAAGTGTTCCATGCTCATTTATTTCATTGTACATTTCATTATAGGAGGACAGAACATGTGGGAACATTCCCATCCTTGACCTTTCATATACAATAAATCAGTCATGTTTTCTAATTCATTGCTGGTTTCCTAAAGGAGTGTGGAACCTTACAGGACTTTTCCTTAGCGAAGCTCTACTTGTTAGGTAGGAATATTATACCATTGGAGACTGATCTCATTGTCCTGTCTTTATCATAGAAGATAACTCTTTTATTTCCCAATGAGCATTGCCTTTGTAGAACACTCAACCATCCCTAGCCTATGCCTCTTGCATATCTTGCTGTTCCTTTCTGCTATAAATTTGTTTGATGTTGGCACTCTCCAGGCAGGTTGTCTTGGCTTAAATTAGATATAGAGATATGGTTGTCTGAGTAAATTAGATACAGAGTTACGCTTGTCTGAGTTTCCTTTGAATAACGCAGCCGCTGCACTTTCTTTTCTTGGTTGCTCCGTAACAAATATTCTTATCCAGTCCTCCAGCAACTTGAGCTTTAACTAGTATAACCTTTCATTCTGTTTTCTTGCCTTCCGTCTCCCCATTTGGAGTTTATTCAAGATGTTGGAGCAGGAATAGTGCACAAGAGGCATACAGTTAGTTAAAGTAAAACTTCTAGAACTCAGACATTTTAGAAATTCTCATATATATTACAGTTTTGCCAGTGAAGAATAATAATATAGATACCATGAACCTGTAACACTTGTGATGTCGCAAGATGCTTACAATGCTTAGTGCAACTATGTTGACTGATCAGATCGAACTCCCCAAAGAGCTTAGCGGAGTAGGAGACATGTAAAAGGGGAGGGTTTAGGACATTAGGTATTTGGGGTGGGGGGTTTTTAGAGGGGGTTGGTATAGTTAGGACAGGAAGTGGTGGGGCAGTTAAGATAAAAAAAAGGCTTAGGAGCAAGAAGCATCCTTACCTCCCACCCAGGATAATTAAAATGGTGTTATGTTGGGGGTACATGCCTTGGTGGTGGGTTAAGAATAGTAGGGAAGGATTCACCCGAACTTAGGCCACAAGTGGTTATGTAACCCGTTGGATCTGGCACTGTGTGGCCAGTTGGGGTCATTTAGTTAATCCGTTCTAGGAATTATTGGGAATTGTTTAACCCCTTAAGGACCAGCGCGATCCCATGCGGCCGGCACTTGCTGACCACGGGGCATTTTTTTAAAATTATCTCTTCCGGTTCAGGGCTTCCGGAGCGGCGTGCAGCCACACCGGGAGCCCTGAACACTATGCCGTGCCAGGACCGTCATTGGACCTTAAGTGTCGGACCGCCATGACGGTCCTGGCACGGCAATGGTACTTAAGGGGTTAAAAGCATATACTCAGTTTGTTTTGACCATGCTGGGCATCTCCATAATATGTAGAAGTTTTATTATTCGGCAAGTTTGTGTCGAAATTTGTGTGACGCTATCTATGTTTTGTTGCTTATCAAATAAAGTGATGGCCTAATCTTGCCCAGCATTTGATGTTTGTCATTCTTTATGTGCTATGGTACTTTTTTTAGAGTGGTAAAAATCTGGTTTGTTGGTTAAAAGGATATTTTCTTATTATGTTTTCTGTGTAGTATATGCAGGTGTCCAGGACTGGAATTATATCCCAGACACCCCTAGGCAAGGCATGCTAGGTGCCCTTAGCTCTTCCCATGACCACACCTGACTGCTCACATGACCCCGCCTCCAATCCCATCCACTGTTCCCTGGCACAGAAAATACCCTTGGCCTATAACAAACACAGAAGATTGGATACATTTCTTTCAAAAGGGAACATACAGAGTTACACTGTTTATCAGTAGGCTGATCAGGAAGGTCTGATAAAGACTAATTTAATTGGTAGCAGGAAAGCTATAAAATTCTCAGTTACTGGGGTATGAGGAGAAGGTTGAACTTGATGGACTTGTAGCTTTATTCAACCTAATTTACTATGTTACAATGTTACTATGTTACAAATGAAAAAAGCTTTAACCCCTTGGTTGTTAGAGAGGTCTTAGATGCATTGCTTCACAATGAATTAGAGATCTCTGTATCATCCAAGGGGTTAACCCTCTGAGTGCCAGAGAACACTGGATACCTCTCTGGCACTCAAATGGTTAATTAACAGCCTGTAAACGGGGGTTTGAAACTGGTGTAGAGACATTGAGATTTCCCCGGCCACACCCGCAATTCAGACTGCGGGTGTGGCCAGCACAGTGAGTCACCACCCCTCAAAATGTGGCGCTCTAGGCAGTTACCTACTCTGCCTATTGGTGAATCTGCTTGTGCAGATGGCTTTATTTACAGTGAACCATTTTAGTTTTCACCTTCATTTTACTAAAAAATAGACGTTATCAGTCTGAATTAGATTATATGTAGGGACATATCGAGCCCCCTTTCCCAATATTTTAATGTGACAAGAAAACCTGCTGAAGGTAATAAAACATTTCTGTCCAGTTGTAGACTACAGCAGAGTTCTAATGCAAAAGGTAGTAAATAAATATAAGTGACTTCTGTATGTAGGACTAACGCCAACGCAAGTCCTTCTAGTAAACAAATGGACTGACACATTTCAAGATTCCCATATAAGAGAATTAACCCCTTGAGGACCAGAAGGGTGTGGCATTTAAGCATGCATGGGATAGGCATAAGGCGGTCCTGAACATAAGACAAGACCAAGGACCAAATAAGGTCTGAAGCAATGTGGCAAAGCAATGTCTTGCATACCCCTCTGGTCCTGAAGAGGTTAAAATTGCATGCCCACAAGCTGGAAGAAGGAATATTCCTCAGCACTCCCAATTTCATGGTCAACAGGTTGCCCTTTACTTTGTCACATATATAGCGAGAACTGCAAAGTGATATTTTTTCCCCCAACCAGCTGAAGAATAACTCATGAATAACATATGTCTGAAGTTCAATTAAAGGGTAGCTACTGAGAATGTAGTTGCCCTTCAGTAAGCCTGCTTCTGTGGCTGCATAGTGCCCCAGGCTGATAAGCTAGAGAGCTAACTGGTGGTCTGGAAAGCACTCAGTCTCAAGGGTCTGTATAATCAGTTCCCATATATTGCAAGTGCAGGGTTTTACAAATCTAGTAACTAGAACCAAGGCATAATGATATGAGGTGCATTGCGTGCAATTGTGATGGGTTCTAGCATTCAAAGGGGCCCATCAGCCCCAGGACTCAATAGGTTATACGTAGACCCCCATGGAGAATATTTTTGTGTTATGTGTGCAGATATTTTTCTGCACTGGCTGCCCTCCATTGACTACCTATGCCACTGAATAGAACATACTCAGCCCTTAAAGGGGAACTACCGCCCCGCAAAAACTTTATATTAATTAAGTCTTCATCTGGCGACTAGCTGCTTAATAGCGCTAGTCGCCAGAAATATTACCTGGTTTAAAAGATTTTCGATGGCAAGATGTCCGTGCTTCCTGCTACAGTCAGCCTCCGAATAAGTCGAAAATCTTTTAAACCAGGTAATATTTCTGGCGACTAGCGCTACTAAGCAGCTAGTCGCCAGATGAAGACTTAATTAATATAAAGTTTTTGCGGGGTGGTAGTTCCCCTTTAAGGCTACTCCCCACTGAATGATCTGGAGCACATTTGAATAATGCCAACACAGACCTTATAAAGGTTCCAGAGCAAGTCTGTATATTGAGCACTGACACGAATGCAAGGTGCAATTCACCTCTGGAATCATAGAAATATAGAATATATATATATACATCAGATAAGAACCATTTGTTCCATCTAGTCTGCCCATTTTCCAACTGTAAAGACCTCAAATCGTATTTGGTCCTTGTTTGGTCTTTTTTTATGTTCAGGACAGCCTTATGCCTATCCCATGCATGCTTAAACTTCTACCTCTTCTGCTGGTAGGCTATTCCACTTATCTACTACCTTGTCAGTGAAGTAAAACATTCTTAATTTACATCTAACCTGTGTCCCTCTTGTCATAACATTTCTACTCCTTTGAAATATACTTCTCTCCTGCACTTTACTGAATCCCTTCATGTATTTGAATGTGTCTATCCTATCCCCTCTCTCTCTTCTCTCCGCCAAGCTATACATGTTCAGATCCTTTAGTCTATCCTGATATGTCATTTCCTGTAAACCAGTCACCATTTTAGTAGCCCTTACCCTGAATTCTCTCTAGAGTATCTATATCCTTCTGGAGATGGGGTCTCCAGTACTGTACATAATACTCTAGGTGAGGTCTAACTAGAGATCTGTAGAGTGGCATCAAGAAAAGAAATGCAAGGAGAGCTGTACTGCTGGTTATAACCTTTTTCATGTGTCCATTAGTGATGAGCGAGCACCCCAATGCTCGGGTGTTCGGGTGCTCTGACCGAGCACCCACTGAGGCTCGAGTACTCGGCCGAGCACCCGAGCCCCATTGAAGTCAATGGGAGGACTCGAGCATTACACCAGGCACCCCCTGCTCTGATGAGGGGAGGGTGCCTGGTCCATAGGAAAAGGGCAGAAAAGGATGGAAACACCACAGAAATGGTTCAGGGACAGCATAGGGAGGATGTCTGGATGCATCTTGGACTCCAACATCGCTGCTGGGAACGATATTTCGCCCGTAGTACGCCATTTTTACAGACTGACCATAAAACACACAAAAAGGAAAATAAAAACGACTTTAGGCGAAAAATTGTTACCAAACAATATTTGCTGTATATTTACTTGTATATCATCTGCAAATTCTCCCAAAAATTTCCTTGATTTTCTGAAGTGAGGCCATGATTAAGAGGGAAACGTGCGCAGAGGCAAATTCTCCCAAAAATTTCCTTGATTTTCTGAATTGAGGCCATGATTAAGAGGGAAACGTGCGCAGAGGTAAATTATTCCAAAAATTTCCTTGATTTTCTGAAGTGAGGCCATGATTAAGAGGGAAACGTGCGCAGAGGCAAATTCTCCCAAAAATTTCCTTGATTTTCTGAAGTGAGACCATGATTAAGAGGGAAACGTGCGCAGAGGCAAATTATCCCAAAAATTTCCTTGATTTTATTGAACTGAGGCCATGATTAAGAGGGAAACGTGCGCTGAGCTGACCATCTAAAACATTATGGGTGAGGGTCTGCTGCAGAGCTGACCATCCTAAACATTATATGCGAAGGCCCGCTAGTGAGCTGACGCTATAAAACATTGTATGCGAAGGCCCGCTAGTGAGCTGACGCTATAAAACATTATATGAGAGGGCCCGCTAGAGAGCTGACCCAATAAAACATTATATAAGAAGGCCCGCTGGTGAGCTGACCTATATAAAAATTGGCAAACAGGGCCCGCTGGTGAGCTGGCCCTATATAAAAATTATATCACAGGGCCCGCTGGTGAGCTGGCCCTATATAAAAATTATAGCACAGGGCATATGGAAGAGGAGGAGGAGGATGAGAAGATTAAGAGTCAACCATATACCTGTTTTTTGGGTGGAAGGGGTGAATGGGAATACAGAGTATTCCCATCATTGTAAATAATATATGTAAAGTGAGTTTATGTTCCCCCGGGGCTTTCCTCCAGTGGAGTGGAGAAGTCAGGGGAAATCCAGGCCTTGTTCATTTTTATAAGTGTCAACCTATCAGCATTGTCGGTGGAAAGGCGGATACGCTTATCTGTTATGATGCCACCAGCAGCACTAAATACCCGCTCAGACAGAACGCTGGAGGCAGGGCAGGCCAGCACCTCCAAGGCGTAGAGTGCCAGTTCATACCACGTGTCCAGCTTGGACACCCAGTAGTTGTAAGGCACAGAGGGATCATTGAGGACGCTGACACGGTCTGCTACGTACTCCTTCACCATCTTCCAAAACTTTTCCCTCCTTGTGACACTAGGCTGCGCATCAGGGTGAGGGTGCTGGCGGGGTGTCATGAAGGTGTCCCACGCCTTGGAGAGTGTTGCCCTGCCTTTGTCGGAACTGCTGTGTGCTCCCCTTTTCTCCCCTTCTCGGTTGGCCAAGGTAGCACGTACTCTGCCGCCAGCGTTGTCAGATGGAAAATTTTGGAGCAATTTTTCAACAAGAACCTTCTGGTATTGCACCATTTTGCTTGTCCTCTCCACCGGAGGAATGAGAGATGAGAAATTCTCTTTGTAGCGGGGGTCCAGAAGGGTGAACACCCAGTAATCCGTGTTGTCTAAAATGCGTACAACGCGTGGGTCACGGGAAAGGCAGCCTAACATAAAGTCAGCCATGTGTGCCAGAGTACCAACAGTCAAGATTTCGCTGTCCTCACCAGGAGGATGACTCTCAATCTCCTCATCCTCTTCCTCCTCTTCTGCCCACCCACGCTGAAGAGATGGAACTAAAGTTCCATGGCTACCCTCTGTAGCGGAGGCAACCGTGTCTTCCTCCTCCTCCTCCTCCTCCTCCTCCGCCTCCTCCAATTGTCGCTGAGAAGACGAAGTGAGGGTGCTCTGGCTATCACCTTGTGTAAGCTCTTCCTCCCCCATTTCCACCTCTTCCACATGCAAAGCGTCGGTTTTAATTGTGAGCAGCGAGCGTTTCAGTAGACACAGAAGTGGGATGGTTACACTGATAATAGCGTTATCGCCGCTCACCATCTGTGTCGATTCCTCAAAATTGCGTAAAACCTCGCAGAGGTCTGACATCCATTCCCACTCCTCACTTCTGATTACAGGAAGTTGAACGGAGAGGCGACGACCGTGTAACAGCTGGTACTCCACTACTGCCCTCTGCTGCTCACAAAGCCGGGCCAACATGTGGAAGGTGGAGTTCCAGCGCGTGCTCACGTCACACAGCAGCCGGTGAGCTGGCAATTGTAAGCGCTGCTGCAGCTTCAACAGGCCGGCCGAAGCTGTAGATGACTTACGGAAATGTGCACACACGCGGCGCACCTTGGTCAAGAGATCATGCACATTGGGGTAGGTTTTTAGAAATCGCTGAACCACTAAATTAAATACATGCGCTAGGCATGGTACGTGTGTGAGCTTGCCGAGCTCCAAAGCCGCCACCAAGTTACGCCCATTATCACACACAACCATGCCTGGTTGCAGGTTGAGTGGCGAGAGCCACTGCTCGGTCTGGTGACTAATCCCCTGCAACAGCTCTGAGGCCGTGTGCTGTTTGTCCCCAAGGCAGATCAGCTTCAGCACGGCCTGTTGACGCTTCCCCACTGCAGTGCTACACTGCTTCCAGCTACTGGCTGATGGGGGAGTGGCGCTGCGTGTAGAGAATTCGGAGGTGGAAACGGAGGAGGAGGAGCAAATAACGTAGGTGCTGGTGGAAATCCTGATGGAGGTAGGGCCCGCAATCCTCGGCGTGGGTAGCACCCGTGCCATCCCAGGGTCCGAGTCGCTCCCAGCCTCCACGACATTCACCCAGTGTGCCGTCAGGGAAATGTAGCGTCCCTGGCCACAAGCACTTGTCCATGTGTCAGTCGTTAAGTGGACCTTCCCAGTAACTGCGTTGGTCAGGGCACGGGTGATGTTACGGGACACATGGTGGTGTAATGCGGGGATGGCACACCGGGAAAAGTAGTGGCGGCTGGGGACCGCGTACCGAGGGACAGCTGCTGCCATCAGGCTGCGGAAGGACTCAGTGTCCACAAGCCTAAATGGCAGCATTTCGATGGCCAGTAATTTGGAAAGGTGTGAGGTTAGTGCTATGGCCTGTGGGTGGGTGGCTGGGTATTTTCTCTTGCGCTCAAATGCCTGGGGTAACGACATTTGAACGCTGTGCTGGGACAGGGAAGTGGATGTGGTCGCTGATGGTGCTTCAGATGGTACAGGTGCAGGGCGGGAGGTATGCGGGCCTGCGCCTTCGACAGGCGATTGGCCGGCACCGAAAACAGGGGAAGAGGAGGCAGTGGTGTGGCCTGCAGACACAGATGGGCGATCCAGGCGTTCCTCCCACTTACTACGGTGCTTGGATGCCATGTGTCGGATCATGCTGGTGGTGGTGAGGTTTCTAGTGTTCATGCCTCGGCTCATTCTGGTGTGGCACAGGTTGCAAACTACAATTCTTTTGTCGTCCGCACTTTCCTTAAAAAAACGCCATACCGCGGAACACCTACCCTTTGGCAAGGTAGATTTACGCAAGGGGGTGCTCCGTGGAACATTTGCGGGCCGGTTTGGTGCGGTCCGCCTTCTTTCTGTAGCCACACCACTGCCTCTTCCAGCCTGTTGCGGTGCTGCAGATGGCTCACCCTCAGGACTGCTGTCATCGCTCGGCTCTACACCTTCCCAGGTGGGGTCAGTCACCTCATCGTCCACCAAGTCCTCCTCCACTTCCTCACTCTGATCATCCTCCTCATGTCTTGATCCCACCACATACTCAGTCATTGACAACTGTATAACATTCTCCTCAACAAGGTCTTGAGACGGAAATAGTGGTTGATTTAATGGCAACTGTGTCTCATCATCATCATCATCATCCACTACTTCCTTTGACCTTAAATGCCGTTCACATCTGTCATCTTCTTGTGATTGGGTACCCTCTAGAGGTTGTGAATCAGGGCACAAGATGTCATGTTCCTCTGCAAGCGTGCTTGGAGAGAGGGTCAAATGAAGGATTGGTGATGAGACGAGCTCCTCACTATATCCCAGTGTGGGATCACTTCTTTGACCAGACCGTGTATGGTGGGAGGAAGGATGATCAGAGTGAGGATTATGTTGACCAGACTCTTGGCTACTGAGAGTGGACTTGGTGGAAGACAGGGTGGTGCTTAACCGACTGGAAGCAGTATCAGCTGACATCCAACCGACCACCTGTTCGCAGTGGTCGGACCTCGAGAGTGATGTCCTGCGATGCCCTGTGAAATGAGACATGAAGCTAGGTATGGTGGATGTCTTTCTTTCTTGTGCTCTGGCACCAGGCACAGTTTCTCCGCGTCCTGACCCGCGCCCTGAGCTATCAGGATCACGTCCACTTCCCCGTCCCTTTTTACCCGCCTTCTTCATCTTACACGGAATATGTGACTTTAATATTTGAGTTTGAAAACTTAACAGTATTTCTTCCTATTCTGCAACTGTGCAGAGTACACAGAATAGGCTGCTAAACGGCGGTGACACACACTGAATGGAATATGTGACTTTAATATTTGAGTTTGAAAACTTAACAGTATTTCTTACTATTCTGCAACTGTGCAGAGTACACAGAATAGGCTGCTAAACGGCGGTGACACACACTGAATGGAATATGTGACTTTAATATTTGAGTTTGAAAACTTAACAGTATTTCTTCCTATTCTGCAACTGTGCAGAGTACACAGAATAGGCTGCTAAACTGCGGTGACACACACTGAATGGAATATGTGACTTTAATATTTGAGTTTGAAAACTTAACAGTATTTCTTCCTATTCTGCAACTGTGCAGAGTACACAGAATAGGCTGCTAAACGGCGGTGACACACACTGAATGGAATATGTGACTTTAATATTTGAGTTTGAAAACTTAACAGTATTTCTTCCTATTCTGCAACTGTGCAGAGTACACAGAATAGGCTGCTAAACGGCGGTGACACACACTGAATGGAATATGTGACTTTAATATTTGAGTTTGAAGACTTAACAGTATTTCTTCCTATTCTGCAACTGTGCAGAGTACACAGAATAGGCTGCTAAACTGCGGTGACACACACTGAATGGAATATGTGACTTTAATATTTGAGTTTGAAAACTTAACAGTATTTCTTCCTATTCTGCAACTGTGCAGAGTACACAGAATAGGCTGCTAAACGGCGGTGACACACACTGAATGGAATATGTGACTTTAATATTTGAGTTTGAAAACTTAACAGTATTTCTTCCTATTCTGCAACTGTGCAGAGTACACAGAATAGGCTGCTAAACGGCGGTGACACACACTGAATGGAATATGTGACTTTAATATTTGAGTTTGAAAACTTAACAGTATTTCTTCCTATTCTGCAACTGTGCAGAGTACACAGAATAGGCTGCTAAACGGCGGTGACACACACTGAATGGAATATGTGACTTTAATATTTGAGTTTGAAGACTTAACAGTATTTCTTCCTATTCTGCAACTGTGCAGAGTACACAGAATAGGCTGCTAAACTGCGGTGACACACACTGAATGGAATATGTGACTTTAATATTTGAGTTTGAAAACTTAACAGTATTTCTTCCTATTCTGCAACTGTGCAGAGTACACAGAATAGGCTGCTAAACGGCGGTGACACACACTGAATGGAATATGTGACTTTAATATTTGAGTTTGAAAACTTAACAGTATTTCTTCCTATTCTGCAACTGTGCAGAGTACACAGAATAGGCTGCTAAACGGCGGTGACACACACTGAATGGAATATGTGACTTTAATATTTGAGTTTGAAAACTTAACAGTATTTCTTCCTATTCTGCAACTGTGCAGAGTACACAGAATAGGCTGCTAAACGGCGGTGACACACACTGAATGGAATATGTGACTTTAATATTTGAGTTTGAAGACTTAACAGTATTTCTTCCTATTCTGCAACTGTGCAGAGTACACAGAATAGGCTGCTAAACTGCGGTGACACACACTGAATGGAATATGTGACTTTAATATTTGAGTTTGAAAACTTAACAGTATTTCTTCCTATTCTGCAACTGTGCAGAGTACACAGAATAGGCTGCTAAACGGCGGTGACACACACTGAATGGAATATGTGACTTTAATATTTGAGTTTGAAGACTTAACAGTATTTCTTCCTATTCTGCAACTGTGCAGAGTACACAGAATAGGCTGCTAAACTGCGGTGACACACACTGAATGGAATATGTGACTTTAATATTTGAGTTTGAAAACTTAACAGTATTTCTTCCTATTCTGCAACTGTGCAGAGTACACAGAATAGGCTGCTAAACGGCGGTGACACACACTGAATGGAATATGTGACTTTAATATTTGAGTTTGAAAACTTAACAGTATTTCTTCCTATTCTGCAACTGTGCAGAGTACACAGAATAGGCTGCTAAACGGCGGTGACACACACTGAATGGAATATGTGACTTTAATATTTGAGTTTGAAAACTTAACAGTATTTCTTCCTATTCTGCAACTGTGCAGAGTACACAGAATAGGCTGCTAAACGGCGGTGACACACACTGAATGGAATATGTGACTTTAATATTTGAGTTTGAAGACTTAACAGTATTTCTTCCTATTCTGCAACTGTGCAGAGTACACAGAATAGGCTGCTAAACTGCGGTGACACACACTGAATGGAATATGTGACTTTAATATTTGAGTTTGAAAACTTAACAGTATTTCTTCCTATTCTGCAACTGTGCAGAGTACACAGAATAGGCTGCTAAACGGCGGTGACACACACTGAATGGAATATGTGACTTTAATATTTGAGTTTGAAAACTTAACAGTATTTCTTCCTATTCTGCAACTGTGCAGAGTACACAGAATAGGCTGCTAAACGGCGGTGACACACACTGAATGGAATATGTGACTTTAATATTTGAGTTTGAAAACTTAACAGTATTTCTTCCTATTCTGCAACTCTGCACAGTACACAGAATGTGCTGCTAAACTGCGGCGAAGCACACTGAATGGAATATGTGACTTTGATATTTTAGTTTGAAGACTTAACAGTATTTCTTCCTATTCTGCAACTCTGCACAGTACACAGAATGTGCTGCTAAACTGCGGCGACGCACACTGAATGGAATATGTGACTTTGATATTTTAGTTTGAAGACTTAACAGTATTTCTTCCTATTCTGCAACTCTGCACAGTACACAGAATGTGCTGCTAAACTGCGGCGACGCACACTGAATGGAATATGTGACTTTGATATTTTAGTTTGAAGACTTAACAGTATTTCTTCCTATTCTGCAACTCTGCAAAGTACACAGAATGTGCTGCTAAACTGCGGCGACGCACACTGAATGGAATATGTGACTTTGATATTTTAGTTTGAAGACTTAACAGAATGTGCTCTAATCTGCAACTTTGCACACTAAACAGAATGTGCTCTAATCTGCAACTTTGCACACTAAACAGAATGTGCTCTAATCTGCAACTTTGCACACTAAACAGAATGTGCTCTAATCTGCAACTTTGCACACTAAACAGAATATATATTTTTTTTTTTTTTTTTTTTTTCCCCACACACAAAATAACCTGCTGCCCCCACACACAGTAGTCCTAAAAAGGACTTTTGGTTCTTTTTTTTCCACAATTTTGCTTTTTTTCCTCCCTACACTGACTTTCCCTTCCTATCCTCAGCTCTCCCTGGCTCAGACTGAGCCGAACTCGATGGTCAGGTGCTATACAGCACCCGACCACGGGTTCTGGCCAGCCAATCAGTGTAATGCCAGCAGCCAACATGGCTGCTGGCATTACACCGATGTCAGAGCCTCCCTGCACGTTTATTGGCTGCACAGCAGCCGCAAAACGTGCGGGGAGGAGACCCGAACATGGCGGGCGAGCACATGCGGTACTCGTACGAGTACCGCCATGTGCCGAGCAGAGCGATGCTCGAGCCGATCCGAGCATCGGCCGAGCATGCTCGCTCAACACTACTGTCCATCTTTTAGATCATTGTCAGATACTCACACTGTATGTCAAACTGGCTTCCATAAATGGTACACCGGTTAAAAGCTGGAAGGGATTTTGGATGGTAGTTCTCCCCGCTAAAAAAACACTGTGGCAGACATCATATATGATTCAAATATTCCAAGGTGCGACTCTATGTGTATATTGATATAGAAACGGCAGACCAGTTAAATGAAAATATTAAAATTTATTATTAAAAAAATGATAAAAATTCCTCTACATGTTTTGTGGTGGGCACACTACTTCATCGGAAGGATCACAAAAATACCGAATACAAACTCATTCATTTAATTATAAATTTTAATATTATTATTCGACTGGTCTGATGTTGTTTCTTGTTGTTTCTTTAAAGCCCTGCTGGAAGGTGCTGGTTCAGGAAGTATCGAGCGACGTACCTTGAGTATCTGTGGAGGCAGCATCAATATCCTCCACAGGCTTCAATTGTCATTTGGGATTTTATCCATGACGTATTAATTGTGAGTATAATATCTGTTTATAGTTTGGATTTGAAAGTTTTTGGGATCACTACACGAGAAGTCTCTCCCCTCTCTTTTGTGTTTTTGGTCTGTACAGTGGAATGATCACTTCCTTTATCTGCCACTAATGTGCCTAGCTATACAACCCAGCACCCTGCTTGCATTCCACACCACTTTATTACATTGCCTGCCTACCTTTAAGTCATTAGAAATAATTACTCCCAAATCCCTTTCCTCTGTTGTCTCTGACAACCCAGCACCCTGGTGCATTCCCCCACTGGAAGAGTTCTGAATGGTCTTAACATGACAGGGAAAGAAAGAGAGGAAAATCATTTTTTTAATCTGCAGTCCAAGGGAACTTCTACATTATTATTCATGACTCACATGCTGACAGTTTATTATCAGTTTATTACCATAGGGGTTTCCAATGCATTGCTTTGTAATTAATTGAACAACTCCCTGGTGCTCACAGGATTACTAAAGAAAAAGGATCAATGACTCCATTCATGTATTACTGGCTGGCAGGAGCCGTGCAAGATGATGTCAAATGCCATCAGCACCTGGGACATCTCAGGGGTTGGGTCCTGACACTGAGGGTTTGGACCCATATCTCAGGGTCTCTAGTTAAAGGGTTCAGTTCTTAGAGTGAGAGAGTTCAGTGTGTTTCTTACTATATGATCTGCACCAATATCTGATTGTTTAGTTTCTAAATTACTGCATTTTCTACCAGAAAGGCAGAGAAAAGCCCTACGTGTCTTGTGTTCCTTAAGTCAGTAATATCTCCACATTGTAATGTGTTAAGGGATCTTAAGGACTGGCTAGTGCACCACTCACTTAGTCAAACAGGCACAGATTGTTCAGAATGTTTGGGGAAAATTTACCAGTTAATATCTGAAAGTTCCCAGGTATGGCTATCAGCCAAGATAAGAAACTGATCTGGTTGGAGTGTAAAGTCAATGGGTTCTATCAGAATATATTGTGCACTAGCATTAGTGGCACAGCTTCATCCCTGCAGTTAACTTGTATGTGTTTTTTTTTCATTCTTGGTATATTTTTAAATCAGACCTTGTGGTGGGGCATCAGGACCCCTCCAAATGTACCCTCCATTATTGATCTCCCAGGCATTCGACTGGGAGATCAGTAGAGGCAACGCAGGATAACACATGGCTCCCCTGCTTCCATCCTACCTGAACTGCCGGGTAGGAGTGGGTGGGATTGGTAAAACCTGATCCTGACCATTCCTAACCGGTAGTTCAGGTAGAATGGAAGCAAGGGAACTGTGCTGGTCCTCTGTGTCACCAAACAGTCTAGGAGATCAGCAACTGGGGGGCATTAGGAGGGGTTCTGATGCCCCACCATAAGGTCTGATTTTTTTTTTTGGCTGAGGAGGCAGGGGGCATTGTCCTCTTTTTCATCCTCATCCAGTCTGAGAATACACTATGTCCTCAGCCACATTCCATTGGCCACAGAAAGGGAAGTTTTGCATAACTCCATCTTTGTAGTGTCTAGAGGTATGGCTTACAGTGAAGCAGAAACCACTTAGATTTTTATATATAGATATGCATGTGTATTTCTCTATTTTGTTTAAATATGTTACTTCTTATTGTAAACGCTCTTCAGGAAATACTCAAAAATCTCAATGTGTTCTTCCTGGCAAAAAGCATTTTCTAAATGAATCATTCAATCTTAAATAATAAATAAATAAATAAATAAACAAACTAACTGCCCTCTGTATCCCTTGTAGATAACAACAGAGCAAGCTAAATCAGTGGCAATGGTAATATGGTAAAATTTTATTATGAAAAAATATATATTGTATAGCTTTTCAATATGTGTAAAGCAATGGTACTAACTTCTGGCAGATAATGCTTTCAAAAGTTATAAATGCTGAGACTTGTTTAATTTCCTGTCTTTTTTTTATTCAAGAAAAAAAAGTTCTATAAAAGTGACCACTAGGCTGTGCTGTTTCATTAATCTGTATGGCACATTTCTATCAATCGATTGTAAATCTGTGAAATATGAAGAAATTATTTTTTAATTTAGTAAAGTCTAAATAAAGAATTTCTCAGAAATGAACACGCTTGTTTTTCTCAATAGGAAAAGCCCTATAGCACCGTATAATACTCACAATTTTTCCCCTCTTTACCTTATGTGAAGTGCGGGGTGTGTATTATACATGAGGGAAAAAATTATTTTAAAATATGCCACTGATGCACTGCCTCCCTCCCCACTTACACATGGCCTCGTCTCCCCCTAAGTAGTCCAATTTTGTTATCCTGACAGGGTACCCAGCGGGCGTCATGCATGCATCTGCTGCATTGCCCCGTCAGGACCTCTTCTGTCTCACCAATGGTAATGCTATGTGCATTGGATGTATGGTATTGCCCTCGAGGAACTTGCGGTCCTTGTAAGACATTACCATAGGCGAGACAGAAGAGGTCCTGACAGGGCAATGCTGCAAGCGGGCGGCAGATGCATGCATGACGCCCGCTGGGACCCTGCCAGGATAACAACATTGGACTATGGAGGAGGAGAAGAGGCCATGGGTAAGAGTGGAGGGAGGGAAGCAGTGCGGCAGTGGCATTTTTTTTGTGTATGACAGGGGGAAATAAGGGTGCGTATTATGAATAGGCACTCTTGGTTTCCCCTAAAATCTTGGGTATATTGTACACCTGCATATTATACACAGGTGCATATTATACCTGAGATTTTACAGTAAGTATTTTTTCATAAAAAAAATCCATTCCTTTAAAAGGGAACTTTCACCCCCAGACACTGTATCTTATATGAGTAGTCTACTAAAATAGTAAATATTTTATTAGTTTCACTATAAAATTTAGACGTGATGTAGGGACTTCCGCATTCTGCGACACAAAATCACATCAACACAACTCTTCTGGACTTCCTAGTCCTCGAGGTCTCCTCCCACCTCCCTCCAAGTTCTCTTTAGGAGCACGTTCATGCTTCTCTTCATAGTGATGTGCAGTATGTATATTGTAACAGCAAACTCCTGTGGTCCTTCAAAGGTTAAGATTACCATGTGAAGAAGAGTTTGTGTACTGTGGTCCTGCTCACAACTGTAATGTCTTAATCTATAGGCAAGACATCCAGGAATGGCTGAATATGTTATCTCTTGAACAAAGGAGCAAGGGCAGTGTTCACAGGGGTCATGAGGATTTTTTGTCTGTTGTGAAGTAAGTGAGGGGGTTTCCATTAGGCAGTGTTAGTTATCCTTTAAATTCTGAGACTTTTGCCTGAAGGCTGAGGATTCTGAGATGTGAGTCACATTTTCTCGGAAGTTAATTGCCAATTACAAGTAACTGGTAAAATCCCTTGAGTGTTACGTTCTTCTCTTTATGTGTGAGAGGAATTTTCCTACTTACAGCAGGATTATACACTTTAAAATGATGAAGAAAAGTTAAAATTACCAGCACATCAGTCTGAATTGCACTAGAACACCTGCCTTACTCATGGAATCCATTCTTCTGGGGATTATGCAGCCCCAAAGATCATGTTTTAATCCTTTGAGTGCAGGGGGGCATCCAACGCATTGCAACGCAATGTGTTGGATACCTCTCTGGCACTCAAAGGAGAAGTGACACCTCCTAGTAATAATCCCTTTCAGACACACTTACCTTAGTATGACCAGATGTTCAATTGTAAAGTATTGAGGTTATGGAGTGACCCAGCCTCATCATTCTCAAAATTTTTTTTGAGTAAATGAGGCTTTTAACCTGGGAAGAAGGGAAGAGCAAAACGTCCTCGATTTGTGTCACAGATTGATGCAAAGACTTGAAAAACATTCTGTTTCTGTCCAAATCGATTCCAAAGGAAAAGGGAAGGGACAAGAGAATGAATAGGGTGAGGAAGTCACAAGGGAATGGAGGAAGAGACAAGGTGAGAGCAAGTGACTGTGGGAGAGCCAGAGGGGGAAATCACTGAAAACAGAGATTGAGGGGAGCTTGGAACAAGGGTAGTGGCCCGTAGAGCAATTCATTTAATTTTGAAGAGAGGAATTGAGAATAGGGTTGGGCGTGTGGCAGGATGAAGAATGGGGAGAGAGTGGGATAAAGAAGGAGATGAGTGGAGGAAATCCAGTGATGTGGAATCACCTGAAGAAGTTCCCCACCTTGCTCAGATGAGGCCTGGACAGGAACATGCTGCGATTGAACCTGCTTGTTTTTCTTTACATCACATGTATGCTTTCCAGCAATTTGATTGCCTAAGTAAGTAAATTAAAAGCCAGTTTTTCAAGTTATGATCTGTGTCTTCTGAAACAGCCTGTTTCACCTGAAAATTAAAATTACAAAAGTGTTTCACTCATCTTTACAAAATATCTCCATTGCATTTCCCCATAATTGTTCCAGTTCTTCTTGGTACATCAGCTAATCAAGAATGAATTGCACAATTGATGGTGGCATCCAAAAGAGTTATTACAAATTCAAACTTACATCCTACTGGTAATTGTACTTGGGGATAACAGACTAACACATTTCACCTGTACACACATGCTTCCTTAGACGAAGAGCATTTATACTTTGGAAATTTGGTAGTCTGTTCTCCCTCTTGTACTGCAATGTGAGCCTGAATTTTCAATATGTTTTGAATGCCAGTATCGACAATGCAGATTAATTTTTCATTGATTCATTAGGAGGGTGGAACCCCTTCGGAGCTGCACCCATGGCCAGTGAAGTCTGGAACATGGAAGATACATGATTCCATGGGGGTTATGCACAAGGTGTGATAATGAGGTGATAAAGTGGAGATGACTTCTTCAGTGATATCACTTCTCCGGTTCCTATGTTATTCTGTGAAGCCTATGCACTATTATCTACAAAGATGGAGAGGTTTTAAGTACTGTCAGAATAGCTCATAATATACAAAATTAAAAAGAGCTAAGAATAGAAACTAGACTAGTGTTGAGCGAGCATGCTCGGCCGATGCTCGGATCGGCTCGAGCATCGCTCTGCTCGGCACATGGCGGTACTCGTACGAGTACCGCATGTGCTCGCCCGCCATGTTCGGGTCTCCTCCCCGCACGTTTTGCGGCTGCTGCGCAGCCAATAAACGTGCAGGGAGGCTCTGACATCGGTGTAATGCCAGCAGCCATGTTGGCTGCTGGCATTACACTGATTGGCTGGCCAGAACCCGTGGTCGGGTGCTGTATAGCACCTGACCATCGAGTTCGGCTCAGTCTGAGCCAGGGAGAGCTGAGGATAGGAAGGGAAAGGCAGTGTAGGGAGGAAAAAAACAAAAATTGTGAAAAAAAAGAACCAAAAGTCCTTTTTAGGACTACTGTGTGTGGGGGCAGCAGGTTATTTAGTGTGGGGGGAAAAAAACAAAAACAAAAAAAAAAAAATATTCTGTTTAGTGTGAAAAGTTGCAGATTAGAGCACATTCTGTTTAGTGTGCACAGTTGCAGATTAGAGCACATTCTGTTTAGTGTGCAAAGTTGCAGATTAGAGCACATTCTGTTTAGTGTGCAAAGTTGCAGATTAGAGCACATTCTGTTTAGTGTGCAAAGTTGCAGATTAGAGCACATTCTGTTAAGTCTTCAAACTAAAATATCAAAGTCACATATTCCATTCAGTGTGCGTCGCCGCAGTTTAGCAGCACATTCTGTGTACTGTGCAGAGTTGCAGAATAGGAAGAAATACTGTTAAGTCTTCAAACTAAAATATCAAAGTCACATATTCCATTCAGTGTGCTTCGCCGCAGTTTAGCAGCACATTCTGTGTACTGTGCAGAGTTGCAGAATAGGAAGAAATACTGTTAAGTTTTCAAACTCAAATATTAAAGTCACATATTCCATTCAGTGTGCTTCGCCGCAGTTTAGCAGCACATTCTGTGTACTGTGCAGAGTTGCAGAATAGGAAGAAATACTGTTAAGTTTTCAAACTCAAATATTAAAGTCACATATTCCATTCAGTGTGCTTCGCCGCAGTTTAGCAGCACATTCTGTGTACTCTGCAGAGTTGCAGAATAGTAAGAAATAGTGTTAAGTTTTCAAACTCAAATATCAAAGTCACATATTCCATTCAGTGTGTATCACCGCCGTTTAGCAGCCTATTCTGTGTACTCTGCACAGTTGCAGAATAGTAAGAAATACTGTTAAGTTTTCAAACTCAAATATTAAAGTCACATATTCCATTCAGTGTGTTTCACCGCCGTTTAGCAGCCTATTCTGTGTACTCTGCACAGTTGCAGAATAGTAAGAAATACTGTTAAGTTTTCAAACTCAAATATTAAAGTCACATATTCCATTCAGTGTGTTTCACCGCCGTTTAGCAGCCTATTCTGTGTACTCTGCACAGTTGCAGAATAGTAAGAAATACTGTTAAGTTTTCAAACTCAAATATTAAAGTCACATATTCCATTCAGTGTGTGTCACCGCCGTTTAGCAGCCTATTCTGTGTACTCTGCAGAGTTGCAGAATAGTAAGAAATAGTGTTAAGTTTTCAAACTCAAATATCAAAGTCACATATTCCATTCAGTGTGTATCACCGCCGTTTAGCAGCCTATTCTGTGTACTCTGCACAGTTGCAGAATAGTAAGAAATAGTGTTAAGTTTTCAAACTCAAATATTAAAGTCACATATTCCATTCAGTGTGTTTCACCGCCGTTTAGCAGCCTATTCTGTGTACTCTGCACAGTTGCAGAATAGTAAGAAATACTGTTAAGTTTTCAAACTCAAATATTAAAGTCACATATTCCATTCAGTGTGTTTCACCGCCGTTTAGCAGCCTATTCTGTGTACTCTGCACAGTTGCAGAATAGTAAGAAATACTGTTAAGTTTTCAAACTCAAATATTAAAGTCACATATTCCATTCAGTGTGTTTCACCGCCGTTTAGCAGCCTATTCTGTGTACTCTGCAGAGTTGCAGAATAGTAAGAAATAGTGTTAAGTTTTCAAACTCAAATATCAAAGTCACATATTCCATTCAGTGTGTATCACCGCCGTTTAGCAGCCTATTCTGTGTACTCTGCAGAGTTGCAGAATAGTAAGAAATAGTGTTAAGTTTTCAAACTCAAATATTAAAGTCACATATTCCATTCAGTGTGTTTCACCGCCGTTTAGCAGCCTATTCTGTGTACTCTGCACAGTTGCAGAATAGTAAGAAATACTGTTAAGTTTTCAAACTCAAATATTAAAGTCACATATTCCATTCAGTGTGTTTCACCGCCGTTTAGCAGCCTATTCTGTGTACTCTGCAGAGTTGCAGAATAGTAAGAAATACTGTTAAGTTTTCAAACTCAAATATTAAAGTCACATATTCCATTCAGTGTGTTTCACCGCCGTTTAGCAGCCTATTCTGTGTACTCTGCACAGTTGCAGAATAGGAAGAAATACTGTTAAGTTTTCAAACTCAAATATCAAAGTCACATATTCCATTCAGTGTGTATCACCGCCGTTTAGCAGCCTATTCTGTGTACTCTGCACAGTTGCAGAATAGTAAGAAATACTGTTAAGTTTTCAAACTCAAATATTAAAGTCACATATTCCATTCAGTGTGTTTCACCGCCGTTTAGCAGCCTATTCTGTGTACTCTGCACAGTTGCAGAATAGGAAGAAATACTGTTAAGTTTTCAAACTCAAATATCAAAGTCACATATTCCATTCAGTGTGTATCACCGCCGTTTAGCAGCCTATTCTGTGTACTCTGCAGAGTTGCAGAATAGTAAGAAATAGTGTTAAGTTTTCAAACTCAAATATTAAAGTCACATATTCCATTCAGTGTGTTTCACCGCCGTTTAGCAGCCTATTCTGTGTACTCTGCACAGTTGCAGAATAGGAAGAAATACTGTTAAGTTTTCAAACTCAAATATTAAAGTCACATATTCCATTCAGTGTGTTTCACTGCCGTTTAGCAGCCTATTCTGTGTACTCTGCACAGTTGCAGAATAGGAAGAAATACTGTTAAGTTTTCAAACTCAAATATTAAAGTCACATATTCCATTCAGTGTGTTTCACCGCCGTTTAGCAGCCTATTCTGTGTACTCTGCACAGTTGCAGAATAGGAAGAAATACTGTTAAGTTTTCAAACTCAAATATTAAAGTCACATATTCCATTCAGTGTGTTTCACCGCCGTTTAGCAGCCTATTCTGTGTACTCTGCACAGTTGCAGAATAGGAAGAAATACTGTTAAGTTTTCAAACTCAAATATTAAAGTCACATTTTCTGTGTAAGATGAAGAAGGCGGGTAAAAAGGGACGGGGAAGTGGACGTGATCCTGAAAGTTCAGGGCGCTGGTCAGGACGCGGAGAAACTGTGCCTGGTGCCAGAGCACAAGAAAGAAAGACATCCACCATACCTAGCTTCATGTGTAATTTTACAGGGCGTCGCAGGACATCACTCTCGAGGTCCGACCACTGCGAACAGGTGGTCGGTTGGATGACAGCTGATACTGCTTCCAGTCGGTTAAGCACCACCCTGTCTTCCACCAAGTCCACTCTCAGTAGCCAAGAGTCTGGTCAAAATAATCCTCACTCTGATCATCCTTCCTCCCACCATACACGGTCTGGTCAAAGAAGTGATCCCATACTGGGATATAGTGAGGAGCTCGTCTCATCACCAATCCTTCATTTGACCCTCTCTCCAAGCACGCTTGCAGAGGAACATGACATCTTGTGCCCTGATTCACAACCTCTAGAGGCTACCCAATCACAAGAAGATGACAGATGTGAACGGCATTTAAGGTCAAAGGAAGTAGTGGATGATGATGATGATGATGAGACACAGTTGCCATTAAATCAACCACTATTTCCGTCTCAAGACCTTGTTGAGGAGAATGTTATACAGTTGTCAATGACTGAGTATGTGGTGGGATCAAGACTTGAGGAGGATGATCAGAGTGAGGAAGTGGAGGAGGACTTGGTGGACGATGAGGTGACTGACCCCACCTGGGAAGGTGTAGAGCCGAGCGATGTCAGCAGTCCTGAGGGTGAGCCATCTGCAGCACCGCAACAGGCTGGAAGAGGCAGTGGTGTGGCTACAGAAAGAAGGCGGACCGCACCAAACCGGCCCGCAAATGTTCCACGGAGCACCCCCTTGCGTAAATCTACCTTGCCAAAGGGTAGGTGTTCCGCGGTATGGCGTTTTTTTAAGGAAAGTGCGGACGACAAAAGAATTGTAGTTTGCAACCTGTGCCACACCAGAATGAGCCGAGGCATGAACACTAGAAACCTCACCACCACCAGCATGATCCGACACATGGCATCCAAGCACCGTAGTAAGTGGGAGGAACGCCTGGATCGCCCATCTGTGTCTGCAGGCCACACCACTGCCTCCTCTTCCCCTGTTTTCGGTGCCGGCCAATCGCCTGTCGAAGGCGCAGGCCCGCATACCTCCCGCCCTGCACCTGTACCATCTGAAGCACCATCAGCGACCACATCCACTTCCCTGTCCCAGCACAGCGTCCAAATGTCGTTACCCCAGGCATTTGAGCGCAAGAGAAAGTACCCAGCCACCCACCCACAGGCCATAGCACTAACCTCACACCTTTCAAAATTACTGGCCATCGAAATGCTGCCATTTAGGCTTGTGGACACTGAGTCCTTCCGCAGCCTGATGGCAGCAGCTGTCCCTCGGTACGCGGTCCCCAGCCGCCACTACTTTTCCCGGTGTGCCATCCCCGCATTACACCACCATGTGTCCCGTAACATCACCCGTGCCCTGACCAACGCAGTTACTGGGAAGGTCCACTTAACGACTGACACATGGACAAGTGCTTGTGGCCAGGGACGCTACATTTCCCTGACGGCACACTGGGTGAATGTCGTGGAGGCTGGGAGCGACTCGGACCCTGGGATGGCACGGGTGCTACCCACGCCGAGGATTGCGGGCCCTACCTCCATCAGGGTTTCCACCAGCACCTACGTTATTGACTCCTCCTCCTCCGTTTCCACCTCCGAATTCTCTACACGCAGCGCCACTCCCCCATCAGCCAGTAGCTGGAAGCAGTGTAGCACTGCAGTGGGGAAGCGTCAACAGGCCGTGCTGAAGCTGATCTGCCTTGGGGACAAACAGCACACGGCCTCAGAGCTGTTGCAGGGGATTAGTCACCAGACCGAGCAGTGGCTCTCGCCACTCAACCTGCAACCAGGCATGGTTGTGTGTGATAATGGGCGTAACTTGGTGGTGGCTTTGGAGCTCGGCAAGCTCACACACGTACCATGCCTAGCGCATGTATTTAATTTAGTGGTTCAGCGATTTCTAAAAACCTACCCCAATGTGCATGATCTCTTGACCAAGGTGCGCCGCGTGTGTGCACATTTCCGTAAGTCATCAACAGCTTCAGCCGGCCTGTTGAAGCTGCAGCAGCGCTTACAATTGCCAGCTCACCGGCTGCTGTGTGACGTGAGCACGCGCTGGAACTCCACCTTCCACATGTTGGCCCGGCTTTGTGAGCAGCAGAGGGCAGTAGTGGAGTATCAGCTGTTACACGGTCGTCGCCTCTCCGTTCAACTTCCTGTAATCAGAAGTGAGGAGTGGGAATGGATGTCAGACCTCTGCGAGGTTTTACGCAATTTTGAGGAATCGACACAGATTTTGAGCGGCGATAACGCTATTATCAGTGTAACCATCCCACTTCTGTGTCTACTGAAACGCTCGCTGCTCACAATTAAAACCAACGCTTTGCATGTGGAAGAGGTGGAAATGGGGGAGGAAGAGCTTACACAAGGTGATAGCCAGAGCACCCTCACTTCGTCTCCTCAGCGACAATTGGAGGAGGCGGAGGAGGAGGAGGAGGAGGAGGAGGAGGAGGAAGACACGGTTGCCTCCGCTACAGAGGGTAGCCATGGAACTTTAGTTCCATCTCTTCAGCGTGGGTGGGCAGAAGAGGAGGAAGAGGATGAGGATATTGAGAGTCATCCTCCTGGTGAGGACAGCGAAATCTTGACTGTTGGTACTCTGGCACACATGGCTGACTTTATGTTAGGCTGCCTTTCCCGTGACCCATGCGTTATACGCATTTTAAACAACACGGATTACTGGGTGTTCACCCTTCTGGACCCCCGCTACAAAGAGAATTTCTCATCTCTCATTCCTCCGGTGGAGAGGACAAGCAAAATGGTGCAATACCAGAAGGTTCTTGTCGAAAAATTGCTCCAAAATTTTCCATCTGACAACGCTGGCGGCAGAGTACGTGCTACCTTGGCCAACCGAGAAGGGGAGAAAAGGGGAGCACACAGCAGTTCCGAGAAAGGCAGGGCAACACTCTCCAAGGCGTGGGACACCTTCATGACACCCCGCCAGCACCCTCACCCTGATGCGCAGCCTAGTGTCACAAGGAGGGAAAAGTTTTGGAAGATGGTGAAGGAGTACGTAGCAGACCGTGTCAGCGTCCTCAATGATCCCTCTGTGCCTTACAACTACTGGGTGTCCAAGCTGGACACGTGGTATGAACTGGCACTCTACGCCTTGGAGGTGCTGGCCTGCCCTGCCGCCAGCGTTCTGTCTGAGCGGGTATTTAGTGCTGCTGGTGGCATCATAACAGATAAGCGTATCCGCCTTTCCACCGACAATGCTGATAGGTTGACACTTATAAAAATGAACAAGGCCTGGATTTCCCCTGACTTCTCCACTCCACTGGAGGAAAGCCCCGGGGGAACATAAACTCACTTTATATATGTTATTTACAATGATGGGAATACTCTGTATTCCCATTCACCCCTTCCACCCAAAAAACGGGTATATGGTTGACTCTTAATCTTCTCATCCTCCTCCTCCTCTTCCATATGCCCTGTGCTATAATTTTTATATAGGGCCAGCTCACCAGCGGGCCCTGTGATATAATTTTTATATAGGGCCAGCTCACCAGCGGGCCCTGTGATATAATTTTTATATAGGGCCAGCTCACCAGCGGGCCCTGTTTGACAATTTTTATATAGGTCAGCTCACCAGCGGGCCTTCTCATATAATGTTTTATTGGGTCAGCTCTCTAGCGGGCCCTCTCATATAATGTTTTATAGCGTCAGCTCACTAGCGGGCCTTCGCATATAATGTTTAGGATGGTCAGCTCTGCAGCAGACCCTCACCCATAATGTTTTAGATGGTCAGCTCAGCGCACGTTTCCCTCTTAATCATGGCCTCAGTTCAATAAAATCAAGGAAATTTTTGGGAGAATTTGCCTCTGTGCACGTTTCCCTCTTAATCATGGCCTCAGTTCTGAAAATCAAGGACATTTTTGGGAGAATTTGGCTCTGTGCACGTTTCCCTCTTAATCATGGCCTCAGTTCTGAAAATCAAGGAAATTTTTGGGAGAATTTGCCTCTGCGCACGTTTCCCTCTTAATCATGGCCTCAGTTCTGAAAATCAAGGAAATTTTTGGGAGAATTTGCCTCTGCGCACGTTTCCCTCTTAATCATGGCCTCAGTTCTGAAAATCAAGGAAATTTTTGGGAGAATTTGCCTCTGCGCACTTTTCCCTCTTAATCATGGCCTCACTTCCGAAAATCAAGGAAATTTTTGGGATAATTTGCAGATGATATACAAGTAAATATACAGCAAATATTGTTTGGTAACAATTTTTCGCCTAAAGTCGTTTTTATTTTCCTTTTTGTGTGTTTTATGGTCAGTCTGTAAAAATGGCGTACTACGGGCGAAAGATCGTTCCCAGCAGCGATGTTGGAGTCCAAGATGTATCCAGACATCCTCCCTATGCTGTCCCTGAACCATTTCTGTAGTGTTTCCATCTTTTTCTGCCCTTTTCCTATGGACCAGGCACCCTCCCCTCATCAGAGCAGGGGGTGCCTGGTGTAATGCTCGAGTCCTCCCATTGACTTCAATGGGGCTCGGGTGCTCGGCCGAGCACTCGAGCCTCAGGGGGTGCTCGGTCAGAGCACCCGAACACCCGAGCATTGGGGTGCTCGCTCATCACTAAACTAGACCTATCTTTTTAGATTTAGAAATTAATTATTTTAAAATGGAAGTGTATACTCTATAATGTAACCTCTCTCTAGATTTTTTTTTCTGTGGTTTCTGTTTGTTGTTCATTAGCTTAAAACAAAGTTGTGGAAGGTCTTAGCTGGCCTCAGGACAAAAAGGAGGTCAAGGTGTGCCATATGGATGGATCTTGGTTAAGTTTTTGATGGTAAAGCAAACACCATCTTCAATTTAGAAGTTAAGTTCTGCCTGAGAAAAGTAAATTCCAAGTTTGCCAATTAAACATTAAGAGCACATAGCTATTAGGGTCAGAAGTTCAATTTAACCTTATGCGTGATTAAATGAATTGAAAATATATACATACATATATGTTTGTGTGTGTGTGTATATGTGTATACTGTCCATATTTAGCTGGGGGTATACACATCTATGTTGATATCCATTTTTGTTCATATAGATCGCTGTCTATTACGTTTGAATGCTTTGTTTGGATGTGATCTTAGAATCATTATACATAAATGTATTCTCTACATTCACAATACAGCAATGCTCAAAGTCTAGTCTAATCTATCATAGAAGATCATAATTAAATAGAATTATTTATAACAGGATGTACTCCAAATAAAAATATTATCACAAATGAAATGTATGTGTACCAATAATTAAGATAAATGTTTTTGGTTTATATGTTCCAATTTGGGTTTCTCTTATTTTAGGGAATTGAACATATCTCTCTCTCTCTCTCTCTCTCTCTCTATATATATATATATATATATATATATATATATATATATACTTGCGATTGATTGAGATATTTGTAATCCAAATCCTTGTTAAATTTGTGGGATAAGGACGCCACCGAATGGACCATATGGTGAACAAAGGTAGCCACATCCTAATAAATATTAACTAAGGAGGTATCTCAGGTAACCAGTGAAATCAGGCCACACCTTGTAGGAGTAATCCACTATACATGTGGGAATGATAGATAAAAGGCGGAGTCAAAAGAGAGAGGCCCAGATCCCAAGATCCCAAAAGCTAGGAAGGAGGAAAAGGCAGAGTGATTCTACCACACCTGTACTTCAGAGAGCAGTTTCACGTCTACCTGAAAACTGGTAAATATTGTCTATCTTAACTTTATCTATTTAATTTGTTTTATTTCCTGCATTCATATATGGTAAATTGAATTATTATATTACCTTAAAATGTAAGCATATATTTTATTTTAGTTGTGTTATATTTTCTAACTGCAGACCAAAAATACAGACATAGCTATAATTGGAAATTATACTATTTCCTCTATTGTAGAATATTTGATTAATCATATATTATCCTACAAATGTTATGTAGATGTATCAAGTAGATAAATTAAGAAAAGACCATATGAATACTAAATAGATGTTTATTGACCTTAGGTAAGGTGAGATATGTGGTGAAGTATTTTGCTTTAAGGTGGAGATCAAGTTCTGAAATAGAGTTGATTACTTTGATTTATTCGATTGTGGTATTGATGTCACTGTATGACTCTAGGTAAATTGGATTTGGATTGTGCATTGTGGTGTAATGATTGAGACTGGGTATTGTTCTTTTTGTCACCCCTGCAAATTTCTTACAAAGTCTGTAATTGCATTGATCCAAGGTATTGTTGTTTTAGTGTATTTTAGGTTCAATGTATTATTATTGTGTTATTTGAATAATTAATGTGTGCTAATACATTTTTATATTTTATTAACCAAGTGCATTATTACTGATATAATTGAATTATATGCTGCTAGTTGAAGAGCCCGTTACACGGGCCACAGTGCCACTGGCAGCCGGTCACGGGGCAGTCATGCGCAGTAGAGACTGCCCGCACCGCAGCTGATACAGAGCTGCCCGTGGTGCTGGCAGTCTCTACTGCACATGACTGAGCTGTTACACATGTTTTAGCAAATTATTATATAGGATATTATTGCCTTGTGCAAACTACTTGGGAGGGATTGATTTTATGAATGATTATTGGTCATTTTTAGTGATGATCGAGCACCCCGATGCTCGGGTGTTCGGGTGCTCTGGCCGAGCGCCCCCGGAGGCTCGAGTGCTCGGCCGAGCACCCGAGCCCCATTGAAGTCAATGGGAGGACTCGAGCATTACACCAGGCACCCCCTGCTCTGATGAGGGGAGGGTGCCTGGTTCATAGGAAAAGGTCAGAAAATGATGGAAACACCACAGAAATGGTTCAGGGACAGCATAGGGAGGATGTCTGGATGCATCTTGGACTCCAACGTCGCTGCTGGGAACGATGTTTCGCCCGTAGTACGCCATTTTTACAGACTGACCGTAAAACACACAAAAAGGAAGATAAAAACGATTTTAGGCGAAAAATTGTTACCAAAAGTATTTGCTGTATATTTACTTGTATATCATCTGCAAATTCTGCAAAAAATTTCATCGATTTTTCGGAACTGGGGCCATGATTAAGAGGGAAACGTGCGCAGCGTAAAGCAGGTGTTCAACGTGGTTATGGCCCGGGTAAGGTACAGCATTCAGGAACGGAGGCCGCAGCTACCACAGGTTTTACAACATGTCCGTTTGCCCTTGTTAAGTCCAAAATTTATAGTCGTAACAGTGGGGTCTGATCCATTAAGTAAAAGTGATGAAGTGACTTAGTGGATGAAGCCAAGAACTACCTTCTGCTCTGTCGAACACCCCAGCCCTATTTAATTCAATGGGAGGACCTGAGGCACTCCGATACAACCTGTATATCACAAAATGGAGGGCCTCATTCACATTGTGGTACAATAGTTCAGGTAGTGGTCCAACACTCATAAAGCCTATGCACTAAGTGAAAGGGCTGCCAAAAATTAGACTGAAATGTCACTCCAATACACCCTTTATTACACATAAAGGAGGGCATCATACACACCCTTGAAAAATTAGGATTAATGGCCTGCTGGTGACCCTCTAAAACATTAGGGGCGAGGGCATGCCGCTAAGCTGACCATCTAAAACATTAGGAATGAGGGTCTGCTGCTGAGCCGAGCAACTAAAACATTATGGGTGAGGGTCTGCTGCGGAGCTGACCATCCTAAACATTATATGCGAAGGCCCGCTAGTGAGCTGACGCTATAAAACATTATATGAGAGGGCCCGCTAGAGAGCTGACCCAATAAAACATTATATGAGAAGGCCCGCTGGTGAGCTGACCTATACAAAAATTGTCAAACAGGGCCCGCTGGTGAGCTGGCCCTATATAAAAATTATATCACAGGGCCCGCTGGTGAGCTGGCCCTATATAAAAATTATATCACAGGGCATATGGAAGAGGAGGAGGAGGATGGGTGGAAGGGGTGAATGGGAATACAGAGTATTCCCATCATTGTAAATAACATATCTAAAGTGACTTTATGTTCACCCGGGGCTTTCCTCCAGTGGAGTGGAGAAGTCAGGGGAAATCCAGGCCTTGTTCATTTTTATAAGTGTCAACCTATCAGCATTTTCGGTGGAAAGGCGGTTACGCTTATCTGTTATGATGCCACAAGCAGCACTAAATACCCGCTCAGACAGAACGCTGGCGGCAGGGCAGGCCAGCACCTCCAAGGCGTAGAGTGCCAGTTCATACCACGTGTCCAGCTTGGACACCCAGTAGTTGTAAGGCACAGAGGGATCAGTGAGGACGCTGACACGGTCTGCTACGTACTCCTTCACCATCTTCCAAAACTTTTCCCTCCTTGTGACACTAGGCCGCGCATCAGGGTGAGGGTGCTGGCGGGGTGTCATGAAGGTGTCCCACGCCTTGGAGAGTGTTGCCCTGCCTTTGTCGGAACTGCTGTGTGCTCCCCTTTTCTCCCCTTCTCGGTTGGCCAAGGTAGCACGTACTCTGCTGCCAGCGTTGTCAGATGGAAAATTTTGGAGCAATTTTTCGACAAGAACCTTCTGGTATTGCACCATTTTGCTTGTCCTCTCCACCGGAGGAATGAGAGATGAGAAATTCTCTTTATAGCAGGGGTCCAGAAGGGTGAACACCCAGTAATTCGTGTTGTCTAAAATGCGTATAACGCGTGGGTCACGGGAAAGGCAGCCTAACATAAAGTCAGCCATGTGTGCCAGAGTACCAACAGGCAAGATTTTGCTGTCCTCACCAGGAGGATGACTCTCAATCTCCTCATCCTCTTCCTCCTCTTCTGCCCACCCACGCTGAAGAGATGGAAATAAAGTTCCATGGCTACCCTCTGTAGCGGAGGCAACCGTGTCTTCCTCCTCCTCCTCCTCCTCCGCCTCCTCCAATTGTCGCTGAGAAGACGAAGTGAGGGTGCTCTGGCTATCACCTTGTGTAAGCTCTTCCTCCCCCATTTCCACCTCTTCCACATGCAAAGCGTCGGTTTTAATTGTGAGCAGCGAGCGTTTCAGTAGACACAGAAGTGGGATGGTTACACTGATAATAGCGTTATCGCCGCTCACCATCTGTGTCGATTCCTCAAAATTGCGTAAAACCTCACAGAGGTCTGACATCCATTCCCACTCCTCACTTCTGATTAGAGGAAGTTGAACAGAGAGGCGACGACCGTGTAACAGCTGGTACTCCACTTCTGCCCTCTGCTGCTCACAAAGCCGGGCCAACATGTGGAAGGTGGAGTTCCAGCGCGTGCTCACGTCACACAGCAGCCGGTGAGCTGGCAATTGTAAGCGCTGCTGCAGCGTCAACAGGCCGGCTGAAGCTGTAGATGACTTACGGAAATGTGCACACACGCGGCGCACCTTCGTCAAGAGATCATGCAAATTGGGGTAGGTTTTTAGAAATCGATGAACCACTAAATTAAATACATGCGCTACGCATGGTACGTGTGTGAGCTTGCCAAGCTCCAAAGCCGCCACCAAGTTACGCCCATTATCACACACAACCATGCCTGGTTGCAGGTTGAGTGGCGAGAGCCACTGCTCGGTCTGGTGACTAATCCCCTGCAACAGCTCTGAGGCCGTGTGCTGTTTGTCCCCAAGGCAGATCAGCTTCAGCACGGCCTGTTGACGCTTCCCCACTGCAGTGCTACACTGCTTCCAGCTACCGGCTGATGGGTGAGTGGCGCTGCGCGCAGAGAATTCGGAGTTGGAAAGGGAGGAGGAGGAGGAGGAGGCAATAACGTAGGTGCTGGCGGAAACCCTGATGGAGGTAGGGCCCGCAATCCTCGGCGTGGGTAGCACCTGTTCCATCCCAGGGTCCGAGTCGCTCCCAGCCTTCACGACATTCACCCAGCCGTCAGGGAAATGTAGCATCCCTGGCCACAAGCACTTGTCCATGTGTCAGTCGTTAAGTGGACCTTCCCAGTAACTGCGTTGGTCAGGGCACGGGTGATGTTAAGGGACACATGGTGGTGTAAGGCGGGGACGGCACACCGGGAAAAGTAGTGGCGGCTGGGGACTGCGTACCGAGGGACAGCTGCTGCCATCAGGCTGCGGAAGGACTCAGTGTCCACAAGCCTAAATGGCAGCATTTCGATGGCCAGTAATTTGGAAAGGTGTGAGGTTAGTGCTATGGCCTGTGGGTGGATGGCTGGGTATTTTCGCTTGCGCTCAAATGCCTGGGGTAACGACATTTGGACGCTGCGTTGGGACAGGGAAGTGGATGTGGTCGCTGATGGTGCTTCAGATGGTACAGGTGCAGGGCGGGAGGTATGCGGGCCTGCGCCTTCGACAGGCGATTGGCCGGCACCGAAAACAGGGGAAGAGGAGGCAGTGGTGTGGCCTGCAGACACAGATTGGCGATCCGGGCGTTCCTCCCACTTATTACGGTGCTTGGATGCCATGTGTCGGATCATGCTGGTGGTGGTGAGGTTGCTAGTGTTCATGCCTCGGCTCATTCTGGTGTGGCACAGGTTGCAAACTACAATTCTTTTGTCGTCCGCACTTTCCTTAAAAAAACGCCATACCGCGGAACACCTAGCCCTTGGCAAGGGAGATTTACGCAAGGGGGTGCTCCGTGGAACATTTGCGGGCCGGTTTGGTGCGGTCCGCCTTCTTTCTTTAGCCACACCACTGCCTCTTCCAGCCTGTTGCAGTGCTGCAGATGGCTCTCCCTCAGGACTGCTGTCATCGCTCGGCTTTCCACCTTCTCAGGTGGGGTCAGTGACCTCATCGTCCACCAAGTCCTCCTCCACTTCCTCACTCTGATCATCCTCCTCATTTCTTGATCCCACCACATCCTCAGTCATTGACAACTGTGTATCATCCTCCTCATCAAGGTCTTGAGACAGTAATTGTGGTTGATTTGATGGCAACTGTGTCTCATTATCATCATCCACTTCCTTTGACCTTAAATGCCGTTCCCCTCTGTCATCTTCTTGTGATTGGGTACCCTCTAGAGGCTGTGAATCAGGGCACAAGATCTCATGTTCCTCTGCAAGCGTGCTTGGAGAGAGGTTCAAATCAAGGATTGGTGATGAGAAGAGCTCCTCACTATATCCCAGTGTGGGATCACTTCTTTGGCCAGACCCTCTATGGTGGGAGGAAGGATGATCAGGGTGAGGATTATGTTGACCAGACTCTTGGCTAGTGAGAGTGGACTTGGTGGAAGACAGGGTGGTGCTTAACCGACTGGAAGCAGTATCAGCTGAAATCCAACCGACCACCTGTTCGCAGTGGTCTGACCTCGAGAGTGATGTCCTGCGACGCCCTGTAAACTGAGACATGAAGCTAGGTATGGTGGATGTCTTTCTTTCTTGTGCTCTGGCACCAGGCACAGTTTCTACGCGTCCTGACCCGCGCCCTGAACTATCAGAATCACGTCCACTTCCCCGTCCCTTTTTACCCGCCTTCTTCATATTAAACGGAATATATGCCGGTAATCTGCGGCTAGGCACACGAAACAGAATGTGACGCTAATCTGCGGCTAGGCACACTAAACAATATGTGACACTAATCTGCGGCTAGGCACACTAAACAATATGTGACGTTAATCTGCGGCTAGGCACACTAAACAATATGTGACGCTAATCTGCGGCTAGGCACACGAAACAGAATGTGATGCTAATCTGCGGCTAGGCACATGAAACAGAATGTGACGCTAATCTGCGGCTAGGCACAGTGAACGGAATATGTGACGTTAATTTGTGAATTTGCACACTAAACAGAATGTGACAATAATCTATGGCTAGGCACACGTTTAAAATGGCCCTTTTTGTCGCTGCGTTGTAAAATCATTGGCCCTGTGCACCTAGTACAATGTCACCTTAGAACATGTCCCCCCCCACAAAAAAATTAAATTCTGCCACCCCCAAAAAAAATTAAATGCTGCCCCCACACACAACAGTCCTAAAAAGGACTTTTGGGTCTTGAAAGAGTTTCAACAATTTTATTCTCCCTACACTGACTTCCTGTGCATTTAGTATTATATGTCACCTTACAAATATCCCCCCCACAAAAAAAAGGAAATTGTGCACCCCCAAACAAAATATAAATGCTGCCCCCACACACAACAGTCCTAAAAAGGACTTTTGGGTCTTGAAAGAGTTTCAACAATTTTATTCTCCCTACACTGACTTTCCCTGCCTAAGCGCATCTCTCCCTGGCTAAGAATGAGCCGAACTCACGCGTCGGGTGCTATACAGCACCCGATCACGGGTTCTGGCCAGCCAATCAGTGTAATGCCAGCAGCCAACATGGCTGCTGGCATTACACTGATGTCAGAGCCTTCCCGCACGTTTATTGGCTGCACAGCAGCTGCGAAACGTGCGGGGAGGAGACCCGAACATGGCGGGCGAGCACATGCGGTACTCGTACGAGTACCGCCATGTGCCGAGCAGAGCGATGCTCGAGCCGAACCGAGCTTCGGCCGAGCATGCTCGCTCATCACTAGTCATTTTTAGTGGCATCTAGTCATTCGTAATTAAAAAACCCTGACGGTACATAGGCGCCATAGAATAACATAGGAACTGGAGAAGTGATATCACTGGAGATGTTATCTCCATCTTATTATCTCTTCATCACGCCTTAGTGCCTCTCCCCCATATGGTGTATGTGGAAGACTGTGATTGAGCGGTGGAGGTAGGAGATCAAGGAGAAAGTAAAGTGGAGTAGTGAAAGCCAGAACTGTGAGATGTGGGAGTTTGTACATTTGATTATTTGATTTCTTAGTAAACCAACAAGACAATATTTTATTGGCAATTATATCAGGGGATGTTTCTGCTTCAAAATGTCTAATTGTCTTGTGCTGCATGATCCCTCTACATTTTTTATAAGGTTAAATAGAGAAGAACGAACATTCAAGGTGCCCTTAGAAGAGGACCTAAATTGCATAACAGATGTACATGGAATATATATTAGACTAAGCTCTAAAATATATCAATTTAAGTATAGAAAGGATACTTATGCTTCCTAATCCTTCATAATGAAATATACAATAGAAACATGATTATTTTTCTCCTATAAGAAATACAGTATCTTTAGATAGAGACCTGGATAATCTCACTTTGAATGTCTATATCTTGTCCGGGTGTGCAAGATACCCATCACAGCCATGATGGATTTGTGACGTTCATGATCATAGAACAGAAGCTGATGATGTGTAATGGAAATATGTCATAGTAGAAGTGGCATTTATGAGGATTTGCTGTGCTGGGTCCATGCCAAGGCAAACAGCCTATTTCTCAATTGATTTGTTACTCCTGAGTGCATGGGGAGTTTACTTACATTTTGTATTAGGAGAAAATGGTTGCATATCAAGAGAAAATGCAACCATTCAGTGCTTCTACATGACACGATATTACGACTGTCCAAACAATTTAATTAACCTCTCTGGTTCTCAAGGAATTAAACATTAACACATCTCAATAATAAAGCCCCAATTACCTTATTCTAGAATAATAATAATGGTTCCCCAAAATTAATCTTTAATTAGCACTGGAGATCGGTCCATAAAGATACACATATTTCTTTGTTGCAAGACACTAACCTTATTCCCTAGTGCCTTGTATTTAAATCTGACTACTTTCTTAAACCCTTTGAGTTGGATATCTCTCTGGCACTCAAAGGGTATTAAAGAGATAGTAATGTTTAATTTTATGTTTCTTTAATATTGTAGGCATTAAAAAATTATTACATCAATGTAAGTCTTATCTCTCGAACCTTTATGGTTTGAGAGATAGAACTGGCTAAAGTTCTCCCCTACAGGTTCTTTCAGAGAAGTCTGCCCTCTAGTGACAGCAGCAGATTCTGGTCATTTGACCGGAAGGAGGCTCTTCGGCAGAGCCAAAATCACGCTATTTTGAAATAAATACTTAACTGGAACAGTCTACAAACTGTACTTGCAAAGCCGTTGGCCAGTCCTGGTAACTCCTGCTGTCAACTAGAGAGCAGACTTCTCTGAAACAGCCTGGAGGGGGGACTTTAGTCAGTTATATATCTCAAACCATAACATTAAACATTACTATCCCTTTAAGACACCTTCAGTGGTATTAATTTGGGATCCTGGGGAAGGATGCACTAAATTTACCATAGATGAAGTTGAGACAAATGAACCCCGATCAGTGATAGAAACACTCCAATCTCTGTGTTGTTCTGTGGACCATGTTCATCAACATCTCTCCAACTTGAAAATGAGGCTACATAGCATTACAAGGGAATTGTAGTATTTCTCTCACTAAAGATTTTTTTCACCTTTGTTCAAAGCCCTTGATGTCTGTTAAACAAAGAACCATGCCCACCTTAGTGGATATGACCTCTAGTACTAGATGTTCATTTTGAGGAATCAGTCCTCCCAGAATTCATAATTTCCATTAATAGTGTGTTGGATATCTCTCTGCCCTAATTAATATAATGGGAATTGTTATTAGGAAATGTTAAAGCGGAACTATCACACAAATTAAAGTTACCCCCAAATCATTATGCACATTAACGATAAGCATATCCATACTAGTATCATTCTGAATAATTCCAGCGTTATTGAGAAATGCAACTTGGTCTGAGATGAACAGACAGGCACCAGTGCAGACATCTTGTCAAAGAGACATCTGTGCAACTGTGCTGTCTGTCCCAGTGTCCTCTAGGAGGAGTTGCATTGTACCTTAAGGTACAGGAAGAGACTGACGGCACAGGCGCACAGATGCCGGTACAGCAAGATGCCTGCCTGTGCATCTCAGAAAGAGTTGGATTTCTCAAAATCACTGGACTTATTCAGGATAATAGTACTATTGATATAAGCATCACTATATGCGTAATGATTTGGAGGTAACTTTGATTTGTGTGATAGTTCCACTTTAATATGCCTTTATTTTTATCACTGCTACTAGATTATAGGCTCTGAAAATCAAATTGTGAGTCATAAGCACAAAATAATTCTAACTACAAAATAAGGGATAAAGAAAAATGATAATGATGACTGCTTTAAATGAGGCTTTTAAAGTAACACAAAAACCTAAAAATAAACTGTGGTTATATACATTTAAATGCCTTGTACTTCATACTAGAATCTGTAAATATTATCTATTTGTTAAGGCTTAAAATCTAGACTTATATATGATGTGGAAGGGCAGATATTCCTACATTTTGCAGGGCTCCCATTCATTGTCCATTATTATGTGTAAATGGGCTGAGGTAAGATAACATTTCTGCATCACAAGCAGTGGGCACTAATCACAGTCTATTACCATAAAATTTCAGGTACCATACTCACAATTTTCCCTCTCTTCACCTTATGTGAAGTGGTAGGTGTGCATTATACGAGATAAATAAATACCCATATATTTATTTCTGCCCCACCCCGTGCCTCCATCCACCTCAGTCCACTCCCAGTTCTCCTCCTGCTGCTCAGCGCCTCCGAAGTCATCTGTTATAGCTGCACAATGGGTGGCATGCTTGCATTTGCTCAATAGAAACAGGAATAAATTGGCACCATGGTCCTTGATCATGAGTAAGTACTAAATGCATGAAACGCGTGGATCAGAGTTGATGGTCTATTACACCTGACTGGTATCTGTCTACAGCAGTCTCTTCCAGCTTGAAATATGGGTTGCAACTGTATGAGGTATTTTTACTGACTGATGTGGTGAAGTTAACCATGATGGTGACAATTCACTCCTGTTTCTTTTGATGTTATAACGGAAACTGAGTGTGCACATATGGTTTTCACTCTGTCTGGATGAACTATACATATGATTTATCAGAGGTTTGTTCACTAAAATCACCAAAGCTAGAACTGTTTATCAAACAATATTGATTATGAATTGCAGGTTGGAACTGGAGGTTTAAATAAGAGCTGCCTATGTTCTTTTGCTTTGTGGCATGCTTGCAATTGCTGCCCGCTTCCCACATTGCCCTGTGAGACCCTTTTAATTGAAGCTAATGGTAATGCCCTTTGAAGACCTGAAGGTTCTCACAGTGCACTACAGTAGATCCAATCAGTAGAGATCTATGAATTGGATCTACAGTAGTGCCCTGCAAGGACCTTCAGGGCCTCAGAGGGCATTTCCATTAGCTTCAATTAGAAGGTCCTCACAGGGCAATGCGGGAAGCTATCACACATGACTTTGGAGGAGGTGAGTAGCAGGAGAGGAATTGGGATCACCCCAAAAACTTGTGGGTAAAGGAGGAAAACAAGGGTGCATATTATACACAGACACTTGTTTTCCCCTAAAATTTTGGGTATAACTTACACCTGCCTATTATACACAGGTGCGTATTATACCTGAGATGGTACGGTAATTGACTCTCTTATCGCTGTAATAAAAACAGTACAAACAACATATAATAAATACTCTCTTCAGTTTAGGATTATTTTTCAGGGATGTAACATATGAATAATTACATTTTACTTATGTTAATTGTAATCATGTGATATTTAACCCCTTCGCGTCCTGTGACGTACCCGGACCGTCACGCTGGTCCGGCACTTAAAGGGATAGTAATACTTAAAATGTAAAAAAAAATATGTTGTATGGTTTATCCCCCTGAGTAAAACAAGGGCACTCCCACTGCTGAAAGGTGTTTCATTCAAAAGTTTAATTTTCAAAGTTGAATTTTTTAGATGCAATATCACAGTGGCCTGACATTGTACAGTGGCGCTGTTGCTACACCATCCTATGGAGATTTATGGTCCTGGGACCAGAGCTGTCCATAGGATCGTGTAGCAACAGCGCCCCTGTACAATGTCAGGCCACTGTGATATTGCACCTAAAAAATTCAACTCTGAAAATTAATAACTTTTGAATGAAACACCTTTCAGCAGTGGGAGTACTCTTGTTTTACTCAGGGGGATAAACCCTACAACATATTTTTTTTACATTTTAAGTATTACTATCCCTTTAAGGACCAGTGACAGTCCTGGTACGTCACGTACTTTTACTCACCGTGCTCTTGCAGGAGCGCAGTGAGTAATACCGTGGACTGAAATTGATCGCTCCAAGACCGAAGCGATCTCTTTCAATCCTCCTTTCGATGTGCCGCCCCACGTGATCAGTCACGTGGGATGGCACGTCGAACGCGTCTATCTGGTCCTTAAAGGACCAGACACCGCGGGATCGTCGGACCCTAAGTGGTTACAGTTATGTCATTTGTTGGTGTTAATTTTGCTTTACTCCTGCGAGTATTGCAGATCACGTAAGCATTCAAGGGTTTAAAATATCCTCTTAAAGGGATAGTATTGTCACATTTTAATAAAATTAAATCTTGTAGCCATTAAAAAACTAAACTACACAATCCCATTCTTATCTCTCAAACCTTTATGGTTTGAGAAATAATCACAGTTAAAGTTTCCCCCTCCCCTTTCCCTGATGTCAGGGCTCTAGCTGACTGTAGGGGAATCCGGTCCCAGGACTGTCAGAGGCTCTTTTTTGTTAACTGAATTATCTTTATGGCACACCCAAAGCTTTGATTCATTTTGTTATTTAGCCACTTAAAGCGGAACTTTCATCACATTTATACTGAGCCCCAAATCATAATTACAATAGCGATACACATAGACTTATTTGTATTTTCAAGTATAATTGCGGCATTAGTGAGAACGAAAAAGGAGGTTATTTTTTTTAATGAAGGCAAATTCTAATTCTCCGGAGTGTGTGTGCCAGTTTTCAAGGACTCGTTATTATACAATAATTTTATTATGTGGTTTGTAAAAGAAATGGAAAGATTAAAAAAAAAACACCTCGGCTCATTTACGTCTACATTAATCTCTTTTTTTTTTCTTCTGTTCCTTATAAATGAGATGATCTTTGCAGCTGTCCACCTACTCATTTCACTGATGTGTCTGCAATTCTTCCTCAACACTCTTCATATTTCTGAGTTTTCTTTCTACTCTCCCTGAAATGCATAGTGGATCTGTCACCTTGAATTTGTTTCCATATTGAAAAATATAGTTAAAGGGTTAGTAATGTTTCATAACAACAGCAGCTACGATTGTTTCTTACAGTTAATACTACTGATCTCCGATGTTGCCACTGTTCACATCTCTCTAGTTGAGATGAATTTATATTATAATTTGTTCGACTCCTGCCACTTTTCATAATGTAAGCTGCCTCCCCTCAGATCTGATATCGGGTCATCAGACCAGACAGATCACAACAAGAAACAATGGGGGAGAGTTATAAAAAAGTGTTCTTGTCCCCCCGCCCCTTTTATTTCCTTACTCATCCCTCTTACTGCCCCTCTTTCCTTCCTGGCTATTTCTCTATTCTTCTTGTCTGCCCTACTACTTTTCTCCTGTACGTAGGATCTACATCCTGTGTATACCACATGACCACTATACGAAACGAGATACCATCACACCGTAGTTCTTGGATGTTTCCTTTTGCCGTAAAGAATAACTCTGTATTGTTTGTTTATGTCTGGATTAATTTACTGTAATATTGCCATGCTATTATACAATTACATAACACTTGCAAGATTTGGATGTACTCCTACTTGTAATTTGTTTCTCATCAATAAAGCTTTGAAAATGATAAAAAAAAAAGTGTTCTTGTTTGTTTTTGTGAAGGGATCTTTAAAATGTCCTTATTATGCATGTGGGAATTTATAAAGAATTCTAGTTAAATGTATAAATGTGGTGACAGTAAAGAATAAGAACAGGTCAAACTTGACCTTAAATTCTGTCCTTAAAGGGATAGTAATACTTAGTTTTATCTTTATTTTATTTTGTAGGCATTAAAAAAACATGAAGAGCAATATGTCTTATTTCTCAAACCTTTATGGTTTGAGAGATATTCACTAGCAAAGTTTCCCCTCCCGCCCCTTTTACCTAGTGTAAGCCATCTCTTCTCAGATGTGGAATGCAGTCCATAGACCTAACAGATAACAGCAGGGGATAATCTTCTTCCTATGAGAACAATGAAAGCCCTGCCCCCCTTGACAAGTTTTTCAGGTTTTTCCCCTTATCTTAATTGAAGATTGTCCCTCTCTGCAGTCTACCTGGGCACCTCCCTTCTGATCTGGCTGAGCAGTGTTACATCAGTAAAAGGGGCGGGAGGGAGATACTTTGTCATTGAATTACTCTTGAACACAACTCTGACAGAATTGAAATAACACTCTCCAAAGTTCAAATACTATGATGATTAATTAGAGCTGCTTTTATTATGAAACATTACTATCCCTTTAAATTGTCACAAATAGCAATATTTCTTTATAAATACACTGTAACACTTTTTACAAACTTCCTGACTCCATTTTTAGAAAAACATGGACTACACAGCGTTATGTCCTCCTAAACTGTCCTTACTACTTTTATAACTACCAGAGACAATCTTACAGCCATTTTAACGATTGTTTTCCATTAACTTCACTTTTATAAATCTCTCCCCAATCTTCCATCTGTAGGTGTAAGGAAAACCCTGGCCTCCTTAACGAAGGATGGTAGGTTTCTCCTAATACTGACTGAAGTTTGTCCCTCATCTCGATCCACTTTCAGCTCTGAGGCAAAGATGACTGACTCAAGTAAAATGGGAGGGATGTGTAGACTTTATAATATAATTTCATGACAACTAGAGATAGATGAACAGTTGTAACATCAGAGATCAATAGTATCCTATATAATAATTTGATAAAACGTGTGTAACAACGCAGTCATGCCCAGTCGAGACTGCTGTACGTGCTGCAGTCATGCGCAGTAGAGACTGCTGTACGTGCTGCAGTCATGCTCAGTACAGACTGCCAATGATGAGGATGATACAGAGCAGGGAGCTCCGAAGGAGCATCCAGCTCTGTATCAGCCACGGTGCGGGCAGTCTCTACTGAGCATGACTGCACCGCGGCCGTCTGGCACTGTATCAGCCACTGCGTGGGCAGTCTCTACTGTGCAAGACTGCCTCATGACTGGCTGGCAGTGGCGCTGTGGCCCGTGTAACGGGCTCTTCAACTAGTTAAGTATAATGAACAATCAAGACTGCTGTTATTAAACATTACTAACCCTTTAAACCCTACCTAGGTGTTATGTTAGCTAAGAGAACAGCAAGAATAGATTAGGAGATGTTGATACTTTTATTGATGTAGAAAGTGATCAGTGTAACATTAGTAAAAGGGGTGGGAGGGAGATACTTTATCATTCAATTACTCTTGTACTACAACTCTGACAGAATTGATACAACACACTCCATGGCCCAAATACTATGAAGATTAATTGCAGATACTTTTATTGTGAAACATTACTATCCCTTTAATCAAATGAGACAAAGTGTATGTGAGGTGAAAATTCTACTTTAAAAACCAATAAAAAAAACAAACATTTTTGATCATATATCCCCAAAAATGAACACACCATATTTCATTTACAAAAATACATTTATTTTCAACAATTTCAAAACCACTGCCTTTTTACAGTAGAAATATTCAAATGAAAACAAAGAACAATGTAACATGAGGACATATACATAGATCTATTTATATGCAGATATAAATAGGTATAATCCTATGCATATGTACGTATAGAACCCATGCAAATGGACGAATCAGGTTAATCAAGGTTTAGCGTTTGTCTGTTACGTTATACCTAATGGTTCTATGGAACTGTATCAATTTACATACATGATCCTGCAATGCAAGATCCATCTGTGTACAGTGAATCTACATGACTCTCCATAATAAATCTTTTTTTTACTTGCTATTATATTAAAAGCATTGTTTTATAAAACATGCCAGTAACAGTTACAAAAATTAGAATAGACCCCATCAAGTAAAGCCTTGGAAAGTGAATGGATTTAATGTATTCATTTCCATTCCACAGCACCATTGAATACATTGCAAGAGTACTCTAGAATACAGAGTTAAAGGGGATGTATCACCTAAAAAAAATTGCCCATAGGTTTGGATGTAACCTGTTTTGCAGATTTTGTACTTTTAAGTCAGATAGAGCTATGCTGAAGGATCAGCATACTGCATTGTGCTGACCAGCACAGCTCTGACTACTAGTGTTGAGCGAGCACCCCGATGCTCGGGTGCTCGGGTGCTCTGACCGAGCACCCCCTGAGGCTCGAGTGCTCGGCCGAGCACCCGAGCCCCATTGGAATGAATGGGGCGACACCAGGCACCCCCTGCTCTGATGAGGGGAGGGTGCCTGGTCAATGCCCCCTTCATCTCCGCTATGCCCCCTTCATCTCCGAATGCCCCCTTCAGCTCCGCAATGTCCCCCTTCAGCTCCGCTATGCCCGTCTTCCACAATGTGCCCCTTCATCTCCGCTATGCCCCTCTTCCACAATGTGCCCCTTCATCTCCGCTATGCCCCTCTTCCACAATGTCCCCCTTCATCTCCTCTATGCCATAGAGGAGATGAAGGGGGACATTGTGGAAGAGGGGCATAGCGGAGATGAAGGGGCACATTGTGGAAGAGGGGCATAGCGGAGATGAAGGGGCACATTGTGGAAGACGGGCATAGCGGAGATGAAGGGGGACATTGTGGAAGAGGGGCATAGAGTCTATGCCCCTCTTCCACAATGTCCCCCTTCATCTCCGCAATGCCCCCTTCATCTCCGCAATGCCCCCGTACCTCCAGTCCCTGGTGGTCCAGCGGAGCGTCTTGTGATCTGTGCCTCTTCCGGCACAGATCCCCGC